>JANFOE010000475.1:0-725000 GCA_025667525.1 Glebionis coronaria | reverse complement strand
CTTTGTTCAATTACGTCTGTACCTAACTGTCTTCTGATCGCTCATGACTTCTCAGTGACGCCTCTTTTTTCTTCGATTTGTTGTGTTTTAGAATCTTCACTAAAAATAATGGGTACCCTTACAAGTGGATTATATTCACCTTTTAAAAAAGATGAAGTTGAACTACATTATAAAACTTTAAATGCTCCAACCAGATTGGAACTTACCTGCTGTAATCACTCTACAAATTTATATAGAATATTAGGATTTGAGAGTTGTTATGTCTTTATAGAAGTGTATAGAAGCCTGAGGTGTAAACTATGCCATCTACTACTGTTGTAGTAGACTTAAAAGCTTAAGTTTCTAAATGAGGCCAAACGTAAGCAATATGCATGTAAACACGATTGCTATCTTATAGAAGATAATTACTCTTTCACCTTGAGAACATTGGCCTCGAGTGGAGTGGTGGCTCAAATAAAATTGACCTTCTACAAACACACAATTTTTAAACATTTTTTCCGACAACACCTATAAGACGTTGACCATCATCCACATTGGAGTTTTAATTACCAAGGCCGGTGACTACTAATTTTTCTACTGTACTAACTCTTAAATGTTAAAACGTTACATTTGAAGATAATATAACCGTGTATATGTTTTACAGATTTGGTGAACAATTTGGTTACCATTGCAAGATCAGGAAACAAATAGTTCATGGAAAACTGAAAATAGGTAGTCTTCCACTTTGTTGTTGATCTATTTTCGGGTTAAGAATCTTGGTCTCTCATCGGAAAAATGCTACAACAATCATCTGCTAATACAACATTATTAATAAACAGGTTCTGCTCTGGGACACCTATTAACCAATAACTAAAATGACTACACTATCACAATTTTAGCCTCCTGATCGAGCCATCTGATCCCGCTGACATGGCTGCACTTATGAAAGGGTTACACCTTCTTAACGATACAAACATGTTTGTTAAGGTAAATTTTTCTGATAGAGGTGAGCATGTGATCGTTGTTGCTGATGAAATTCATTATAAAGATGTACTTAGGATTTAAAAGATGGGTTTGAAAAGGAAGATTTGTAAGTATCACCACCTATTGTGTGGTTAGGGGAATTATATTATTGAATGGGAAATGTTATATCATGGATCAAATCATCCTATGCATCGAGGTACACGAGCTTATTTGTGATTATGTTATTTAGTTTTTGTATGTAACATGTAAGTGACTGTTTAACTTATAGTGATAAAAGACAATTTCCTGTTGCAGTACATAATACTCAAACCCGGGAAGAAGGTCGTTTCGTGTCGCATAGGAACACTAACCCGAGCCATTCGGAGTGTCAAGGTATCAAACCCTTGATAGCTTTTCTATTGTATATGTTTATAATTAAAGTCACAAGAGCAGACTTTGAACTATAATTTGTGTTGCACTTTTGTTGTATTTAATTTGTTTGTTACTTCTAATACGTCATATCTTTTGAACTACTTAATTGATCTGTTTCAATACATTTATAGCTGGTGATGAGATACAGAATAACACTGTCAATGTATATGTTGATTCCATGGAGCTTCTTGCTTTTAGACCGGCATCATTGGATAAAGGTAATGCAAAATCTGCCTATGAAGTGTATACGAAAATGTTATTTAGAAAGTCAGTTCCCATATTTATTAACATAGAAATTAATGTTAACAGAAGATATTTTATCCAACACATGGTCCTCATTTAGGGTAATAATAACTATATATAGACGTGTCATTTTAACCAGCATCACACTATCATTTATCATACTTAATTTTGAAGTGTATCGGTCTCTATAAAGATTATACTGAGTATCTGCTTTGTAAACACATCGAACACGAAGCTGGTAATTCAAGAGATAATATTGTGCTCAAGAGTAGGTAAATCTGATAATATTGTCCTCAATGAGGAATTTTTGGTTATTTCAAAGTGTTTGTTGGGTTGTGAGGGTCACATCAGTATAATATCACCATCTTTTTTCACCTATAACTTAAAGAATTTTTTATAACCGACTATCTTTTATATACATGTAAAAATCACATGGTTTTGCGCCTCCAGCTACCTTTAAGGCTGCAAAATATTGGGTTCTGTTATGTTTTTCAAATACGTGATACATTTTTCATCAAAGTTTTCTAAGTATAATTTTATTACTTTTAACCATTAAAATAGGTGGTGATTTATATTATTGTGTAGAACAATCATCTTTTACATGTACTGTGTTGGCAGGGCATACTTAAAACTTCTGTGAATAATTAATGGAATTATTGTGTGAATAATTACTATCACCTGTTTTAGATAAGTTATATCTCATGAAAAATCGCCACCATCCATAACAAGACCAAGTAGTTCAAGTCTCATACACGTGACCTTTACAATGATCAAAGGAGACCTGATGAAGCCATAATGTGTGATGTCAGCAACCAAAGCATGCACCGTCAACCGTTAGCAGGGCTAATCCATCTACAGCAAGTCACGTGGCTTGGAGCCGTATTCGCATCGTCTTTGGTACGTGCAATCTCCTTCCATAAACACAAATGAATATATGGATACTCATAAGTATTTAAACGGGTAGGATTGTATGTAGCGTCTCAAAGTTGGGGTCAAAAATTATACCAACACATCCGCAACTGAATGGTGTACCATTTCCTCCACGACCTTTTGCAAACGATGTGGTTCCACCGGTATATGCAATTCCAGTAATCCGCTGTCGCCATCACCCACTCATGTGTACCAACCAATGCACATGGCGGTACCACCACCTCAATGGCACCATCCCACCAACACCTTCAAGCATGCCTTAACTTGTACTATATACTTGTCAGGATATCACCTTTGGACTCGCCCGTCTGCTTCTCAAATCCAGCAACCCTCGGTAATTAAAGATTCTAAGGCAGTTGGTGTCATGCCTTTTGCAATTTTCGAGGGGTCAAGTCATGTGGTCAAACAAGAGAACCACTACACCTATATCTAATTCCACGCGCATTTGCAGCTCTTTGGGATGGATATTTTTGTGTCTTCATTCAGGTAGGTCTTAGAAGAACTCTGGTGGCTCCTGTGACTACAACTATTTGCTTAATGTATAGGACACGGGTTGGACTTAATTGATTTAAGTACTATATGTTTGCGATAGGCCAAAAAATCCTATAACAATTGGTCTATTGTTTTGATTTAGTAGTAGCCATAGAATTACTTTATCATCTCGAGTAAATTACATATGTTAATTCTGGTCTAGGACCAGGGCCTGAATTTTTAGTACTCTAAATAGTTTGCAGCATTTGGGTAAATAGTGAGTATTAGCACAATGAATTATGGTCTGCATATCTTCACACGTTCTGACCCACACACATCTTTACCTATTTTATAGACCGGATCTACTAGAAAGTGGGCTTTGCACGAATTTGGTTTGGGTAACACCTAGAGGAACAGAGAGAGTACGGGTAGTGTAGCTTCAGGTTCAACGCCAGCAGTTCATACAGATTCTGCTGTTCAATGTGAACCAAATCAGCAATGGATACGAACCTTCTTAATGAAAAGGTCTGTTATATAATGAGTCAAAACGAGTTTGATTCACAGTTTATTACACTGATTGAGCTACATCAAACTTTGTTACCAGTGTATTGAATTTTCTAATAGCAAGCTAAAAGGAAAAACAAACCTAAGTTTAACTCTCTTTTTACAATAGAGTTTCATGCATGTATAATAAACGCTTACCCTGATTAAGGACTTGTCGGCCATTACTTTTTCGTAAAATAAATATGATGAGTCTTTTTGTAATATTAGACACCCATTTCATAAAAGTTATCATTATTTTATTATTTCATATCTTTGTGATTTTTGGCTTCATATCTAGGGGTGACTTGATTCCTTAAAAAAATTTTGTAGTTTTGAAGTTTAATAATGAGGACATGATTATGTCGATAAGGAAGATGTCGATTAACAAGCTTAAAGTTATAGCTTTTGACGCTTCACAGATACATTGTTGTTTGGATCTCAACAAAATCGTTAACCAATTTAAATTATCCAAAAACCAAAAGCATTTGGAAGTTAGAAATGAAGTTTTAGTTTTTGAGACTTTGAAACTATCCACTCAAAGTCTTTTAATAGATAGTTATCTTATATATATCTACGTGATCTTTACATGATAAAATATTACATGATTTAAAGGTATTAGAATATGTCAATTTTCTTAATGGTTGGGGCTGTAGCTACTTATCCCAAAACTCAGACCTTAAAAGTTTAGATCAATTAAAAAAATATACGATACAAACCTTTCCATTTAGCGAGGTTAAGCCACAATACGTATCACTGCTAACCAATATGACCGATCGAAAAATGTTGATTTATAAACGTTTACGAACCGAACCCGCCCGTTGGGCGGGTTACGAAACTAGTATATATATATATATATCTTTATATTATATATAACAGGAGGGATTTGCCACGTCATCAATCAGGGAACTAATCCCAGTCATCAGTTTGGATCCCTGTTAAGACCATATTTTCGGTATTTTAAAAAATGAGCTCCATAAAGATTCGAACGCAAGACCTATAGTAAACAACTAGCAGCCTCAACAACCATTAGACTTGACCAAAGTTATGATATCAAACAGAAAAATCAAATATATATACTCTATTATAAGTTTATAACTTATCTAAAGATATAAATTAAGAAAATATCCTGCATATCTTTAACTAATAATACCCGATCTTTTAAAAAAAATAACACAAATACAAGAACAAAATTGTTAGGCCTTCTTCTCACAAACCTTAATGAGTCGTCTTTTTTTCTTTTACTTTCCAGGTAAAATTTTATATTGTTTTGTTAATAGCTGTACATGGATCTTATATGATAATTGTTTTGCAAATTGAACATCTGAAGGATATACATTAAACTGAAATCGTTTAGACGAATTGAATTAATTAAATCTATATATTTTGACAGATCGCCATTGAGCATTGGGTGAGGCCGTGAGGGAACCGAATCCAAGTCACCCATGATTGTGTATTGTTCTATTGGGTGTCTTTTGATCATGATATACGGTGTCAATTGGTCCATTATCACATGGTAAGCGTATGTGCCGACCTTGAATAATTTTATTATCATCATTCAGCGGTATTTATAGGTGGGATATAAAGATAAAGAAAGATGAATTGCCAGTATTACCTTGATTGTATGGTGTCAAACGAGCTACATTAGTTTCAGTTAGATAGATACATTTATTGGTGATCACAAATAATAATGATTGTGCCAGTATTCCTCTTTTTGATATGTTATGAACAAATAATAATGATTGTGCCAAAATAACTAATCTTTAACCCTTTTTGATTGTGCCAGTATTCCTCTTAGAGATGATGGCAATGTATATTTATATGTATATTTAGACATGGATAAAAAGCACAATGCTTAATATTGAACGTAGTGTAATGGTCAAAATCAGTTATTTTTTGTATGGGTATTGACATGAATAGATTTAGTGTACAATAAGGACTGTTTTGATAGAGCCTTTTTCAGAGGATGTTTGGACAATATGTTTTATAGGGCCTGTTTCGACGCTATTTAACTTTAAAAAATTGAATTTCATGGAAAGGAAGAAAAGATTTCATGTTCGCTTTGTTAGTGCAGATAAGAGAAAGAAGAGTTCAGACGCCAGTGGTTAAAAAGCTTAACATTATTGATGAGCCCGTTGTGGAAAAAGAATTTGAGGACTAATCTCTGAAAAGGGATCTACTTACAGGATGAAGTGAAAAGGTTACAATATATGTATCTTTAAAAATCCATCCACCGTTTCCTCCATTGTGTGTGTATCACAATCAAAGGTGCAAGCACAATCTCAATTTACATTTGAAACTGTGCCCTTACGCATCATTACAGGTTCTAAAAACCACTTATTATAAGTATTTAATGGGCTCTGTTTTATGTTACACAACTAATCTATTAACAATTAATTTCTGATATTAGGATTCAAAGTTTGTTGGAAGGCTGTTTTGAGTCTTTTAACATACATCTCTTTTGGTTACACATTGTTTGTTAGAGACATGTCATGATTGCAATGGCTGCATATAATACATTTTTTTTGTAAATTTAATAA
This sequence comes from Glebionis coronaria, assembly GCA_025667525.1. Classification (NCBI taxonomy): domain Eukaryota; kingdom Viridiplantae; phylum Streptophyta; class Magnoliopsida; order Asterales; family Asteraceae; genus Glebionis; species Glebionis coronaria. The sequence goes on along the minus strand of JANFOE010000475.1, from coordinate 718,902 downwards.
GCAAAACTTGCATACTGATATCGACACATTCCTACTTGACAAGCCAACGTAATACAATGTTTACTACAGGAATCGAGCAAGAGCATTAAAATAGAACTTCATGTTATTAAGGTAAAAACTTTGGATGAATCGAGCAAGAGCATTAAGATAGAAGCACTTCATGTTATTAAGGTATAAATTTCGGATCAAGTTCTATTTTAGTAATAGCATGCCTATGTTTATGTGTGCATCATGAGTAGAATTAAAAAAAATGAGGAATAATAGCAAGAGTTTCTTTCAAAGATTTCAGGAGCCTAAAAATGAGTGATTATGGCCATTAAATGTATAAAAGTTTTTACATGTATCGCCAAGATGTCTTACCTTTGTAATTGCTCAGATTTATATAGGCATTCTAAGTAAGATCCTAATACTAAAGGGGTCAAAACTTCAATTTAGGCTCGATAAACCTCAAAACTAAAAAGATACCAATAAAGAATAAAGAGAGAGTTTATGCTAGCTTATATGTTGATAAGGTTGGCAAGCTTCATTCTCATATGTGCTTTTTTATCTCACTTTAGCAAGAGTTAGGTTCATATAAAGACATTGGTCTGCACTTTTATCAGTTTATGTTTCTGAATTGGTAACCATTTTTGTGTGTGCGCATGATTTACAGTTAAATCTGGGTCTAGACAAGATTATATTGAAGGTTTGGTGCTTTGAGCTTCTTACGTGTGCATTGTTATGTGCAATTCATGCCAGTATCATAAGTATATCAATGTTGTTTGATACAGGTGAAGCAACTCAAAATGGAAACATTAATGGTTGTTAGAATAGATGACCAAACACGTATGATTCAGTGATAAACCAATCAATTCCACTATTACCAATGTCACTGCGGGTACCACTACTAACTTAAGTATCAGTATGATTTTTTCTGGGGCAAGGGGGAACATGAAACCACAACCATGGCTACAAGTGCTCCTTAAAATTGCTTTTCTTTAGTTAGGCCGAATTTTAAAGCATACAATTTTCTTTATTCTTAAGCTTTAGTATTCCTTTTTAGATACAGAAAGTGGGACTTAGAATAAACCATTAAACCTTTGAAAATGCATATCTCGATTAAAAGTACAAAGTTATTCTTTTTGTAATTATACTACTCAATACGTCTTTGCTTTTCATATATTTGTATTTTATCTCTAAGGGCTCTTTCTCTTAAATGGTCGAAATGGAGCTTGACATATTGTATATAATTACTTAATTATGCTTATTAATGGATCATGTCATGCCGGGTTCCTAAACGAAAGAAACTGAAGTTTGATTAATAAACTTTATTTTAGGATGAAGGAGACCTAAAAAAGCAGAAGAGAAAGAAATCCAATTGGGAATCTGCCCGTAGATGCAGACTGCGCAAACAAGTAAGAATTTTCTTTATTTTTTAATTTATATCTCCCAGCTAAGATGTTTATGTTTAAATTGTGTGGGAGCCAGGCGGAATGTGATGCTTTATATTCTCTTAAGGTAACTTCCAACTCAGTTATTAAGTTAGATAATACTTCTTTGAATGTTAAGATTTTAAGGGATTTTTTTTTGGAAAGTGGTTATGTATTGAAAAAAAACATGTGCTGTTTTGGAAATCATGGTTTTTGAAAGCTACAGAAGGTTATCTATTAGTCCATTTGAAACATAGATTAAAAGGATGTTGGTCATGTAAGTTTAGTCCTTAAACAGGTGCATTTTAAAATCAAACACTAAAAAATGTCCACCTTGATGTACGGGATACCATTGCCAGGTAGAAGGTGATTTATTTGTATTCAGTTCCTACACTTATTATATGAATACAAGTTCTTATGTACTTGGAGGCGACATACTTACCATCAACAGTTGTAGAAACCATCTTATGTGTCCTAGGATTTAAGGTCAATTGAACACAAGCTTTGATTTTAATACATAGAGATTTTAAATCTTATCAGTTTAAAAAATTGGATACTTATTCGAGCTTTGAAAATATTAGATTAAAAAAATACATTTTAAAGACTATTTGATAATTTAAATTTATTGTCAATCGCGTGTTTCACCTATACAAACTTATGAATAAGTGGATATGTTTTTTAGTTATCAAAGAAAGGCGATTCTTTATGAAAGGTTTTTGATCTTCTAAAGGTAAGCAATGCTCTCCTGATTCTATCAATTATGTCATTGCCTCAAAAATTGGTTATGCGAGTCAAACCCAGCCCATAGGATCTAAAAACAAATGAAGGGATGCAAGATCTGTGACGGATTATGTACATTCAATTACAGGAACATTGGTGCCAGTTTATGAGAAGCACAAAGGAGCACTACACCATTATCACTGTGCTCATCGCTATTGTTGCTTTTGTAACGACTTACCCTACACCCAGAGGTCCAAATCAAGGAACATGTTATCCTTCATGTAAGGTTACATTTCATTTTTTTAGTTATGCAAATGATTAGTGGTCCAACTGAGCCATGCCAACTAACTATTGGTCTTCAGTCATTCAGATTTTCCCAACCTCATCATATACTGCTCATGTTTTTTTTATAAATGGCAGCCTAAATTGACCAATTTGGGTTATGTTGTATCTCTATAATATGTGATCAGGTTATATGTAAGAAGATTTATTATAGTAAAGCATAAAGGAATTGTTAGGCCAAAGGAACCATTATATGTATTGATTTGTTTGCGACAATTTTTCTTAAAAAATAAAACCACCCTTTAGTTTTTTTGTAAAGTTTGATTATGTTTATAGTTGTATCATTTGTTGTCTTGAATAGGAACTCAGGTGATGATAGACGACATTGTACAAAATTACAATAATAGCAAAATCACAGGAATATGCAATAGTTTACAAAAGAGCATGTAAGGGATATCAATGTGTGTAGGTGGAACACAAACCTAACTATAGAGGCGCACCCGGAGACTTCCTCAGTTGGAAAAGTCTATGTCTGTAACAAAAGTAAGTATCGCTACTGCAACAGAAGTTGCAACAACAGTCCTATGGCAGATAACGTAGAAGGTACATATGATGATGACAAGAAGGTTAGAAGCTGGCATCCTAACAGGTAAATACTTGTCTTATGCGGATAATAATTCACTTAATAGTAGAAGTAGGAATTATATCCCGTCTGTATATTTTCAAAAGGAGTATACTTTTTCCAATCTGTATTCATTATTTGTATTTAATTGCGTTGAAAGTTTAGATATTGTTCTCATTTTGTAAAGGCTTGAGATGAACGGGGACGACGATGAAGAATCTGGTTTAGATTATGTTTCATTTTGTACTCATCAGAACTACTTATACCTGACTACGTGTACGTGAGTACGTGCAAGGGGTGGAATATGTTCGTTTTGCTCCATAAGTTAGACCAGGCTAATGATTGTAAGAATACAGGTTAGTTCTCCATCGTCATTCTTAACCTTTATCTTACTAACATGTTCATCTTGATCATTTAAGAATTTCGCCCAAACTTCTTTGTTGTCTTTTTTTCTAGAAAAGATTATGCCAATCACGAAAAATCAATAGCTACTACTATAGTACTGTGTACGCTTCTAATATGCAATGTCGTAGCTATTGTGGTTGGCAATTATATTTCAGTATGATCATTCGTGATCTTAGAGTGCTTATTTAGGTGATTATTTGTTTATTTTGTTCGTTGGATTGTGAATTTAGAGTTTTGATTATTCTTATTTTTAATTTTGAGAAGCACTTAATAATAAATAGCATATTCTTTAATTTTGAAGTAGATAAGCAGCTTTGAAGATTGGATAAACTGCGTATATGCATATTTCAGTGTAAATAAGCAACCCTAAACAAGTCTAATATCGTAAAGTGCCTGTCAGATGGGTAATTTCTGGTGCGGGTTTTAGTCATAGAAAATTTATTGTGTTAAATATGTGGTGATATTGGTAGTTCATGGTTGTGTTGGGATTTTAGTTTATAGGGCATCATAAGTAAACTTTTGGAGACTTCAGTGTGTGCAACTTAATCATATTTTTGGTAATTTATTTACAGATCAAAAGGTGTGATTGGGATAGCTTATCGGCCAATATTTCTTAAACTTCACATTTGAATCACTGAGTATTCATTTGCTTGAAAGGTCAAACCTGAATTTCCATTTATTGTTTTTGTTTTTTAAGTCCTTTGATTAAGTTTTTATGACTTTCCTCACTTTAAATGGCACTTTGTGTAATCTAGCTGCAGTCCTCGGCGTCTGCTTGGAGGATCAAGCATAGTGGCTGAAAGGGGAACACCAAACATCATCACATGCGAAAGAGATATTGAATGTATAATCAAGAATGGTGGCAGATATGGGTAGAAAGTAACACTATTTTTCAGCAAAGATACGACTCTGTAAACTATAGTGCAAGCACTGATGGAATTTAAGGTCACATGTCAGTTATGGTCAGTTTGGATTGACAACGATTGAAAATCAATAACGCCTAATTGTTGCTGATAACTGGACATTCTTAAAAATTCAAATTCAAATTCAAATACTTCAATGACTAATTAACAAAGAAAAAATAAAATATTTTTATGAAGATATCAGTACCAACTACCAACAAAGTTGGTTATTAGACATTCATGTGCCTCATTTTAGACCATCGAGGAGCTGCTAGGTCTACAATTTTAGTCACATGCAAACGTACTTTTGAATCTGACTTGGGCCACTTTTAAGCGTTTAAAATGTACTCCAATAGGTATTCAGTTAGTCCTGTAAATAAAATAATTAAGCAATTGGTTATTAACTTGAGGTTATATTTCTATTGTGATTAATTTTCTTATATTAGCCGCTTATTTCAACATATTGTTGGTTTTACGTGTGCCACTCCCTAAGTATTGACGGTTGATTTTAGTCTTACCCTTATTAGTGGTTTTTCGATAGCGAAAAGAATCAAGCATATAATTTTAATATTCAGTAGTGATTTCGCATATGCAGCTTGTGGGAAAAAGTAAATTATATGAAAAGTAGAATGGCTATAAAAAAGGTAAAGATAATTTGCACATAGCCCTGATTATCATGAGTTACGTTATTCCATCTTTTGATATCATCTAAATGGATTGGACTTTAAGTAAATTCATATGTTTGTTACGTTACTCTCTACCGCATTTCTCTTGCTATATTATCCCGACGACGATACTGGTGACTATTTTTTAACAATGAATTTTACACTCTTACCCACGGGTTTGTATTTAAATTAAAGTTAAATTGTACAAAGTTGAAACAAATAAATTAAACCCACTAAAAATATTGATGAAATTATTTAAAAATGGATGTGAAAATAAAAAACACAAAAATTTAGATAATATGATGAATTTAAATCATGGAAAAAATAAATAGATAAATGTTTTCCAATTTAAAAATAACAAATTTTTTTAAAGTTAAATTCTACAAAGTTGAAACAAATAAATTAAAACCCACTAAAAATATTGATGAATTATTTAAAAACGGATGTTAAAATAAAAAACACAAAAAACTAGATAATATGATGAATTTAAATCATGGAAAAAATAAATAGATAAAATGTTTTTCCAATTCAAAAATAAAATATATTTTTTAATAAGTTGTTACAAAAGAAATTGATGGTACTATCAAATTGATAAAAGTATGATTTAATGACTCAAATACCACCTCTTTATCTCAATTTTTAGTTTGGAGTGAGGTTTTAAGTTAGGAAAAGAAATAAAGATTTAAGTGTTGCCTACAAAGATGAGTTTCAGATTCAATTTATAATATATAGTTTATTTTTACGGATTTTTTTATTAACTTTTACTTTCTCATACCAAATGAATATCTATTTTTTTTGTTATTAATAAAGTTAACAAAGAATTTATTATGTTTTTAACTAATATACATTTACTTAGTTTTTGTAAGCCGTATTCACAAAACATGCCCGCTATCTTCTTAAGAGTTGCAGGTATGTTGCAAACAGGTATTTACTAGATAAAAAATAGTAAAACGACAATCAGAAATTATACCCGTCCATCGGACGGGTTTTGCCACTAGTATATATATGTATATATATATATATATATATATATATATATATATATATATATATATATATATATATATATATATATATATATATATATATATATATATATATATATATATATATATATATATATATATATATATATATATAGATATAGGGGAGAGTTAAAATAAAAAGACTTTTTATGGTGAGAAGGATAAGAAGGATTTTCAGCCACTAATTTAAAATCAATGGATAAGATCAATTCAAACTTCTAACTAACTAACTTACTAACTAACTAATTAACTAACTAACTATCTAAACATGATTTTAAAAAAGTTTTCAAAAATTCTGAAAAAATTCCACAATGTCGGATATGTTGGTGCATAAAAAAGTTGTGAAGAATTTTTTTTTTAATTTTGAGTTTTTTACGTTTTTTTAATGCACAAAAAATGAAATTCGATGCACAAAAAGGTGAAATTTGGTGTACAATTTTTTTTCATGCAATTTTTTTTTAATTTGTTATATTTTGATGCAGAATCAAATTTTAAAGCAAAAAGTCAAAAGAAGTTAGGCATAAAAATGAGTTCTTGATGCACAAAAAACGTAAGAAACGTAAAATACAACGTTTTTGTGCATCAGAATTTCGCTTTTGTGCATTAAAAAAACGAAAAACCTTCAAATTAAAAAAAACTTTTTTTACAAAAGTTTTTTGCACCAACATACCCGATCTACTGGAATTTTCTCTATAATTTTTGAAAAGCTTTTTAAAAATAATGTTTAGATGGTTAGTTAGTTAGTTAGGATTATGGTTTAATCTCATCCATTGATTTTAAATCAATGGCTAGAAATCCTTCTTATCCTTCTCACCAAAAAAGTCTTTTTATTTGATCTCTCCCATATATATATATATATGTATATATATATATGTATATATATATATATATATATATATATATATATATATATATATATATATATATATATATATATATATATATATATATATATATATATATATATATATATATATATATATATATATATATATATATATATATATATATATATATATATATATATATATATATATATATATATATATATATATATATATATATATATATATATATATATATATATATATATATATATATATATATATATATATATATATATATATATATATATATGTATATATATATATATCTTTACATTATATATAAGAGGAGGGGTATGATACATCATATCCATGTCATCACCTTCTAATTTTATTTTGTTTTTTTAATTTTTTATTATTTTGCAATTTTTGGCTACGCAAGACTTATCAAAATTCGGGATCAATTTTAAAAACTATCACTTGCAAGATTCGAACACATGTTTATAAGCCCATAAACAAACATATTAACCCGTTGGGCAAGCTGACTATTTTTATGTTTAATCCAAAACAATATACATATAGTCACAATATCTATCATTCGGGGATGTAAAACTCAAATATAGCAAATATTCTTAACCAATAACCCAAATCAATCCTTACCATTCACGTTCCAGATCATACATAACCTAAACAAAATTATTCAACACCCTAATTCCTATTCGATTTTCTTATTCAAAATCACCGATAATTTCATCTCTAATAATCACACATCACATACCTATACTTTTGATCGGTTTTGTTTTCATCGATTGTTTACGATTGTTCTACAGGTTTCATGCTGCTTATTCAGGTCTGTCTTTGATCGGTTGCTTGCGATCGTTGTTTACGTGTTTGATGTTTTATAGTGTTTTGATTTAATTTAGGTTCCCTTAGTATGTTATGAATTGCTAATCCGGGTGTCTACGATGGTGTTGCAATTGGTTTTTGTGAAAAATACGATTAGGATTTTATTAAATTCGTAGTTTGGAGTTTTTGGTTTATATATTATTCAGTAGCTAATTGGAGCATCTATAATTCGTTTTTATAAAATATCGATTAGGGTTTTTTTAATTGGGGTTTTCTGGTTATAATTTACTGTTTCTTTAAGCGCGACCTATTGATTGGTTAATTGTACTGCCCTAAAAGTTGTAGTTGTTGTGACCTATGTGTTGTTTTACCCATGGCGGGTTGGTGCTTCTTTATCTGGCGCGCATCTCAACACGTGTACGCCGTACAATGATGTGCCTGGAACCAGGGTATTTGGGTTGAAATTTATAACTTCCTATGGTGGCAACAGTTAAACTCAGGTTATGGACTTATGGGTTTATAGTAACTATTTCTGCTTATGGTTTTCGCAATTCCCCTCTAATTTTCTTTTTCATTTTCGGTTGGGTCTGAGAGAGGAGGTGGAATTTTTAATTAGTTTATGGGTGTTATGTGAGACACTTTACTGTACCTAGGAGGGCGCATGATTCCCCTTTAGAGTTATAGTGTGAGGGCCTCCGTATCTTGGCAGGGCGTTTATACTAACGCAACCATGGCGGTCTCGTCAACTTTGTAGCTAGAACCTGCTCTACAGTCGGGCTACGATAGTCACGGTCATCCTTTCGTTGCCACTGTTGATGCCTTGCAACGATAGTGGCGGTTGTGTCACGTTGGTGATGGCTTCATAAATACATACGTTACGAAGACGTCATTTTGTATGCCTTCTTACCCCTTTTTGGCAGTATTTGTTTAAATGTCGAGATTTTTTTTTGAAATACAGTGATGAGCTCATAAAAGCCGATTGTTGTGCTCCCGGCGTCCTACTGCTGCTATTGTTTGTCCCGTGTTTTTTGTTTTTGTTGATGCGGCATTTATGATTTTACCAACAGAAGATATTGAGTGACATAGGGAGATATATTAACGTTCCTCTTTAACTGTCCCCAAAGCGGAAGGATGGGAGAAGCTAAGAACTGACTGCTTCAGCAACCTCCATGACCCGGGCACATTATCAACCAATCTGAGCCGAGCAAGCATATTGTAGTTTTGTGGAAAACACGTTTATCTCGGTTAACGGTTCAACTTATTGATGTGTTGTGGCAAGTAAACATAACTAAATGCGAGGTTATCCTAGGATGCCTTTCACAGATTTGAACCTCATTGGTGTTATTTGGTACCTGTTGAATCACTGTACTAGCAGATTTTGGATATCCAATGCTAGATCTCAGATTGGTTTTGAACGAATGAATATATGTTCTTTACCCCTAACTGTGTATTTTTGTTGGAAGTTGTAACACTAAATTGACTATTGTTGTTCTGTGGGGACATGATATGTGAAACCGGCGTGTGTCTTGGCGTGCCTGTGTTTACAGCCATGTAGAGTTGGATATCCATGTTTATCGAGGTCTATTTGGAGTTGCTTTTAACATTGAAATACAACATGAAACTTAGAAGCGGAATTGAGAAAATGAATGCATTTTAAATAACTATTCTCTCCCATAACCGTTTGTCTGTGTTTGGTGTATGCAAAAATAAAAAATCTATTACATTTTGCATAATATTGGTTTTTGGTTTTTTTTATTTGAGTGGTGTTTCCCTTTTTTAGGTTTGATGCATAAAAGGAATTCTATGATGATATCTATTTGTGTAAATTGCTTTCATAAGTGTGGTTTGCCACAGCCCATGACTTGGCTGGGCGACCATGTTGTTGCAGCAATCACAGGTTTTGGGTACCACTTACATGATTCTGCATCTGAGCCTTATACCCAATCGTAAATACCCTCTAATTTACGTAACAAAATCGGCCTTTTTGAGGTTTTGTGCTAACTCTGTGTTATTCTGATTCTTTGTATAATGATGTAATGGTGTACTTTTAGAGGCTATGATGAATCCTGGTGTGATCGATTGAAGGTGAGATTATCCGCCTCTTGGCGGGGAAAACCTCTATATTTGCAGCCATGACGGAGCCTAATTTTACATTTACGTTCAAGCGGTCTGATGTTTTGAAGAAAAATTGGAAGGTAATCATTTAATTTGTCATTCTTTAGATTCAGGGTTGCTTAGGTTGGATAATTTGTTAATATTCTTTTTGGAAAATAATATATTATGATGTTCTTCTTTTCAGGTGCCGAGAATGTGCAAGGTTCAGTATGGGTTGTTTGTACTATATCACATTTTCTGCTCATAAAGACGAAAGCAGGTTGTCACATACATCTAAAGGTATGTTTTATTTACTTTATTTAATGCAACATGAATATTTTCAAAGCTACTCAGTCAATACAACTCAAAAAAGCTTTGAACGATAATTGATAGCTTTCATTATTCTTTTATGTGATGCCTTTTATATACGGCCATACATCTAGATGAACATTTTGATGGTATAGTTACATTTATACATAGATGAAACAATGTGCTTATGAGCATCTCCAAAAAAAACCTTATGGCTGATTAGAGTACATGTGTGAGAAACCTCGGACCTACACCCGGTGTCACTTGGCCGACTGGTAGGCGTACACAACCCATCTGTTATATGTAGTGTGTAGTTTATAGTCTTCAAAAAGGAAAAAGTACCAAATTAATAGTTAAGTAATGGAGCTCATGCGTCCTATTCTGTTCATTTTTACTGTGAGTTTTTAATTTGGTACATTCCCTATTATCTTCAAGAACACGCCTTAACAAAGAAAAACTGGTGACTCGGTGTCTTTATAATTAACTTTCATGCTGAAAGTTAATCTTGAAGGTTCAATTGATTTTCAGCTTTTAAAGGCGTATAAAAAATTCAATGTATGTTTGGCTTTGATTGTTGTCGTATCCAATAATTATAGATGTTGTTGTATAAAAAACATTAGGTACACATTTGATCATGTTTTAGCTCCATGTTTACTATAGGCTATTACTGATAAGTAAACCACTAATGGAGTATCTGCCGCTCTATAATCCCTTTTTTCACGGTGTTTTTTCCTAATTATAGAAAAGCATTATATTTAACTATATACTATTGGATTTTCGATGTGTTTCTATCGCTCGAAGTTGTAATAATCTCGAGAGGTCTAAAGTCCAACTCTTTCATTGTGCAAACAGGTGAACTTATAATCGTTTCATAAACATTTGCATCATAAATAATTATTTTTGAGTATATGTAGCTGCATATTTGACACAAATGAATTGAATATGTCAAGGGAAAGTTAGTGATAAGGATACTAACCATTAATTATAAATTAGTCAAAATGACCGCTGTAAATACAAGAAATTTAGAGCCAGGGTAGGGCTTGCTGTTGAGGTATTTCAGGTGAGACTAAAACGATATTTCCTAATGAGAGTGTTGATGGTGATTCATGGGGGAGGCTATGTGCATTTCCTGGTTTTTGGATAGGTCCTTTCCAATTCAGTATGTTTAGTTTTTGCATGTGTATTGGTGGAGAAAGTGTTTTGAAGTTTCTATTTTTTCTTATTTTGGTGGATATCTATTGCTTGGAGAAACTATAGGTGGACATTTGTATGATGATATTTCTCTGCAAAATGTCTTGGACACGACAACCAATTACACTCCAACAGAAAGAAAGATATTGAGAAATAAGGTAATATGGCCATATATATAATATTTCTTGATTTGTCTCGCTGTTTACTGAAAACATTGGTACTAATATATATTTCCAGGTGCATGTAATGGTATCAGTCTTGAGTGTACGCATCCGATCACATTGAAAAGGTGTGGATTAATACTCTTATTTTTTTATTAGGTGGTTTCTTTAATCCCTTTTTCTTCTTCCATGTTTTAGTTTCTTTGGTTTAAATGCTGCTATTACAATTTAATTTTTTTTGTTGAAAATGTTACTGAATGCACAAACGCTTCAATTCTACTCTCTGGAATGTATGAAAGTGGTGTGCCAGGAATTTGAAGTCATAAAATAAAATAGATAAGCAACTTGAAAGTGCACCCCATGTTTTTATCAAAGGCCATTAGTGTTTTTTATACTGCTTGGTATTATATCTAAAGCAATGAGGAGGAGGACAAGGAGGAGTCATGGTTCCACCACAAAAGTCTCTTTAATGATCAAGGAACAAAGATCAAAGGTTGAGGAGTAGCCGAACTACGTTTTCATTAAAGTTTCTAATGTCCTATCAAAGAAGCTTATTGTCGTTGCCTTGCTGATTCTCGAACATTGCCTAAGCCGAAAGAGCCTCCTTATAAGGTTTTACTTCGAATACTTTGCTGTTTTGTTTATAATTTTGTTGTATCTTCTGTATCCATATAGCTATGCAGATATCAAAATTGGAATTTATCATCTAAAACTCCCACCCCTAGGGTCTTATTTACTGTAATGATAGTAGTATATGTTATACAAATAACTGATACATACCTTTCCCCCTCAACTTTGAGTATATAATTGGCATGCATAAGTCCACTATATTGTTTTTATAATATGTGTAGAGTTTTTAAGATGAAAGATTATTTTGTTTTTTTATTGAAACTGACTGTGAAACCTTTACGAAATTTTTTGTTATTGGATTGTGTAAATTTGAAATTGGTGGTCTTCTTGTGGTGTATGCACTAGAACCGCACCTAACCAAACCTAAAAAAGTTATGGAATTAAAAGGTTTGTTGTTCGTCTAACCCTACTTTAATCAATTCGACCCTACTTTGAATGAAGCCGACTAATATATCCTATTACCTTCAACGCACATCGAAAAGTGTCATCCTAACGCTTACGCTTCGATTAGTTTTTTCAACATTGTATGTAGTCCATAGTTCCTGTTTTTAATAAGAAAAGTAGTTGCCATTAGAAGGCTGATTGTTGAGACTGGTCTGACCCGACTTTGAACAATTTGACCCTACTTTGGCAGAAGCCGACTAATGCAACTGATTACCTCCAACAAGCATCAGAAAGTACAATACGAGAAGCTACCTTAGGCAAGAAAGGAGCTATGGTACACTGTGTGTGTTAACTGTCAAAAGTCTCTATAAGCTGGTCTATTAACAAAAATAGCAATTAGCTGGATTGTAAGATGTCCCTCAAGTCATCCTGAATCTGATGTCGAAAATAGCAATTATGAACTATTAACGAAAATAGCAGGTGATAACATTTAAGATGTACGAGTGGGGTGGTTGGGTTAGAAGGGGTATAAAATGTATTTGGGTCAACATAGACAAGACCAGCCTTGCCCTGTACATCTTAAGTTAAATATACTTAGCTTCAAGGTTCACTTAAAATATTGGGTATATAACCCATATGTGACATATGTTTTTTGTGTAGTATTTAATATAATTTTTTAGATCTAATAAAAGAATTAACGATTGTATTAATAGTAATTTGAGGTGCAGTTTACTACGTCTTCTTATGGTGTGCGAATTGTTGACAAATCCAACAATATTGCTATATTGGTCTTCATTACATGACAGTGACGTACATGTCTAAACTGCATGTTTTCAGACCCGGGCCAACTGATTGATCTGGTTCCGACCGAAAAACTGGTCATATTTACCTCGGTTTACACTTTTGAAACCCAGTTTGACCTGTCGGGTTTGGGGTGACCCAGGTCAACCCGGTTCTCGAGACTCGACCGGGTTTGGATTTTTTAGGTTTTCTTAGAATTTGTATATTATACGTATTTACGGTGGAATATTATTTTTACATATTATATTGGTTGGCAAAAAATGTATATCTTTTAATATACGGAAGTTGTTATGGTTTTTATATATAATTTTTGTTAATTATTAAAAATATGGAAAAATTTAGAAAACCAAGTTGACTCGGGTCGATCCGGGTTGACGCGAACCCACTGACTCGACCGAGTCGATTCAAAAACCGAGTTTCAAAACATTGGTCTAAACAGCCAAAAATGCACCCAGTCTGCTAAAATCTTTTCTTTTGAAAATAATTAAATCGTATATATGAAGTACGGAGTATCATGTTCTATTAAAGTAGTGTATTACTTAAACAATAATATCAAAAGTATTTAGTAAATGTAATTTTATTTATTATTTAATACTTGAGCTATCTATAAAATTTAAGAAAAGGACGAAATCTGTTAGCGGGTAAACACAATGAACTCTGACCTGTTTTAACTCACCAGTTTTTAAAGCTTTTTGTATGTTTAGTCATTAGTACATAATGGCCCCTTTTGATATGTTGAAGATGTCATCGTCGAACCACAATATAAACACCTAAACAACGAATGTTCAATTCTCGACTTACAATAATCGGGGTCTACATGTATTGGTCTCTCATTATCGTCATTTTAAAAAAAAATCAAAAATATAACAGCGTTGGAATGGCTCAAAATAGTCCATTTTCGAACTGTCACCTGAAATAAAAAGTAAATGAAAACCGATCATTCACATACCCGAAAGTGTGATTATTGAGAACTATGTAAAAAGGTAAAAGTAGCCCATTTAGTGGTTTTGTGAAACGAAAAAAAATTATGATTTTGAGAACTTGTGTAAGTATAAAGGAGGGAAAATATATTACAATCAAGAGAAGCCACATATGAATAATTTATCGGTTTATTTCTTTGTTGATAAGATGACTAAATCTGAATTTTTTTAGTTCGATGTGATATGCATTAGTTTTATCAAATTAAGAAAAATTAAACGACATCAGAAATCATACCAGTCCATCGGACGGGTTTTGCCACTAGTATATATATATACATATATATATATATATATATATATATATATATATATATATATATATATATATATATATATATATATATATATATATATATATATATATATATATATATATATATATATATATATAATATGGGGCTAAGTTTGACATAGGATAATGAAAGGCGCCACCTCATATCCACGTGTGGTTTTCTCATTGGCTAATAATGTTGGAAACTCACTTTATGTGACGACATTTAAGAATTCCCATTAGTTATCATAGTCACACACATTTAGACTAGACTAGGTTCATTGTATAGTTTAGGTTGTGTGTGTGGCTATATATACCCCTCCTTAGCTTCCAAGGAGGGGGTTGCTTGTCATTTTTTCATTATCAATACACTTAATCTTTTCACACATTCAACCTCTCTTCTCTCTCTCTCCACCAACAATGGCTGCCACCACCATCTACCACCATGTTAGACCACCGGATCTTATTTAGGCAAATCCACAATTGGCATCAGAGCCTCGGTTCTATCCTTGGATCGTGTTCGTGTATTCGATTTGGTGGTCTAATCTTTCTTTGTGTCTCGTTATATCATTGTTTTTGTCTGATTTGTCAAAATATTTTGTCACGTCTTATTATTTTTGTCCAAACTGTCCAATTTTTTCTCAGTTTCATCATCATATCATTGTTGCCTTTTTGTCCACAACTGATTTTCAGAAACATCCATGGTCAAGTTGCTGGTTACAAGAAGTCAAAACTGGTTTTTCATATTCTATCATCTGTTTTTTTTTATCATCTATTCAGGATTACATAATTTTTTGAAGATGAAGATTTACCCAGAAATGTAGCCAGAAAACAGATCCACGAGAAAAACGGAAAAAGTACACCTCTGGATAAGATCTTCTTGATTTGCGAAATCTTTGATTTGCGAAATCTTAGATTTGCGAAATCTTAGATTTGCGAAATCTTAGATTTGCGAAATCTTAGATTTGCGAAATCTTAGATTTTCGAAATCTTAGATTTGCGAAATCTTAGATTTGCGAAATCTAAGATTTGCGAAATCTTAGATTTGCGAAATCTAAGATTTGCGAAATCTTCATTACAACGTTGCGACTTTCATAAGTTGCGAAATCTTGGGTTGCGATATCTTGGCTGTTTTGAAAGATTCGAAATCATATTAATTGCGAGATCTAGGAATCTGGTTTGTTTATTGCGAAATCATGTCACCCGAGTCAACTCGGTCATTACCGAGTTGACCCGATAAAACCTAACAAACAATCACCTCAATCAACACCGACTCGATCTATTTTTCCATCGTCACCTAATCCTATAACCATCTAGACTCGAACATTTAAAACAGAAACTTTGATCTCAGATTCGTTCTATAACAAAGATACAAGATCTCGTGTTTGAACAACATGCATCATTGATCTATGTTGGGTTAACCCAATTTTATATTCAAAATGAAACAAGATTTATAACAAATCTGTTAAAAATCTAGTTGTTCCTTTTGTTTATTACACAACACGAAACCAAACTTAAACATCATAGATCTTTATGTGAATGGTTTAACCCATCTAATCAATATTCGAAAATAAAGAAGACTATAAAAATCTTGTTACAGTCTCTCTTTGATTCGATTAAAAGACAAGCATGCAAGCCGAGATCTTTAAGATCTATCACAAAATATATAATCATCATCGATTTATGATGAGAAACCCATCCATCAATTTACGAAATATATAAGAATGAACCACAACAAAACTGTTGTCGTTCACTCTTTGTTTCGAATTAATCAAAAACAACAAACATGCATATACATAAACCTACCCGCGATCCTTATGGATCTTGAAGACAGTGATCGCATATCAGGAGGGGATAGGCCAGTGATTGTTATTCGTTGTTGTGGGATGCAATAAAATGAATCATAGAATTTGTTTTGTGCATTTGAGTTTGATTATTTGAGTGGGGCTGGGAGTTAGATGAACGAAGGAGACGGATTAAACAAGATGGGATAAGATGGGATATGGGGGCGAATGATGAGAGGATTAGGGTTAATTATTTGAGTGGGTGAGGAGATGAAGGAAGTTAGGTGAGAGACGGAGAGTTCTAGGTGTTGACTGCGTGTTTTACTAAGTGATTAGGGTTAGTTAGTGGGGATTAGTGGGTATTTATACCGGCTTATTAGGGTTGGGCAAGTTTTTACATTTTGATGGACCGGGTTCTAAACCCTTGGGCCAGCGAAGTGGACCGGGCGTATCTTTCTTGCAAGGGCCTTGGACTCAATTTAAAAAAAAAAAAAAACAAAGAATTTGAATTGGGCCATGACAAACACAATTTGGGCCTTGGACTCGAAATTTAGTAAACATTGCAATGGGCCGTATATCTTTGCTATATACACACAAGTTTTTAACATCAAATTTGTTTTTATAAACTTTGTGTGTATTTAGTCATACTATGGTCATTATCGGGACGAGACAAAGTGACAAAATGTGACGTGACAAAAATGACGTGACAAAGTGACAAGATCTATTTTTGACGAGACGCAAGAAAAATGGCTATATTTTTAGTGGCTACTGATTTTTTGATCGGGTATTCGTATTTGGAATTGAAGACGGATTTTTTTTCGAAGGCGTGTTCTTATTTTATCTTTGAAATCGGGGTTGGTTGGATGAATGATTTCAATGATACCTTGTTCGTGCTTAATCTTTGAATGACGACTTGTTTATCTAGTTTCCAGGTTCGGGGTGGATGGTTGATGACTCGGATAACTATCACTTAAAGGGGTTACATTGTTGTACTCAGTGTCACGCGCTTAGTCGACGTGGATAATTTCAAGAGGTGTTGTGCTTATAGACTTCTTCAGTGATGCATTGAGTACTTAGAGATTTCTCCACCGTTCTTCATTCAACAATAGTGCAAGCTTAAGTCACAAGATCGAAGGATTTTTATTCAATTTCACGTTTGATGTATCCGGTTCATTCTTTCAGTGGTCACTTCAAATTGCTTTCACGTGGGTTGGTAAAGGTGGCCATGGAGAGTTTATGAGAAGAGATTTTCGATCAACAGCTGATTCTCACAAAATATATAATTCAGCTTATTTATTATTCTCACGAGATTTCAGGTGCATGTGCGTACAATTTATTGATGGTTCCGAGTTTCGAAACCATCAAGGGGAAGAAGAAGACACATTGAACGCACAACGAGTACACGTGATGAACTTCATACCTTCTTTTGATTTGAAGACATTCCGGGATGACTTTTGTCATAGCCGCAGAGAATATCAGTGTTTTAACTCGTGGCGTTCTCAATCTCTAAACGGTACACTACTGATTCGAGGTTTAATTGTTTGATTGTTGCAATTAAACATCATCATTATCCTATATGCACTCCCGAGACTTAATTGACTCTGGTGCATCTCCGGAAGAAGATATGTGCATTTCCGGGACTTAATTGACTCTGGTGTTACGATGTCAACTTCATGAATGGGATAAAAGTGTCCACTTCAGTATTTGAGCTTCATAATTGGGATTGATTTATTTTCTTCAACTATGTGGGGGAAGAAATGTCTTGATTCTTTCTGGTATGCATAACTTGAACTCTCAGGGGGAAGAAAAATTCAGAAGAATTATTCAAGCGTGAGAAGAAAAGTTGTTGATCTACTTGGTGTGCCCCTTACTTTCAATCCCTCTTAGCAACGTTATCATGTTATATGATGGGATTTGCTTGTTAGATTCCGTTGTGCGCTTAATCATTCTAAGCTTTGTTGAAAGCTTTGAAGTTGCTTACGAGGATTGTCGATTTAGGGGGAAGCTATTCAAAAGCTTCTACATCAAGTTTATGTGGCATGAATTAGGGGGGAGCTAATTCAGAAGCTTCTCCTCAACCAGAAGTGTATGGGTTACTTAGCTCGTGCCGTTACATTATTTCTACTACAAGTTAAAGATGAGTCGTTTTGAAGACAAAGGCCTCAGAAGACATCATCGGCATTGGACGCTTCATGAAAGCTCTTGTTCTTATCATTATGTACTTGTTAGGAAAAATATTGTAAGGAATTCTACACGTCGTCCCATGGGGGAAGATTGTTGGAAACTCACTTTATGTGACGACATTTAAGAATTCCTATTAGTTATCATAGTCACACACATTTAGACTAGACTAGGTTCATTGTATAGTTTAGGTTGTGTGTGTGGCTATATATACCCCTCCTTAGCTTCCAAGGAGGGTGATTGTGGTAAAATACGACTCTTGTTTAGGGAAACAAAAGAGCGTATATGAGCGGTAAGTATTAAATACACGTTAATTGAAACGTATATTAATGACCCAATTAAATAAAAAGAGAGAGAGTTCGTTTCCAAAGGAGGTATATGTGTGTGTTCTAACTTGTAATTATTTGAGATTAATATTAAGAAGATGAGGATGAAAGGATGAAAAGACGGCTATATGAAAATTACACTACGACGTAAAAAACGTAAAATCGTAAAAATGACCAAAACAAAAATAAATTCTAAAAATTCCCAAAAATTTACCAAAAATAGAATAAAATAAACTAAGAGTTTACAAAAAATCCAAACCTGCCAAAACCTTTTATTTAATTAAATATTAATTTTTAAATGCTAATTAAAGCCTTAAAAATCAAAATTAACTAATAAAAAGTCCAAACCAAGAATTTCAAGTTTGTAAACCTTTAAAATAAAGTAAAAAGACTAAAAACTATTTTTATGAAATTAAAAACCTATTAAAACTATTTTTAAACTAATTAAAATGATTAAAATCTATTAAAACTTAAAATAATTATAAAAATTAATCTAAAAGTGATAAAATTATTCTAAAAGTTGCTAAATTCCTATTTTAATGTAATTAAGCTAAGAAAAATATAAAAACTAGAAAAGTGAGAAATTTGAAAAATAATAATAAAAATGCAAAAATTATAAAAAATTCTAAAAACTTGCAAACTAGTTTATTTTAACCTAAATAAACAGAAAATCAAAGTGAAATGACCAGAATACCCCTATTGGGCCTCCAAATGGGCCAAAACCCAAAACAGTCAACACAAATGGGCTTTTAGGCCCAAAAAGTCAAACCTGGCCCAATTAACTTGGAAAAGCCCAATCTGACTCAAAATTTAATTCTAAACACAAAACTCTAAAGGCCCAAAAGCTGAATGTGAGCTTATCACAGCTTATTAAGCAAACAGCTTATTCTTATTGGGCTTTTTAGCCCATTAAGCAATAAGCTAATGCCATAAGCTCTAATTTAACACACAACCTTCTTTTGGGATGCTTAAGAGATCTGCAAAAAGAATTTTTGAAAAAGCTAACTCAATAAGCCAAAATTAAGAAAAGTATTATTTCACTAAAAGACAAAATAGTCGTTTTTGAGAAATAAGGCACCTTAGGACTTGATTCAACTTGCAAAAGCTCACAAATGGACTCAATAAGCCAAAACAATCAATAAAATTCCAATAAGCAAAACCAATAAGCCAGAATAAGCCAATAAGCACTTATCAAAAAGTCAATGTAGTTCGTTTTCTAGTCAAACCCTAAAGTCAACACACCAAAAGCTCCAGGATGAACAAATGGGTGAATTAATGAGCACCTATTACAAAAACAAAGTTGTTGCTTGATAGAATAAGCAGTTATAGCTTATTAATAAGCTGAGCCCAATTTAACACTGGCAGGGGAAAGTAGCAGGGGAAAGGAGTTCCCACTGCTTGATATGCAGAAAAGTTTTGGCTTGATTTCAAGCCTTGCTTGTTGCTGTTTGATGGAACAAAAGGCACCTCTATAAGCTTTGGCTTATGGAGAGTCAATATAAACACTATAAATAACAAGTTGCACACAAGAATCAAGCAAAAATCATCAAAAACAGTCACTGATATGAATAAGAACAATATGCAGAAAGTTGCTGAACTAATTGACCACGGATCCAAATTCAAGCACTCAAATCTCTTCTCCTGGTTTGATTAACTAAGTTTTAGCACTTGTTAGCCCTAGCCCTAGCTTAGATCTAGGTGTCCTCAAAACCTTATCCAATTTTACCAATTATCAAAGATTTTATACCCTATTTGGTGAATCTATGTGTTTCAAGCTCTCAAACCTGCAAACAGATGAACACAAGCAACCAAGTAACAGATTCCAACACTTGCAATCACAGTACAAACACTTAACAAACCACAAATCCAAATATTGCAGTAATCCCAAACACTCCTTAATCCAACACTTAACAAAGAAACTTGTGATTTTAACTAACAACCTACTGATTTTATAGATCAAACACACTTACTAGATAGCAATGAACACAATCAAACACAAAAAACACCAGCAGAAACACAAGAACACAAAATCAATCACCAAATCCAAAACAGGCATGAACATGCAATTTTTAGGGGAATTTGAACCAAGAGTCTATACCTGCCTTCCTTTACTTCCTAGGAAGGCCAGCAAAGCTCCTTGGATCTTGTTCAACAACTAGAACAAGACCAAGGTCCTTTAAGAATGATAATCAAAGCCTGCTGATGTTCAAAGTAGAACAAGGCTTTGATTATGATGTTTCTTCAACACAAGCAGCAAACAAGCTCAACCAAGGCTCTAATCTCTTCACAAGCTTGGTGTTAACAAGCTTGTAAAAGCTTATAGCTATTGGTCAAGGGTTAGTACACAATATAAGCTAAAACAGAACCTAGGATTTCAAGGTTTTCAAACCTTAAAAACCTTATGAACCAAGACGTGCCTTAACCACAAGATTAAGGTAGGTCTTAATAATAAAATGGAACTCAGAATTAGGCTAATCAAACACCAACTTTTAACTAAATCAAAAAGAGAATTCAAATTTCCAGAATTTCAAATTTTATTTAAACTTTAAAAAGGAATTACAAAGAAAATAGCCTAAGACTGGAACAAAGCTCTCTCACAGGTTGAGGAGTCTATTTATAGGCAATAAGAAAGAAAAATACATGAAACCCTAAGCTCTAAAATCCCAAAAGTACCCTTAAAGCTTTCTAGATCATTTGATGGAATTAGCTGTCCAATTTGATCCTAGACGTCCATTTATGCGTTGTGGCCAAGCAAAGAGTAGAAACCGTTGATCCTGACACGTGGCATGACTTGGAGAGGAAGGTGTGATGTGATTGGGTGAACGGCTTGGGGTGTGGGATCCATGGAGTAGTGGAGAAGAGGGAATTTTTGTGGGGAAGGGCTTTACATGAGGTGAATTAAGCGTGTGCACAAGCAATTGCTTTTTCCCCTTTGTTGGTAAAAAGTAAAATCTGGGTTCTTACGGTGCTATAGTAATCCATTTGATCCGATTTTAGTGGGGGTAATGTGTTTGGCGCGTGTTTAATTTGTTTAAACTTTCAAACTTGGCAAACTTGGTCCTTGTTCTTCCTTTCTTTTGTCTTTTGTATTTAAAAGTCTGTCCGCGCCCAATTCCTTTGTAACAACTTTCACAACTTGGCAATTTTGGCACAAAACTTTCCAAAAAGTGTTTCAAGGGTTATTTTTGCCATTTTGAGATATTTCAAGGACCGATCTTGGACATTCTTGATCTTCAAAGGTCTTCAATGTATCTTTGGCTTGATGAGGGATCATAATTGACAAACTGATTTTGTTGAGGGACCAATCTTGTCATTTCTTCAAAGTTGAAGGACCATTTGTGTAATTTTGACAAACTTAAGGGACCAAACTTGTAATTATCAATAGACAAGGGTTTTAAGTGTCATTTCTTCATTTATTGAGGATCAATCTTGTTTGTCTTCAAGTCTTCAAGGGTATTTGTTGAATATTTCATGATTAGGGCCCGGTTCATTGTGCGTCTTCGTTTCTCGTGTTTGTTTTTCCTTGTATCTTGTGATCTTTTGTCTTTTTCACGATATCCATACCTAAAATACACATAAACACAAAAGCAAGCATATATATGGTATTTTATGACAATTAAGTGCATTAAAAGCCCGAAAAGAACGATGAGATCATGTACAAATGCCATCTCATCACTCCCCCATACTAAGCCATTGCCGTACAAATGCCATCTCATCACTCCCCCATACTAAGCCATTGCCGTGTCCTCACGCAATGCTAGAATAAAGTATCGTAACAAATCCAAAATTCATTTTATTACCCTTTATTGAAAGAAAAACCAACTATGCTACTATTACGATGTGTTAGAGACATTATGTATGATTTTCATCACAAAAGAGTGACTTTTAGGGTCGATGAATAGAAACAAATGAATGTTCCATAGAGTAAAGTTCGTCATCCTTGATTGTTACACATTCCATGCTAAGTGCAAAAACAAGATCATTGTTGGTACAAGTCACAATGCTAACACTACTCATGCATTAAAATTGTGTAATACTTTTTCTCCCCGCAATCCTAATTTATTAAAGAAAATGAAAGGTTTCTAAACTTTTTTTAACTATTTGTCATGGATCACAAGTGATTCATATTGACTTATTTTGATTTTTATTAAGGCCGAAAATAAAGTAGGACGATTTGATTAATAGTTAGCTAGAGGACAAAATCTTTTAAAACGGCTTCTCGTATTTTCCTTAAGTTCATATCTTGACATAACTCGTTTCGCGATTTGAGACCTTTCTCGGACCGATATTTGGCATGTACTTCACACTTCAAATCTTAGGAAGACGTTCTTGAAATTATGGTCTTCTCTTCATATATGAAATTTCTTCTCTTGACATTTTTGAGAGATTCTTCAAACTTTGACCACGACTTCATCATTTTTCTTCAATCTTTATTTGGGATTTTGATATGCAACGATCCGCCTCCTTTTCAGACTTGGATATATTTATCCTCATACCTTGTGAGGGTCTTTTTGGATAGATTTTCTCCATGATCTTTAGGGAGTATGCTTTTCGTCGTGTGTCTCGATCCTTCATATTGACTTTGGAATAATGATACTTCACATCATCTTGGATCTTTAGCAACAAAATGGAGTCCTCATGCCTTGTGAGGGCCTTTTTGGACTTTGCCAATCTTCGCGTCCCGCTTCAATAAGTTATGCCTCGGCTATGAACTCTTTTCGAACACGAGCAACTTTTAAACGAGCTTGGGCTAATAGCTAAGTAATTCTTTCAAATCGTATGACCTTATTTATTTCAATTATTTATTTCCTAATGCATTGATCTTATGGGAGAAAAAGCCACAATTAAAAACACATGAGTTTTTGAAAGAACATTTTCATGTTCTACGTTTAGCATGATCACTTGTCTAACTCTATCATCTCTCGTTCTTCACTATATAAAGACCTCTAATTAAAGAGACTCGTGAATACTTAGCCGTGCAAGTTAAAAATAGGCTAAATTTGGATTAGCTTTCATTAAGACTATAATAAATCAATGTTTTGGGTTTTCAAGTCACTATAGGATCTTGCAATTTCTTAGACTTGGATAAGTTTAGATCTTGCGTTTTAAAGTTCCCTTTATAGATGACTTTCTAGGATCAATTATAGGAACTTGCGAAAAGTTCTTGTTCTTAAACCCGTACGAGTTAAGACTTTCGCGTTTTAAAGTTCCCTATATAAAAGTCTAGCAAAACTTGATTTAGCGGGTTAAGGAATGTTAGGGGCTCCAAATGCCCATCAAGTCAAAAATTAGCTCTTATTCTACCCAACGGAAAATATACATTTGTGTCTTAAAAACACTTATGAAAGACTACGAAAAATTTGAAAATTTGGCCATTTTTAGCCTTATTATGAACAAAAACAAAACGATAAATTTTGGAGTGCACGAGGACGTGGGCAAGGCAAATATCTATTCACCCCCCATACTAAAAGTAAACATTGTCTTCAATGTATCGAGTCTAAGGGTGGAGTACCCCATACTAGAGACGAAAAGTCGAATGCTTAGGATCTAGTATGGAAAGGGTAAGAAACAAATAATCTAAAGCCGTTTATGAATTATGCTAAAAGACTATTGTTAGAACAATTAAGGATATATGTCGTGGATTCGTGAAAAATTCCTTCAAAGCAAACGATCGAAACTCGAGTGAAACGAACACGAGAGGCTTCGAAAGTGATGATGATGATCTAGATAACACAATCACAAACAACCACGAGACAACGAGTTGGAAGGGCACAATTCCCCTCACGTTACTATATAAGAAAGAAATAATATGTACATGGATAGACATGGGAACTCTCCCACGAAGCACCTCGTTTTTGATTACCGAGTCATGAGCTCGACTCGATCCCCTCAATGTCTAATTATCATTGGGGAAGGTGACTTGGTCGAGGTTGTTCAAGAGAGGAACTTCCCCACCAAAGTAGTGCTTAAGGCGATGTCCATTCACCTTAAAATTGGGACCATCATTTTGAGCTAGCTCAATGATCCCATATGGAAAGACTTGGGTAACGGTGAACGGACCGGACCAACGGGATTTCAACTTACCAGAAAATATTTTCAAGCGAGAGTAAAAAAGTAGTACTTGATCACCAACGTTAAAAACACGGTTTTTAATTTTAGCATCATGAAACTTTTTAGTCTTTTCTTTAAAAATTAATGAATTTTCATAAGCAAGATCTCTCATTTCATCTAATTCATTCAATTGTATTTTCCGGTGATCCCCCGCGGTCCTTAAGTCAAAATTGGCATGCTTTAATGCCCAATATGCTTTATGTTCTAATTCGATAGGCAAATGACAATTCTTTCCATAAACCAACTTATACGGTGTACAACCGATAGGCGTTTTGTAAGCGGTACGGAATGCCCATAAAGCATCATCGAGTTTGTCGGACCACGAAGCACGGTTTTCTCCAATCGACCTTTCTAAAATTCTCTTCAAGGCTCGGTTTGAAACCTCGACTTGCCCACTCGTTTGCGGATGATAAGCCGTAGAAAGACGATGTGTAACTCCATATTTTTTCAAGACTTTTTCAAATTGGTCGTTACAAAAATGGGTTCCACGATCGCTTATAATAGCACGAGGGGTTCCAAACCGAGAAAATAGTTGTTTCAAGAACTTGACAACAACACGCGCGTCATTTGTAGGTAAAGCCTTAGCTTCCACCCATTTGGATAAGTAATCGACGGCGACGAGGATATATTTGTTTCCTCGAGATGAAGGGAACGGTCCCATAAAATCTATGCCCCAAACGTCGAAAATCTCACAAACTTGAATAATGTTTTGTGGCATTTCATCCTTTTGCGAGGATTTTCCTTGACGTTGACAAGAATCACATGATTTCACAAGTACGTGTGCATCACGATAGATTGTAGGCCAAAAGAAACCGGCATCGAACACTTTCTTAGCCGTGAGATTAGCACCGTGGTGACCACCCGTGGGTCCCTCGTGACAAGCTCTAAGGATATTAGTAGCTTCGGTGCCATGAACACAACGTCGAACGAGTTGATCCGCACACACTCAAAAGAGATGAGGGTCGTCCCAAAAATAGAACTTGACGTCACGAAAGAATTTTCGTTTTTGTTGCGTCGTCATACCCTTGATTATGAAGTTGCCCGCATGGTAATTTGCGATGTCCGCAAACCATGGGGTGTCATCTTTAGAATTCACCACACCAAGTGTTTCGAGAGGAAATGTTTCGGTAATTTCCTTGTTCTCGAAGACATCTTTGTGAGGATCCTCTAAGCGTGAAAGATGATCGGCGGCTAGATTCTCGGCTCCTTTTTTGTCAAGCACGGTGACATCAAATTCTTGGAGGAGGAGAATCCATCGAAGAAACCTTGGTTTAGCGTCTTGCTTAGCCAATAGGTACTTGATAGCCGAATGGTCCGTATACACTATGCTTTTCGTTAAAACGAGATAAGGTCGGAATTTTTCAAAAGCGTATACTACGGCGAGGAATTCCTTTTCCGTGGTAGTATATTTCATTTGAGCCTCGGTCATCGTTTTACTAGCATAATGTATAGGACGGAAGTGTTTTTCATAGCGTTGCCCTAAAACGGCACCAATTGCATAGTCACTAGCATCGCACATTCGCTCAAATGGAAGATTCCAATTTGGAGCCACGAGAATAGGAGCTTCGGTGAGTTTCTTTTTAAGAGTTTCGAAAGCTCGGACACAATCTTCGTTAAAGACAAAAGGAGCATCTTTTTCGAGTAGATGTGTCATTGGTCGAGATATTTTCGAGAAATCTTTAATGAAGCGTCGATAAAAGCCGGCATGGCCTAAGAAACTTCGAACTCCTTTGACGGTTTTGGGGTGAGGTAATTTTGAAATGACGTCGATTTTTGTTTTGTCGACCTCAATCCCCGCTTTCGATATTTTATGTCCTAAGACGATTCCTTGCTTACACATAAAGTGACATTTTTCCCAATTAAGTACGAGATTGGTTTCTTCACATCGTTTTAACATTTTTTCTAAGTTGTTTAAGCATGACGTAAATGAATCACCAAATACCGAGAAATCATCCATGAACACTTCCATCGACTTCTCGATCATGTCGTGGAAAATAGCCATCATACACCGCTGAAACGTACCGGGTGCATTACAAAGTCCGAAAGGCATTCTACGATAAGCGAACGTTCCATAAGGACACGTAAACGTAGTTTTCTCTTGATCACGAGGGTCGATAGGGATTTGAAAGTAACCGGAAAAACCATCTAAAAAGCAATAGAAATCGTTTCCCGCAAGTCGCTCCAACATTTGATCCATGAAGGGCAAGGGAAAATGGTTTTTTCGAGTTGCATCGTTGAGTTTACGATAATCGATACAAACTCTCCAACCGGTCACGACACGTGTTGGAATTAACTCGTTGTTTTCGTTGGGCACAACGGTCATTCCTCCCTTCTGAGGGACACAATGGATTGGGCTTACCCATGGACTATCCGAGATTGGATAAATCATTCCCGCGTCGAGAAGTTTTAAAACCTCTTTCTTTATAACATCATGAATTTTGGGGTTTACCCTTCTTTGAGATTGGATTGCGGGCTTGTAATCTTCCTCCATTAATATCTTGTGTACAAAACTTAGGATCGATTCCTTTAATGTCGGAGATTTTCCACGCAATTGCTCCTTTGTGAGCTTTCAAGACTTTTATAAGTGCGGTTTTTTCGTTATCGGAAAGATCTTTCGCAATAATTACCGGAAACTTATCTTCACCTTCTAGAAATGCGTATTCTAGATGAGGTGGAAGGTCTTTCAATTCTAGGATTGGTGGATCCTCGATTGAAGATTTGGGTTCGACACTCATAATTTCCACCGGCGGAAAATATGATGGAATTTTGTCGTTACTATTGTTCACATTTTCTTCATTGTCGATAAAATCGCCTCCTTCGAATGGAGCGAGAGAGTGTGAATTTTTAGCAACAATAGGATCGAGAATAGTGGGATTGCCACTAATGGAACCTTCGGAGAATTCTAACACTTCTTGTGAAAATTCATCGCAAACTACGTCAATTAAATCAACGTGATTTATTGTAGCGATAGCGTAAACATGAGAAGGTGTCGAATTTTTGGTAGCGTTGATGACAAGTTCTTCCTCGTTAAAACGTAGAGTGATTTTCCTTACATGCACATCGATGAGTGCTCTCGCGGTGTCCAAAAATGATCGACCTAAAATTAAGGGAACTTTAGGATCGATAGGAATGTCGACAACGATGAAGTCCACGGGATAATAGAATTTCCCAACCTTCACGAAGACGTCCACGGCTACTCCACAAGCTAGAATCGTAGAATGATCGGCCATCTCGATTGACATGCTTGAAGGAGTAAGATTTGGAAGATTGAGCGATTTAAAGATTTCAAGTGGCATCAAATTAATACTAGCACCAAGATCGGCCAAGGCGTAACATTCTTCCACATCTTGTATAGCACATGGGATTAAAAACTTGCCGGGGTCACCGACTTTTTGAGGTATGCGGCTTAGAAAAACCGATGAACAATTAGACGATTTTTGCAATTTCTCTTTGTTGTTCAACATACTTTTGAAGTTCGCGGCGAATCGAGGCATCATGGTTAAAGCGTCGGCAAAACATATGTTAAAATGCAAGTCACGAAACTTTTTCATAAAAAGTTCAAATTGATAATTATTTCGTTCTTGTGCCTTTTCTTTGCGTTGTCTAGATGGGTAAGGCAAGGGTGGTGTGGGTTGGGACGTAGGCATCGGCCTTGGAATCTCGGGTTCCATTGTTGGTCTTGGGTCAACCGTAGGTGTGGTTTGAGCGGTACTTCGTGGGCTTGAGATATGCTCTTTTTCTACCACCACCTCGGGATCTTTCTCTATTTCCTTCTCCTTAGAAGTACTAGGACGAGAAATGGGTTCTTGAAGAGTTTTGCCACTACGTGTAGCAACAACTTTCAATTCTCCCTTCGGGTTGACGATGGTGTCACTAGAAAGACCACCCGAAGAAGAGGGCTTACACATGATAGCTTCAAACATTTTACCCATACGATCTTCAAATTTAGATTGCCTAGCATCCGCTTTTAACAACTCTTGCTTAATCTCATGTTGCCCTAACTCCATTTTTTGTTGGTTTTGTTGGAGACGTTGGACATTTCCTTCCATTTTATTAGCATGGTTTCTCAACTCATTAGCAAGTTCGTTTTTAAGCTTGGTTTTTAATTCGGATCTTAAGCTAATCATCTCACGTTGCATGTTATCAAACTTAGCATATTTGGCATAATCTAAAAACTCTCCATTAAGATTCTTAGTGTGAGCGTTTTGAAAACCTTTGTTAGTGTTTTGAAGATCACGGCTTTGGTTTTGATTAGACACTTGCCCATTTCCACTTGAATAATTACCCTTGTTAAAGTTACGTGAATTTCCTTGGTAATTTCCACTTTGATTGTTTCGATAGTTATTAGCATTTTGATTTTGTGGAGCTTGATTTTGGCGGGAACCTTGACCTACTTGGTTGAAAGTCCCCGTGGCTACGTAAGCATTCGAAGTGTTACTACCGGCGGTAATGCACTCGGAGAGATCATGTGCTCCTCCACACGATAAACAACTCTTATCAACGACTTTGACGGATGCGGAATTGGAAGCTTCCTTAGCCTTCCAATGGGTCATAAGTGATGAAAAGCGATCGAAAAATCTATTTTCCTCATTTGCTTCGTTTTGGAGAACGGTCATGTTACGTGACGACGATGAACCCATGTTGGCAACACTCGGTGTGTTACGAGGGTTGTAAACCTTAGATCTATTCTCGATGATAGTTAAAGCTTCATTTGTCGTTTTGCACAAAAAATTACCACCCGCGGCGGCATTCAAATAATCACGCTCATGATCGTTAAGTCCATTGTAAAAAGTAGCTATTTGATGCAATTCGG
This sequence comes from Glebionis coronaria, assembly GCA_025667525.1. Lineage (NCBI taxonomy): Eukaryota > Viridiplantae > Streptophyta > Magnoliopsida > Asterales > Asteraceae > Glebionis > Glebionis coronaria. Next base: position 689,166 of record JANFOE010000475.1, on the reverse strand, counting down.
AAAAGTCATGGTGTGGACATTCATGTAACATCTCTTTAAATCGTTCCCATGCCATAGAAAAACTTTCATTAGGTTTTTGCGTAAACCTTGAAATCTCATTTTTTAAATGTGTCGTTTTTGATGGTGGAAAAAATTGATTCACGAATTTGGACACGAGATCACCCCACGTCAAAATCGAATTTGGGGGTTCTTTCTCTAACCAAATCTTGGCGGGACCATCTAATGAGTATGGAAACAACATCATCTTAATGGCATCATGTGGAACATCCTTGAACTTGCTCGTTGCGGTGAGACGATTAAAATTCCGTATGTGATAGTGCGGGTTATCTTTTTCATGACCTCGAAATTTGTTTGCTTGTAGCATCGACATTAAACCCGTTTTAATTTCAAAATTCTCCGCAAGGATAGCGGGAATCACAATGGCTTCTCCAAAACCCTCGGTGGGTGCTTGAAGCAACTCCATCATAGTACGATTAGCCATGATAGCTTCTTGTTCTACAATAAGTTCTTCACTTGGAGTCTCTTCACTAGAACGCGTTGGTGTTCGTTCCTTTCGATTACGATGTTTACGTTGACGTTTTGCTTGAGCACGAGTTAGCATAAACGTAACGTACAACGTGGGGATGAGCAAAGAAGATTCTTTTTGGAGTTTTTACGTTTTTGAATTTTTTTGCGTTTTTGATTGTTTTTTAATTTTTTTGGATTTTGGTTGTATTACGTAGACAATGAATCTACAAAAATCTCTCCTCGAATCAAACTCTTGATTAAAGAAGCCTCAAAAGAATGAAAACGATCACGTGGAGTGAACGCCTTCGATGACTTTAGAACGATGGTGGAACACCAAATTGTTCAAGAGGGTTTAATCATAAAGAAACCAAGCAAGTATATATGATACGTAATAATACTTTGGGCGGCAAAACCCTCGTTTAGCTTTCAAAATCAAATACTCACAAGTGAACGGGGGGAATGAGGTGGCACAAAGCACTTAAGTACCTAGCTTCCCTTTAACGGCCTTTTATAGCACGTTGCCTATCTATTCACCTTAAAGTTCGTATTTTTCAAAATCGAGCTTTACGAAAGTATTTATCTATTTTTGCATTTTTCTTTTTGTTTGAGATTCGAATACAATGATTGAGTGATGAAATCCCAAATCAAGGTTGTGTTTTCACACTTTTGGAGATATTGTATTTTTATTGTGATACGTATACAATATATTAATAATAATCACAAAGAAAACCGAAAACCGATAATACGTGTTAAGGGAGTTCCACTTAACAAAAATACTTATTATGGATAATATTAAAACAAAAGCTTCCAAATTAAAGCACAACACACCTCCCCGGCAGCGGCGCCAAAATGATTGTGGTAAAATACGACTCTTGTTTAGGAAAACAAAAGAGCGTATATGAGCGGTAAGTATTAAATACATGTTAATTGAAACGTATATTAATGACCCAATCAAATAAAAAGAGAGAGAGTTCGTTTCCCAAGGAGGTATATGTGTGTGTTCTAACTTGTAATTATTTGAGATTAATATTAAGAAGATGAGGATGAAAGGATGAAAAGACGGCTATATGAAAATTACACTACGGCCGAAAAAACGTAAAATCGTAAAAATGACCAAAACAAAAATAAATTCTAAAAATTCCCAAAAATTTACCAAAAATAGAATAAAATAAACTAAGAGTTTACAAAAAATCCAAACTTGCCAAAACCTTTTATTTAATTAAATATTAATTTTTAAATGCTAATTAAAGCCTTAAAAATCAAAATTAACTAATAAAAAGTCCAAACCAAGAATTTCAAGTTTGTAAACCTTTAAAATAAAGTAAAAAGACTAAAAACTATTTTTATGAAATTAAAAACCTATTAAAACTATTTTTAAACTAATTAAAATGATTAAAATCTATTAAAACTTAAATTAATTATAAAAATTAATCTAAAAGTGATAAAATTATTCTAAAAGATGCTAAATTCCTATTTTAATGTAATTAAGCTAAGAAAAATATAAAAACTAGAAAAGTGAGAAATTTGAAAAATAATAATAAAATAATATTAAAATAATAATAAAAATGCAAAAATTATAAAAAATTCTAAAAACTTGCAAACTAGTTTATTTTAACCTAAATAAACAGAAAATCAAAGTGAAATGACCAGAATACCCCTATTGGGCCTCCAAATGGGCCAAAACCCAAAACAGTCAACACAAATGGGCTTTTAGGCCCAAAAAGTCAAACCTGGCCCAATTAACTTGGAAAAGCCCAATTTGACTCAAAATTTAATTCTAAACACAAAACTCTAAAGGCCCAAAAGCTGAATGTGAGCTTATCACAGCTTATTAAGCAAACAGCTTATTCTTATTGGGCTTTTTAGCCCATTAAGCAATAAGCTAATGCCATAAGCTCTAATTTAACACACAACCTTCTTTTGGGATGCTTAAGAGATCTGCAAAAAGAATTTTTGAAAAAGCTAAATCAATAAGCCAGAATTAAGAAAAGGATTATTTCACTAAAAGACAAAATAGTCGTTTTTGAGAAATAAGGCACCTCAGGACTTGATTCAACTTGCAAAAGCTCACAAATGGACTCAATAAGCCAAAACAATCAATAAAATTCCAATAAGCAAAACCAATAAGCCAGAATAAGCCAATAAGCACTTATCAAAAAGTCAATGTAGTTCGTTTTCTAGTCAAACCCTAAAGTCAACACACCAAAAGCTCCAGGATGAACAAATGGGTGAATAAATGAGCACCTATTACAAAAACAAAGTTGTTGCTTGATAGAATAAGCAGTTATATCTTATTAATAAGCTGAGCCCAATTTAACACTGGCAGGGGAAAGTAGTAGGGGAAAGGAGTTCCCACTGCTTGATATGCAGAAAAGTTTTGGCTTGATTTCAAGCCTTGCTTGTTGCTGTTTGATGGAACAAAAGGCACCTCTATAAGCTTTGGCTTATGGAGAGTCAATATAAACACTATAAACAACAAGTTGCACACAAGAATGAAGCAAAAATCATCAAAAACAGTCACTGATATGAATAAGAACAATATGCAGAAAGTTGCTGAACTAATTGACCACAGATCCAAATTCAAGCACTCAAATCTCTTCTCCTGGTTTGATTAACTAAGTTTTAGCACTTGTTAGCCCTAGCCCTAGCTTAGATCTAGGTGTCCTCAAAACCTTAGCCAATTTTACCAATTATCAAAGATTTTATACCCTATTTGGTGAATCTATGTGTTTCAAGCTCTCAAACCTGCAAACAGATGAACACAAGCAACCAAGTAACAGATTCCAACACTTGCAATCACAGTACAAACACTTAACAAACCACAAATCCAAATATTGCAGTAATCCCAAACACTCCTTAATCCAACACTTAACAAAGAAACTTGTGATTTTAACTAACAACCTACTGATTTTATAGATCAAACACACTTACTAGATAGCAATGAACACAATCAAACACAAAAATCACCAGCAGAAACACAAGAACACAAAATCAATCACCAAATCCAAAACAGGCATGAACATGCAATTTTTAGGGGAATTTGAACCAAGAGTCTATACCTGCCTTCCTTTACTTCCTAGGAAGGCCAGCAAAGCTCCTTGGATCTTGTTCAACAACTAGAACAAGACTGATAGGTGTGAAAACACCTATCTTTTCTACCACTTAATTGCATGAAAACGAGACCTAAACGTATATTTTATGTCGTAAATGTCGGAATTATGCGTGGTTTTGTGTTTCTATTGAGTTTCAGGGTCAAAACATGAAAAGGAAGGAAAACACAGTCTTTCACGGGCTTTTATTGAAGAAAACGACAAAAGACAAAGTCAAAAGATCAAGAATGCAAAAGGAACGGAAGTCCAAGACTTATTCTGAAGATTTATCGAAGAAAATGTCCGAAGACTAAAGTTGTATGGAGCCGAAGAACTCAAGTCTTAATTTGAAGAAAATATTAAAGACGAGTTTGAAGAAATTCTAAGACCAAGTCTTAAAAGTCGAAGAATCAAAGAAGACTGGAAGACCAAGGACCAAAATGCAAGAAAAAGAGAAAGAAAGAGAGAGACTTCCACAAGCCTCCTCCTCCTATAAATAGAGAGTTAGGTTGTCATTAATTGTTGTTGGTGGTTTGACAACCCACTCTTCCACCCTTTTTCTTTCTAGCACAATTTACATTTATGCAATTTAATTTTCATGTTATGCACCTTTGATTCAAGTAAGTTTCTTAATTAATGTTTGATTGTTGCTGTTAATTTCGTGTTACTCATCTTCTTCTTCTATAATTTCTGTTCCAAATTCGTGTATTGATTTGTGGTTCATGTTCTTGAGTTTTCTCCATTTTAATCAAGTGGGTTTTGATTAATTTGGCCTTGTTTGTTAGTTTTATTGATTTCTTTTGATTGGGAATTGTTAGTTGATCATTATTGGTTGTTTTGGTTTAATCTTTGGGTTTTTTTTGGTTAGATTTAGTCAAATTCGTGTTGTGTTCTTCATCATTGTTCATAGCACTGTTCCTGCCCAGATATTCCGTACCAAGACCATTATTCCGAACCAGCTGGTTATTCCGAACCAGCTGGTTATTCCGAACCAGTGAGTTTTGTTTTTCTTCATTCGGAATAATATTTATTCCGAACCAGTTGATCTCACTCGGAATAATTATTCCGAGTGAGCTGGTTATTCCGAACGAGTAAAATTATTTCTCTTTCATTCGGAATAATATTTATTCCGAACCAGTTGATCTCACTCGGAATAATTATTCCGAGTGAGCAGTTATTCCGAACCAAATTATTATTCCGAACCAGCAACATTATTCCGAACCAGCTAGACATTCCGAATGAGACACTTATTCCGAATGAGTGACTTATTCCGAGTGAGCTAGTTATTCCGAACCAGTGCTTTATTCCGAATGAGTTGATTATTCCGAATGAGTGACACATTCCGAATGAGAAGACTTATTCCGAATGAAGCACTTTCCATTCTTAGTTTTAAGCTTTATTTTTCCCGCCTTTTCTCTATTTGAACTTTCGCTTGCTTTCCTTTTAGTTTAAGTTTTCATTTGAGTCATTTAACTTTATTTCCATTTTAATTTCTCGTCATTTTACTTTTAGTCAAGTTTTAATCTTTCATTGTCTTCCCTTTCTCGTCTTTATTTCATTTTATCTTTCCAAGTCTTTATCTTCCACTAGCTTAAACAACGACAACCCTCCCTTTTGATCCACCAAGAACAACGAAACTCTCGCACTCAATCGGTTTTCAATTCGAAGAGATACCGAGAACGAACTTACAACGACCTAACAAAAAGACACTCATCAAATGGCGCCGCTGCCGGCTCTTTTCGTGAAGATTAACGATTTTGTGTGTGGGTCCCGTTGGATTTTGGGATCCGTTCACTCGTGAACGTTATTTTTGTCAAAAATTTTCAAAAATCCCAAAAACATTTGAAAGATCTTAAAAAGCATTTCTTTTTCAAAGTTTTGCACCAAAAATATTCTTCTTGCTTATCTAACTTTCTTTATGGATTCTTATGTCCATTGCGTCGGGTGTGGAATACCATTATATGGGACCGACCCATGTCAACGGTGTACATGTGAGCGGTGTGGCAATGATATCGATAATACACAATTCGGCTTTTGTCCTTTGTGCAACTCGACTAATTCGTCCTTTTTACATCCACCACCTGTTCCCCCGTGCATCTATTGTGGAAGCGATTCACATTGGCATGTTTCGTGTCCGGTCCAATACCCGGATCCTTCCGGGCAACAACCGGATTACACTTATGCCATTGATAATAGCTACCCACAAGATGTACAAAATTTCTCTCCACACCCATGGTGCTATATTTGTGGGGGCTCTCACGATGCTTCTTCTTGTGATCCGTCGCAGATTTTTGAAAAAGTTCCGTGCTTTCATCCTAGTGTCTATCACTCTGCGCCCCCACAGCAAACCCTCAATCACCAATCCTCTCAGCAGCTAGATTTTGACCAACAACTCGCTGATTTGAATGGCATTCTCGAAAGTCTAGCTCAACTCCGAGCTGACTTGCATCAAGAAAGACAACCTTTGCTTGATGCTGACGAAATCTTGAAAACCACCGACGTCTTTTTGAGCCAATTTAGTCGTTTTCCATTCTTTTCGACACCACAATGTTTAATGACAGCATGGGATAGAATAGGTGCGATTGAACACACTCGGGGAGATGAACAACAAAAGTTGCTTCATGAGCTTCTCAACGATGTGGAGGTTATCAAGGTGGAGTTATCCGACTATGTCACTCCTAATTGGACTCGTCCCGTCTATTATGATGATGACGACGACGATGATGTCTCCACTTTCAACCAATCTTCTGAAGTTCCGGCTCTTACTCTCGATGTTCCTAATGCATCTCCGGATCTTGATTCGTCGAATGAACCTCGTGATGTTGGTCTTGACAAGATCGTGGATAATGAGGTTTGTGACATTCCTGCTATACAGCTTTAGGACGACGTTGCTCTTACGCAAACGATCGATCCAAATGATGCCGATCTTTCTCCCCGCTATGAGAATTTCGCCTTTGAAATTTCTCAATCTCCACCGGGAGATGCGGGCGATGACGATTTATTCTCTCCGACTTACGAGCAGTTCACCGTTGAACTTGCTCTTGACAATGAGGTGGAAGACGTGCTTCTTCGCGACAAATTAAGGAAAGTTCATCTTCTTATTTCTAAAATAGAAGAGTTCACTTCTCCTCCGCTTCCCGCATCTTTACCTCCCTCCGTCACTCCCGTTGAGAATAATGACTCGTTGCTTGAAGAGATCGACATCCACTCAATACCTCCGGGTATTGAGGATGATGACATGGAGGGGGATATCCTTCTTGATACTTTGCTCCTTGATGACATTGTCCCAAGTCCCCCTCCCGAGCCCTTTCCCTCCACTCCTTTGGAGATCCCTATGGAGGATGAGTGCTTCGACCCGGGAGGTGACATCGATTATTTTATACTTGATCACTCTACGGCTTTGCCGATAGCTCAAAATCCATTGTCTTTGGAGGAGGACAATGTGATTACTTTACCCGACCCACCTCCCGCGGTTCCCGACTTCACATACTACTCGTATGTTGAACGCACCTTCTTACCATTCAAAACTTATCCTCCAGCCTCTCCTTCATTGATGTCCTCCGGGAACGAGGACAAGGTCTTCGATCCCGGTATCACATTCGAGGCTTCCCCATGAACCAATTAATTCGGGGACGAGTCAGGCTCGTGACTCGGTTAAAATAAACAAGCGCTTTTTGGGAGGCAACCCAATTATCTATCTATTTTCATCATAAGTGTAGGGGGGAGCCCCGTTGGTGTTTCTTGTTTTCTTTCTTATCATTGCAGGGATTGGAGCTTCAAAGACACACTCTTGATGACTTTTGACGAACCGTGATTCCGTGTTACTATCCTCCTGGTTCTATCCTAAACTCATTTCGATTCACTATTTTTATATATCTCTATATTAAAATAGGAATCTCTTTAGTTGTCTCTTTCTTAGCGAGATTTAAGCAAAGTCCACAATGTCCTAAGTGTAGGGGAGTTTACTCCCACATGCTTAAACATTGAGGACAATGTTTATCTCAAGTGTAGGGGGGACTTCTATCGAAGTTAAGTGGACTTTTCCATGAATTTGCCCTCTTCTTATCCGAAAATTCGATTTTTCGACATTTTTCAAAATTTTTAATCTATTTTGGCCTAGTTGTAGTTCCCTTCGTTTCTTTATTTTTCTCTTATTTTAATAAATTGGTTTTAGCGAGTTTAGTTATCTTAGATATATTAGGCCCGTTGTGAATATTTTGACTCAACCCGAGTTTACTTATCCAAAGTTCACTCTAGCTAGTATCCTTAACCATGTAGACCTTAATTGGTCTATTAGGCTAAGCATCCACGAGTCTCATTCCTTGAGATTTTAAACTGTGGAGAACGAGAAATGATAGAGTTAGTTACAAGTTTGGAATTCTCTCATTAACTTATGTGAGTTAATTATGATCTTTTTCTCCCATCACTTGTAAATAAATAACTGCAATAAGTAAGGTCGTACGGTCTGAAAAATTACCTAGCTATTAGCCCAGGATCGTTTAAAAGTTGCTCGGTATTGATTAGAGTTCATAGCCAAGGCATAACTTATTGAAACGGGACGCGAAGATTGGCGAGTCCGAAAAGGCCCTAACAAGGCATGAGGATTCCATTTTGTTGCTAAAGATCCAAGATGATGTGAAAAGCATTATTCTAAAGTCAATATGAAGGATCAAGACACACGACGAAAAGCAATCAACTCCCACAAGAACATGGAGAAATCTATCCGAAAAGACCCTTACAAGGTATGAGGATAAATAGATCCAAGTCCGAAAAGGAGGCGGATCGTTGTATCTCAAAATCCCGAGTTATGAATGAAGAAATAATGATGAAGTCGTGGTCACATTTGAAGAATATCTCAACTACCCCAAGTGAAGATATACACTATATTTGAAGAGAAGACCATAATTTCAAGAACGTCTTCTCAAGATTTGAAGTATGAAGTAAATGCCAAATATCGGTCCGAGAAAGGTCTCAAATCGTAAAGCGAGTTATGCCAAGATATGAACTTTTTGAGGTCTCGAGAAGCAGTTTTAAAAGATTTTGTCTTCTAGCTAACTATGGATTAGATCGTCCCACTTTACTTTCAGCCTAATAACTTATCGAAATAAGTCAAACAATGCATCCTCGTGATCATTCAAGACATCAATAAAATATAAGAGATACCCATAGGAATAAGGGAGACTTAGTGATTAATTAAACCGCATGAGTAAATGTTTGTTATGCTAACTCGTACTAACAATGATCTTGTTTCTAAGCTTGGTATGGGGAACGTGAAACTTGAGGGTGATAAGTATTCATGACACACAAGCCCTAATGTAAGTCTTCGATCTCTTTACTTGTTTCTTCCTTGGTTGCTTGTAAATATTTTCTATCTTTTTAAATTTCTTTAAGTTTTAATAAAGGCCAAGGTAGGTCGATTATGATGGAAAGTGTAAACCTTGCTTTATGTCTAAGCATTGCATGAGGGCATTGCAATGGTCAAGTGTAGGGGATTTGATAGGTGTGAAAACACCTATCTTTTCTACCACTTAATTGCATGAAAACGAGACCTAAACGTATATTTTATGTCGTAAATGTCGGAATTATGCGTGGTTTTGTGTTTCTATTGAGTTTCAGGGTCAAAACATGAAAAGGAAGGAAAACACAGTCTTTCACGGGCTTTTATTGAAGAAAACGACAAAAGACAGTCAAAAGATCAAGAATGCAAAAGGAACGGAAGTCCAAGACTTATTCTGAAGATTTATCGAAGAAAATGTCCGAAGACTAAAGTTTAATGGAGCCGAAGAACTCAAGTCTTAATTTGAAGAAAATATTAAAGACGAGTTCGAAGAAATCCTAAGACCAAGTCTTAAAAGTCGAAGAATCAAAGAAGACTGGAAGACCAAGGACCAAAATGCAAGAAAAAGAGAAAGAAAGAGAGAGACTTCCACAAGCCTCCTCCTCCTATAAATAGAGAGTTAGGTTGTCATTAATTGTTGTTGGTGGTTTGACAACCCACTCTTCCACCCTTTTTCTTTCTAGCACAATTTACATTTATGCAATTTAATTTTCATGTTATGCACCTTTGATTCAAGTAATTTTCTTAATTAATGTTTGATTGTTGCTGTTAATTTCGTGTTACTCATCTTCTTCTTCTATAATTTCTGTTCCAAATTCGTGTATTGATTTGTGGTTCATGTTCTTGAGTTTTCTCAATTTTAATCAAGTGGGTTTTGATTAATTTGGCCTTGTTTGTTAGTTTTATTGATTTCTTTTGATTGGGAATTGTTAGTTGATCATTATTGGTTGTTTTGGTTTAATCTTTGGGTTTGTTTTGGTTAGATTTAGTCAAATTCGTGTTGTGTTCTTCATCATTGTTCATAGCACTGTTCCTGCCCAGATATTCCGAACCAAGACCATTATTCCGAACCAGCTGGTTATTCCGAACCAGCTGGTTATTCCGAACCAGTGAGTTTTGTTTTTCTTCATTCAGAATAATATTTATTCCGAACCAGTTGATCTCACTCGGAATAATTATTCCGAGTGAGCTGGTTATTCCGAACGAGTAAAATTATTTCTCTTTCATTCGGAATAATATTTATTCCGAACCAGTTGATCTCACTCGGAATAATTATTCCGAGTGAGCAGTTATTCCGAACCAAATTATTATTCCGAACCAGCAACATTATTCCGAAGCAGCTAGACATTCCGAATGAGACACTTATTCCGAATGAGTGACTTATTCCGAGTGAGCTAGTTATTCCGAACCAGTGCTTTATTCCGAATGAGTTGATTATTCCGAATGAGTGACACATTCTAAATGAGAAGACTTATTCCGAATGAAGCACTTTCCATTCTTAGTTTTAAGCTTTATTTTTCCCGCCTTTTCTCTATTTGAACTTTCGCTTGCTTTCCTTTTAGTTTAAGTTTTCATTTGAGTCATTTAACTTTATTTCCATTTTAATTTCTCGTCATTTTACTTTTAGTCAAGTTTTAATCTTTCATTGTCTTCCCTTTCTCGTCTTTATTTCATTTTATCTTTTCAAGTCTTTATCTTCCACTAGCTTAAACAACGACAACCCTCCCTTTTGATCCACCAAGAACAACGAAACTCTCGCACTCAATCGGTTTTTAATTCGAAGAGATACCGAGACAACAACAATGAACCCTAGCAAAAACAAACTCATCAAAGACCAAGGTCCTTTAAGAATGATAATCAAAGCCTGCTGATGTTCAAAGTAGAACAAGGCTTTGATTATGATGTTTCTTCAACACAAGCAGCAAACAAGCTCAACCAAGGCTCTAATCTCTTCACAAGCTTGGTGTTAACAAGCTTGTAAAAGCTTATAGCTATTGGTCAAGGGTTAGTACACAATATAAGCTAAAACAGAACCTAGGATTTCAAGGTTTTCAAACCTTAAAAACCTTATGAACCAAGACGTGCCTTAACCACAAGATTAAGGTAGGTCTGAATAATAAAATGGAACTCAGAATTAGGCTAATCAAACACCAACTTTTAACTAAATCAAAAAGAGAATTCAAATTTCCAGAATTTCAAATTTTATTTAAACTTTAAAAAGGGATTACAAAGAAAATAGCCTAAGACTGGAACAAAGCTCTCTCACAGGTTGAGGAGTCTATTTATAGGCAATAAGAAAGAAAAATACATGAAACCCTAAGCTCTAAAATCCCAAAAGTACCCTTAAAGCTTTCTAGATCATTTGATGGAATTAGCTGTCCAATTTGATCCTAGACGTCCATTTATGCGTTGTGGCCAATCAAAGAGTAGAAACCGTTGATCCTGACACGTGGCATGACTTGGAGAGGAAGGTGTGATGTGATTGGGTGAACAGCTTGGGGTGTGGGGTCCATGGAGTAATGGAGAAGAGGGAATTTTTGTGGGGAAGGGCTTTACATGAGGTGAATTAAGCGTGTGCACAAGCAATTGCTTTTTCCCCTTTGTTGGTAAAAAGTAAAATCTGGGTTCTTACGGTGCTACAGTAATCCATTTGATCCGATTTTAGTGGGGGTAATGTGTTTGGCGCGTGTTTAATTTGTTTAAACTTTCAAACTTGGCAAACTTGGTCCTTGTTCTTCCTTTCTTTTGTCTTTTGTATTTAAAAGTCTGTCCGCGCCCAATTCCTTTGTAACAACTTTCACAACTTGGCAATTTTGGCACAAAACTTTCCAAAAAGTGTTTCAAGGGTTATTTTTGCCATTTTGAGATATTTCAAGGACTGATCTTGGACATTCTTGATCTTCAAAGGTCTTCAATGTATCTTTGGCTTGATGAGGGATCATAATTGACAAATTGATTTTGTTGAGGGACCAATCTTGTCATTTCTTCAAAGTTGAAGGACCATTTGTGTAATTTTGACAAACTTAAGGGACCAAACTTGTAATTATCAATATACAAGGGTTTTAAGTGTCATTTCTTCATTTATTGAGGATCAATCTTGTTTGTCTTCAAGTCTTCAAGGGTATTTGTTGAATATTTCATGATTAGGGCCCGGTTCATTGTGCGTCTTCGTTTCTCGTGTTCGTTTTTCCTTGTATCTTGTGATCTTTTGTCTTTTTCACGATATCCATACCTAAAATACACATAAACACAAAAGCAAGCATATATATGGTATTTTATGACAATTAAGTGCATTAAAAGCCCGAAAAGAACGATGAGATCATGTACAAATGCCATCTCATCAGAGGGGGTTGCTTGTCATTTTATTATTTTCAATACACTTAATCTTACACATTCAACCTCTCCTCTCTCTCTCTCTACCAACAATGGCTGCCACCACCATCTACCACCATGTTAAAACAATCGACAAATAATAACTTCTAAAAATAAAAACAATCGATATATATTCCTTCCTAATATAACCGGCGGTATATTCTTTCCTAATATAATCAGCTATATCTACCATCATCGAATCCAAAACTCAGCTCTGAATCAAATCTTCAACATAATACAAAATAAACCAACACAAACTTCAACTATATCGATCGGATTCAACTATATGGAGTTTCAATTTTTTTTCTTTTTCTTCTTTGATTTTGATTCACAGAAGTTTCAATTTTATATCATGTTTATATGTTTTCTATTAACAAATTATAATAATATGATTATCATTGCACTTGCAGTTTCTATGTAGATCGGATTCATAACTTATTTGATCAGCGGTATACAATTTTTATCCACGGTATGGATTTGGTTTTAATTCATTAAACCTGTTACGTTTTATTCATTAAATCTTACTGGGTTTTATTCATTAATTCGTGTCGATGTTGTTATTATTGGTATTAGTTTAAGCGTAAGTAAAGTTGTTCTGAGCACCAATCACTTTTCTTGGATTTCTGTTTACAGTTGATTGTTTCATATTTATTTAGGGTTCTTATTGACCCAAATTGGGGATCTATCAAAGCATCTTGGATCATTAACGATATTCTGTTTTATTTTATCATAATTAAACATACTCCTCAGTCCTCACCATTTAAATAAGTGGTATTTGTTTTTTAGAAATTATAGGTGCTAAATGTGTATTGAAAATCTGATTTTGAAGGGAGATTTTCTTTTTGGCCCCCACCTCACCATCTGAAGTGCTGTCAGCTTCATCTTCATCAGCCGAAGTTACATCACAATCAAGAGATGCAGATACACCTTGCTCTTTTTATCGAAATTTCATATTCCTTTTCTGAAATTTATTTCTACTTTATTCAATGCAATTCAATGTTGTTCATGGTGCTGTTGACAATAATATATATATTTATATATACATGTTCTTTTTTATTGGCAGTGACATGTATAGTTGCTCTTGGGCTCAAAATTGCAGGTAAAGATTTTTAAAAGTTACTCATTATTTTTATTAAAATCACACACCAAAGTTTCTCAATTAAAAAAATGCAGCTTCACGTGAATGATGAGCATGCGAAGGAAGTGGTTGCGGCTCAAAATTCGCTGAAGATGGAAAATTCTATTAGAGGAGACTTACTCAGAATTCATGAAATCAGGTGTTGCTGATATGGCCAATAGTGGGGGTCGTCAAGGTGGTTCTATTCTTGCAGCTCTTTTATTGAACCAGGTACCCTCATGTACTTTCATATTTACGTACAGTTCTATTACGGATTTACGACTGGTTGATGAATCTCATATGGTTTCTTTTAAAACGCACATCCAAACACACTATAATGTCTACTAACTTTAATTTAACTGTGTTAAATTTTTTAGCATCTATTGGTTGGTTAGAGGTAAGTTCATAATATTTAACTGAACGGTAGGATGGTTGTTATGCCACACTCGAAATAAGGTGAAATCTGTGGAATAGATTACATATTTAAACATATGTCTTTTGACAGACTGAAAAAATAGATTCTTTACTTCACATAGGTTTTAAGGTAGCTTAATGATGCGTACTAAATTCTGAGCAATAATGTTTCTCTACATGATACACATTTGTTTTACTCAATAGCACATGTCAGTTATGAAATCGACTCATGAGAATCTCTTTTACATGACAGGGAGATATATACCATTATAGTGAGTTCAGAAATCCAAGCATTTAAGGAATTCCATTTTCCTTCATCTCGAATTTATTCCTGTTACAAGTCTGCCTCGAAATGGGCCAAGCTTTGAGGTCCTTTGATCATGTAAAGCAATAACCATATATAATTGTTGGTCATTCATAGCCAGGTACTACTGTTGAACGGTAGGATGGTTGTCTGTTTAGAGCAGATTATTATAAGATTTTTATCCAGTCTATGTCTGCGGAATTTTTAGGTTATCTTGTGCATAGTTGGGTCTCCGTTAAATGGGGATTAGACGAGGAACCGTTAATTTTGAACCGCTCATATGGATATGCGTGAGTGAAATAAGTATTGAATGCATCATCATCTGGTATGTTGTTAACTTTCTGTAGCTATTCAAAGGGGCTGGTTTATAAATGACTAAGAAATCATGACAACTACTTGATTAGGAAATCGTATCTAAATATCTTATTAGCATGATCATCTTGAAAAATTAAATGTTATATATGTAAACATAACTTATTAGATAAATCAGAAAGTGATAGATAACATGTCGTTTATCATATTAATAACATGTCCTTGCTGAACTACATTGACAAGCTTCAGCATCTTAAGGTTTTGTTGTCTAAGGTTCAAATTATGTTCTACACTTTTTTTAGTTGTTTATTTTTTGATATCAGGCCTATTATTCCTATAGACCATTCATTGATGCGTGAGTCTGTTCTGAAGGATCACAGCTCTTTTTTTGTCGTGGCCGATACGCAATTATGCCTTATGAGAGTAGATTTGATCTGCACAAACCAGGTTAGGTGTCTGCGTTTATATTTCTTAAAATGTGACTTAATTGCATCCGATTTGAATTTTTTTTCCTTGGACCCAAATTATGTTTTCATTCTTCGACCCAAATACAGGTTGAGAGTGAAACCAACTCCGGATGAGGTTGGCCTGCTACTTGACATCACAACATCAATACCAGCAGCAGTTGCTTGCTGATTTGTGCTTTTACGATTATGCACTAGCAAATGTTGATTTTATTTTAATAAAAACCATTTTTATCACACGAACAATTATATCTCCCACTCCCAAATAATATACCGGATTCCCAAATCCTGTGATGTAAAGGGCGAATTGAATGTCTTTTAATTTTGGAGAATTCACCAGTGCCACAGATTTTTTATTTACTGGATGTTAACATAGGTGGGTTGGGTAGAACTGGTTGGGGTCAAAGCCTGCAGTTTTTTTGTATGGGTCGGTATCACCCCAATCTAACGAACGAATAATAAGAAAGCAATTTCTATTACCATGGAATTAAACTAAAGCAATCCCTCTAATAATGAATTTTGAAACATCTAATGTAACTGTTTTATTGTAGGTGAAAGTACCTGGTACTGAACTCGCAAAGTCCATGACAGATGAAGATGGCGTTAAAGGTGCAGTGGAATCCTTCCATTAGCATTTTGCTCGCAGGAAAGCTAAGCTTGAGCCTGACGTCAGTAAAATTAGAATCAAGTCTGCTACTTATGAATAGTACTCAGAAATTAAAGTGACTATTTAGTTGAAGGCATTGAAGATGGTGTTGGGACTTGATCCAAGGGAAGTTGATGTTTCTGTTGTGGGCGGTCATGCCGGTGTTACCATATTACCTCTTCTATCCTAGGTACTGAAGTCATATGGTTTTTAAGATCTTTGTAGTTGTTGAAAAATGGATATTTTACTATGCTACAATATAGAAACCGGATTCAAGTGATATACTATTTTAGAACTATGTGGTACTATATTTATGAGATAATAACTATGGGCGCCTGTATGTACATACAGAAGTAAGAAACAAATGACTATAACGATACTTTGTTGCAACAAACATGATTTCACGACTACAAGAAAGCTGATCTAAAAGGTAATACTGTAAGAATGTCACACCTAAAGAGGTAAAAGTATGACTTCAGTTTGAGTATGCTTTGATATCTGCTTAGAGATTAAAAAGGACAATTGTACAACAGATGAATTATTTGTTTGACACACTTCTTTATAGTACCTGTATAGTATAAGCAAAATACACAAACCATTTATCGTACTTTGATTACACTAGATATGAAATTGAATCACTTGAACGTTGTATCAATGTATTGAAGTTGAATGATTATGATGAATAAAATGAATGGATGAATGATTCGTAGTTCCATACGTAAAGCCTAATAATGCTAATCAATAAAAGACAATCAATATGGGTGAACAAGTATACACATTCTTCTTTGTATGCAGGCTGATCGTCTAATGTTAGAACCACAGGTATGTCTTCCATTGTATTGTTTTTCTTTTATTGATCCTAATATAATTCGTAGTCTTCATTGATGAAATATTTTTCTTTTATATACTTTTGGCTATGAGTTCAGATTTGACATATAAACTTGCTGATGTATATGAATAGTAAGTGCCAAACTCATGAAACGTCTTGTGGTGCTGGTATTCGGGTATTTCTGTTGACTAGGGTAAGTCAACAAACAAACATATAGTCCAATGTGTGGAAATATAGGCATGGATCAAACATTGTATATACTGATAAATTTATCAATTTTTCCTTTTGGTAGAAATCTACTGCACTACATACTTCAAATATCTGCATGTCAGGCACGTTGGCCATCTCCTTACCTAGACGTATATGAAAATATCGGTCTAAGCTATAATTTGGATAGCTTACCAGTTTGTTGATGTGATAACTGTGTGTAACATTATTTTTCATAACTTTGACCATAATTAAATCAGATCTCCAAGAACCTGAAGTAGTTGTAGCTGAAGTAGTTCTGAACAAACTTGATAAAATATGATAGCCCTGACATATGGTTGTACTTTTTAATAACACGGACCACTGATGGTTTAATTCTTATGGTATTTTACATTTGACATTTACTGCTGGTTTATTCCTCTAATTATGCATTACTATATACTTTTTGTTTTTAACATTTGACATTGACTTTAATTTTTATGGAATGGTGTACAGGTTCTTCTAGGCATCAAGTGTTAGAATTAACTGAGTTTAAAGTTAAGGCTAATGTGAGCTTGAATACTGTGTACGCCTGCCCTACTGAGGTCACAGTGTCCTTCACAAAGAGGTACAAGAGCAATACTGAAGATGATCAGTTTTTACAAAAAAAAAGTACATGGGGACTAGAACTCCTTTTTGGAGTTTTTTGCTATAATTTTCCAGAATTCTTGCTGGAGATATGCTACTTTTTTTAAACTAGACCAACAAGACAAAATGTATGCATTGCTTTTCGTATTTAATAGCCAACGATTTACACCATGTATAAATTCTGATTTCTAATAAACTGGCAATTTCTTTATGTGCTAATGTTATTTAATCGTCATGCCTGCAAGAAGAAGTGAAAGGCATCTTGGATAGTCAACGTTATAGTAATGTTGCAGACTTGTAGTAATGTTATAGTAAGGCAGTAAATGGTAGATAAAAAAAGTGATATCTTCTATCTTTGTGTCAAAGGTAATTCCGTGATCACCATTAACATTGTAATTTTTGTGTTACTGTGATAAAATTTGGCAAGAAGAAAAAAAAGCGACTCTATTGAGCTATTATTGAAAGTGGAAGCGGTTAGATTGACCAACATAAACACCTTTGATAGGTGGTTGAGTGGCCTTGAAGCATTTCATCATCGCTTACACACATGCCTAATACGAAAAATATGTAATTTATACGAACTATTAGATAATGAAGTGATCTCCAGATAGAAAGAAATTGTGTTATTTTATATGCTCAAGTTGGATTTTAGCAGGTAACAAACGGATGGAGATCACTCAAGCTAACCTCTAAGATTTCTTTAGAGCAAAAATTTTACTGATTGAAACACATAAGTTCTTAGAGCATATTAAATTGTTAACTTATTTGTATCTAAATTTGCGAATAAAAGATCGGTTCGATGGAAATTCACGCTTGTTATGTCTTTTAGGTGGACCGAGGACATGACTGCATTATATTTGCTAAAGAAAAGCTTGGGGTTTCGGCTTCCTCATGCTTCTTTTCTTGCCCTTTTGTCGTTGCCTTCTTCGTCGTTCCCTTCACTCTCAACGCCTTTTTCTCACAACCATTTCCATCGTATACAATCTCACTAGATCATTAAAACGAGGCATATAAAAAATAATAATTTTTTTAGATTGATAGTTATTAGTTTTAGTTATATCACAATTATAAAATATGACGCGTGATGAATTTTTCTTAAATTCGTAAATAAAACTAAAAAATTAAAATAAATTTAATTTATGACATAATCGAAAAACCACTTTGGATTTGTACCCTTTTACTAAAAATCTCAAAGTGCTAAAAAGTTTTATTTTTGTTAATGTATTAATTATGAGCAAATATTTTTGTTATTGAGACAAAGTATTTATCTGATTAATGTTTCATCTAATGAAGCACTCATGGTAGTGGATACTCCTAACTATGTTTCAACAGACTCATTTCTAATCGATGACAACCAGTCTATTGTCATTCCAAGAGAGGAACCACGTAAGAATTTATCAATTGAAAATTTTCAACATACATAAAGATTGTCATTGAGCCACAATTTTTCACCTTGCGTAAGAGCTTTAGACTGCATTCAACAGTCTGTGACAAACAAAACGTGAGGCAACTTTTACTAAACAGAAATGATTCGCGTATGACAAGGGTAAAAGTCACCTCACAAAGTGAATTCCTCACATTTCCTATAATATGTAAAGGTGGTCCCATTAAAACAATTACCATTAATATTTGTTTTCAACACCTTATTTATCTCCTATAAATACATTTTAAAACACGTTAATTTTTACACAACAAAAAATACAACTTCTACGCACACACACAACTTAATGTAATATTTTTAAATTTTACTATAATGTTTTTTAAAATTTAATGTAGTGTTTTTAGTTTTTAATGTAATGGTTTTAAAATCTTAATGTAATACTTTTATTTATTAATCAATAAAAGTATTATTTTGAATAAAAAAATAATAAGTTCAATGAAGGTGATCGGTGACTGAAAAGAGTGAATTGTGAGAAAGAGTGAGTGTGAAAAGTAAAAGAGAGAAAGTTGATTATCGTTGATGTGTCTGATAAGAGGGTGATTTTCACGGTGACTGCCAGCCTTATATAAATGGATGAAGGTTTAGATTTCATTCATACTACATGATATTAAATTTCGTATTAAAGTCCATCTCTCCCTCTCCCTAGACAATATTTATAAAATTCACTTTTTTATAAAAGATTTATGAACTGAACTCGCTCACTGTCAAGAGTCAAGCAAACGAGAAGTGGAGATTTCTTATTCGCACAAAGACCACAACCATTATAAATAAATGACAAGCTTTGTATCAAAAGAAGATTTACGAAACAAACCCGCCCGTTGGGCGGGTAACGAAACTAGTATATATATATATATATATATATATATATATATATTACAAATCATGATCTTGCAATGTTTTACAAGATTCACATCGCAATGTTTTTCAAACGAGTCATATCACAATGTTTCTCAAACGAGTCTCCATCGTAATGATTTTGAGTCTCCATCGCAATGTTTTCAGAGTCTCAACACCACATCGCAAATCCCATCGTAATATTTGAGAATGCTATCGCAATGTATCCATCGCAATGTATCCATCGCAATGTTTCCATCACAATGTTTCCATCGCAATGTATCCATCGCAATGTATCCATCGCCATGTTTCCATCGCAATGTTTCCACTTTCAAACTCCCGTCGCAATGTTCAAGCTGAAGCTTCCATCACAATAACCATCTGAAACCCATCAATAACCATATTATCAACCATTGCGTTAACCATCGCAAAAGGGTTTTGACCCGTTTTCTTGGTTTCTCCAAAAAAAATGGATCTGGGTTTTCAGATCTGAATATATTTTATTTTAATTTTTTTCATAAATCTGTTCATCTCCCATTGAAAACTGAAAAAAATACCCAGAAAAGCATAGAGATAAGCGTAAAAGGTAAACTTATAAATTTGTTGAATGACCAGACACGTGACATAATAGGCCGTCAAATAAGCCACCAAAAAAATGAAACGGACCACACTTTGAGATAGAAAATATATGGACCAGAATCAGTTTCGTGATAAAGAAAATCAGGACTTAGACAGATTAGAAAAAAAAATTGGACGAGTAGACTGACTATGCTTTGACTGATAAGCAAAACATAACAACACTATGATAAGAAGCTTATAAAATAAGCTCGATATAAGCTGAAAAAGTTATAAGAGCCACACTAATAAGCAAACATAAACACAAAACACCCCCGGTTAGCTCTGATACCAATTGTTAACATATAAGATTCAAGCTAACAAGAGGTGATCCGAAGATCAGGGAGGATAAATTAAGTGTTTAGACATTTTAGAGAGAGAAAGATAACAAGGAAGAATGAGTTTGTGTATTTAAGAGAGAGAAAGAAAATACACAAAATGAGAATCCTCACCCTTCATGGAAGTATGGAGGGGTATATATAGGTTAGACAAGGAGTGACTTTGACAACTTAGCAATAGTAGTCCCTCCATGTTTTGCCCATCTGAATCACATGTAATTCCGTAAATGGCACTCACTTTTTAGGGCTACCAAGTACCGACACGCTCCTTATGTAACTTTTGCTCTTCTGTAGTACCTTTTCCTACAGCCTTTTTCATGCATTCTCTTGATTTCTTGCTTATTCCTTTCAGAACCAATGGAAACAAAGTTTTGAACACTTATCTTCATCTTCTAATACATAGCTTGCATGTCTTCAATAAATTTCATGTTTAATTTTGCATGCTTGTATCCACCTACATGCTTCAAGTAGGCCATCATTTGGTTCATGAGTTGAGTCCTTGTAAGAGGTTTGTTTCTCTTGGCAACAACTATTTGTTCAACAAGATATCTCTTCTGAGCAGTAATAGTTTTAGCAAGAAGTCTTGATCTTTCTTCAATAGTAAATTGCTCTCTTTCTTCCTCTTGTAATTTTGCAGCAAGGATGGCATCTACATTGATCCTTGCCTGAATCTCATCATACTCCCTGACAAAAGAAGCCTGAAGTTCTTCCTTTTCTTCTCTAACTTTACCTGTATATCTTCATGCATTTTCTTAGCTAACTCTTCATCATGAGAAATGTAGAAACTAGAATTGGGGGGGGGGGGGGGTGAATAGTTTCTCTTCGGTTAATGTCCTAGTTAAAATTCTTTCAATTAGGTTTGTGTCAAAACTACCATTTACTTAAAATCTAGTTGCATAGTGGTTATGTTCAATTCTAAATGAATTAACAATTGAATGCAATGCAAGAATGTAAATTTAAGTAAGGAGTAAAGAAAGAAGCAACCTAAAGAACGAAACCAAGATTTATAGTGGTTCGGAAACGAATGCTCTATCCTCGTTCCTACTCCATTCCTCGAGTACACATTACTCGAGATTTCCATTATAACCTTACAAGTCGCTTACACTATTTTCCGACACTAAGCTAAATGTAGAGACCTAATCTTAGCTAGGACCAATCTACACACGTCGCCTGCTTCACCATATTCTGATACAAGGCCAGATGTCGAGTTCTAATCCAAAGCTAGAGCCAATCTTCGTCGCCCATCTTCTTTTTTGATGCAAGGCTAGATGTCGAGTTCTAATCCAAAGCTAGAACCAGTCTTCACAACTCTTCACTTTGAAGCTAAGTGAGAACTCACAAGACACATACACACATCACTTTATAGTTTATTGAGAACTTACACAGAAGACTTACAAATCAACAAAACATATCCAAGTATACACATGTAACTTGGATCCACACAAGAAAAATCCAAGTATACACATATACAATGGACTTACACAAGACTAATCCAAGTATTCACTAATACACTGGATCAACATAACACTAATCCAAGTATTCACAAATACAATGGATCTACAGAAGACTCAAATAAAAATGATGAACATGACTAGATCTAAGGTAGGTTGATCTTCATCAAGGCTTCATCTTTAATCACATCACAAATGTGTGAGTGATCTTCTCTTTGGACAAGTAAAAAAGGGGATCAAGAGGATAATCATAAGTAAACATACTTAGCACATTAAGTAATCATTTACTAATGATTAGGATATAGAAAAGAGAAAGAAGGCATAAAGAATGTCTAAAAAGGTTCTTTAAAAATGCTGATCTGACCCACTATTTATAGGACACAAAAGACAACGTCTCTCTGCCTAAGTTTCTTTAATTGTGCCTGCGGTTCTTTATCAATAAGTAACCACATACTTGATATGAGCAAAATCTCATATCAATTAATCAAAAAATCACCCTAAAACACATGGAAAATACCTAACTTTTATGCTATAAAGCAGTATTATGTGGTATGTTTTGTGTTTATGCTTAAATAGGTAACAAGGATACATTTTAAAGCAAACAAGAGGAAATCAAGCTCATTTATGATGAAAAGACAAGAGAAGGATCAAAGATGACAAGTCAATTGAAGATGAAGGACCAATCTTGACAACATTCTAACGTTGAGGGACTAAATTTAAAAGTTGATAAAGTCAAGATTCAAGTCAAACATGGTCAATTCTCAAGTCAACTAAATCAAGGAGCTTAAATGTTCAAGAATGCAAGTTGAAGGACTGATTTTGCCATAAGAATGAAGATATTAACTCAAAACAACAAACTACCAAAGTCAAGGGGCTAAAACAGCTATTTATCGAAGTTAATATGAGGCTTAATCCGTATGAATGCCTTTCCACCAATCACATTGCAAGAAAAGTGAGGCATGGATTTCCAGCTAGCTGCCACCTCACACCTTCAATTATTAAACCGAATCCAGAATAGTGCAATCCACTATCTCCCTTTTGGACCAATCAGAACTCAACATGCAATAATCTTTTTTATCCAAAACGGATAATGATCCGTGTGAGGTGCGAATAACAAATCAAAAGCTGACATGTGGCATCTTCTTCCTCTCCACAGCTCAGAATCGATTTGGAGTAATACTGCATATCAAGAAAAGTGGTCAACATGAAAAGTGCTCTAAATCAAGCAACGAATTCATCCCACGTGCTCAATTAGCTTGAAAGTCAACCAGTCAAAAAGGCCCAAATTCAACTCGCAACGACTATGAGCAATTAACATATTTATGACACCCGGATGCATTTGATTGGTGGGAACACGTCATACTCCTCTACAATTTCACTTCTCAAGTCTATAAATAGGATATGTACCTCTCATTTGTTGTAACGTAGAAAGTGTGAAAAACACACACACTTCTCTTTTCTCCTTCAATTATGTTAGAAGTTAGCATAACCAACTCAAGAGATTGACAACCTCTTGAGTTAGTTATTAGTTAATTCAGTTGTAACCAACTCTTGTAACCATTTTTTACTTCTCAATAAAATTCATACCAATTTCAGTCCAATTCTCTTCTACATTGATCTGCATTGCTTAGCTACTACTGTTCTTGATAGTTTCCATTGATCACAATTGATCAATGGAAGCTTTGTGAGTACCTGTTATTGTTCAGTTCCATCCAGTTCGATCCCGTAGCTGTATTTGAATAATTATAGCTGAACTTTGGGTTATAGACCAGACATGGCTTTTGGAGGTGATTGATATGGTTGATTGGTGGTGCTAAGGTGGTGGTTTAGCATTTTTAGAAGGCTCAACGCCTCTCTACTCCATCAGAGGAGGCCTGTTGCTAAAAGGTTTCAAGTTTCTTAGTTTGGTTCCACTCAAATGTTGATTGCATGTTCAATTCCTAGTGTAAACATGGTATGCTGCTCTGATCATGTACTTTGGTTTGATTTAGTGTAAACTTGATAGATTTGATAGCTTGTTATTAGTATTGTATCCTTTAGTCTGTTTTTACCTGCTTTCACCTTTATTTTCATCAGTTTAAGTCATTTGAGTGCATTTTGTGTGTTAGCCTGTTTACAAGTCTGTTTTTAGTTCTATTACTCTTCATTTGACTCATAGAACATGTCATGATAGAAGTCTTAGCTTATTTCAATCCTTTATTCAAACTCACTTTGTTAATATTGTTCACAGACTTTGTAAGTAGTGTTTGGATCTGTCAAGATTTTGTAGTATAAGTTTGGTAAACAAGTTAAGCTTTGCTTATTCATATTTAGTAAGCTAGTAGAAACAGTTTTGTTTGGTTTTAAAGTCAAATTTCAGGTCAAAAAGGCAAATGGTATAGAAAAAGTTTGGGTCAAAGTCTGTGACACTCTTCATTTAGAAAACTTGATACTTTCAATCCCATGCCATTTGTTCATTTCTTAACCAAATGACTTGAAACAAGTTTCTAGTTATAGCTTAACATCTAAGGAACAAGTCTGTGTAAGGGAAGTCTAGAGTTTTCAGTTTTAAGCTAGGAATTAGTTTTTTGATAAGCACTTGAGCAAACTCTAGTTTCTGTAATAAAAAGGTAGACTGTTTTTCTAGATAGCAAAATCTACTTCATAAATGTTCTAATTTTCTTTCATAAACCTGTTTAGAAACTTGTATTGAGTAGATTTTGAGCTTTTCAGCTTTTTCACATTTTGGTCAAACTTAGTCAAATAAGCTAGGATTTTGCTTAATTCGTGATATCTGCTTATTCAGTTGATCATTTTTCAAGTTAATTGACATTCCAAGTTACTTGTTAGCTAATCTTTTAGTTTTAGTAAAAAAATCAAGTTGTGCTTTTCTAGATTGTGTTTGAGCTTATTGATAGCTTATTGCAAAACGTGTTTGAGATTTTTAAACCATTTCAGCTTTTGAAATTAGCTTTCCCTAGCTAAAATTCAGTTTTAAGACGTTTGCAAAAAGAATTTTTGAATAAGCTTTTGTTTTGAGCTCATACGAGCTTATTCATTAAGTGAGCCCGTTTTTGTTGAAAAATTCTCATTATTTGCATTTTAGTCCCCAAGGTTTGTATCTGTTTGTGTTAGTTGCTAATCTTACATTTAATTAGGGTTGCATTAATTCAGTCCTTTAATTTTCAGTAATTTGTCATTTTCAGCTAAGTAGTTTGTTAGATTGGTAAAAGTTAGTTACAAGTTTGTTAGATTTACATTTTAGGTCCTTTAACTTTCTGGAATTTACATTTAAAGCTTTATATTTTCATTTAGTTTACATTTTGAGCACTTTACCTTTATGTTTTTACATTTTGTACTTTTGTGAATAATAGTTGGTATTTGCAAAGTGTTTTACGGATACGTAGCTTAATATTTTTCACCATTTTTACGTGTTGCTTGAATTAGACATAGAATATCCAAAAAAACCCTACCAACCAAGAACAATAATAAACTTGAGATTTTTAGGACTTTCAATTTGTCAAGAATCGAGAGAAAACGAACTTCAAAATACTCAATTTCAAATGGCGCCGCTGCCGGTTCTTTGACTTTACGAGAGACTATTGATTGACGGTTTTCATTGGCTTTTGGGATCCGTTCACCCCGTGAACGTTATATTTACGTATCATAAATCAAAAACATAAAAAATATAAAAAAAGTACAAAAATATAAAAACTAAAAAATAACAAAAACAATTCTTTTTCTAAAGAATTGACCAAAAAAATAAAAAAACTCAAAAAGTAATCTTTTTCCTAAGAGATTGCACCCAAAAATATATATTATTGGATTTCCTCGGTTTTTATGTACATATAGTATTTTCTTTAAAAAACTCATAAATAAAAAAATAATTTCACTATATTATTATATATAAATACGTATACGTATACAAACAATTAACACACCTACTTCCTTAAGTATTGCTTTTGCAATACCCCGTTCTTAGGGGCGTTCCGGTCCTAAGTTCATGTATCGATCAAAGTAAATTAAAGGCAAGAATAGATAAATACTTCCAAAAGAAAGAATTCGAAGAATACAAACTATCCAAGTGAATAGATAGGCGACGCGATATAAAATGCCGTCTAAGGGTTAATAGGTACTTAAGTGCTTCGCGCCACCTAACCCCCCCGTTCACTAGTGCGTATTCTAAGAAGGAAAGCTTTTGGGGAGTCTTGCCACCCAAGTATTACTTACGTATATTATACTTTCTTTTGTATATTTCATATTGAACCTCGGAAAGGATAATCCCTTCTTTTCCAAAGTCGAATGAGAGCTCCTCTCTCACTCCTCTCTTTTAGTTGCATGCTCACACGAGGGCGTGCACTCATACCGATTGGTGTACAACCCATTCCTCCAAAAAGGAAGAAAAAGAGAAAGAGTAAAACCAACACCGTTCATCAAGCCGATCCCCAGAATCGCGCTTTCGACCCTGTTAACGAAGTTATGGCCGCCATGGACACTCAGCCTTTGATGGAGCACTTGCAATCCAATGTGAAAGGATATGTCGATGCTATCAAGATACCCAATATTCCCGCAAATACCTTTGAGCTTAAGACATCTATGATTAACTTGGTTTCAAACACACCATTTTTTGGGAATAAGAATGATAATCCACATGATCAACTTAAGAAGTTTCTTGCTCTTTGCAACACCATTAAGTACAATGGAGTTCCCCATGATGCCATTAAGTTAATCTTGATACAATTTTCACTAGAGGGCAATGACAAGTATTGGTTAGACACCCAACCACCCGAAAGCATTACCACTTGGGATGATTTCACTAAGAAATGTTTGAACAAGTTCTTTCCCCCCATCTAAGACCACGACTTTGAGGAACCTCATCATAGGATTTCAACAAAAACCTAGCCAAACCTTTAGTGATGCTTGGGAAGAGTTCAAAGAGTTATTAATAAAAGGCCCCAATCATGGATTCAATGAAGTTCACCAGATCAACACTTTCTACAATGGATTAAGACCACACAACCAAGATTTACTCAACTCTTTCGCGGGTGGGAATATTCTTGCTAAATCCATTCAAGAAGCTTGGGACATTATTGAGACCAAATCAATGGTGCAAACTAACACACAATTTGATGAAATGGTTCATGTTGTGCAAGATAGTTCTCAAACACCTTGTGATAACTAATTCCTCAAGAGTCACCAAGAGATATTCAACAAAATGGATAGGTATCAAGAGATGTATCTTAAGTCAAAACAAGACTTAGTCCAAACCCTTAAGGGCCTTTCTTTGAACAGTTCCACCAATTATGTGCATGCTATTGCTCTTTCATGTGAGACTTGTGGAGGTACCCATTCCTACCAACAATGTGATAAAGTTCAAGGATATCAAGTTGAGTGTTATGCTTACCAAGACGAACATAGAGAACATTTCAAACCCAAAATAAATCAAAACCACCTTTCTTACAAGTCTCAAAACTACCTTGCTCCACCCGGATTCCCACCCCATCCACCCACCCTTACTCACCCCAATCCCCCTCAATTGTTACAAAGGAACCAAGGGCCAAGACCATAATACCAAGGGAACAACTATAAGGAACCCAACAACTTTCAAAATCAAGCAAATAACTTTCATCCACCCAATCAAGGATTTAACCCACCACCCCCACCCTTCCCCAATCAAGGATACCCTCAAGTTCAAAACCAAGGATATGGATCACATGATACTCATGAGTATGTTGAAAGGAGAATTCGTGAAAGTGTAAAAAGAATGCAAAAGTAAATAAAACTTACAATGGAGGAGCAAACCAAAAGGCTTTTGATGGCATTTAAGCAAATACCACAAGGGGCTTTACCTTCTAACACACAAACAAACCCGAGGGCCAATGTCAACGCTATCAAAACAAGAAGTGGAAAGACAACTCAAGAACCTTCACCTCCTACACCTTCTATGGTTAAGCCTACTACGGTTCCACCTTGTGATGTGCCTTCTACATCTTCTTCACCACCTTCAAGATCCACTTCACCACCTACACCTCCTCATCCTACACCTACTTCTCCTTTACCTTCCACACCTCTCAATGAAGAAGCTAACAAAGATAAATCTTCCACCACAACACCTACTCAACCCACACCTAAACCAAACCTTTCTTACCCTTCATGATTGAGAAAGGATAAATTGAAAAACAAGGATGACATACAAGTCTCAAACTTTTTGAAGATTTTCAAGAAACTTAACATAAACATCTCCTTTGCGGAAGCTCTTGCTTATATGGCAAAATTTTCTAAGATGTTTAAAGATCTCCTCTCCAACAAGGAAAAATTGGTGGATTTGCCTAACACATCCCTTAATGAGAATTGTTCCGCCGTGTTGCTTGAAACCTTACCTACAAAACTTGGAGATCCGGGGCGCTTTTTGATCCCTTGTAATTTTCCAGGGTGGAAAATTGCATGGCATTGGCAGATCTAGGGGCAAGCATGAATCTCATGCCTTTATCGGTTTGGAAAAAATTCTCTCTTCCCGAGCTCAATCCCACTAAGATGACCCTTTAGTTAGCCAATCGTACCATAGCTTGCCCGGTAGGTATTTCGGAGGATGTGTTTGTAGGTGTGGATAAGTTTACCTTTCCAACCGACTTTGTAGTGGTTGATTATGATATGGACCCGAGAGTTCCTCTAATTGTTGGTAGACCATTTTTGAGGACGGGTCGTACTCTTATAGACATGGCGGATGGAGAACTAATTATGAGAGTTGAGGATGAGAAAGTGGTGTTTAAGTTAAGAAAGGTGACTCAGAACTCTTAAGCTTGTGAAACAATTAACATAGTGGATGTACTTGATGGGGTGTGTGATGAGCATTTCCATGAAGCTTGTAAGAGTAATAGTGAAGACATGCCTCATGTAGAGATCGTTGCCTCAATTGCTCCCTCCTTAACACCTTTTGGAGAGAGTGATTTCCTCTTGGAGGAATTTGAGTCCAACTTCCTTGGTAATGATGATTCTCCCATTAATTGGGAAGAAGACATACTCACTATCCAAAAGTTGCTCAATGAGGATCATTCCTCCACCCCCACAAGAACTTACCAATGATGATCCATCCATAGTGAAACCTTCCATAGAGAGTCCACCTTCCCTTGAACTTAAGGACCTTCCATCACACCTAGAGTATGCTTTCTTAGAAGGGAAAGACCAATTACCCGTGATCATTGCTAAAGATTTGAAAGAGGATGAGAAGGAAAAACTTGTAGAAGTCCTTAAGAAACATAAGAAAGCCATAGCATGGAAAATATCCGACATAAGGGGAATTGATCCTAATTTTTGTACTCACAAATCCTTATGGAGGATGATTATAAACCCTCCATTCAAAGCCAAAGAAGGGTTAACCCAAAAAACCATGAGGTCATCAAAAAGGAAGTTATCAAACTCCTTGATGCGGGAATGATCTACCCAATTTACGACTCTTCATGGGTTAGCCCAGTTCATTGTGTTCCAAAGAAGGGCGGGATCACCGTAGTGCCTAATGAGAACAATGAGCTTATTCCTACTAGACTTATCACGGGTTGGAGAGTATGTACTGATTATCGGAAGCTCAATGATGCTACTAGGAAAGATCACTTCCCATTGCCTTTGATAGACCAAATGCTTGAACGCTTAGCGGGAAATGAGTACAATTGTTTTCTTGATGGATTTTTGGGTTATTTCCAAATACCCATTGATCCCAAAGACCAAGAAAAGACCACATTCACCTGTCCCTATGGTACATTTGCTTACAAGAGAATGCCTTTTGGCTTGTGCAATGGACCGGGGACATTTCAAAGGTGTATGATGGCAATCTTCCATGACATGATTGAGCACACTATAGAAGTATTCATGGATGACTTCTCGGTCTTTGGAGATTCATTCACTTCTTATCTCTCCCATCTAGAACGTATGCTACAAAGGTGTGAAGACACACGTCTTGTTCTAAATTGGGAGAAGTGCCATTTCATGGTCAAAGAGGGTATAGCTTTGGGCTATAAGATATCCAATAAAGGGTTAGAAGTGGATCGAGCTAAAATAGATGTGATTGCCAAACTTCCCCCACCTACCACGGTGAAAGGAGTTAGGAGCTTTTTGGGTCATGCGGGTTTTTATAGGCGTTTTATACAAGATTTCTCTAAGATAGCAAGACCCATGACCCACCTCTTGGAAAAAGAGGCTCCTTTCATCTCCACACAAGAGTGTTTAGACTCTTTTGAGACCCATAAGTAAAAATTGACTAAGGCTCCCGTTTTGGTATCACCAAATTGGGAATTGCCTTTTGATCTCATGTGTGATGCGAGTGATTATGCCGTGGGGGCTGTTTTGGGCCAAAGAGTGAATAAGCATTTTCAACCTATACACTATGCGAGTAAGACAATGACGGGTTCTCAACTTCATTATACCACCACGAAAAAAGAGTTTCTTGCTATAGTTTATGACTTTGAGAAATTTAGACCCTATCTTGTGCTTTCGACGACCATAGTGTATACGGATCATTCCGCTCTCAAATACCTCATGATAAAGCAAGATGCTAAGCCTAGGCTTTTGAGATGGGTTCTTTTGCTACACGAGTTTAATATTGATATACGTGATAAGAAAGGGGCCGAAAATTTAGCGTGGGATCATTTGAGTAGACTTGAGCATCCTTTTCAAGGTGACTTACCTCATAAGGAAATTAATGAATCCTTTCCATTAGAGGAGCTCATGTCTATCTCTTCTCAAGAGGATGTCACCCCTTGGTTTGCGGATATATCAAACTATCTTGTGGGGGATGTGCTAATAGAGGGTCTCACTTTCCAGCAAAAGAAAAAGTTTCTTAAGGACGCAAAATATTACTTTTGGGATGATCCTTACCTATTTAGGCAATGTGCGGACCAAATCATAAGATGGTGTGTAGATGGACACAAAGCATTTAAGATTTTAGAAGCTTGTCATAAGGGACCCACGGGTGGCCATTTTGGGCCCGACTACACGGCCAAGAAAGTCTTTGATTCAGGTTACTATTAAACTTCCATATACAAAGATGCCCAAGAAATTGTGAAATTTTGTGATGTATGTCAAAGACAAGGGAAGATTAGTCAAAGAGATGAAATGCCACAAAATTTCATGTAAGAGTGTGAGATTTTTGATGTGTGGGGAATAGATTTCATGGGACCTTTTACCTCATCCAAGGGAAATAAGTACATACTCGTAGCGGTGGATTATGTGTCAAAGTGGGTTGAGGCCAAAGCCTTACCTACTAATGATGCTTGAGTTGTAGTGAAATTTTTGAATCAATTATTTGCTATATTTGATGTACCTCGGGCCATCATAAGTGATCGTGGTACGCACTTTTGTAATGATCAATTCACAAGAGTCCTGAAGAAAAATGGTGTTAACCATAGACTTTCTACCGCGTATCACCCTCAAACCAATGGCCAAACCAAGGTCACAAATCGCGGTTTAAAGAGGATTTTAGAACGTACGGTGGGATATCATAGAGCTTCTTGGTCGGATAAGCTTTGTCACACCCCAACACGGCAGAATATGGGGTGCAACGTATGGATATCATCACAACATGGCGTGTCTATAGAGATGACTAAATGAAATAAGAAATGTCATAAAATGGTGACACAAATGTCATCACAATATCTCAACAATGCAGGAGTCTAGGTAAGTAGGTAACAGTCCTACCACTTATCCAAGACAAACAATTAACAAAATCAAGCAAACATATAGGTGACAACAGTACCACTTATTCAAAACACATAGAATTAAACTAAGAAGGAACGGGGATCTCCTTCTAAATGCATTCCTACACGACTCCAATCCTAGCCAATATGTTCTCACGCTTAACCACTTTATCACCTGAAAGAGACACTAAAACACGTCAACATAAAGTTGGTGAGAGTCATAGGTTTAGAATCGAACGCCAAAAACAAACCATAAGCTGTGAATAATAACCAAATTCAAGTACATGTGGACAATGCGATACAAACATGCATTAACAACTAACATCCAAGATATAACAAACCAAACCAAAATCCAAGGCTCCCAGCCTTACCAATCACCATGGTACCATAGGCGCCCATGCACCTATGAACCAGTCCCAAGGCCCCTCCTTGTCATCGTCCCCTTGGTACCAAGTCAAAACATAAAAACAATCAAGAATCATCTAGCAGTTAATCACGTAAGTAAGCACACGTCAATCACCAAACACAAAACATTCATAGCATAATTTATAAAAATAAGACCGTGTCTCTTCCATCCCATCTGGAATTCAAAATCATTAGTAAACATGGGACTATGAAACTCACCTGATTGAGCTTCTCCAAAAGTCCGCGTACTAGCAAAAAGCTAACAAACCAAAACACATAATCAAAACATGAATCAAACACTAAAATGGCTCATCAAACTATGATGGACATCTAACCTTCTACCATATATATACCTCATTTATATGCTCTAAGCATCTCATTACACCCCTCTATAAAGCCCTTAACTTATTTTACTTCATAACCCGTCTCGTTAACATTTTACCCAAAACAGTCCTAGTTTTTAGGTCTCCAAACTATAAGCCAAACGCACACCTAAACATACCCATTATCTCTGTAAAGGAAACCCTATGCCCTTACATATTTTAGCTAACTCCTCCCCTTTTCCCCAACCTTAAAGCTACTGTTAAGGCCCCGATATACATATACATACTTTTGTCTATCCAGATTTTACTGATTTTGAACATACAAAAAGTTTGTTATGACCATAGGGTCTTCTATTATCCCAATTGATTAGACCTCTTCCAGATATCTTATATAATATATAAAATAACCCTCACGTTCGTTTGAAGGTCCAATTGTACTCCTAAACGCCATAACCATCTTAGAACATTAGTTGAAAACACGCTGACCCAGAAACTGTTTTGACCTCTGACTGTTGTAACCTGTTTTTGAACCACTTCCCGACCTCCAATTTAGTTCTCGTTTCTTGATCTAGAATGCCAACTCAATTACATTTCCAGGGGTAGCTTGATCGCATCCCAAAAGTATCTATAACTCTAGATATGATCAAAACAATGACACAAAAATTCTGCCCAATTTTTAAAAACGAATTTAACATAATCAACCTAATTAATTACCCATAACTCCACTAATTACAAGCCCTAATTATTCTAATCAATATTTATCATTAATATACCGATTTTAATATAACCCTAACCTAAATCCATCATATATTGATGTATACATGTTTAATTAAATAAGAAAAAATATTAAAACAAGATTGTACCTTCAATTGATCAAGATTTTGAAAAACCCTAGTTTTTCTTCTCTTTTTTTTCCTCTCCATAGCTGCGTTTTTTCCCCTTTTTTTATGAATCGTCTTTTTTTTCACTAATATTGTTTTAATAATACCTTATGTACTAGTCCAAGCCCAATACAAACTTTCCCTTTTTTCCTTTTTTTTTCTTCTTGCGTCTACCAATCCGACTTCCTCCCCCCCCCCCCCCTTTTTTTTATTTTTTTATTTTTATTATTTATTATTACCTTACTAATATGACCTTAATTTACCTTAATTTATTTCAACTCCTAAAACTTCCAAAACCTCAAAACCGTAAAACTAGTCAAATTTACGCGTTTTACCGTAAAAGACGTAAAATATACAGTTTTAAAAAAATCTCAAATTTTGAAATAAACTTTATAACTATGTCCTAAATGACTTAAAACCATCCCGAAAAATACTCACATGACTAAACACCTTACCTGAGACCTCTCAATGCTAAACCCTAAACCGTAAAAATACGATTTTCTAAAATACATATACGTATACGTAAAACCACTAAATAACACCATCTCATTTCATAGTCACAACATTGTGAGCTCATGAACATGAAATAACCATTCCTTGATTTACTTATGAGTACTTTATACCCATAAACAATATCTACACCAACCTCGTTCACGTAAAATAAACATGTAAACACGCAAATCACATAGTCACACATAAATTTACCTTAAAATAAGACCAAGTGACGAACCACAAAACCACGATTGTCATATCACTCCCTCCTAATAGAAATCTCGTCCCGAGATTTACTCCTTAGGATCGACATTATCAATTTAGCTGAGGATACTTGCTCCTCATAAATTCCTTCCCGTTCCTACGTGAACTCTAGTCCATGTTTCAAATTCTATCTAGCCATAACTACGGTATATTACCCTGTTTATCCAACGTCCTAGCTTCACGACCCAAAATCTCTATCGGCTCTTTGATAAAACGAAGACTCGTGTCCATACAAATATCATCTAACGGTACTTACAAGTCAGTTCTTGCTAAGCATTTCCCCAAGTTTGATACATGAAACACATCATGTACACTACTCAACTTTTCCGGTAACCTCAACCTATACGCCACTAGCCCAATCCTTTCGAGGATTTCAAATGGACCCACAAATCTAGGTGCTAACTTCCCTTTTTCTTTCCAAACCGCATCACCCCTTTCCATGGTGAAACCTTTAACATAACTTTATCTTAAATCTCAACGGCTTACGCCTCTTGTCCGGATAGCTCTCTTGTCGGTTCTTTGCTATTTTCAACCTCTACTTAAGCA
Source organism: Glebionis coronaria (assembly GCA_025667525.1). Lineage (NCBI taxonomy): Eukaryota > Viridiplantae > Streptophyta > Magnoliopsida > Asterales > Asteraceae > Glebionis > Glebionis coronaria. Next base: position 654,685 of record JANFOE010000475.1, on the reverse strand, counting down.
CTGCTACCACCTCCATAGTTTTCCGATCCACCTCCGGTCCAATACGTTGGCCGCTTCTAACTTCATCCCACTGTAACGGTGATCCACCTCATCTCCTATGACTTAACTCCAGCAGTTTCTACTACAATTCCTATCACCATACCTAACGGATTCTATCCTCTACGGATTTTCCATCATTCGGAAGTTCTCCCAACCTTAATCACATCCAATGGTATATGCATTATTGCATAACCAAAAGCTTCCCATAATATTCATAAGAAACCTGTCATAACAACCACCTCATCCTTGCTTTCCCATGCTCGGCACCAAGTAACTAACCATCCTTCATACTAACATGTGTTACACCTTTTCCCTAGGTGTACGGTCCATTGTTCGTGACTACCAACCTCTTGCTCTAACGGTTTCTCTTCAACATCACCCCACTATCTTCGCAACCTCCTGATCTCTCGAATCATTCTTCCTCCATACTACTTTTCGCTTGTCTCTCCACAATCTTAATTTCCATTCCATCTTATATCCCGTCTTCAGCCTATAATTTAGGCATTTCCTCCTTTATTCCTTACATCCTCATCATAGGGGATTATGCCCCTCTCACCGGTGACTCTCTCTTTGTAGAAGAATTCTTCCTAATATAATGCGTTCTCCAACTATCTCCAAATCTCACGCCAATGCTCTAGGCGTCTTTCTCAATTACCCCTATAGTATGCTCATACCAACCATTAGTCTATCAACTGTATAGTACGCTTGCCTCCCATCGTTTCTTCCTTTGCCATAATCCTTCATAAGGCATTCCATACCTATTAGGTTAACTTTTACACAAAACCTCCTATTCCACCGCATCTGTACGCAATCCTTCTAACTTATAAACTACGCGACTTCTCATTCGTCTTGAAATATGAGATGAATTAGTCAGTCTATCGACTATCACCCAACTCTCGTCGTACCTATTCCTCCACCGCATTACGTATCCCTTTCACCAACTTTGTCCTTACATCGCCCTTTCTAAGCCACTCCTATCTATGTAGGAAGTATAGTCTACGTCCCTTTTCTCCATACGATTGTCCAAGGCATGCAACATAAATGTTGACGCGTTCTCTGCTTCAGACAACTCAACTCGTGCAACCTACATCCTTCAAACAAACCACCCTAATACGTCATCCATAGAGTTCAAGTTCGTCTCAACTTCACTTGATTCTTCTTATTCCATGTATCATCAACAATGCTTGCCTTTCCCAAATGGTACTTGGCCTTGAAATTTTGTTTCATCAATTAACTCCACCCACCACCTTTGCCAAATGTTCAATAAAGATGATTGAATACGTGTTAGAGACATTCATGATCCATATAGATCATTATCTACGTCTAGTACCCCAAATGCCTCTAGCATTCTAGGCAGATCTAACAGTCCAACTCCACTGACTAAGTCTTATCTAGTTCTTCCAAATCTTCAGTTCCTGCATCGTATAAGCAATCGCCTTTCTTTGTCGTTCTCGTACACTTCCAAATCCTTGCTCCACGTGTCGTCATGCTTCGCGAATTCATCCAGTCCTTCCGATAATTCCAAGATCTGCTCATTATCCAATCCACCTCTTCAACCTACAAAATGCTTCCTCATCCTTCTGCACTTCACCCCTTGCTGGTTCCATGATATTCCATCATTTCTAACTACTCATCCTGGTCAACTTAATCCTAAAACTCACACTTGAAAATCTCACGTATAATTCCCTTTAACAACTCCAAAACCAACTCATAATTCGCCTCACTCTCCTTTTTAGACTTTGAGTAGATCAAGATGTCGTCGATGCTCCCGATGACAACTCGTTTATATACGTTCATTTACACTCGGTTCATTGACTCCATGAAAACCGCTAGTGCTTTGGCAAAGCCAAATGCATAACCTAACCCAAAGCATTCATACAACATCCTTAGCAGTTTTCAACTACGTCCTACCTGCACCCTCTCTTAGTGGCAATACGAATAAATTTCTACCTCGTTCTACTCGCGAAAATCTACACGTATTCTATAAGACCAATACTTCCTCTTATCAGACCACTCAACCGCTTTTCACAGCCAATCTATTACTAAGCAACTCGAATTTTGCCTTGCATCCGTTGCAATTTCTAACAATTCTTGCTCTTAAAATCATTCCATCAACAATTTGCCTTGGAAAGGCACTAACTACAACTCCTCTCACTTCTCCTACTTGCTATATTTAGGGTTCTACCTCACAGTAGTAGGCAAACCTACTAAATCTCAGGAAATTTTCGGAAAACTTACATGCCTTACGAACAATCATAAATACCTTTGAGGTATTATATCCCCTTCCAACAATCTCTATGGCGCGTTACTTGTGCCAATATCCATACATTATACAAATCTCTATTCATCTCCCTTGGCACTCCTAAGAGACCTCATGACCACATTAGTTCGTCGACGAACTCCTTTCCTCCCCGCTAAGGGCATTCCGACCGTCCTCTCATGGCCACCTACTTAATCGTGTAGGCGCGACCAAGTCTTTCATATGACTACCTCAACGCTCCAAACAATACAAAACCAAAACTACATCCTAAATCCACCAGATGCGATCAACTAATCAAACCCACGGATAACTAACGACATTTCACGTGCACCAGTTAAAACAAGTCAAACACCACGAGACTCAAAATAAAGCTCAAACCCAAAACGTGTATCAATTCAAAATGACCCATGACAACGAAAAATAATCCAAGAAACACCCAATGGCAACCAAACATATTACGCCCCGTGACATATTATTTAAACCGCGCAAAAGATCGAATTTTCCAAAAGAATATATATGTACTTTTTTTTACCTCTCCACATCTATGTGACTCAAACAATCTACAAACAACCCTCTTGACGAACTCAAAACTCAACTCAAAGACTAGGTATCTCGTGCATCCCAAATCATAAAAAAAAATAAACTACTATTTAAAACTCAATCTTTAACCCGACATTTGTACAATAACTTCGGCCAGGATACTGACCTCCCATGACTATACATTCTGAATATTTGAAAACTACGTTCCGAGTACATAATTTTAGGCTTTTGAATCACCCAAAAAGCTTTAAAAACGAACAAGTTATGACAAAAACAGTTTTATACTAGTTGTTTTTTTTAAAACTAAAGAATAATCTTAGTGATTAATGTAATCCTTTTAAATGAAAGATATAATTGTATGTGTACTCTTCATAAACTCCATTCAACCTTGTATTAATAATTATAAATGACGTGAATCGGTTAAACCCAATTATATAAACTATGTAAGTAGAAAGAAATTTTATTTCGCTTTATTTTAAAGAAAGTCTTTTAGAATTTGAAATAAATAAGTGTTGATTAAAAAAAATCTCATGTTACATCTTGTTTCAAACACGACTCCAACACCTTACCCTTATTTTACCGAATATAACCAACTATCTAACTCTATAGTAGATTTCCAAGTCTATTCAATATATATCGACAAAAGGAATGTAAGACTCAACACAAACGATTTCATTATCCCAAAAGAAATCTCAATTTATTTCAATATACTTAACACAAAGAACACCATTTTAAAACGTACACGTGAAATACGAAACTCAAAGAATACGCTACGAGACACACTTCAAAAGATTCAAAACGTCGTTGAAACTCCATCAAACTCGAGCACTAATAAATTGTTTAAACACGAGAGAGCACTAGGTACGTTCAAGTTATAATAACTACTGAACGACCGTAAATCATAACATAACATCTACTAGTATATATACATCCGCATATGTATACCTATTGAATCCCCCAAACATACTCGTTATCATACATGTCAAGTCAATCAATCGCTTTATACGCTCATTTTTTCATACGAGTAATCACCATCTCACCATGCAACAACAAGGCATACAGCCCATCACCAAAACCAAACCATATCATGTGACCCCATAATCTCACAACCCGACTATAACCCAAAACATATAACACAAAAACAACAATAGCCATATCATAGGCAGCCATTACATAAACCCAAATTCTACATCTCATCATATACAAGCATGTACTAACCCTCTTTCATGCAATCATACTTGAGAACCCATTGAAGTTGTGGTACTTGTATAACTATGTTGGCCACCATACTTATACAATTACCCTTTCCCCAATGCACTCCCTCCTATGATGACACTTATAAGAATCAATACAACATATAACACATAAATCCGTCTACTCACATAAGCTCATAACCACATAACCAATAAGGTCCAAAACTCCATCTATTAAAATAACATAGTAAAACTCTTGGAATACAGAAATCCATAGTCTAGCTAAAACAGAATAGACTAAATCCAAAACGAAAAAATAATCAGTTATAAGTCATGTCGCCCATAAGAGTGTAAACAACTTAAAATCCTTCGTATCCACCTACTCCTAATAACTCGAACCACCACATGATTCTTAGGGAACATGACTTAAACATCAAAAGAAAAAAAATATTATACCTCAGGTACATAATAAAACCCAACAAAAGATAGAAACTACCATGTACCAAATTATGTACTATAATGTACAATTTAAGCAAAATACGACAATGACTAGCGTGGACGATTATGGTTCAACCCGCACTTGTCACAACCCGAAGAGAAAATAACATGTGGCTAAGTATGAACTTACTATGGTTCAATTCATACTAGTCAAAACATCGCAATAAATAACATCCAAACACATCGATTATTATAATATGCACACATACTCCTATGACGCCTATATGCAGGGACCCTTAAGCTATAGACTAGGCTACACGACTAGGAAACCTAATTATCTATAACCATTGTCTCTGATACCATTCTGTCACACCCCAACATGGCGGAATATGGGGTGCAACGTATGGATATCATCACAACATGGCGTGTCTATAGAGATGACTAAATGAAATAAGAAATGTCATAAAATGGTGACACAAATGTCATGATAATATCTCACCAATGCAGGAGTCTAGGTAAGTAGGTAACAGTCCTACCACTTACCCAAGACAAACAATTAACAAAATCAAGCAAACATATAGGTGACAACAGTACCACTTATTCAAAACACATAGAATTAAACTAAAAAGGAATGGGGATCTCATTCTAAATGCATTCCTACGCGACTCCAATCCTAGCCACATATGTTCTCACGCTTAACCACTTTATCATCTGAAAGAGAGACTAAAACACGTCAACATAAAGTTGGTGAGACTCATAGGTTTAGATTCCAACGCCAGAAACAAACCATAAGCTGTGAATAATAACCAAATTTAAGTACATGTAGACAATGCGATACAAACATGCATTAACAACTAACATCCAAGATATAACAAACCAAACAAAAATCCAAGGCTCCCAGCCTTACCAATCACCATGGTACCTGATAAGTTGTGTTTTTACCCCTTTTAAGAAAAAGAAAGTAAAAATATAATGGTAAGCACGACGATTTAGGAAAACCGTGTGTAAATGACCCAAAAAGTGAGTGGGTATCGTTCTCGAAGGAGGCTAGTGTGTGTGTGTGTGTGTGATTTGATTTGATGATGTTTGTTTTATTTATAAAAGAAAAGAAGAAAAGAAATGAGAAAAGAAAATGGAAAGACGACGGTTACGAAGACGAATTAAACGTGACGAAAAAGACGTAAACGTAAGTCGTGAAAAAGCTACAAAATTAAAAATTTCTAAACCTAAAATAAAAGATTAAAAAGGCTAAAAAGAAGTCTAAAATAATATAAATAAAGATAAAAATCCAACAAAGATATTTTAAAACCTTTTATTAATTAAATATTTAATTTTAAATGCTAATTAAAGCCCTAAAATTAAATACAACTAATAAAATGTCCAAAATATGATTTTATTGAACAAACACTTTACTTATATTATTATAAGACTAAAAAGTATTTTTCTAAAAATTAAAAGCTAATAAAACTATTTTTAAAACCCTAAAAACTATTTAAAAAGATCTGAAACTAATTAAACTTAAAATAATTATAAAAATTAATCTAAAAGCTATAAAATTATTCTACAAATGGTAAAAGTCTTGATTAATGCTAAAGAACCTAAGAAAAATGAAAAAGAAAGAAAAATTAAACTTTCTATTTTTAATAATAAAATAATATTAAAATAATGTAAAAAATAAAAAGTTTATAAAATTAATTCTAAAAAATTTCTAAAATACTAAAATAATCTAACTAAGATAAAAAAGTAAATTAAAGCTCCTAAAACCTTTTTTTATAATTTTATATTAATTATTAAAGTTTATAAAAAACCTTAAAATAAAATAAAATTAAAAATTAAAGTTTTTGAAACCAAAACTAGATGTAAACCTCAAAAGTATTATTCAAAAACTAAAAATAATTTTTCCTAAAAATAAAAACACTTCTAACTATTTTTTATCTAATTTCTAAAAAACGGCTAATTAAAAATGCATAAAAAATAATTAAAAGAAAGGAAAAATGTGAAAACTGGCTAGAAAAGTCCTATTACCTAATATGACCCTAGGAAAAATAAAAAGGAACCAAAAAGCTAAACCAATAAGCTCAAATGAGCTTATTTGGTCACGGCTTATTTTCCAAAAGCTAATTAGAAAAGGGGTTAAATACCCTTTTGTTTGCACCCTTGGTCAGTAAAAGACCCAAGGGCGCAGTGGTATGTGTTGTGTGTTGTGAGAGTGGAGACGGGGGTTCGAGGTTGTGCAACCCCCCTTTTTTTCTTTTATTTTTTTCTCTTTTATAGCTTTCAAATCACAACCTGTCAACCTTATATGCTAGAAAACACAAATCCAATATCCTTTTATGCAAGATTAAACAAGATTCACCCCAAAATCGTATCCAGTTTCAAATTTTGAACACAAGCAGATTTGCTTGTTTCTTTCTGTTTCTTCACAAGTGGATAAACCAAGAGGACTTGGATTTCAAGCTTATTTGGTGTTGCTTTTGTGGAACAAAGGCACCCCTACGCTCTTTCTGAGTGTAGGGAGTCAAAATCAAGCACAAAACCAGCACCTAGCACACAATTACCACACAAATGCACAAAAAAAGGAAATGAAAGTTGTTGTGGTCTATTCTAGGGTCTGGTGGGATTCTTAGCAGATTACTAGCAAACCAATGAGATTCAATGGCCCATATTATGCACACAAGCTCACCAACTGGTACACAATCAAACTCAAATCCTATAATAACCTAACCCTCAACAGATTTGAAGATGTAATGGGCCAAATTCACAAAAATCAAGTAGAAAAGTAGCAGATTCCTACTTGGCAAAGTTTTCACTTTTTAACACACCATTTTGCTACAAACTTTTACCAAACTGAACACAAAACTAGCATACAACCTAAACAATCCTAATGAATCATTCTAACACGTTTTATACTACACAATCTAGCAAACTCTCCCTACAAAACTTAAATCCAAACACCCCTTTATAAATCTGTTTTCAATTTTTTTCAAACCAAAACCTTTTCAAACATAATCAAACTGATTCTATAGGCATTTAACATGCATACAATCATCACTTGAGCAATTACCAACAGATTAAACAACATATAAGCATCTTCCATGCAAAATCAAACAAGCACCAATCTTTTTACTAGAAAAATTAAAACAAGTAATTACCTTGTTGGTCTTACATCCAAGACCAACTAAGGCTAGTTTAGCCTTCTCCCAATACACTCGGGTGTATGCAGAAACTATGATCAACACAAATCACCAACCTGCTAAGAAAAGAAAAAGAAGAAAAAGCAATATATTCAATATTCTGTTTTCTCTTTTCTTTCTTAAAAATTTCTTTCACAAACCTTTAAACCTTTAAAAACACTTTTTAAAAACACTTTCACTCTCAGAAAACCAAAACATCTCAGTCCACTTTCACTTTCCAAGACTCTCACTTTCTGAAAATAAAAAGCTTTTAAAACCTTTTGAAAACTTTTGAAAATCAAACACACTCTTTTTAAATTGGAACTCAGTAATTCTTCATCAATTAATACCAACTTTAAATAAACATAAAAAGGAATTATATTGCTCAATAACAAACACCAAACTTTTATTTTATATAAAAGGAATTACAAAATATTTTTGAAGAAAAACTGGAACAAATGAAAAGGTTCACAAGCCGAACCTTTTATACTACAATGAGGAAGCTACTAGAAGATGAATAAAAAATACAAGCAATGTAAACTCTAATAGCTATAATTCCAGAAGTGCCCTTTGTTTGAACTTGGTCAATTTGCATCATGTGAAGACTGAGGTGTTGCCAGCTATTGAAAATTGATCTTGAACGTCCAAAATAGCTTTGGGAGCAAGCTAGAATAAGGGCTGTTGATCTTGTCTCCTTTTGGGGTTTTGGGTGAAAGAGATGGGGCAGGGGAGTGCTTGGGTGAGGACCACAACCCACGTGGCGTTGTTTTAAGAGGTGGGTTTGGGTGAGGGTGAGAGCAATTAGGGATTTGGAGCCAATTGAGGGATAACCCCTTGATTTGAGGGTGATTAAGGCTGGGTAGGGATTAGGGTTTGTTAGTTAATTAGGGCCATTTTAATCCAGATTGGGTATAATCTGTTTTTAAAAAGTTGTTTAGGAGGGAAAAGTTGGGTTAAGTGGGTGTTGACCATTTGACCCTTTTATTTAAAACCGGGTATTATGGGATTGGGCCGTGGAGGTTTGTTGGGCTAATGGGTGGACATTACATTACCAGTCCAAAGTTTTAACCCCCGTTTGATTTTTGTTTCATGCCAAATCCAAAAGCTAACGGCTGGTTAAATATTTTTCATTGCCAGTCCAAACTCCATTTCAAATCAAGTCCTTTTGATCCATTAGGTTTAACTTTGAACATTAGATCAATTCCCAAGGGCATTTCTTGTATAATCTTCAAACTTGAAGGTCCACACTTGTACAATTAACATTTGGAGGGTTAATTATGACAAGTTCTTCAAAGATGAGGGACCATTGTTGCCATTTCTTCAAACTTGAGGGGTCTTTTTGCAAAATTCCATTTTTGAGCTTGGTTCATTGTGCGTCTTCGTTTCCCGTGTTCGTTTTTGATTGATTCTTGTGTTCTTTTGTCAATTCCTCAATATCCGTACCTAAAAATACACAAGTAACAAACACGAGCATATATTTGGCATATTTTATGATATTTTGTACAATTAAAGGCCGTTTTGGACGATGAGATCATGTACAAATGCCATCTCATCACTCCCCCATACTAAACCATTGCCGTGCCCTCACGCAATGCTAGAATAAAGTATCGTAACAACTCCAAAATTCATTTTATTCACTTTTATTGAAATGATAAACTAGCTACATTACTATGATTACTACTACTTGCGTTTTAGACATAATGTATGATTCTCATTGCAAAATGGGACGTTTAGGTTCATAGAATAAGAACACGTGAGTGCCTCATAGAGATAAATTCGTCGTCCTCGATTTTCACCCAATTCCATGCTAAGCGTGCAACGAGATCATTGTTATTATAAGTTAGCAACACAATCATTACTCATGAGTGTTAATTAAGTCCTTAATCTCCCTTATTCCTAATTGGTATCTCTTATATTTTATTTTGTCTTAATGTTCACGAGGATACATCATTGACTTATGCGTGAATAGAGATTAAGTCCAAAAATAGAGTATTAACGGTGTAACCTAAATCATTAAATTAATAATTCATCTTAATAGACAACGATGTCAAAAAATTAAGTCAACAACAAGGATCGATAAACACGGTTTTATAACGGTTTTGAACATGAGACTTATTACCAGATTTTAATTATCCGCCTCATTATCGGTGGTTTTATTATCATGGTTTACCTCCATCTTTTATTCAACTTCGCCATGAAGCTTTTATTATGACTTCGGTCTTGCCCTTGTCTTTTATTATCCACCATCATCGGTGGTTTTATTGACTTGACGTATATCCTCACGCTAAGGCGAATTTTGGATCTTTAAGGTTTCAAAGATTAAGGCTTGATTCACTTTCAATTTTGCATAGGTTTTTCGGCTTCTGGGAGCTTCAAATTTTTGCTTAATTTAGGTGAGCACTTGAAATCTTTTTATTGGGTGAAACCTTTGATTATTCGTGTGCCAATACTTCAAAACCGTAACGCTGGCGAATCCTTATTGTTTTCCCAATTTAATTACATGGAAGCTACCAAAACAAACTAGAAACCAACAATAGAGACTAAACCGCCAATTCAATATTTATTAACAATTTATTTATATACAAGCGTGGGGAGAATAAGTAATAATTACTACACATAAGATCGTGAATGATTACGAGACTTATAAAAACGCTATCATTTCTCGTCCTCATTTAAGAGACTTAGCCTAAAAAGTTAAGGAATCGAAGCTAAGTGCTCAACACGCACGGTCGAGTCAAAAATTACTCTTATCCTCGCCATCGGAAAATCTACATTCGTGTCTTAAACACTTATGAAAACATGAGAAAAATTTAAAATTTGGCCATTTTTAGCCTTATTTTGCAACAAAACAAAAATTTTGGAGTGCACGAGGGCGTAAGCAAAGTAAAGTATCTATTCACCCCCCATACTAAAGTTAAACATTGTCCTCAATGTTTCGAGTCTAAGGGTTGGAAAACCCCCATACTAGATACGTAGTCGAATGCTTAGTCTAGCATGGAAAAGGTGTAACCATTAAATTAATAGCCGTTTATGAAGTGTGCTAAAAATCTAAGGTTAGAACATAAAAGGATATCATGATGTGGATATTGGGAATGTCTTCAAAGCAAACGATCAAGGGTCTCGTAAAACGAACACGAGAGGCTTGAATCGTGAAGATGATGATCTAAAAGACACAATTCACAAACAACCACGAAACAAAGGTTGGAAGGGCACAAATCCCCTCACATTAGGATTAAAAGATAAAAATATTTACAAGGATAAACATGGGAACTCCCCCACGAGGCACCTTGTTTTTGATAACCGAGTCAAAAGCTCAACTCGAATCCCCACAAATGTGATCATTTGGAGACAATCATGGTATGGTCAATTTTTGGTGGGACTTACATGTAATCAAGGCCCAAAAAGCAACCGTTTATAAAGGCAAAACCTTTATACCGGGATCAAAGATCGTGTCTTCGTTATCGGATGATAAACGAAACAACACAACTTCAAACAACCTTGTCCCAAAGGGACACAAGAAAATAGATGAGAGAAAATAGAAGGGTGGGACAATGGGTGGGCAAACAAATTGAGTCACTCGAGGTAAACTCGCACCAATCAAATGAAGATATTTTCCATTTATTGCATCGGTGGAAGACCGAGACTTCCCTTTATAAGCAATTCCGGGGTCAAAGATCTCGTCCTCGGTGGAGAAAGGGGAGGGAACATATGGGGCTTCCCCTACACTAGGTCCACACAAAGCATCGTCAAAAGGAGAAGACGAGCTTGTACTGCTCAATACACGTGGTGATGACGGAGTTAGAGTAGTAGAAAAATCTTTTAAATTAGATTCAAAATCTTTTCCTTTTTCTTCTTTTAAACTCTCTTTATGAAAACCCGATTTGATAATGTCAAAAATATTTGGCGTATCTAAAGCAATATTAGTCACACTAAAAATTCTCACATTTTGAAAGCGTTTTGGTTTTGGTGGTGGTAAGTTCTCAAATCTTTTGTCAACAAAGAAAACTTCCCCACTTGGGTCAACATATTCATCATCCGATGAGTCTTCCAAGATTGGAGACGTAGGCTTAACACTCTTAATCTCCATCGGCGGAGGGGATGGAACTTCATTTTTCTTAACAACTTTAACAACTCTTTTTGATTCTTTTTTGCAAATTTTATGGGTGGAATTAACATTATACAAAGATGTGATAGAATACACATGAGAAAGCGTGGAGTTTTGAGTTGCATTGATGACGAGTTCTTCCTCATTAAAGTGTAGAGTGATTTTCCTTGCATGCACATCGATAAGTGCTCTCGCGGTGTCCAAAAACGATCGACCTAAAATTAAGGGAACTTTAGGATCGATGGGAATGTCAACAACGATGAAGTCCACGGGATAATAGAATTTCCCAACTTTCACGAAGACGTCCATGGCTACTCCACAAGCTAAAATCGTAGAATGATCGGCCATCTCGATTGACATGCTTGAAGGAGTAAGATTGGGAAGATTGAGCGACTTAAAGATTTCAAGAGGCATCAAATTAATACTAGCACCAAGATCGGCCAAGGCGTAGCATTCTTCCATATCTTGTATAGCACATGGGATTAAAAACTTACCGGGGTCACTGACTTTTTGAGGTATGCGGCTTAGAAAAACCGATGAACAATTAGACGATTTTTGCAATTTTTCTTTGTTGTTCAACATACTTTTGAAGTTCGCGGCGAATCGAGGCATCATGGTTAAAGCGTCGGCAAAACTTATGTTAAAATGAAAGTCACGAAACATTTTCATAAAAAGTTCAAATTGATAATTATTTTGTTCTTGTGCCTTTTCTTTGCGTTGTCTAGAAGGGTAAGGCAAGGGTGGTGTGGGTTGGGGCATAGGCATCGGCCTTGGAATCTCGTGTTCCATTGTTGGTATTGGGTCAACCGTAGGTGTGGTATGAGCGGTACTTCGTGGGCTTGAGATATGCTCCTTTTCAACCACCACCTCGGGCTCTTTCTCTATTTCCTTCTCCTTAGAAGTACTAGGACGAGAAATGGGTTCTTGAAGAGTTTTGCCACTACGTGTAGCAACAACTTTCAATTCTCCTGTCGGGTTGACAATGGTGTCACTAGGAAGACCACCCGAAGAAGAGGGTTTACACATGATAGCTTCAAACATTTTACCCATTCGATCTTCAAATTTAGATTGCCTAGCATCCGCTTTTAACAACTCTTGCTTAATTTCATGTTGTCCTACCTCCATTTTTTGTTGGTTTTGTTGGAGACGTTGGACATTTCCTTCCATTTTATTAGCATGGTTTCTCAATTCATTAGCAAGTTCGTTTTTAAGCTCGGTTTTTAACTCGGATCTTAAGCTAATCATCTCACGTTGCATGTTATCAAACTTAGCATCATTAGCTTTGGCGTAATCTAAAAACTCTCCATTAAGATTCTTAGTGTGAGCATTTTGAAAACCTTGGTTAGTGTTTTGAAGATCACGGTTTTGGTTTTGATTAGTCACTTGCCCATTTCCACTTGAATAATTACCCTTATTAAAATTACGTGAATTTCCTTGGTAATTTCCACCACTTTGATTGTTTCGATAGTTATTAGTGTTTTGATTTTGTGGAGCTTGATTTTGGCGGGAACCTTGACCTACTTGGTTGTAAGTCCTCGTGGCTACGTAAGCATTCGAAGTGTTACCATCGGCGGTAATGCACTCGGAAAAATCATGGGCTCCTCCACACGAAATACAACTCTTGGAAACCGACTTAACCGAAGCGGTGTTCAAAGCATCTTGTGCTTTCCAATGAGTCATAAGAGTCGAAAATCTATCGAAAAACCGATTTTCCTCGTTAGCTTCATCTTGAATGGCATTCATATGACGAGACGACGATGACGAGCCCATAGTGGCAACACTCGGTGTGTTACGAGGGCTATAAACCTTAGACCTATTCACGATTATCGTTAAAGCTTCATCGGTCGTTTTGCACAAAAAATTACCACCCGCGGCGGCATTTAAGTAATCTCGTTCATGATCATTAAGCCCATTATAAAAAGTGTCAATTTGATGCAATTCGGAAAAATCGTGATGAGGACATTCATGTAACATTTCCTTAAATCTCTCCCAAGCCATTGAAAAACTCTCATTAGGTTTTTGCATAAAACGTGAAATTTCGTTTTTCAAATGTGTTGTTTTAGAAGGCGGAAAAAATTGGTTCACGAATTTGGAAACGAGATCCTTCCACGTCAATATGGAATTGGGTGGCTCTTTCTCTAACCAAATTTTTGCGGGCCCATCTAACGAGTATGGAAACAACATCATCTTGATGGCATCGTGGGGCACATCCTTAAACTTGCTTGTCACGGTGAGACGATTAAATTGCCGAATGTGATAATGTGGGTTGTCTTTTTCGTAACCGCGAAACTTGTTTGCTTGAAGCATAGACATTAAACCCGTTTTGATTTCGAAATTCTCCGCAAGGATGGCGGGAATCACAATGGCTTCTCCAAAACCCTCGGTGGGTGCTTGAAGCAACTCCATCATAGTACGATTAGCCATGATAGCTTCTTGTTCTACAATAAGTTCTTCACTTGGAGTCTCTTCACTAGAACGCGTTGGTGTTCGTTCCTTTCGATTACGACGTTTACGTTGACGTTTTGCTTGAGCACGAGTTAGCATAAACGTAACGTACAACGTGGGGATGAGCAAAGAAGATTCTTTTTGGTATTTTTGATTTTTGATTTTTTGTGTTTTTGATTGTTTTTTTAATTTTTTTGGATTTTGAATGTATTAAGTAGACAAAAATCTACAAATCTCCTCCTTAATCAAATCACTTGATTAAAGAAGCCTCAAGGAATGAAAACGATCACGTGAAGTGAACGCCTTCGATGACTTTAGAACGATGGTGGAACACCAAATCGTTCAAGAGGGTTTAATCAATGGAAACCAAGAAAATATATATGATACGTAATAATACTTTGGGTGGCAAAACCCTCGATTCACTCTCAAAATCAAATACGCACAAGCAAGCAGAGGAAACGAGGCGGCGCGAAGCACTTAAGAGTCTTTTTCCTTTAGGTCGTGAAATACAACCGCCTTATACCCACCTTATAGTTTGTATTTTTCAAAATTGAGCTTCACGAAAGTATTTATCTATTTTTGCCTTTTTTCTTTGGTTTGAGATTCGAATACAATGATCGAGTGATGAAATCCCGAATCAAGGTTGTGATTGCTCACGTATTTGGAGTACTTGTATATTTATTGTTCTACGTATACAATATAGTAATAATATTCACAATAAAACGAAAAACGATAATACGTATTAGTAGAGTGCTACTAATACAAATACTATTTATGGCTAATATGAAAAAACAACAATGTGCAAATCAACACAAAACACGCCTCCCCGGCAGCGGCGCCAAAATGATAAGTTGTGTTTTACCCCTTTTAGGAAAAAGAAAGTAAAAATATAATGGTAAGCACGACGATTTAGGAAAACCGTGTGTAAATGACCCAAAAAGTGAGTGGGTATCGTTCTCGAAGGAGGCTAGTGTGTGTGTGTGTGATTTGATTTGATGATGTTTGTTTTATTTATAAAAGAAAAGAAGAAAAGAAATGAGAAAAGAAAATGGAAAGACGACGGTTACGAAGACGAATTAAACGTGACGAAAAAGACGTAAACGTAAGTCGTGAAAAAGCTACAAAATTAAAAATTTCTAAACCTAAAATAAAAGATTAAAAAGGCTAAAAAGAAGTCTAAAATAATATAAATAAAGATAAAAATCCAACAAAGATATTTTAAAACCTTTTATTAATTAAATATTTAATTTTAAATGCTAATTAAAGCCCTAAAATTAAATACAACTAATAAAACGTCCAAAATATGATTTTATTGAACAAACACTTTACTTATATTATTATAAGACTAAAAAGTATTTTTCTAAAAATTATAAGCTAATAAAACTATTTTTAAAACCCTAAAAAATATTTAAAAAGATCTGAAACTAATTAAACTTAAAATAATTATAAAAATTAATCTAAAAGCTATAAAATTATTCTACAAATGGTAAAAGTCTTGATTAATGCTAAAGAACCTAAGAAAAATGAAAAAGAAAGAAAAATAAAACTTTCTATTTTTAATAATAAAATAATATTAAAATAATGTAAAAAATAAAAAGTTTATAAAATTAATTCTAAAAAATTTCTACTAAAATAATCTAACTAAGATAAAAAAGTAAATTAAAGCTCCTAAAACCTTTTTTTATAATTTTATATTAATTATTAAAGTTTATAAAAAACCTTAAAATAAAATAAAATTAAAAATTAAAGTTTTTGAAACCAAAACTAGATGTAAACCTCAAAAGTATTATTCAAAAACTAAAAATAATTTTTCCTAAAAATAAAAACACTTTTAACTATTTTTTATCTAATTTCTAAAAAACGGCTAATTAAAAATGCATAAAAAATAATTAAAAGAAAGGAAAAATGTGAAAACTGGCTAGAAAAGTCCTATTACCTAATATGACCCTAGGAAAAATAAAAAGGAACCAAAAAGCTAAACCAATAAGCTCAAATGAGCTTATTTGGTCACGGCTTATTTTCCAAAAGCTAATTAGAAAAGGGGTTAAATACCCTTTGTTTGCACCCTTGGTCAGTAAAAGACCCAAGGGCGCAGTGGTATGTGTTGTGTGTTGTGAGAGTGGAGACGGGGGTTCGAGGTTGTGCAACCCCCCCTTTTTTTTTTTTTTTTTTTTCTTTTATAGCTTTCAAATCACAACCTGTCAACCTTATATGCTAGAAAACACAAATCCAATATCCTTTTATGCAAGATTAAACAAGATTCACCCCAAAATCGTATCTAGTTTCAAATTTTAAACACAAGCAGATTTGCTTGTTTCTTTCTGTTTCTTCACAAGTGGATAAACCAAGAGGACTTGGATTTCAAGCTTATTTGGTGTTGCTTTTGTGGAACAAAGGCACCCCTACGCTCTTTCTGAGTGTAGGGAGTCAAAATCAAGCACAAAACCAGCACCTAGCACACAATTACCACACAAATGCACAAAAAAAAGGAAATGAAAGTTGCTGTGGTCTATTCTAGGGTCTGGTGGGATTCTTAGCAGATTACTAGCAAACCAATGAGATTCAATGGCCCATATTATGCACACAAGCTCACCAACTGGTACACAATCAAACTCAAATCCTATAATAACCTAACCCTCAACAGATTTGAAGATGTAATGGGCCAAATTCACAAAAATCAAGCAGAAAAGTAGCAGATTCCTACTTGGCAAAGTTTTCACTTTTTAACACACCATTTTGCTACAAACTTTTACCAAACTGAACACAAAACTAGCATACAACCTAAACAATCCTAATGAATCATTCTAACACGTTTTATACTACACAATCTAGCAAACTCTCCCTACAAAACTTAAATCCAAACACCCCTTTATAAATCTGTTTTCAATTTTTTTCAAACCAAAACCTTTTCAAACACAATCAAACTGATTCTATAGGCATTTAACATGCATACAATCATCACTTGAGCAATTACCAATAGATTAAACAACATATAAGCATCTTCCATGCAAAATCAAACAAGCACCAATCTTTTTACCAGAAAAATTAAAACAAGGAATTACCTTGTTGGTCTTACATCCAAGACCAACTAAGGCTAGTTTAGCCTTCTCCCAATACACTCGGGTGTATGCAGAAACTATGATCAACACAAATCACCAACCTGTTAAGAAAAGAAAAAGAAGAAAAAGCAATATATTCAATATTCTGTTTTCTCTTTTCTTTCTTAAAAATTTCTTTCACAAACCTTTAAACCTTTAAAAACACTTTTTAAAAACACTTTCACTCTCAGAAAATCAAAACATCTCAGTCCACTTTCACTTTCCAAGACTCTCACTTTCTAAAAATAAAAAGCTTTTAAAACCTTTTGAAAACTTTTGAAAATCAAACACACTCTTTTTAAATTGGAACTCAGTAATTCTTCATCAATTAATACCAACTTTAAATAAACATAAAAAGGAATTATATTGCTCAATAACAAACACCAAACTTTTATTTTATATAAAAGGAATTACAAAATATTTTTGAAGAAAAACTGGAACAAATGAAAAGGTTCACAAGCCGAACCTTTTATACTACAATGAGGAAGCTACTAGAAGATGAATAAAAAATACAAGCAATGTAAACCCTAATAGCTATAATTCCAGAAGTGCCCTTTGTTTGAACTTGGTCAATTTGCATCATGTGAAGACTGAGGTGTTGCCAGCTATTGAAAATTGATCTTGAACGTCCAAAATAGCTTTGGGAGCAAGCTAGAATAAGGGCTGTTGATCTTGTCTCCTTTTGGGGTTTTGGGTGAAAGAGACGGGGCAGGGGAGTGCTTGGGTGAGGACCACAGCCCACGTGGCGTTGTTTTAAGAGGTGGGTTTGGGTGAGGGTGAGAGCAATTAGGGATCTGGAGCCAATTGAGGGATAACCCCTTGATTTGAGGGTGATTAAGGCTGGGTAGGGATTAGGGTTTGTTAGTTAATTAGGGCCATTTTAATCCAGATTGGGTATAATCTGTTTTTAAAAAGTTGTTTAGGAGGGAAAAGTTGGGTTAAGTGGGTGTTGACCATTTGACCCTTTTATTTAAAACCGGGTATTATGGGATTGGGCCGTGGAGGTTTGTTGGGCTAATGGGTGGACATTACATTACCAGTCCAAAGTTTTAACCCCCGTTTGATTTTTGTTTCATGCCAAGTCCAAAAGCTAACGGCTGGTTAAATATTTTTCATTGCCAGTCCAAACTCCATTTCAAATCAAGTCCTTTTGATCCATTAGGTTTAACTTTGAACATTAGATCAATTCCCAAGGGCATTTCTTGTATAATCTTCAAACTTGAAGGTCCACACTTGTACAATTAACATTTGGAGGGTTAATTATGACAAGTTCTTCAAAGATGAGGGACCATTGTTGCCATTTCTTCAAACTTGAGGGGTCTTTTTGCAAAATTCCATTTTTGAGCTTGGTTCATTGTGCGTCTTCGTTTCCCGTGTTCGTTTTTGATTGATTCTTGTGTTCTTTTGTCAATTCCTCAATATCCGTACCTAAAAATACACAAGTAACAAACACGAGCATATATTTGGCATATTTTATGATATTTTATGCAATTAAAGGCCGTTTTGGACGATGAGATCATGTACAAATGCCATCTCATCAGTACCATAGGCACCCATGCACCTATGAACCAATCCCAAGGCCCCTCCTTGTCATCGTCCCCTTGGTACCAAGTCAAAAGATAAAAACAATCAAGAATCATCTAGCAGTTAATCACATAAGTAAGCACACATCAATCACCAAACACAAACCATTCACAACATAATTTATAAAAATAAGACCGTGTCTCTTCCATCTCATCTGGAAGTCAAAATCATTAGTAAACATGGGACTATGAAACTCACCTGATTGAGCTTCAACAAAAGTCCGCGCACCATAAAAAAGCTAACAAACCAAATCACATAATCAAAACATGAACCAAACACTAAAATGGCTCATCAACCTATGATGGACATTGATGAGACGGCTTTTATACATGGTCTCATCGTTCTTTTTGGACTTAAAATGCATAAAATACCATCATAAATGCCAAATATATGCTTGTGTTTGTTACTTGTGTATTTTAGGTACGGATATTGAGAAAATTACAAAAGATCACAAGAATCATGCAAAAACGAACACGGGAAACGAAGCCGCACAAAGAACCAAGACCTAATGAAGAATTTTCCAAAGAAAACCCTTGAAGATTTGAAGAATTATGAAGAAGGGTCCTCCAATATGGAAGAATTGACACTTTATACCCTTGTATCTTCATAATTACAAGATTGGTCCCTAAAGTTTGTCAAAATTACAAAAAGGACCCTTAACTTTGAAGATTTGGCAAGTTTAGCCCCTCAACAAATCTAAATTGTCAACCATTATCATCCACAAAGACAAATACATCATAAAGTCCTTCAAAGTACAAGAAAGTCCAAGTTTGGTTCTTTAAAAATCCCAAAATTACAAAAAGGACCCTCAACTTTCAACAATTGGCAAGAATGGCCCCTCTACTTTGAAGTTTGGACACTTTATACCCCTAAAAAATCATTGAACATGAGTAGGGTCCCTAAAGTTTGAAGATATGTCAATTTAAGCCCTTGGGAATTGATTTAATGTGTAAAAGTCAGTCTTAAATAACAAAAGGACTTAACATGCAAAAGGATTAGGACTGGAAATGAAAATGTTTTGGACTAACAATGCAAAGAAAACAAACGAATGTTAGCCTATGAGGACGGGTAATGAAATTACCCCTACCTAGCCCAACAACCACCTTTAGCCCAATACACCCCTCCTTTTTAAACCCGGTTTTATTTAAAAACATGGTCAACTAGTCAACCCCCTTAATCCCTTCCCTCCCAAACACGTTTTTAAATTAACCTTTTTCCCAAAATAGATTAAACTCCCCTAATCCACCCTTAAACCCTAATATCTTCCCAGTATGAACATCAATTAAATCAAAGGGATTTTGGCTGATTGTTTCCAGTTTGCTAATTAACCATTACCTAACCCCATCCCACCTCCCAAAAACATCACCATCCCCTCCCATGTGATCAACCCAACCTCCCCTGCCCCACTATTCACTCCCAAACAAACTATGGACAGCTAATCAACGCCTCTTAGCATTTTTCGTGCTCCCAAAGAAAAGATGGACGTCCTAGATCGTTTCTACATCACTGGCATCCCACATACATCCAAGAAATTCACATGGTGTTCTTAACAAACATTCAAAAATAGCATATGCTAAAGAATCTTCAAGGGCATTACTGGAAGTTTATACATTAGGGTTTTGGCTTATTTTTGAGTTTCTAGAATCAATTGTAGCCTATATAAAGGCGTATAGGACTTAGCTCTTTTTTTTAGCTTTTTCTTTCTCCTTGTTCATAGCCTTGTAAAACCAGATTTGTTTGATGAAATAAATTGGTATTGAGTTGTTGACGAGAAATAATATATCCCTTTTATTTTCCATTGCAAGTTTAATTTTTTTTTCTAAGTTCAAGTTTCATTTAAACTTTCTGTTGGTGACTCAAGTTTTTCATTTATTCATTTGGTCCAAAAGCTTTAAGCTGTTATCATAAGCCTGATAATCTTGTTGATTATCAAGCTTAAGTGAGGATTAAAGCTTTTGTGGATTTAGTTGTTAGTAATCTTTCAAAAATCAAAAAAATCAGTTTTTTTTTATTTTCAAACAAGCCATAGTAGCTTAACTGATAAGCTAGCTTATAGCTTGTTTGATTTGTGAACAGCCTATCCTTTTGTTTTCATCCTTTCTTAACAGGTTCCAAAAGCTCAATCCATTTAGAAGATACATGTGGTGTGTGTGTCAACAGTGACCACCACCACCCCTTCTCTCTTTGCTTACTTGTTCATAAGCCATAAGCACAAGCCATAAGCTTGTGGGAGGTGACATAGCAGTCACTGTTGGGCCTCGATGTAGGCCCAACAAGGTAGTCTCTTGTTTCTTTTTCAAGTTTTCAGAAAATTGTGTTTTGTGAGAAATTTTGTGAAGTATGTTTAAGTGTTGTTAAAATTGGTTGTTTATGCTTATTTAGGAGTTGTATGCATGATTAGAACCTGTTCAATCAATTTGGCTTGAGTTTGAAACCATTTGCTTTCAAAAAGTTCAAAATCAGTTTATAAAGGGGTGTTTGGATTACGGCTTAAATCAGGGTAACTGTTAAAAATCTTGAGTATAAGCTGGTTTGATTCACTCCATAGGGTATTGATAAGTTGTGTGTTAGTTTAGATTTCTGTTTGGTAGAGTTTTAAATCAGATTGCATACTTTAAGTGGGTAAAAATAGCATAAATCAGTCATTCATTCTTACTGCTTGTTTTGGTGGAAATTTTGCCTTCAAGCTTGATTATCTGCTAGAATATAGGTTGTAGTAGGACTGATTATTGCTTTGATGTGATTTGGTGAACTCATTTACAAGTTATCAACCATCGAAAGTCATTTTAGTGCCATTTGAATCAGCATAATACCCACAAACCTGCATATGCATATCAGTAACATTAGTATGCATGTTTCATTGATTTTTGTGAAGTGATTCGTGTGATTTTGTGTTTAATTTGACTCCTTATACTCAAAGGAGTATAAGGGTGCCATTTGTCCATCAAATACATCCACAAGTTCACAGATCAAGCCCTCTTGATCTTCATTTTCACAAGTGAAGAAATCAACTTTTGCTTGTGTTCTTAAAAAGTTATCCTGAGCACGTTTTTGCTTCTAGATTGTCTTAATCTTTGTCAATTTGATTTGTGTTTGTGTTTTGTGAGTAAAAAGGTAACAAGTTTGAGTTTTAAAAAGTAAAAAAAAAAAAAAGAAAAAAAAAAAAGCCAAAAAGGACGTGGCCAGGACTTGAACCTGCGCCACTCCTCTCACCACACACACTCAATACCGTTGCGCCCTTGGGTCTTTTACTGACCAAGGGTGGAAACCCAACCCTTATAACACGTTTTTTATTGGGCTTATTTAAATAAAGCCGTAGCTTATTTTGGCCAGTTTGGGCTTATTGGTTAAGCTAATTTGGCCAGCTTTATTTTTCCTAGGATTATTATATAACTTAGGATTTTTCTGAGCTAGGTTTGTATTTTTCCCTTTATTTATTTATTTTTTATCATTTTTTATTTAGCCGTATTTAATTAATTAGTTAAAAAATAGGAAAAAGTCTTTTATAATTTTATAAAAATAGTTTTTAGGTTTTCAATTATATTTTTGAGGTTTACATCACATTAGGTTTTCAAAAAGTCTTATTTTAATTTTATTTGATTTTAGGGTTTTTTAACAACTTTGAAATTTAATATAAAATTAATAAAAATGTTTTAGAAACTTTTAAGTACATTTTTGTCTTAGTTACATTATTTAGGATTTTTGGTAAGTTTTTAGAATTATTTTATGAACTTTTTATTTTTTGGATTATTTTAATATTATTTTATTACTAAAAATAGAAAGTTTGTTTTTTCTACTTTTTTCATTTTTCCTAGATTAATTAGTAATAATTAGGAGTTTTACAACTTTTAGAATATTTTTATAGCCCTTAGATTTATTTTTATAATTATTTTAAGTTTATTAGTTTTAAATCATTTTAAATAGTTTTTAGTATTTTAAAAATAGTTTTAATAGTTTTTAAATTTAGTAAAAGTAATTTTTAGTCTTTAGATAATATAAGTAAAGTATTTGTTCATCAAAATAATATTTTGGACATTTTGATTAATTATATTTAATTTTAGGGCTTT
Source organism: Glebionis coronaria (assembly GCA_025667525.1). Taxonomy (NCBI): domain Eukaryota; kingdom Viridiplantae; phylum Streptophyta; class Magnoliopsida; order Asterales; family Asteraceae; genus Glebionis; species Glebionis coronaria. Next base: position 631,743 of record JANFOE010000475.1, on the reverse strand, counting down.
AATTAGCCTTTAAAATTGAATATTTAATTAATAAAAGGTTTTAAAATATTTTTGTTGGATTTTTATCCTTATTTATATTACTTTAGACTTACTTTTAGCTTTTAATTAAATTTTTAGTTTTAAATTTTTTTAATTTTGTAGCTTTTTACGGTTTTACGTGTACGCCTTTTTCGTCGTAGTTTAATTCGTCTTCGTAACCGTCAATCTTTTCTTTCTTATTTCCATTTTCTTTTCTTCTCAATAAAATCATCACAAAATTAATCATTTCAACACACAACGCACTTGACTCCTTGGGAAACGAACTTGAACTTAATTTGGGTCATAAGTGTTTACGTTTTCCTAAACGTACGCTTAACGCTTACCACTATTTTGCCTCTCTTTTCCTAAAGGGTTGCAAAAAGCTACAATCATTTTGGCGCCGCTGCCGGGGAGGCGTGTTGTGTTTGATTTGAACAATTGTTGTTTTCTATATTAGCCATAATATCTATTTGTATTAGTAGCACTCTACTAATACGTATTATCGGTTTTCGTTTTTTGTGAATACTATTAATATAGTGTATACGTAGAACAATAAATTCACAAGTACTCCAAATACGTGAGAAATCACAACCTTGATTTGGGAGGTCATTACCCAATCATTGTATTCGAATCTCAAACCAAAGAAAAAGGCAAAAATAGATAAATACTTTCGTGAAGCTCGATATTGAAAAATACAAACTATAAGGTGGGTATAAGGCGGTTGTATTTCACGACCTAAAGGAAAAAGGCTCTTAAGTGCTTCGCGCCGCCTCGTTTCCTCCGCTTGCTTGTGCGTATTTTGAGATTGAAAGCTAATCGAGGGTTTTGCCGCCCAAAGTATTATTACGTATCATATATATTTTCTTGGTTTCATTGATTAAACCCTCTTGAACGATTTGGTGTTCCACCATCGTTCTAAAGTCATCGAAGGCGTTCACTTCACGTGATCGTTTTCATTCCTTGAGGCTCATTTAATCACGAGGTTTGATTTGAGGAGAGATTTGTAGATTTTGGTCTACGTAATACACCACAAAAATCCAAAAAAGTAAAAACAATCAAAAACCACAAAAAATCAAAAAAAGTAAAAATCCCAAAAAAGAATCTTCTTTGCTTCACCCCCACGTTGTACGTTACGTTTATGCTCACTCGCTCTAAAGCAAGACGTCAACGTAAACGTCGAAACCGAAAGGAAGCAACACCTACGCTTTCTAACGAAGACTCTCCCATTGACGAACCTATCGTGGAACAAGTAGTCACCATGGCTAATCGTACTATGATGGAGTTACTTCAAGCACCCACCGAGGGTTATGGAGAGGCCATTGTGATTCCCGCAATTCTTGCGGAGAATTTCGAGGTCAAAACGGGTTTGTTGTCCATGATTCAAAACAACAAGTTTCGTGGTGATGAAAAGGACAACCCCCACAATCATATCCGCCAATTCAATCGTCTTACGGCCACTTGCAAGTTTAAGGACGTCTCTAACGACTCGATTAAGATGATGCTTTTTCCGTATTCCTTAGCGGGGCCCGCAAAAATTTGGTTAGAGAAAGAGCCACCCAATTCTATATTGACGTGGAAGGATCTCGTGTCTAAGTTCGTAAACCAATTTTCTCCGCCCTCTAAGACTACGCATTTGAAAATAGAGATTTCTAAATTTTCACAAGAGTATAATGAGAGTTTTTCAACGGCTTGGAATAGGTTTAAGGAAATGTTGCATGAGTGTCCTCACCACGGTTTTTCCGATTTACATCAAATCGACACGTTTTACAATGGATTGAATGACCATGAGCGTGATTATCTCAATGCCGCCGCGGGTGGTAATTTCTTGTGTAAAACGGTCGAGGAAGCATTGACAATCATTGAGAATAGGTCTAAGGTCTATAGTCCTCGTAGCACACCGAGTGTTGCCAAGGCTTCATTTACACCTTCGTCTTCATCGTCTCGTACCATTGATGCTTGCCAAATCGAGTCAAATTTGGAGAATAAGATTTTCGATAAACTTAAGGGCTTGCTAGTTGAGTTTAAAGTTGGTGAACAACCCGCTCCCGCTACGATTAAAGCGGTTGAGGTTTCTTGTATGTATTGTGGTGGAGCTCACGATTACTCCGAGTGCATTACCAACGGTGGTAACACTTCGAGTGCCTTCGCGGCCACGGGAAACTATAACCAAACCGGTCAAGTTACCCGCTCTAATCAAATGACTCCACCGGGTTTTCCACCAAATCAAAATGCTAACAATTATCAAAACAATCAAGTTGGTTACCAAAACAATCAAAGAAACTATGTGAAGGGTAATAACAACTATGGGAATCAAGGGGGGAGTAGCCAATTGCAAAATCAAAATCAAAATCGTAATTTTCAAAACACAAGTCAAGGTCTTCAAAATGTTTTCACCAAAGAACTTCCAATGGACTTTTTGAATTACGCTACGTCAAATGATAAGATTTTGGAAAACATTCAAGAGCAATTGGCTAGTCAAGCTAGGGACACGGCTAAAAACACCAAGGAATTAGCAAATTTTGTGAAGGAAAATCTTGCCATGAGAAATGAGTTGAAAAATGATTTTGCTAATCAAATTAGAGGTCAAAACAATAAAATTGAACAAAGCCATGCTAGGCTTGAACAAAGAATTGACCAAAAAGCCGCTAGTCAAGATCTTAAGTTTAGTAGCCAAGATGCTAAGCTTAATGCCATTTTAGAAGCCGTCATGGGGAACAAAGCCTCTACTTCGGGTAGTTTACCTAGTAACACCGTGTCAAACTCGAAGGGAGAGATGAAAGTGATTACCACACGTAGTGGTAAGACCTTTAAGGAGCCGATTCCTCAACCAATTGCTCCTTCGAAGGAGCCAATTAAAGAAGAACCCGAGGTTATGGTTGAAAAGGAGCATATCTCAATCCCACGAAGTACCGCTCATACCACACCTACGGTCGACCCTTTACCCATATTGGAACCCAAGATTCCAAAGGCTATGCCTATGCCCCACCTAACACCACCCTCTTCCTTTGAACCGTCTTCGTCTTTACCAACACCTCCTTTGCCTTACCCTTCGAGACTTCGAAAAGAAAAGATGCAAGAACGAAGCAATTACCAATTTGAGCTCTTTATCAAAATGTTTCGTGACTTGCACTTTAATATAAGTTTCGCGGACGCACTAATCATGATGCCTAGGTTCACCGCCAACTTTAAGAGTATGTTGAATGACAAGGAGAAATTGCAAAAATTGTCTAGTTGTTCAGCGGTTTATCTTAACCGTATAACTCAAAAAGTCGGTGACCCCGGTAAATTTTTGATTCCATGTGCGATTCAAGATATGGAAGAATGCTATGCCTTGGCCGATCTTGGTGCTAGCATTAATTTGATGCCTCTTGCAATCTTCAAGATGCTTAATCTTCCTAATCTTACTCCTTCACAAATGTCTATCGAAATGGCCGATCATTCTACGATTCCCACATGTGGGGTGGCCGAAGACGTTTTTGTGAAAGTGGGAAAGTTCTATTATCCCGTAGACTTTATCGTTGCCGATATTCCCACGGATCCTCAAGTTCCTCTTATCTTAGGACGATCTTTCTTAGACACATCGAAAGCGATTATCGACGTCCATGCTCGAAAAATCACTTTGCGATTCAATGACGAGGAACTTGTTATAAACGCAACACAAAATTCTATAATTTCTCACGTTTATTCCATTGCTTCCATGAACGATATTAACATTGATATGATTGATGTCGTTTGTGAGGAATATGCACAAGAAATCTTAGGTTTTGTAGATGAAGCTAATCGTGGCAATCCCACAATGCTCGACCCAATCATTGATAACTCGAAACCTTCTTTCACTCCATTTGAAGGAGGTGGTTTCACGTTGGAAGAATACGATGTTCCACATACGTGAAACGAAGACCTCGATGACTTTGAGGACTTCTCGATTATCAAAGATTTTTTGAACGATTTCCCATTTCCTCCGCCGGTGGAGGTTATGATTCTTGAGCCTACATCTTCAATCGAGGAACCACCAACCCTCGAATTGAAAGAGCTTCCCCCACACCTTGAATATGTATTCTTGGGGGAAAACGATAAGTTGCCGGTTATTATTGCGAAGGATCTCTCCAATGATGAAAAAACCACACTTATCGAGGTTCTAAAAACTCATCAAGGGGTAATTGCGTGGAAATTATCCGACATTAAGGGGATCGATCCCAAGTTTTGTACCCACAAAATCTTAATGGAGGAGGACTACAAGCCCGCAATTCAATGCCAACGTAGGGTAAACCCAAAAATCCACGACGTCATAAAAAAGGAAGTTTTAAAACTACTAGACGCGGGATTGATTTATCCTATATCTGATAGCCCTTGGGTGAGTCCCATTAATTGTGTCACTAAAAAGGGAGGGATGACCGTTGTGCCAAATGATGACAACGAGTTAGTCCCCACTAGACTTGTGAACGGTTGGAGGGTGTGCATTGACTATCGAAAGTTAAATGACGCCACTCGTAAAGACCACTTTCCCTTGCCCTTCATGGATCAAATGTTGGAGCGTCTTGCAGGAAATGACTTCTATTGTTTCCTAGATGGTTTTTTCGGTTACTTCCAAATCCCCATCGACCCTCGTGATCAAGAAAAAACTACGTTTACGTGTCCATATGGAACGTTTGCCTATCGTAGAATGCCATTCGGACTTTGCAATGCACCGGGAACTTTCCAACGGTGCATGATGGCTATTTTTCATGATATGATCGAGAAGACGATGGAAGTCTTCATGGATGACTTTTCCGTGTTTGGCAATTCGTTCACTTCGTGCTTAGGGAATTTGAAAAACATGTTAAAACGTTGTGAGGAAACCAACCTAGGCATTAATTGGGAGAAGTGTCATTTTATGGTTAGAGAGGGGATTGTCTTAGGGCACAAAGTATCCAAAGCGGGGATTGAGGTAGATAAAGCGAAAATAGATGTCATCGCCAAATTACCTCATCCCAAAACCGTCAAGGGAGTTAGGAGTTTCCTAGGCCACGCGGGCTTTTATCGTCGCTTCATCAAGGATTTTTCAAAGATCTCTCGACCCATTACACATCTTCTTGAAAAAGATGCTCCTTTCGTTTTTAGCGAAGATTGTGTACGAGCCTTTGAAATCCTAAAGAGGAAACTTACCGAAGCTCCCATTCTTGTTGCCCCAAATTGGGATCTCCCCTTTGAGCTCATGTGTGATGCTAGCGATTATGCTATTGGGGCCGTTTTGGGACAACGTCATGAAAAGCACTTCTTGCCTATTCACTATGCTAGCAAGACGATGACCGAGGCTCAACTTAAATATACCACAACCGAGAAGGAATTCCTTGCCGTGGTATATGCATTTGAGAAATTTCGACCTTATCTCGTCTTGACGAAAAGCATAGTGTATACGGACCACTCGGCTATTAAGTATCTCATGGCTAAACAAGATGCAAAGCCGAGATTACTTCGTTGGATGCTCCTCCTACAAGAATATGATGTCACCATTATTGACAAAAAAGGAGCCGAGAATCTAGCGGCCGATCATCTTTCTCGTTTGGAAGATCCTCACCAAAGTGTCCTCGAGAACAAGGAAATCAATGAATCATTCCCTCTCGAAACACTTGGTGTAGTGAATTCTAAGCTTGATCCATCTACCCCATGGTTTGCGGACATCGCAAATTACCATGCGGTTAACTTCATCATTAAGGGTATGACGACACAACAAAAACGAAAATTCTTTCGTGACGTCAAGTTCTACTTTTGGGACGACCCTTACTTGTTTCGGACTTGTGCGGATCAAATAATTCGACGTTGTGTTTTTGGCAGCGAAGCTTCTAACATCCTTAGAGCTTGTCATGACGGACCCACGGGTGGTCACCACGGTGCTAATCTCACGGCTAAGAAAGTTTTTGATGCCGGTTTCTTTTGGCCAACTATTTACCGAGACGCGCACGAACTTATCAAGTCGTGTGACGCGTGCCAACGTCAAGGAAAGTCCTCACAAAAGGACGAGATGCCATAAAATATTATCCAAGTTTGTGAAATCTTTGACGTTTGGGGCATTGATTTTATGGGTCCGTTCCCATCGTCTCGTGGTAATAAGTATATTCTTGTGGCCGTTGACTACCTATCTAAGTGGGTTGAAGCCAAGGCTTTGCCCACCAATGATGCTCGTGTGGTAGTCAAGTTTTTAAAACAATTGTTCTCTCGGTTTGGAACCCCTCATGCTATCATAAGCGATCGTGGAACCCATTTTTGTAATGACCAATTTGAAAAGGTTCTTAAGAAATATGGGGTTACACATCGTCTTTCTACGGCTTACCACCCCCAAACAAGTGGGCAAGTCGAGGTTTCAAACCGAGCTTTGAAAAGGATCTTGGAAAGGTCCATTGGAGAAAACCGACAATCGTGGTCGGATAAGTTAGATGATGCTTTATGGGCCTTTCGCACCGCTTACAAGACACCCATTGGGTGCACTCCATATAGGCTTGTGTATGGAAAAAATTGCCATCTACCAATTGAGCTCCAACACAAAGCTTATTGGGCCCTAAATGCTAACTTTGATTTAAAGACCGCGGGAGATCATAGGAAAATACAACTTAATGAATTGGATGAGCTAAGAGACATTGCTTATGAAAATTCATTAATCTACAAAGAAAAGACTAAGAAGTTTCACGATTCCAAAATTAAGAACCGGGTTTTTAATATTGGGGATCAAGTGTTGCTTTTAATTCACGTTTGAAGATATTTTCCGGGAAATTGAAATCCTGTTGGTCCGGTCCATTCACCGTCTCACAAGTTTTTCCTTATGGGACCATCGAGCTAGCTCAAAATAATGGCCCTAACTTTAAGGTGAATGGACATCGTCTCAAGCACTACTTTGGTGGGGAAGTCCCTTCTTTGGACGACCTCGACCAAGTCACCTTCCCCAATGAAAATTAGTATTGAGGGGATCGAGTCGAGCTCATGACTCGGTTATCAAAAAAGAGGTACCTCGTGGGGAGATCCCATGTCTATCCATGTACATATTATTGCTTTCTAATGTAGCTTACGTGTGGGGATTTGTGCCCTTCCATCCTTTGTTCCGTGGTTGTTTGTAAATTGTGGTTCTTAGATCATCATCTTCACGATTCAAGCCTCTCGTGTTCGTTTTACGAGACCCTTGATCGTTTGCTTTGAAGAATTTCTCGATATCCACATGATGTATCCTTTTGATGTTCTAACCTTAGGTTTTTAGCACACTTCATAAACGGCTATTAATTTAACAGTTACACCCTTTCCATGCTAGATTAAGCATTCGACTACGTCTCTAGTATGGGGGTTTTCCAACCCTTAGACTCGAAACATTGAGGACAATGTTTAACTTTAGTATGGGGGGGGGGGGGTGAATAGATACTTCACTTTGCTTACGCCCTCGTGCACTCCAAAATTTTTGTTTTTTCTCTCGTTTTGTTGCAAAATAAGGCTAAAAATGGCCAAATTTTAAATTTTTCTCATGTTTTTATAAGTGTTTAAGACACGAATGTAAATTTTCCGATGGCGAGAATAAGAGTAATTTTTGACTCGACCGTGCGTGTTGAGCACTTAGCTTCGATCCTTAACTTTTATTAGGCTAAGTCTCTTAAATGAGGACGAGAAATGATAGCGTTGTTATAAGTTATGTAATCATCACGATCTTATGTGTAGTAGTTATTACTTAGTCTCCCCACACTTGTATATAAACAAATTGCTAATAAGTATTGATTTAGAGGTTTAGTCTCTATTGTTGGTTTCTAGTTTGTTTTGGTAGCTTCCATGTAATTAAATTGGGAAAACATTGAGGATTCGCCAGCGTCACGGTTTTGAAGTATTGGCACCCGAAAAATCAAAGGTTTCACCTAATAATAAGATTTCAAGTGCTCACCTAAATTAAGCAAAAATTTGAAGCTCCCAAAAGCCAAAAAATCTATGCAAAATTGAAGTGAATCAAGCCTTAATCTTTGAAACCTTAAAGATCCAAAATTCGCCTTAGCGTGAGGATATACGTCAGGTCAATAAAACCACCGATGATGGTGGATAATAAAAGACAAGGGCAAGACCGAAGTCATAATAAAAGCTTCATGGCGAAGTTGAATAAAAGATGGAGGTAAACCAAGATAATAAAACCACCGATAATGAGGCGGATAATAAAAGTCATGGTAATAAGTCTCATGTTCAAAACCGTTATAAAACCGTGTTTATCGATCCTTTTTGTTGACTTAATTTTTTGACATCGTTGTCTATTAGGATGAATTATTAATTTAATGATTTAGGTTACACCGTTAAGACTCTATTTTTGGACTTAATCTCTATTCACGCATAAGTCAAACAATGTATCATCATGATCATTCAAAGACAAAATAAAATATAAGAGATACCAATTAGGAAGGGGGATTAGGTACATAATTAACACTCATGAGTAATGATTGTGTTGCTAACTTATAATAACAATGATCTCGTTGCACGCTTAGCATGGAATTGGGTGAAAATCAAGGACGATGAATTTATCTCTATGAGGCACTCACGTGTTCTTATTCTATGAACCTAAACGTCCCATTTTGCGATGAAAATCATACATTATGTCTAAAACGCAAGTAGTAGTAATAGTAGTAGTAGTTTAGTAAGTTTACCTTTGAATAAAAGTGAATAAAATGGAATTTTGGAGTTGCGTAGATACTTTATTCTAGCATTGCGTGAGGGCACGGCAATGGTTTAGTATGGGGGAGTGATAAGACGGCTTTTATACATGGTCTCATCGTTCTTTTTGGACTTAAATGCATAAAATACCATCATAAATGCCAAATATATGCTTGTGTTTGTTACTTGTGTATTTTAGGTACGAATATTGAGAAAATTACAAAAGATCACAAGAATCATGCAAAAACGAAGACGCGAAACGAAGCCGCACAAAGAACCAAGCCCTAATGAAGAATTTTTCAAAGAAAACCCTTGAAGATTTGAAGAATTATGAAGAAGGGTCCTCCAATATGGAAGAATTGACACTTTATACCCTTGTATCTTCATAATTACAAGATTGGTCCCTAAAGTTTGTCAAAATTACAAAAAGGACCCTTAACTTTGAAGTTTGGCAAGTTTAGCCCCTCAACAAAGCTAAATTGTCAACCATTATCATACACAAAGACAAATACATCATAAAGTCCTTCAAAGTACAAGAAAGTCCAAGTTTGGTCCTTTAAAAATCCTAAAATTACAAAAAGGACCCTCAACTTTCAACAATTGGCAAAAATGGCCCCTCTACTTTGAAGTTTGGACACTTTATACCCCTAAAAAATCATTGAACATGAGTAGGGTCCCTAAAGTTTGAAGATATGTCAATTTAAGCCCTTGGGAATTGATTTAATGTGCAAAAGTTAGTCTTAAATAACAAAAGGACTTAACATGCAAAAGGATTAGGACTGGAAATGAAAATGTTTTGGACTAACAATGCAAAGAAAACAAACGAATGTTAGCCTGTGAGGACGGGTAATGAAATTACCCCTACCTAGCCCAACAACCACCTTTAGCCCAATACACCCCTCCTTTTTAAACCCGGTTTTATTTAAAAACATGGTCAACTAGTCAACCCCCTTAATCCCTTCCCTCCCAAACACGTTTTTAAATTAACCTTTTTCCCAAAATAGATTAAACGCCTCTAATCCACCCTTAAACCCTAATATCTTCCCAGTATGAACATCAAATAAATCAAAGGGATTTTGGCTGATTGTTTCCAGTTTGCTAATTAACCATTACCTAACCCCATTCCACCTCCCAAAAACATCACCATCCCCTCCCATGTGATCAACCCAACCTCCCCTGCCCCACTATTCACTCCCAAACAAACTATGGACAGCTAATCAATGCCTCTTAGCATTTTTCGTGCTCCCAAAGAAAAGATGGACGTCCTAGATCGTTTCTACATCACTGACATCCCACATACATCCAACAAATTCACATGGTGTTCTTAACAAAAATTCAAAAAATAGCATATGCTGAAGAATCTTCAAGGGCATTACTGGAAGTTTATACATTAGGGTTTTAGCTTATTTTTGAGTTTCTAGAATCAATTGTAGCCTATATAAAGGCGTATAGGACTTAGCTCTTTATTTTTAGCTTTTTCTTTCTCCTTGGTCATAGCCTTGTAAAACCAGATTTATTTGATGAAATAAATTGGTATTGAGTTGTTGACGAGAAATAATATAGCCCTTTTATTTTCCATTGCAAGTTTATTTTTTTTTCTAAGTTCAAGTTTCATTTAAACTTTCTGTTGGTGACTCAAGTTTTTCATTTATTCATTTGGTCCAAAAGCTTTAAGCTGCTATCATAAGCCTGATAATCTTGTTGATTATCAAGCTTAAGTGAGGATTAAAGCTTTTGTGGATTTAGTTGTTAGTAATCTTTCAAAAATCAAAAAAATCAGTTTTTTTTTATTTTCAAACAAGCCATAGTAGCTTAACTGATAAGCTAGCTTATAGCTTGTTTGATTTGTGAACAGCCTATCCTTTTGTTTTCATCCTTTCTTAACAGGTTCCAAAAGCTCAATCCATTTAGAAGATACATGTGGTGTGTGTGTCAACAGTGACCACCACCACCCCTTCTCTCTTTGCTTACTTGTTCATAAGCCATAAGCACAAGCCATAAGCTTGTGGGAGGTGACATAGCAGTCACTGTTGGGCTTGGATGTAGGCCAAACAAGGTAGTCTCTTATTTCTTTTTCAAGTTTTCAGAAAATTGTGTTTTGTGAGAAATTTTGTGAAGTCTGTTTAAGTGTTGTTAAAATTGGTTGTTTATGCTTATTTAGGAGTTGTATGCATGATTAGAACCTGTTCAATCAATTTGGCTTGAGTTTGAAACCATTTGCTTTGAAAAAGTTCAAAATCAGTTTATAAAGGGGTGTTTGGATTAGGGCTTAAATCAGGGTAACTGTTAAAAATCTTGAGTATAAGCTGGTTTGATTCACTCCATAGGGTATTGATAAGTTGTGTGTTAGTTTAGATTTCTGTTTGGTATAGTTTTAAATCAGATTGCATACTTTAAGTGGGTAAAAATAGCATAAATCAGTCATTCATTCTTACTGCTTGTTTTGGTGGAAATTTTGCCTTCAAGCTTGATTATCTGCTAGAATATAGGTTGTAGTAGGACTGATTATTGCTTTGATGTGATTTGGTGAACTCATTTGCAAGTTATCAGCCATTGAAAGTCATTTTAGTGCCATTTGAATCAGCATAATACCCACAAACCTGCATATGCATATCAGAAACATTAGTATGCATGTTTCATTGATTTTTGTGAAGTGATTCGTGTGATTTTGTGTTTAATTTGACTCCTTATACTCAAAGGAGTATAAGGGTGCCATTTGTCCATCAAATACATCCACAAGTTCACAGATCAAGCCCTCTTGATCTTCATTTTCACAAGTGAAGAAATCAACTTTTGCTTGTGTTCTTAAAAAGTTATCCTGAGCACGTTTTTGCTTCTAGATTGTCTTAATCTTTGTCAATTTGATTTGTGTTTGTGTTTTGTGAGTAAAAAGGTAACAAGTTTGGGTTTTAAAAAGTAAAAAAAAAAAAGAAAAAAAATAAAAGCCAAAAAGGACGTGGCCAGGACTTGAACCTGCGCCACTCCTCTCACCACACACACTCAATACCGTTGCGCCCTTGGGTCTTTTACTGACCAAGGGTGGAAATACAACCCTTATAACACATTTTTTATTAGGCTTATTTAAATAAAGCCGTAGCTTATTTTGGCCAGTTTGGGCTTATTGGTTAAGCTAACTTGGCCAACTTTATTTTTCCTAGGATTATTATATAACTTAGGATTTTTTTGAGCTAGGTTTGTATTTTCCTTTTATTTATTTATTTTTTATCATTTTTTATTTAGCCGTATTTAATTAATTAGTTAAAAAATAGGAAAAAGTCTTTTAAAATTTTATAAAAATAGTTTTTAGGTTTTCAATTATATTTATGAGGTTTACATCACATTAGGTTTTCAAAAAGTCTTATTTTTAATTTTATTTGATTTTAGGGTTTTTTAACAACTTTGAAACTTAATATGAAATTAATAAAAAGGTTTTAGAAAATTTTAAGTGCATTTTGTCTTAGTTACATTATTTAGGATTTTTGGTAATTTTTTAGAATTATTTTATAAACTTTTTATTTTTTGGATTATTTTAATATTATTTTATTACTAAAAATAGAAAGTTTATTTTTTCTACTTTTTTAATTTTTCCTAGATTAATTAGTAATAATTAGGAGTTTTACAACTTTTAGAATATTTTTATAGCCCTTAGATTTATTTTTATAATTATTTTAAGTTTATTAGTTTTAAATCATTTTAAATAGTTTTTAGTATTTTAAAAGTAGTTTTAATAGTTTTTAAATTTAGTAAAAGTACTTTTTAGTCTTTAGATAATATATGTAAAGTATTTTTTCATCAAAATAATATTTTGGACATTTTGATTAATTATATTTAATTTTAGGGCTTTAATTAGCATTTAAAATTGAATATTTAATTAATAAAAGGTTTCAAAATATTTTTGTTGGATTTTTATCCTTATTTATATTATTTTAGACTTACTTTTAGCTTTTAATTAATTTTTAGTTTTAAAATTTTTTAATTTTGTAGCTTTTTACGGTTTTACGTGTACGCCTTTTTCGTCCTAGTTTAATTCGTCTTCGTAACCGTCAATCTTTTCTTTCTTATTTCCATTTTCTTTTCTTCTCAATAAAATCATCACAAAATTAATCATTTCAACAGACAACGCACTTGCCTCCTTGGGAAACAAACTTGAACTTAATTTGGGTCATAAGTGTTTACGTTTTCCTAAACGTACATTTAACGCTTACCACTATTTTGCCTCTCTTTTCCTAAAGGGTTGCAAAAAGCTACAATCAGAAATCTAACCTTCTCCCATATATACCTCATTTATATGCTCTAAGCATCTCATTACACCCCTCTATAAAGCCCTTAACTTAGTTTACTTCATAACCCGTCTCGTTAACATTTTAACCAAAACAGTCCCAGTTTTTAGGTCTCCAAACTGTAATCCAAACGCCTACCTAAACATACCCATGATCTCTGTAAAGGAAACCATATGCCCTTACATATGTTAGCTAACTCCTCCCCTTTGCCCCAACCTTAAAGCTACATTTAAGGCCTCGATATACATATATATACTTTTGTCTATCCAGATTTTACTGATTTTGAACATACAAAAAGTTTGTTATGACCAGAGGGTCTTCTACTATCCCAATTTATTAGCTATAACACCCCCAATTTTACAACTCTTTAAACGACCCGAAAACGGTATATTTACGAATAAATATGGAAATAATTTAAATCAATGTCTAAAACCTTCAATCCCAGTGAAACCAGTTTAAAATATATCAGAGTAGCGTACAGGTTTTCCCTTAGGATCTTAATCAAAACAACAACCTTCTACCAAAATACTTGACCATTTACTGTATGTTTATGACAATAGGGAAAGAAATCCGTTTTAGACCAAATTACTACAAAAGACAAAGCAATCCGCAATCCTTCTCCAGCAAGCTCCACAATCAACAACTTCAAGTACCTGAAATACATGGTTAAAATCATCAACACAAAAGTTGAGCAAGTCTATAGGTTTTACAAAACATAATTGAACACATTATAAAAATCATCATTCACAATTGGTAACAGAATTGTGGCCATACAATCTATTAATCAGGTATATCATATATAACAACAACTATTGAATTGTATTAAGCTCATGCCACCTACCCCTTAACTTAGTCACCCACGCCAAATGCCAGCATGACTAGAAAAATTACCAGTGCCCCTACTAGGGTATTAATTGCAAGAATACCAAATCTCATTCACGTAAAATTATCCTTCCCAGCGGGTTACTCAATATAAATCCCTTGTCTCAGATAGGGTTGTCAGCCCAATAGTACTATTATTAGAATAAGCGGCTATTCCCAACTTGCAACATCAAGTCAGAAGATAGTTAACCGCTCATGAAATTAGGGACTTATGCAATTAGGTACTTATACAATTCATTTCATCAAAGGCAACAAAGGCAACATCGGGTCCAACAATTACTCATGACATGTGTTCATTTTATTTCAAATAGCATGTACCCCCTCGCGGGTTTTAAAATCATTAAAACAAGTAGAAAGCAAGGCTATAGACTTACCTTAAGTAATAGCAGTAGTAAGACGGTCTTCGACGATAGTTGATGCCCGGTAAACACAAAAACCGCAACCTATCAAATAAGGCGTGTTCATCAAAAATAAACTCGAGTAAAATCCATACATAGTAATGTCAAACTCAAAATCATAAAATCACAATCAATCCAAAATAAAATAATACAAGTGACCTTTTTATTCCATACTTTACGTTTTCTATTAATTAATTCCTTCAACAAAAATATGCCGGTACACACCAAATGTACAAGCTCATTTACCCTACTTAAACACGTCAAATTTTTATGATACCAATCAGAAAACTTCACTTACTATATGTAGAAAGCCCTGTTAAAACTCATAAAAAGATTTTACATTTAAAGTTCCCTGCCCGACTCATCTTTGAACTTCAAAAACCGGACAGTTTTACGTCAACAACACTTATAATCTATTAACACATTTATTTTTCTTCGTTTATGAAACCGACACTCAACTTTGAAAATAACTCGACATCTTCATACTTAACCTTAAAAATCAGTCCATGACACATTTAAAAATCCATTTTATAGTCCCCGAGATTCGATCCAAATATCGACAACAATTATATATTGTGTCGGTACTCGTCTCCCGGTACACGAAATAATCAAACTAACATAACTTTTCGCTCGTTTGGAGCTACAAGCTCTACCTTATATCAAATCAAAGCTAAAAACATCCTCTACAACAATATCTAATTATTTCATCTCAAACTCAAACTTATATTTTCAGAAAATTAACTTTAATAATCTGTTTTAAAATACATATTTAAAAATCCTTCAAAATTAATTTTTCACCACATTTTAACCTCATTTTTACCACTATAATCATTCTTAAATTACTAGTTTATATCACAACACTTTAAATCATACTAGATGATCAAATCATAAAAACCCAACAAAAAAATATCAACATGCAATTATAAAAACATATAAATATAGGCATAAACACCTACATACAACAACAATTTAAGATCAAACAACAAGATTTTCATCCAAAAATGGGTTTTTCAAAAATGTTCATGCATGTAAGAGATTTTCATACCAAAAGATGGAGAATCAAATAACTAAGATGGGTCTTCAATTAGTTTTTAAAGATTCAAGCTAGATTTTTGTGGATTTGGATTTTTGTGTGCTAGGGGGGTGACGGAAAAAAGAACAAAAGAGGGAGAGAGAGAAATTTTTGGCTAGTGGAATGATTGTGTGTGTGTTTTGTTTATTAATTTCCTTTTATATGGTGGGAGTTTAGGGTAGTTTTTGCCAATTGTGATTCTTTTGGATCAAAGTGCAAATTCTTTGTTAAAAAGCGGGAAATGACTTATTAGTCACTTTTAAAAATTTTTACGGGTCTCGGGTTTCATAAAAATGTTTCTCAAAACTTAAAACGCACACAAAATAATATATTATATAGTCCCGGCACGACTTAATATGACATTAAAATAAAAACATCAAAATATTAAACATCGACATGTTTAAAATAAAACGTAAAATTTCTCGGGCATCCGTCGACATCGTCATTACTGATAATTCTCGCAACGCGTCTAAATGGAAAAATAAAATTCCAACATCATCCAAAACAAATTACCAATCGTCGTAATAATCAACATCATCAAAAATTTCAAAAATATATACGTAAAAATATAATTAAATAACGACCACGGTTTTGGGTTGTTACATCCTACCCTCCTAAAAGAGAGTGACCCGGGCTCAACCCGCCTCATGCACGCACCTCCTCACTTCCAGAGTCAATGTGACCTCTTATCCTCAAGAGATACTCACGTCTTCACACCAGTTCAACTCAATTCTTATGATATCACCATACCCATAACTATTACTATACTTCAACTTTCAATTTCCCTTCTATTATGTTAAAATTCCTTCGTCGTCCATACTCCTTCTGCATCACTTTCTCATTTTCACTCCTGCCCCAATACTCTGTCAACATACCCCACAACTCAGACAACCTACATAGTTGTCATATTACACCTCTTAATTACTGATATGACGATTAACATCGCATATAGATTCCATCTTCACTAATTTCCATTAGTTCTCATAGTAAAATATTAAGATATCATCATTCCAAGTTCAATTCATCCTTTCACTCTGTTTATTGCTTTCCAAAAATACGCAATATTCCTTCTTAACTCAATTCTTCACACCTTCTATAGAAATTTCTAATATCCAAAAGTCAATCTCAATCTCTGGGTTACATAAAATGTTCAAACCTTAATCAATACTCATACTTTATCATAGCGATTTCCAATATTCAAAATTTTACTTTGCCTCTATGCCCTGAGGTTACACCCAAGCTAAATACAATGAAATTACCCATAATTCTAACCAGCCACTTACATACTTTCCATACTCATCTTCAACTTTCAGTCAATCTATCAATCTCTATACTGAATTTCTGTACCTTCCATAGTACATTATTAAATCTTCCTCGTAACATATATTGTTTAAATAACTCCTTTAGCTTCATATATTCAAATCTCAATGTATAATGGTCAAATCACTTACTGATATCGTAATACATTTTATTCCAACCGTACTGTATTAATACCTCAATTTGTAAAATCCCTTCAATACTACATACGACACTCTCGACACTCTAAGAATAATTAAATTCTCTTTTTAACCTGAACAATTCATTCACCCCTAGTCCTTGCATTCTTAACACACTCTGATCTTAATAGGAGTGAAATTTTAGATAATCACAACAACCGTTTTTGTTTCACAAAAACATACATCTCGACTCTCTCATTTTTATTACCATCCCATTTCAAAATTTTCATCAACCTGTCGATTTCCTTTCTTTAATATTCCTTTCCATTAGTCCATCAATTCAATTCTGACTTTCTTTCCATTCCATCCATTCTGCTTGTTGCTACCAATATTCCAATTACCTCATAACTCAAGAGTCAATTCTCAATTTCTTCAGAAACTTTATAAGCTCTTTTTCCTTTTCCTCCTTACTAAATACTCACTAGTTGATTGTGACAGTATCCACACTTATCCTTCATAATTTGAGACAAACTGCATGATACAGAACTACAACATATCCCATTTACATACATCGATTATCATTTTCCTTGTCACATTAAGTAATCCTTAATTCCTTCCTTTAAAATCCCCGAATGACATTTATAAACAAGTCCCTCTTATCCTTATTTTCTTCATACTTGATTTCATACAAGCATTACTTTTAAATCCCAAAACAATTACCATAATGTCCAATTTCATAATCATATATACCCCGTTATACTTCTTTATCTAAGTCAACACGCTACTATTGCTTTCTTCTTCACTTGATATTATCCCAATATCATCATCTCAGCTTTATAATTCCTTCAAATTCCTCCAATACTAGTTATACAACACATAACTTCAATCTATCCTCAACGTTCATACACAACTTTCTCAACAACAAAATCAGATCTTACCATCACAACATAAATATATGAATGGAGTTCACACATTTAGTTCTTCCTTGTCAGCTTTATCCTTGGTTAAACAATCAGTGAAAACCTCCTGATAAACCTCCGATACTACTCAGCTTACACAAAGGAATTTACAAGCTTCAGTCAGTTTCGTCTGTATCGACAAAGCCTTAGTCGTTTCAATCTAGTGAGATTTTTACGATCACTTCAGCCATAGATTGCACATTCTAGAATATCTACAATATTCCAACAAAAATTCTTATCCAAAGAATTTCACACACCGTTCCTCCTTTTTAATAACAATTTTCCAATTGTTAGAGAATATTTTTCTTTCCTTCAATCATCTGTTCATCACACAAAACATTCTCAATCCATAATGGATACCGATTTCTGGTGCTCAATTTGTTCAATCCCACAGCAATCATTTTATTCACATAACATCCGGCTTCCTTACTTACTTCCGTTTTACTTCTCTGACGACTTACCCTTTCAGTCAAATCAGATTATCCTTATTGTCTCATCTGCCAATCTTTAAAATTAAACACATTACCATTCTCAACTTCCCAACAATGCCATATAATAAAATATACGATCAAATTGCATAACTCCTATCACCAAGCTAACACAAAGCTTCCTTTTCCCCAAGACGACAGTGAACTCTACAATTCCGCAAAACAATCACGTAGTATCCTCAAATACTAACTCATATTCTCATTCTTTTATGACCACTACTAGTAAAGTGCATAGTAAATTCGGCTTATTGTATTTTCCTACTACATACCTTCTCATCATTGACTAATAAAATCGCCAAATAGAAATTCCCTCTGATTACTTCCTGAAATCAGTTCCCGATTTTCAACAACGTTTCAATTTAATTCCTTCCACCTTTATCTATTATATCCTATGATATTCATCCTTTCCTAGTTAACTTCTCACAACTCTAGTTCAATCAACTGCACTTTACTTCTTAATTCCATATGCTCAGAAAATATTCCCTTAACATGTATATATATATATTTCTTCCGTTGGTTAATTTCTCATTTCAACCAGTCGCAAATTCTCGTTGATTTCTCGTCCTCAGTTCTGCTAAAATCTAACATATTCAAATCTCAATATATCCTCAACAACACCTTTAGAATTTAATACAATCTAACATATTCAAATCTCAATATATCCTCAACAACACCTTTAGAATTTAATACACCATCAATAACACTTTCAGTACTTCAATAGAGCTCCAACTCAATGATTACCAGATAAGAATAAACAAATTACTACATCTAATCTCAAATCTTATCAGCATTTCGAAAATATAGGCTGTAATAGCAGCAACATTCCTTCCTATTGACCTTCCATTATCTGAATAATTCCTTTATTCAATCTCCCTTACCGAAATGAAAACATTTCATTACCACAGGAATACCACTTCCTATACTGCACTCCTTGCTATTCCTTCAGCAGCTCGACCTCCAACTAGTCCGTAATTACATCAAGTAAATAGATAATTACTTAAGTGGTTTAGAATACATGTGATCTACACATCATACTTCCTCCTGCTCACCCGATTTATAGCAACTACTTAAATACCATCTCTTCTCGTCTTAGACTATTAGATACCAAGTTTACCTTCTCTTAGAGGAAATAAATTCCTATTCCTTACTGTCATACACAACAATACCATTCCTTTACCTTTTCTGCCACACTCAATTTCAAATCAGGATCAATCTTTAAATTACTATCTCTTTTCATCTAGTTGAATATTCCCAAACAACCATTGATATATTAAATCATCCATCCGTTACTCAAACTTATCCATATAGTTGCACCTTTCCAATTACCATCAATAGTCGTACGGCATTCTTCACCGCATCTCTTCTCATTCCTAATATTCCAATACACAGAAATCCGTTTAAAATCTTACAAAATAACAATAACATCTCCAACTGGAACAGCAGCACCTTCAGTCTCCTCAGCACTATCAGCTTCAAACAATCTAACAACCATTCCCACAATCATATAATCTACCCTAATGGTTGGCAACCCTTGGAGACATATTTCAAGATACTCAGTCACATACACACACATAGGAATCCCTGCTAATGACAAAAACATATCTCACTCAATTCCTTCTAGGTGGTAACAGTAGAAAGAAACTTTATAAGTATACACATCGAGATAGAGAGAATAAGATCTTTTCATCAAGATATAACATGAATAATTCATATGCCAACAACACAATGCTACCTAAATTCCACAATCATCTCAAAAAGAAGATAACAAAGACACATCCAAACACTAAAGGGTAATAGTAGATTTCATCCATAAATCCGAGGAAATCGCAACAAAACCTTGTCACTAATGTCACTTACCCTTACCATCCTAAACAACAACAGTAATAATAATTCATCACAATACTACCTCACAACATCTAGATAATCCAAATGCAACACAATAATACAAAAACTAAAATACAACAACAATTTCTCACTACATCACTCCATAGGATGTGGTCCATCATTTTCTCCAATCTGGCTCGTTCCTGCTTCATCTTCATCTGGTCCTAACTTACAACACTTCCCTTTCGGATCTAAACATGGCGGTTTCCTAAATCCATAAACAATCCCTCCTTGATATGGCGGCTCAATCATATAATGAGAATCAACATACACCTCACTATCCTAAAACTTCCAATGTGGCTCAAGATACGGCCCAAGATGAGCTACATAATCACTTAACCTGCGAAGCCTATCTATCTCTTTCTGATACTTCTCAAAATCAGTCCCATAACTTCTCACTTCAGCTTTAACCTCAGTTCTTCCTACCTCACTCTCTGTCATATAATTATCACTATCAGATTCTACAACATTTTCCTTATCAGCCACATCATCCTCGTAATCTAACCATCCACCTGAAATCTTATGGTCACATCCTTGCTGACACTTCCTAACCCATTTACCTACTGCAAATCCCCCATTCTTGACGTAATATGGTATGTCAGACATTTTCTGAAATCACAGAGAATTCAATAGTACATAAGGTCATTATTCAAAAAAATATATATGCAATGCATAGTCATGCAAATGCAAATGAATTACGTATACAAAATATATATGTATGCGATGAAATGGAATGCAATGCAAAGAATAATTATACAATACTCATAAAAATGAAATTATGATGAAATTATGATGAAAGCACTCCACGTCCTTTCATTAATACCAATACCTCATCGCAATATTTACTTAATAAGTACTCAAGAATTCACAACAATCATAAGGGATACATCTATAATAACAAAGCATAATAAAAATAATTAATCTTACCGGAGCCTTGCAGAGAAGTTGCGTTGCTTTTATAAAATACTTTTGACACCAAAGTTATAGTTTAGGACATTTTCAAAAATCTACCTAATTCGCTATAACTAAAAAGCTCTGGTTACCAATCTATAACACCCCTAATTTTACATTGCGCAGCGGAAAATACACAATTGGGTGTTATTCACAAACTACATTTTACAACTCTTTAAACGACCCGAAAACGGTATATTTACGAATAAATATGGAAATAATTTAAATCAATGTCTAAAACCTTCAATCCCAAGTGAAATCAGTTTAAAATATATTAGAGTAGCGTACAGGTTTTCCCTTAGGATCTTAATCAAAACAACAACCTTTTACCAAAATACTTGACCATTTACTGTATGTTTATGACAATAGGGAAAGAAATCCGTTTTAGACCAAATTACTACAAAAGACAAAGCAATCTACAATCCTTCTCCAGCAAGCTCCACAATCAACAACTTCAAGTACCTGAAATACATGGTTAAAATCATCAACACAAAAGTTGAGCAAGTCTATAGGTTTTACAAAACATAATTGAACACATTATAAAAATCATCATTCACAATTGTTAATAGAATTGTGGCCATACAATCTATTAATTAGGTATATGATATATAACAACAACTATTGAATTGTATTAAGCTCATGCCACCGACCCCTTAACTTAGTCACCCACACCAAATGCCAGCATGACTAGAAAAATTACCAGTGCCCCTACTAGGGTATTAATTGCAAGAATACCAAATCTCATTCACGTAAAATTATCCTTCCCAGCGGGTTATTCAATGTAAAGCCCTGGTCTCAAATAGGGTCGTCGGCCTAATAGTACTATTATTAGAATAAGCGGCTATTCCCAACTTGCAACATCAAGTCAAAAGATAGTTAACGGCTCATGAAATTAGGGACTTATGCAATTAGGTACTTATACAATTCATTTCATCAAAGGCAACAAAGGCAACATCGGGTCCAACAATTACTCATGACATGTGTTCATTTTATTTCAAATAGCATGTATCCCCCTCGCGGGTTTTAAAATTATTAAAACAAGTAGAAAGCAAGGCTATAGATTTACCTTAAGTAATAGCAGTAGTAAGACGGTTCGACGATAGTTGATGCCCGGTAAACACAAAAACCGCAACCTATCAAATAAGGCGCGTTCATCAAAAATAAACTCGAGTAAAATCCATACATAGTAATGTCAAACTCAAAATCATAAAATCACAATCAATCCAAAATAAAATAATACAAGTGACCTTTTTATTCCATACTTTACGTTTTCTATTAATTAATTCCTTCAATAAAAATCTGTCGGTACACACCAAATGTACAAGCTCATTTACCCTACTTAAACACGTCAAATTTTTATGATACCAATCAGAAAACTTCACTTACTATATGTAGAAAGCCCTGTTAAAACTCATAAAAAGATTTTACATGTAAAGTTCCCTGCCCGACTCATCTTTGAACTTCAAAAACCGGACAGTTTTACGTCAACAACACTTATAATCTATTAACACATTTATTTTTCTTCGTTTATGAAACCGACACTCAACTTTGAAAATAACTCGACATCTTCATACTTAACCTTAAAAATCAGTCCATGACACATTTAAAAATCCATTTTATAGTCCCCGAGATTCGATCCAAATATCGACAACAATTATATATTGTGTCGGTACTCATCTCCCGGTACACGAAATAATCAAACTAACATAACTTTTCGCTCGTTTGGAGCTACAAGCTCTACCTTATATCAAATCGAAGTTAAAAACATCCTCTACAACAATATCTAATTAGTTCATCTCAAACTCAAACTTATATTTTCAGAAAATTAACTTTAATAATCTGTTTTAAAATACATATTTAAAAATCCTTCAAAATTAATTTTTCACCACATTTTAACCTCATTTTTACCACTATAATCATTCTTACATTACTAGTTTATATCACAACACTTTAAATCATCCTAGATGATCAAATCATAAAAACCAAACAAAAAAAAATATCAACATGCAATTATAAAAACATATAAATATAAGCATAAACACCTACATACAACAACAATTTAAGATCAAACAACAAGATTTTCATGCAAAAATGGGTTTTTCAAAAATGTTCATGCATGTAAGAGATTTTCATACCAAAAGATGGAGAATCAAATAACTAAGATGGGTCTTCAATTAGTTTTTAAAGATTCAAGATAGATTTTTGTGGATTTGGATTTTCGTGTGCTAGGGGGGTGACGGAAAAAAGAACAAGAGAGGGAGAGAGAGAAATTTTTGGCTAGTGGAATGATTGTGTGTGTGTTTTGTTTATTAATTTCTTTTTATATGGTGGGAGTTTAGGGTAGTTTTTGCCAATTGTGATTCTTTTGGACCAAAGTGCAAACTCTTTGTTAAAAAGCGGGAAATGACTTATTAGTCACTTTTAAAAATTTTTACGGGTCTCGGGTTTCATAAAAATGTTTCTCAAAACTTAAAACGCACACAAAATAATATATTATATAGTCCCGGCACGACTTAATATGACAATAAAATAAAAACATCAAAATATTAAACATCGACATGTTTAAAATAAAACGTAAAATTTCTCGGGCATCCGTCGACATCGTCATTACTGATAATTCTCGCAACGCGTCTAAATGTAAAAATAAAATTCCAACATCATCCAAAACAAATTACCAATCGTCGTAATAATCAACTTCGTCAAAAATTTCAAAAATATATACGTAAAAATATAATTAAATAACGACCATGGTTTTGGGTTGTTACATTAGCCCTCTTCCATATATCTTATATAATATATAAACTAACCCTCATTTTCGTTTGAAGGTCCAATTGTACTCCTAAGCGCCCTAACTATCTTTAAACATTAATTGAAAACCTGCTGACCCAGAAACTGTTTTGACCTCCGACTGTTGTAACCTGTTTTTGACCCACTTGCCGACCTCCAATTTAGTTTTCGTTTCTTGATATAGAAAGCCAACTCAATTACCTTTCCAGGGGTAGCTTGATCGCATCCCAAAAGTATCTATAACTCTAGATATGATCAAAACAATGACACAAAAATTCTGCCGAGTTTTTAAAAACGAATTTAACATAATCAGCCTAATTAATTACCCATAACTCTACTAATTACAAGCCATAATTATTCTAATCAATACATATCATTAATATACTGATTTTAATATAACCCTAACCTTAAATCCATCATATATTGATGTATACATGTTTAATTAAATAAGAACAAATATTAAAACAAGATTGTACCTTCAGTTGATCAAGATTTTGAAAAACCCTAATTTTCCTTCTTCTCTTTTTTTTCCTCTCCATAGCTGCGTTTTTTCCCCTTTTTTTATGAATCGTCTTTTTTTTCACTAATATTGTTTTAATAATACCTTATGTACTAGTCCAAGCCCAATACAAACATTCCCTTTTTTTCTTTTTTTTTCTTCTTGCGTCTACCAAACCGACTTCCCCGCCCCCCCTTTTTTTCTTTTTATTATTTATTATTACCTTACTAATATTAACTTAATTTACCTTAATTTATTTCAACTCCTAAAACTTCCAAAACCTCAAAACCGTAAAACTAGTCAAATTTACGTGTTTTACCGTAAACGACGTAAAATATACAGTTTTAAAAAAAATCTCAAATTTTGAAATAAACTTTATAACTATGTCCTAAATGACTTAAAACCATCCCGAAAAATACTCACATGACTAAACACCTTACCTGAGACGTCTCAATGCTAAACCCTAAACCGTAAAAATACGATTTTCTAAAATACATATACGTATACGTAAAACCACTAAATAACACCATCTCATTTCATGGTCACAACATTGTGAGCTCATGAACATGAAATAACCGTTCCTAGATTTACTTATGAGTACTTTATACCCATAAACGATATCCACACCAACCTCGTTCACGCAAAATAAACATGTAAACACGCAAATCACATAGTCACACATAAATTTACCTTAAAATAAGACCAAGTGACGAACCTCAAAACCACGGTTGTCACAAGCTTGACGATGCTTTGTGGGCTTTTAGGACGGCTTTAAAACACCTATTGGTTGTACTCCGTATAGGCTTGTCTATGGAAAAGCATGCCACCTCCCATTCGAGTTAGAACATAAGGCTTCATGGGCTCTCAAATAGGATAACTTTGATTTAAATCAAGCCGGTTCACATAGGAAAGACCTACTCAATGAGATGGATGAATTACGAGCCAATGCCTATGAAAGCTCTTTGCTTTACAAGGAAAAGACTAAGCAATTGCATGATGCTAAGATCAAGAACCGTGAGTTCAAAGTTGGAGAGGGGGTTCTCCTCTTTAACTCAAGGTTGAAACTCTTTGCGGGAAAGCTTAAGTCAAGGTGGTCCGGTTCATTCACTATTGCTCAAGTATTCCCATTTGGGACTATTGAGTTGTCACAACCAAATGTCCCAAATTTCAAAGTGAATGGTCACCATGTCAAGCATTACTTTGGGGAGGACATTTTTGTTGAAATGGGCCAAGAGATCCCTTTTTTCCCCATGAATTAATTCATTGAGGGACGAGTCGAGCTAGAGACTCCATAACTCAAGCATGGTATAACTAGGCTTAGAAGTTGTTAGACTTAGAGTGTTGTAGGATAGCAATAAGGATATAGAGTTGAGGATAAGTGTAGGGGAGACCTTCCTTTTGTCTTCATGTTGTTTGTAGGGTTGCTCTCTCTCATTCAAGTGCATTGGAGCTTATGGAGGAAGCCCTTGTATCCGGTTCACTTCGTTACTATTGTGATTTTTCATAGACACATTGTCCTTACACATGAATTCACCAATAGTTGACCTTTCCTTAACAAGAGTTAAACAAAGTCTAGTCACTGTCATAAGTGTAGGGGAGTTTATACTCCCATGCTCTTAAACATTGAGGACAATGTTTATCTTAAGTGTAGGGGGGGTCTTCTGTCGAAGTGACCTTACCTAGACCTTTTTCATTGACCGTCATGATAACTTGGAAATTAATTTTTCAACGCTTTTCAAATTTTTGATCTACTTTGGCCACCAAAAATATGCATTCATAATTTTGGCATAAATCATTTTTCATTTGCATAACACATTTGCATTGTATATATTTCTAGTTTTATTTTTCAAAAATATATAAAAAGAAAAAATATAATAAAGGTCATGGTTTAACAAATTTAGATCTCTTTAACATATTAGGCCCACCATGAATCTTTTGACTCAAACCGAGTTTGCTTATCTAAGCATTCTCTAGCTAGTATCCTTAACCATGTAGTCCTTCATTGGTCTATTAGGCTAAGCATCCACGAGTCTCATTATTTGAGACTTTAAATTTGTGGAGAATGGGAGATGATAGAGTTGAAGCAAGTGTAAAAGGGCTAGATAAACTTCATCACAATTAATTGTGGCTAAACCCTTCTCTTTCTTTGCCTCAATTTTCTTCGCATGTACATAATTTTAATAAATAATCAAGAACAGTTTTAATCGGTTTGTAGTCTCTTATGCATTTTTGACTAGTCATTCGTAGTTGGTATAAGTACGTCTTAAGATTCTAAGTTAGAACGTTTTATGTGTACTAGACTTATGTCATGCTTAATACTTAGCGGGTGTTTTTCCTTTTATTCTTTTCTACTTTCTTTATGAGGAATAAAGAAAAATAAGAGCGGCTTATAAAAATGAGTGGCTCTTATAAAAAATGAGCGGCTTATAAAGAAAGAAAAATAATAATTATACAAGACTCCCAAGAGGGACAGTGTGGTGTTAATTATAGTGACTATAAAATTCCTATATTACCTTGACGGGTTGCGGGGCTTTGATAGATTGCTCCAATCCAATATTACCTTGACGGGTTGCGGGGTTGAAGATCCAAGGTCTCAAAAAGGCGGCGGATGTAAATTATTGCGTGAGTTTTATTTTTCTTTCCTTAGCGAGTGTGTAGCTAGTTATTAATGCATGACATGAGGATTTCACACATAAAAAGAATGACTTATTATTCTTGAGACAGACTTATATTAACCATGGGTGGTTTTTCAAGTAATGGATGAGATGACTACTTAGGGTTAAAACCGTGATTCCTTATTTTTGGAGTTTGCATTTCTTATACTTCACACTTGAATAATGACAAATTTGCCCAAAAGCAATTTGCTCAAATAATAATCGGTTCCACAATTAATTGTTATGAATAAGTTGATGCACTTTTAACTTGTGAATACAATGATCCCATTTTTAAGCTTGGTTTGGGGAAAGTGAAACTTGAGGGTGATAAAAGTTCATGGTACAAAATCCCTAATCCAAGTCATTGAGTCTTTATGAGTTATTTCCATCATAACCATTTCAAGAAAATCCAAAAAGATGTATATAGAATTGTTTTCTTTTGCATTGCATAAATTCCAAATCATGCATCATATAGTGTAAGAGTAGTGTAGATGCATTCCATATTGGCCAAGGTGGGTTAATTATGAGAAAAGTGTAACTTGGTACTTCGAAATACTGCATTTCATGAGGTCATGGCAATGGTCAAGTGTAGGGGATTTGATATGAGCAAAAACTCATATCAATTAATCAACAAATCACCCTAAAACACATGCAAAATACATAACTTTTATGGTATAAGGCATAATTATGTGGTATGTTTTGTGTTTGTGCTTAAATAGGTAACAAGGATACAATTTCAAGAAACCAAGAGTAAATCAAGCTTATTTATGATGAAAAGACAAAAGAAGGATCAAAGATGATAAGTCAATTGAAGATGAAGGACCTATCTTGACAACATTCTAAAGTTGACGGACTAAATTGCAAAGTTGATAAAGTCAAGATTCAAGTCAAACATGGTCAATTCTCAAGTCAACTAAATCAAGGAGCTTAAATTTTCAAGAATGCAAGTTGAAGGACTGATTTTGCCATAAGAATGAAGATATTAACTCAAAACATCAAACTACCAAAGTCAAGGGGCTAAAACTGCCATTTTTGGAAGTTAATATGAGGCTTAATCCATGTGAATGCCTTTACACCAATCACATTGCATGAAAAGTGAGGCATGGATTGCCAGCTAGCTGCCACCTCACACCTTCAATTAATAAACCGAATCCAGAATAGTGCATTCCACTATCTCCCTTTTGGACCAATCAGAACTCAACATGCGATAATATTTTTTTATCCAAAACAGATAATGATCCGTGTGAGGTGCCAATAACAAATCAAAAGCTGACACGTGGCATCTTCTTCCTCTCCACATCTCAGAATTGATTTGGAGTAATACTGCATATCAAGAAAAGTGGTCAACATGAAAAGTGTTCTAAATCAAGCAACGAATTCATCCCACATGCTCAATTAGCTTGAAAGTCAACCAGTCAAAAAGGCCCAAATTCAACTCACAACGGCTATGAGCAATTAACAGATTTATGACACCTTGCAGCATTTGATTGGTGGGAACACGTCATACTCCTCTACAATTTCACTTCTCAAGTCTAAAACTAGGATATGTACCTCTCATTTGTTGTAACGTAGAAAGTGTGAAAAATACACACACTTCTCTTTTCTCCTTCAATTCAGTTAAAAGTTAGCATAACCAACTCAAGAGATTGACAACCTCTTGAGTTAGTTATTAGTTAATTCAGTTGTAACCAACTCTTGTAACCACTTTTTACTTCTCAATAAAAGTCATACCAATTTCAGTATAATTCTCTTCTACATTGATCTGGATTGCTTAGCTACTACTGTTCTTGATAGTTTCCATTGATCACAATTGATCAATGGAAGTTTTATTAGTACCTATTATTGTTCAGTTCCATCCAGTTCGATCCCGTAGCTGTATTTGAAGAATTGTAGCTGAATTTTGGGTTATAGATCAGACATGGCTTTTGGAGGTGATTGATATGGTTGATTGGTGGTGCTAAGGTGGTGGTTTAGCACTGTTAGAAGGCTCAGTGCCTCTTTACTCCATCAGAGGAGGCCTATTGCTAAAAGGTTTCAAGTTTATTATTTTGGTTCCACTCAAATGTTGATTGCATGTTCAATTCCTAGTGTAAGCATAATATGTTGCTCTGATCATGTACTTTGGTTTGATTTAGTGTAAACTTGATAGATTTGATAGCTTGTTATTAGTATTGTAGCCTTTAGTCTGCTTTTACCTGCTTTCACCTTTATTTTCATCAGTTTAAGTCATTTGAGTGCATTTTGTGTGTTAGCTTGTTTACAAGTCTGTTTTTAGTTCTATTACTCTTCATTTGACTCATAGAACATGTCTTGAAAGAAGTCTTAGCTTATTTCAATCCTTTATTCAAATTTACTTTGTTAAAATTGTTCACAGACTTTGTAAGTAGTGTTTGGATCTGTCAAGCTTTGGTAGTATAAGTTTGGTAAAAAGTTATGCTTTGCTTATTCATATTCAGTAAGCTAGTAGAAACAGTTTTGTTTGGTTTTGAAGTCAAATTTCAGGTCAAAAAGGCAAATGGTATAGAAAAAGTTAGGGTCAAAGTCTGTGACACTCTTCATTCAGAAAACTTGCTACTTTCAATCCTATGCCATATATTCATTTCTTAACCAAATGACTTGAAACAAGTTTCTAGTTATAGCTTAACATCTAAGGAACAAGTCTATGTAAGGGAATTCTACAGTTTTCAGTTTTAAGCTAGGAATTAGTTTTTTGATAAGCACTTGAGCAAACTCTAGTTTCTGTAATAAAAAGGTGTACTGTTTTTCAAGATAGCAAAATCTACTTCATAAATGTTCTAATTTTCTTTCATAAACCTGTTTAAAAACTTGTATTGAGTAGACTTTGAGCTTTTCAGCTTTTTCACATTTTGGTCAAACTTAGTCAAATAATCTAGGATTTGTTTAATTCGTGATATTTGCTTATTCAGTTGATCATTTTTCAAGTTAATTGACATTCCAAGTTCCTTGTTAGCTAATCTTTCAGTTTTAGTAAAAAAAATCAAGTTGTGCTTTTCTAAATTGTGTTTGAGCTTATTGATAGCTTATTGCAAAACGTGTTTGAGAGTTTTAAACCATTTCAGCTTTTGAAATTAGCTTTCCCTAGCTAAAATTCAGTTTTAAGACGTTTGCAAAAAGAATTTTTGAATAAGATTTTGTTTTAAGCTCATACGAGCTTATTCATTAAGTGAGCCCGTTTTTGTTGAAAAATTCCCATTATTTGCATTTTAGTCCCCAAGGTTTGTATCTGTTTGTGTTAGTTGCTAATCTTGCATTTAATTAGGGTTGCATTAATTCAGTCCTTTAATTTTTAGTCATTTGTCATTTTCAGCTAAGTAGTTTGTTATATTGGTAAAAGTTAGTTACAAGTTTGTTAGATTTGCATTTTAGGTCCTTTAACTTTCTGGAATTTACATTTCAAGCTTTATATTTTCATTTAGTTTACCTTTTCAGCACTTTACCTTTATGTTTTTACATTTTGTACTTTTGTGATTAATAGTTGGTATTTGCAAAGTGTTTTACGGATACGTAGCTTAATATTTTTCACCATTTTTACGTGTTGCTTGAATTAGACATAGAATATCCAAAAAAACCCTACCAACCAAGAACAATAATAAACTTGAGATTTATAGGACTTTCAATTTGTCAATAATCGAGAGAAAACGAACTTCAAAATACACAATTTCACTACTTAAGGAACAGTGGATAGTAGACTACGCTCTTTTTTGTCCTTTAGTGGGGAAGTAATATATGAGGTAAGTTTTACCTTCAAAGGATATTCCTATGGAGTTTGGAATATGCCATATTCAAATTTACATTTTTCATTTTAATAAAATATTTTTATAAAAAAAGTTTATTAAAAGATTTTGTCACATTTGACAAAATGTTAGTTTAAGGCTAATCATTTTTTATGATCACTAAACATGATTAAGATATGTTTGTGCAACACCCAAATGATTATTACCTTGATGATAGTGTTTGTTAAATAATTCGTCTTTCGATTGTCTTTGACGATAAATGTCTTTTTATTTTGTCGTGATTAAAACTAAGAAAGATTATTTAACACTAATAATATTTTTAGGCATCACTTGCATTCACAATCTCCCCCTTTTTTATTAAGACAAAATATAAACTCATTTATGTAAAATACAAAATTATTCAAATTATTAACGAGTTTATGCTAGTAGCCCCCCCTTGGTGTTTACTCCCCTTAGCTTAGGCACCAAGAGATTGGGCTAAGGTGACAAGCTACATACAAATGTTAGTAGAAAGAAAAGAAACACCAATGTATATATTTTTCACTACCTACTAATTAACTTGAGAGGGAGAAAAAAAAGAAATCTCAAATTAATAGTAAGTATTTGCTAAGTATGTCCAAGGAGGGTGTTTTGACAAAATGAATGTACAATTGATGGAATAAAGGTAGAAAAGAAACATCCAAACCAATTGTACTGATAATATGTCAAAGGGTTAAAAACTTAGAATGGTTGGAATCACCCAAAAATAATTGTAAACTTTAACCAGGATCAACTTTTAACAATATGTGTGATAAAGAATTAGCGGGAAAAGAAGTAACACACATAACAATCATATTACAAAAATATGAAATAACAAACAAGGGAAATATTCATACACACACTATGAATATTAAACCAACAAATAATGAAAATAAACATCATAAGCATAAACTATTCTAGTAGTGATAGTACTCCAAGATTGCTTAGGTTTTTATTTGACTCAAACAATTAAAACACAAAGTGTGCTTTAATTGAAAAATAAGATGACGAGTCATCATTAGAAGATTTGTTCACGGGAAAAAATACTTTGAGAGGAGGTCGAGTGAGAAGAAATTCAAGAAGATTTAGCTTGTCATACACATGAGCAAGTTCAATTTGTTGAAATCGACAACACACACACATGAGCTTCCATGATGCAAAAAAAAGTCGTTCGATGGGGGATGACCATCAAAGTGAGAAGGTGGTGGAGGAGAAGGATAAAGTGGATAAGAAAGGTTTTCACAATGCCTAGTGAGATTAGGGAAAGAAAAAAGGTCATTGAGTTCAGGGGTGTTGAAAGGTTTAGGTGGTGGTGGAAGAATTTCTTTTCCTCCGGTAATTGGATTGATTATGGCTCATTACAATACTCAATAGGAGAGAAAGAAGAAGTCTTGCAAGGTTTGGGAGAAGAGGCATCATGATGATCCTTAGTCTTCTTGATCTAAACGGGTCGAACCAAGATTTTCAGTTTCTTAGAAAGCTTAGAAGAAGCTTTGGGTTTAAAAGATTGTGACAAAGAGATGTCAATGTTAAGATTATAAGAATTAGACATTGAGATGGATGAGAAGAAGAACTCCTAAAACAAGATAATTTAAAGAAAGTAGACAAGGCAAAGATTTGAAATGAAAACAAATGGTTTCAAGGAATGTTTAGCCAAAATTAGCAAACAAAGAATCTTGAAAAATATTGAGGTCAAAGAAGAAAGACCGAAAACGAGCCAAAAAAATAGGTTGTTGTCCGCGGTTCTTTAAAAGAACATGCGGTTCTTTTAAATATACAGAACCACGCGGCATTTAATGAGCCGCCCACAGTGGACAAGAAAAATCGATTTTAGAAAGTTTTGAGAAAAGTTTGGACTCTTTCAAGATTAAGCACATTGCTCATCCCTTTGGTTGGATCTATATTCTGTTAAGAACTAGTATAATAGTTTGTAATCAAACTAAAACACTGTGAGATCTCTTACTTTTAACACTAAATAAGTTATGCGGAATCTAACTTATAAAGCATAGAACAAACAGAATACTATTAACTATTCGATTCTATTATTAATCGACTTGAATGAGGTACATGAAGGTCATCGTAGCTATGTTCCTTTTATTGAGTAAGGAACCCTAGAATCCTTAGAATATTCTATAAAGATAACTATATCACAGACAATATATTATGTATATTGTAACTATTAAAGTATATCACATAAGATATACTCTTACTATAAACTATGACATATCTTATGCAAATATATATTCGTCCTAAATATCCTAGCAGTACTTACTTTATAACTAGCAGTACTTACTATGTACCGCGTTAACACTAACGGTACTTGAAAGATACTAACAATACTTGAGTTTTCACTTACGGTACTTGAAACTTAATAATAATTCCCAACAATCCTCCCCTAAATAAGAATGATAACTTGTTGTCTTCTTGTTTCTCTTAGTCTTGAATGTATCTGAATACATATCTTCAGCCTTGTATTCAAACTTGGATTGAACTTGGAATTGTTACTTATATCCAACTGAATGTATCCAAACACTTCAATGTAGATCTTCTTCTGATAAGATAACCTTCAAAATTCATGAACAACATCTTGATATATGATCTTCTTGTGTCTTTTAAACATTCATCAATTTGTGCAACAACAGTGTCTTCTGTGAGTAAACTTAATGAACTCTGAATCATGACTTCTGTCTTGATTTGATAAAACAAAAACTTCTAAGTATTTCTTCTATAATACTTTTTTTGCCTGCAAATTCACACCTGAAATAAAACAGTTAACAACAAAAACCTATCTGTATTGGCTTCATGATTTTTAGCAAATCATCAGCTATCAACGGATTTGATTATTCTTTACCAGGTAGCCGTACCCTCTGGAATAGCCAATAATTTATTCATAAAGAATAAGATGTACCGATAACCCTACAATTATTGGTAAATTGTCAACCATTAACGGATTTGAGAAAGTCTTTACCTAGTACCGTTTGTCTAGGACTAGCCAACTCTTTGTTTTGAAACAAGGTGAGTTATAACCCTATAGTTTCTAGCAAACTACCAGCTGTCAACGGATTTGAGAAGTCTTTACCACAAACCGTTTGCTTATGGACTAGCCAGTACTTATGTGTGTTAGACATGGTGAACTGAGAACCATTTATGAAGTGTGACTGAAAGTCGAACACTTAAGGCTCTTTCTCAGCTTCTTCCTCTTGCTCTAAATCCTTGATTTGTTGTTTAACCATTCTGATCAACTCTAAAGCAGCATCAAATTCTTTTGAAACTTCCAATTGTTGTTCTAACATTCTTTCAAACAATCTTCTTCCAAAAGGATATCTTTTCCCTTGAAGCATATAGCATGTAAGATCATCTATATCCAAAATATGTAATCCACATGACCTGTAATATCTCCAGTAACTAGGAACCTAATTCTCTAGTTCCTTCAATATTTCCTGATCACAATTGTGTGGTTCATACATAAAGAGAAACTCCCTGTATAATAGTGATACCTCAGTTTTACCTATACTGGCTTCATGAGTTAGCCTGAAAAGATCTTGAATAACTTGCCTATCAAGAATGTGCATAATATCTTCTAACAATTTAAACATCCTTGTTGAGCCATCTGATCTTTGAATTCCATGAGCTTCTAGTCCTTGAAATGCAGAGTATATCTACTTAACAATGGATGATTTCTTTCCAAGAATCTCTCTATCCACACATTGATCCTCAAAATCCACCATCTTCAAATACTTTCTTAAGCTCTCATTCTCATCACTATTTTCTGTGGTTGACTTGGCCTTTTTCTTGGCTTTCAGCTTCTTCTTGGTTGATCTCTTCCTTTTACCTCCTTTTCAAATTTCATCTTGATCTGATATGTCAGATACCTTTTCAAAGTAAGCATGTACCGTTTCTTTAGTATGTACTATTGACTGTCTATGTACTGCTTGTACATTTTCATTCTTATCAACAGTTTGAGTTTGTTCTCCTTCATTCATTCTTTGAGCAGCCTCTGTCTCTTTTGAACTTACCTTTTCCTTCACACTTTTCCTAGCATATGTAGCTTTGATAGGTGGAGAAGTTCTTGTAAGTTCAGCAGTACCTGCATCAAGTCTAGGAGTACTTCCAAATTGTCTTTGTTGTTGAAATTGCTTCTTAACTTCTTCAATCTCTTGTTTGTCCTTTTCAGAACCTATTTCAACAAAGTTCAATTTTACTCTTTTCTGTTGTTCATACAAAGCCTTGGTTTCTTTAAAATTCTTTTCGACCAATTGAACATGAGTGAAACGCCCAACTTTCTTGAGATAAGTCATCATTTGACTTCTGATTTGCATGGTAGTTGGAGGCTTGATCCTTTCCTTTCTTCTCTTCTCAGCAAAGTATCTCTGTTTCTCCCTTACCAAATCATCAATCAATTTTGCTTTCTCATCTTCATCATAAGCATCTCTCTCTTCAGCTATTAATGCTTCTGCAAGAAGCTCACTTGCTTGTAATTCAGCTGCAATACTATCATACTCTTGTATGTTTCATTCTTGCTGAATCCTTTTTGCTTCAAGCAATTGTTGTCTTGCTGCAAGTTCTTCCTGTAATTCCTCTTCACGAATCTGAGCTTGCATTCTCATAGCATATTCCTTATCATGGTCTATTTGATTAAACCTATACATGACTTTGCTTATATCATCATCTGAATCACTTTCATCTTCAAATTATGATAGTCTTCACTTCTTGCCCTTATCCTTTGGATCAATCTTTGGTAGTTTCTTCTTTAGCTTGGAAGATTTGTCTTCATCCTTATCTGTTTGCTGTTGAATAACAATACCTTTAGTGGTTTGTGAAGCTTGAACTTTCTTACCTTTAGATTTATTCTTTTTGGCAAGAATTTCCTGTTGTGTCTTCTTCTCTACTTCTTCTTGTCTAGCTTTCTCAGCTGAAGTCTTTTCTCAGAGATCAAGCAGTACTTGAGCTAAAGTCTCATCTTCCTCAAAAGGATTTTGACTTTCTAGTAAAGGATTATTATCAGCAGTACTTGCAGTCGGCTGAGTTGGCTTAGCAGTACTTGGATCTTCAACATTGTCAGCAGTACTTGTAGTCGGCTTAGCAGTACTTGGATCTTCAACATTGTTGACTTCACAAGTATTTGACACACTTATTTCTTCAATCACCAAATTATCTCCAGATACTTTTTCTTCCATTGAAGTAATACTCTCAACTTGTACCTCCTCAGTCTTGTTTGATCCCTGACTTACTTTTAATCGTGACAGTACATGGAAATACTATTTCCTGTGAAACCAATATTGTCTTTGTGGTGGAGTTGAAGATATAGGAAACTGAATATTAATCTCGTCTAGTCTCTCATAGAAACTACTCTAGTTTACTTGAAGGTGTGGTGATTGAGGTTGTGACTCTGGCTGAGTTACCATTTGTTCTTCAATATGTGGCTTCTCATGAGTAGGTTGTGGTTCTTCATTCTGAATCTCCATATTAACTGGTTCCAAACTAGCTCTCCCCACACCAGCACCTAAGCCATTGCCATCTTGAAATTTTGTATTGACATCATCAGCTTCAAAGTTGATGTCATTCCCAGAAAGTCTTGTTTGAATATCAGAAGAAGGTTGTTATTCTTCATAATTCCTCCACTATTTGGTTGCATTCAGTTGCCTTTTCTTGAGGTTTCTGAACCTTTGCTTCCTAAGAGCAGCTTTCTGAATAGAACTGTTTTTCCTTATCCAAGGTGATACATTGTTCCTTAGCTTGATTAGGCTAGCCTCCAATTCAGCAATTTTCTTGTCTTGAACAAGCTTCTCTTTCTGCAATACCTGTACCTGTTTGGACAAGCTAGTGCACAAAGCAGTTAAATTGGCAACATCCACAGCTTCTGTTGCTTGAGCTGGTGGTGAACCACTTGCAGCAACATCAGAAGATGTGTGGATCATCTCTTCAGAACTTGGTTTATCACCAATTTTATGAGAAGAAGAAGATTGAGTATCTTCTAGGGAATCAAGATCCTGGTTAGAAGGAGTTTTTTGAGAATCACTAGCAGTACTAGAATCCTTACCTTGTTGGTGTGAAAGTTTCTTTTACATATGGTCAAACAAGGGTGTGACAGTTCCTGTAAAGGCATTGCCTCTTTTGGTCAGGAAAGAGAAAGTTTTCTTTGTGAATGAAGGAACATCCCAAGTTTTGTCAACTCTGGTAGGTTAGGGATTTGGTCATTAACTGAAGTCTGAATGAATCTAGGATACATTAAAAACTTTTTGGAGCCTTCCATATTCCTAGTCACACATTCAAAAATCAATTTTGAAAAATTAAAAACCCTGTTGTTTGCTAAACAAATACCAGCTGATGCTAAAGCAGCAGGAATCTGATCAAAAGAAGTACTTTTGGAGCTTAAAAAGTGAATAATAGCATGAAAAAGCAATTTCCATTGTGGTGAAAATAATGCCTTAAAGAAAGTTAAACTTTCCCTACCACCTTCATAACCCATGGCTGTAAGGCCATCATGTATCTTTGTATTATTAAGCATACTAAGTCAATCTACATCATTTAATCTCAAACTGGCTCTTAGTAGTAATTCAGTCACATAGACATTCCTATGATTTACCTTAACCTTAATGCAAGGTTGATCAAAACGAGTACCTAAAGCAGCAGTATTCCAAAATTGTTCAACAATAGGAATATAGATAATTGGACTTACAATGAGTGCAAAATTAACAGGACTTCGAGATAAAAATCCTAACATCTCAAGAAAACCAAGTGAATCATCATTCTGAGCAAGGTTTGCAACCAAATTATGCTTAGAATTCACTTGTAGAGCAACCATTGTTGTTTTTGCTTAGTTTTGATGACCGACGATTAAAACGAAGAATGTAGAATCGAGGTGTAAAAATAAAGGATACGGTGAATCAATAATGTAACTGAGGTTGGTATTTATAGAAGGAAATAACCCATACACGAAGAAACCGCCAAATTTACAAAAGACACCCTCAATGGTACAACGGTTATGTAACGGTACATAGAACATACTCGGTACTTCAAATTTGCCTAGCGGTACTTAGCAGTAAAGCGGTACCTCAAACATAAGACCGGTTCATGCAATCCATCAACATTGTAACCTCTTTTATCAACCTGTAATCACATCAAAAACATAAAACACATACTATAAAATAAAATTAGCATTGAAAATTGTACATTTGTTACCTCCCCTCAACATATGCAGCAATCTATTGGTTTAGCATACCAATATGTGTCACCAAGAATTCAAACCTTTTAGTATCAAATGCCTTGGTCAACAAATCAGCTACATTGTTGTCAGTATGAATCTTCAAGACTTGAATTAGCTTCTTTCCTGATGACGTATAGTCCCTAGTAGGGCTGGATAGTCCGAATCACGGGTACTACCCGCATCCATCAGGAATGGATTGGATTCATGTGCGACGTGCGCACGCAGCCCAGGTGGCTCGGTAAGCCTCTGTCGCACATAGGGCTGATTACTTAGCCAGGTCCTTGTCGCAGCGCGACATGATCAGACAGAATATAACCTATATTCTAGGTATATTCGCCTAAGGAAAAGGGATATACACTTGCCTTAGTTAGATAATGAAGATTAACCTATTCCGAGTCATTATCTCTTCCTTAGGCCACAAGAACAGGGAGCCCAAGCCTGGACTCTCTCGACTATAAAAGGAACCCCATAGGTTCCACAAGGGTAAGATACACTCAATAACCTAAACACTTACATACTCAAATCGATTACTTACTCTCACGCCAGAGTCTAATCGTGGGTCATAAACCCACAGTAAGCCTAACGGTGTCTGTTTAGTACGCATGGTCCTCAAACAAGTTTCACATGGTGCAAGAGCCGGAGTCCACAAGACCCCGAATTAAGCCTAATTCGGGTCAAGCTCGGTCCATCCAACTTTTGTATCAACAAGTTAGCGCCATCCGTGGGAACCTATACTAAACTAAACTCTAGCCAATAATGAAAAACGGCGCAAACTAACCCCCACCCAAGGGTGGGCCCAAGAAGCAAACAGGTCCGCACATTGGTAGCGAATCCAATAATCCAGGGCGTAGGGGGAAGGGACCGCATGTGTCTTTTCCCTCACAAATAACAACTACTATACAGACGGCG
Organism: Glebionis coronaria; assembly: GCA_025667525.1. NCBI lineage: Eukaryota > Viridiplantae > Streptophyta > Magnoliopsida > Asterales > Asteraceae > Glebionis > Glebionis coronaria. Next base: position 592,903 of record JANFOE010000475.1, on the reverse strand, counting down.
GGGGAAGCATCGTCCTCTCGAGAGAACCACGACCAAGGCGATAAGGACATTCAAGCCACAATAATCATGACTGAACTACGAACTGAGGTGGATACCCCTCCTTTGATGAAGCAAAGCATGAGCGACTATGTCGTAGAGAACTATGAAGCCTTACTCCCACTCATGAAGGCGCAAAGGAGAATAAACTCGGCGAAGGATCTTAGGATTAGCCTAGACTTCAATAAGGAATCTAGAGAAGCCAGGAAGGAAACAAGAAAGAAACGACGAGCAACCAAGATCCAGGCGGATGCTCCCTCCATCGAAGATGCATCGTTCTCAGATGACTCTAAGACCCTCGAGGGTGAAAATGGCTTCATCACGCCAGTTAATAATCATCAGCGCCCAAGCGTAAAGGACTGGCTAGGCCCTAACCCTATAGGCAGACGTAGCGCCCTCGCTAGGTTGGGTCCTTTGGAAAACCTTGAATACGAGGACCTACAAGGCCAGGAGAAGAGAAAGAGTACCAAGAGGACGAGCAGGGGGAATTCCTCAAGAGAGAACTCCTCAGACTCTAACGACAGCGACCGCCACCCTCGCCACAAAAGGGCCGCGCTATCATCAACCGAGGACTCCGATCCCTCTGACTATGATAGAAGGAGGCAAAGGACGCCTAAGAAGCCGAGGATGCAGGATGAAAACCAATGGACTCTACCTTGGCGCCGAGAGAAAGGAAGTGCGTTATCAGAGCGCATAACCACTTTCAAAGATAACAAAAAGAGACGCATGCCATCCAACGTCAAGACCTATGACGGTATGACAGACCAGGACGATCACCTAAAAGTGTTCGAGTCACAAGCAGAAATAGAGAAATGGCCTGAGGCCGTATGGTGCCACATGTTCAACTCAACGCTCGTACCTGGTTCGACCGCCTTCCGAGGCAAAGTGTCAATGGTTTTGAAGAACTTAGGAGGGCATTCAGAAGGAATTATGTGCAGCAAAAGAAGTAAGATAAAAGCCTCGTTTCACTAGCAAGAGTTAAACAGAGGCACAACGAAAGCCTCAAAGACTTCATGGAGCGCCTCAAGTCCGAGTGCAACCAGATTAAGGATTGTCCAGAGATCTTAAAAATTTCTTGATTCCTAGTAGGAATCACCAACCATGACCTAATAAAGAAACTAAACGATAGAACACCAACGGCGTTTGATGGAGTAATGAAAAAAGTCGGCGCCTTCATCCAGGGAGAAACCGCGACAGCAGATAGCAGACAGATGACGTCAAATACCAAGACCGACCCAAGAAACAGTCATACGGGCAAAACATCCGTCGCACCTTAGACTTCCAAAGAGCGGTAAACAGCGGGCACAGTAATAACAATAGCAAGTTTACCCCGCTGCAGAAGACCCCTAGGGAAATATTCCTGGCAGAAGGAGCAAGCTTCCCAAAACCTAGCCAAATGATGGGGCCAGCGGATAAGCGGGATAACACAAAGCATTGTGAGTATCACGGCGATAAGGGGCATGCTACAGACGAGTGCATTCAGTTGAAGAGGCACATTGAAAGTATAGTCAGGGCAGTGAAGCTAAACCACCTAATCAGGGATTGGAGGAAAAATGCAGATACAAAGAAAAGTGATACGAAAAAACAGAAGGACAAGCCCATAACTATATACATGGTGGAAAGAGAGAAGCCTTCATGCAAAGAAAGGTGGTCGCGGATTTCACGAATGATAGGGAAATCAGATTCCCCATCCTCTCAGAGGTTGATTATAGAATCGGTTCACTAACTATGACATAAGTTTGGGGGGCCACACAATAGAAGGCATGTGCGTGGATGGAGGGTCGGTAGCAAACATACTGAATGAACAATGTTTCGCACGATTGCCTTGGGAGATAAATAAGGAGCTAAAAGATACCACACAGATCCTCACAGGTTTCAATGGGGACAAAACTAGGCCCTTGGGACACCTCTGTACACGGGTAACCATTGGCAGTGCAGGACACTCGATGATGGGTTGGATGGATTTCATGATCGTGCGGTCTCAATCGGAGTACAATGGGATAATCGGTCAACCGGCGCTGAAGGCATTTCACGTTGTACCCTCTACTGTGCATGGTATGTTCAAATTTCCAGTACAATATGGGGTATGCACCATACGCAATATAGACACACTAGAGGGGGGGAAACAGCACTACTAGCCCTAGCATGAAGAGAAAAAGCATGGACAGCAGTTCACACGATGAAGAATCTAGTGCAAAGAAGATGAAAGTAAGAATGTCTTCCTCATAGGGCTCCCAGTCCGGGGGCATATTTGTGCGCAAAGGATCGTCACCAGGACCATTGTGGGTCCTCTTCTCAACAGGATTTGTAGGAAAGGGGGGACCAGACGCAGGGTTCATCCTCACAAATCAAGGTGGAGTCAAAATCACCTATGCACTGTTGCTTGACTTCCCCACAATGGGCATAGAGGCGGAGTTCGAAGGCCTCATCGCAGGCCTAAGGGTAGCGATCAGGATGGGCATAAAAAGGCTGGTAGCTTACACATACAGTCCTTTGGTAGCAAGCAGGGTCGCAGGACTATATGGATCGAAAGAAGCTGTGCTGAACCAATACAGGAAAGAAATCAGGAATATGGTAGGACAGCTCGAGGTATTTGCTATCAAGAAGGTGACAAAGGAGGAAGATGAAATGTCGGCGGACATGGATCAACTTTCAATTGTGGATATGGATAAACCTCCTAGTCATATCTTAGTGGAGGTCGTCTCACAAAAAAGTATAAGCATAGACAATGAGCCAACAACGTAGATGACACTTATCAAAAAGTTCATATCGCACAATTTTCTACCATGCAGTAAAAGAAAGGCCAGGCAAATACAGGCACGAGCTAGGCGTTTCAGAATCATTAAGGGGACGCTGTATAGGCAATCAAATGAGGGAAGGATGTTGCCGCGCTTGGCGCCAGCCCATGCCCGCTCAACAGTAGAAGCAGCGCACAAGAGAATGTGTCCTCGCGGACCGATGGCGGTGGCTGAAGAAATTATTCGCTCATGATACTTTTGGCCGTTTATGCAAGCAGATGTCCGTAAAAGAAACGTTGCTATAGGTGTAAGGCAGAGTCAAGGCGAAGGGTAAACTCTAGTGTGGTTGCGGGGCCACCTACGACCAGAGGCGCGAACAGAGGGTGAGTACTCTCAAGGCTAAGGTGCACTATCGATTCCCTAGCAACGTCGGTGAGCAATATGGCGCGACGAGCAGTAGCGATGTTACCATCCCAGGAAGACCACCAGCAGCTGCGCAGAGGAACAACTGTCCCCACAGGTAGAATAATCGCTCGCGCCCCACAGTGACATGATCTCCTGGGCACATTATCAATGCAGAACTCGCAGCAGCAGCAGGCAGCAAATTAGGGACCCTCACGGGCCAGGACGGATACAAGCAGCCGTGCGGAATCAGAATCAAGCCCTGCGAGGAATAATGGAAGGGACAACCATGACTTTGAGCGATATTCTCCTTGAAATTTCGCATAACCAGCATGGACCATTTTCATGGCTACAATTAGCCCCCAATAAGGATCCATGTATTATTTCTTTTTATCGTTGTTCAGGTTTTTTCAATTTTCGGTATGTGTTTCAAAACATTTGCAACAAATATGAATGAAATGCTGCGGTTCCTGGCTAAATCCGTAGCACAAATGATGTTTTTCCTTTATTATATTCTTTGGAAACTCTTAATGCATGAGGGTGTTGTTTCTTCTCTGAAACATAAATTTGGCCTTTCAATGTACATGTACAAATAACGTTTCCAGGCGAAATAGGAGGAAAAAGTTTACCCTACTAATTAAACTTGTCGCGTAAGAGGGATGCACCCCCAGCGGCGCCGGATCAGGTATCCTTTGTTAGGCAGCTTTTCACAAGACGTTGTGGCAAGTATAACGATCCTCATACACTATGGCGGATAGCACAGTGTGCGCGCCTAACAAACATGTCATTTTCAATGACATTGCTTATGGTAGTAGTGAAAGGACCACACGTAATAACTTTTTGACTCGCCCATAAGTTTCGAGTCACACTCCAAAGTGCGTACTCATCCGCAGGATTTTACCTTCACTCGCGTGTGGGTACTGAAACCTGGACACATATATACGGCAACACATGGACATGGTGCAGGACACTACGTACTAACAAACATGAGGATTGATATTATAAATCATACAAGTTATTTACTAAGTTAAAATGTTTTAAACTATAAATACGAAGTGGTAGGATGTCTTCTATAAAAGATCGCTCACAGAAAGTGACCTCTTTAAACTGCGAGGAAAGGGATTCAGTGATGCACGGCGTCGTGCCCATAACTTTTCCATGTATTGCAACACGCGTATATGGTACGGGTCATGGGAAGGAAGACTCACGGTGTTGGGAATTATTCTAAGTATAAAGTACCGTCAGTGTAACTCAAGTACTGTTAGTCACTTTCAAGTACCGTTAGTGTTAACGCGGTACATAGTAAGTACTGTTAGTTATAAAGTTAGTACTGCTAGGATATTTAGGACGAATATATCTTTGTATAAGATATATCATAGTTTATAGTAAGAGTATATCTTATGTGATATACTTTAATAGTTAGAATATAGATAATATATCGTCTGTGATATAGTTATCTTTATAGAATATTCTAAGGATTCTAGGGTTCCTTACTCTATAAAAGGAACATAGGTACGATGACATTCATGGACCTCATTCAAATCGATTAATAAGAGAATCGAATAGTTAATAGTATTCTGTTTGTTTTGTGCTTTATAAGTTATATTCCGCATAACTTATTTTGTGCTAAGTAAGAGATCTCACAGTGTATTAGTTTGATTACAAACTATTATACTAGTTCTTAACAGAATATAGATCCAACCAAAGGGATCAACAAGTGGTATCAAAGCTTGTTGAGAATCTCTAAAAAAGAAAAACAGAAACCCTAAGCACTCCAGTCACTCCAAAACATCTCAATGTCTCAACTAGGTGAAGACCCTCACTTGGAAGACATTCCAGAACCTAATCCAATACCACAGGGACAACCTCAAGTGTGTGCATCTTGCACCACAAGGTGTTCAAGTCGTAGATGCTGTAGTTTCTCCTACAACTGCAACACCTTCCCATACTCTATCTGCTGTAAAGCTCCCTGTTCTCAAAGGTGATAACTATGAGACATGGGCTATGCAGATGGAGCATTACTTGAATCACACAGACTATAGATTGTGGCAAGTTATTAGGAATGGGAACACACCTAAGAAGATGCACTGGCTACCTGATGGTACATGCTATGCTCTTCCCGCTGTTACTGCAGAAGAGATACTGGCAGAGATCAAGGAAAGAAAGGCCAGAACTGCTCTAGCTATGGAACTTTCAGAAGACATTCTACCTAGCTTTCATCACTACAAAGATGCAAAGGCTATGTGGGAGGCAATTAAGCTCAGATTTGGAGGCAATGACAAGTCTAAGAAGATAAAGAAGATTGTTCTCAAACATGAATTTGATAATTTCTCAATTTCTAGTATTGAGGAATTCAAGGTGGATATGGAAGATTCAGTAAATTGCTAATACAATTGGCAGTTTATGGATTAATAATCCCCAATGAAGAAGCCAACCTGAAGTTCCTAAGAAGTGTTCCACAAGAATGGAAAGCAATGGCTATGCACTTCATCACAAGAGATGATCTGGATACAATTCCTTTTGATTATCTATACAACAATCTCAGAGCTTATGAGATAGATGTTAAGAGCATTGGAGTAACAAAACCAGCAGCAGCAACAAAGTCTAACTTGGCTTTTGTGTCAGAAGGTAATGGCGGTACTTACTTTCAAAGTACTGCTGGAGGATCAAGCAACGGTACTTACTTCCAAAATACCGCTGGGGGACATACAAACAGTTCTTACTCACCAAGTACTGAGGGTAATCCAATGATCTCTCAAAGTCCTCAAGGAAGATCTTCACCATTGTTTAGTGACAATGATGCATTCTCATTCTTTGCTGGACAATACAACAGGCCAAGACTAACACTTAATGACTTGTTCCAAATGGCTGATGTTGATGTTGAAGAGATGGATCTTAAATGGCAAGCTGCCATGATTTCAGTAAGATCCAATAGGTTCTTTAAAAAGACTGGAAGAAAGTTGACTGTTGATTCTAATGAACCATTAGGATATGATAAGTCAAAAGTTGAATGCTATAACTGTGGGAGGAATGGACACTTCGCAAGGGAGTGTAACAGAGACAAGGCTGAGAGTAGCAGTCAGAAGTCAAAGCACAGTTATAGAACCAGTCCCATAATTACTAAAAGTGTTCCAAAAGGAAACAATAGGAATTCTAAAGTAGCCAAAGATTTAGTGACCACCTTAGATGGAGTGGTTGACTAGACAGAAGATGAAGAAGAAGAGCATGGTCTAATGGCTCTCTCACATGAAGATACTGAGGTACATCCTTGTTCTAAAGATTGCATTCTTAAATTCAATAGTTTAAAAGTAGAACTAGATGAGCAGTATCAAAAGGTCAACTCTTGCACTATAGAAGCAAATGCTTTCAAACAAGGTGTAGCTAAACTAGAAGAAAATATAGTTTTGTATAAAAAGGGTCAACAAAACTATGAAGAGAAAATTAGGATTTTAACTCTTCGAATGAGGGAAAAAGATGTGGAAATAAAAGCTTATGAATGACAACTGTTGAAAGTGTCAGCAGAAATTGAAGTTTTGAAAACCAATCTTTATAATGAAAGGGAAGTGATTAATCACTGGATAAAATCCTCTAAAGGATTAAGCAAGTTGATTAATTCACAAATGGGGTATTATGATAAGGCAGGCCTAGGGTATATAGAGGACCAACCTGGAATAACCTTAACTGACAAAGACTTATCAGAAGGGATTTTTGATAGTTCTAGTGAAACAAATAAAACACTAGAGAATGATAGATATGCTGAAGGAATGAAAGAAGTTCCTCCACCATTATCAGGAATTTTCATGCCCCCTAGCAAAGATTTAGGGATAGAGTTAGATGAATCAAAAGATATTAGTGATTTAAGCTCTAGTTCTATGAATAAGGATAAAGTTGTTGTGACCAAAAACATAGTTTATCCTCCTTTAATGAGCACATTTGTGCCACAAGGACATGTCTTTGAAACTAGTTCTGCTCCCAAACAGGTAAAAACTCCTAGCAAGACATTGGATAAAAATGTTAAACATAGCAAAACCAACAAGGGTGGAATAGGTTTTGAGAAACCTAAGCTAAAACAACCTTTTGGATCTTCTCTGAAAAGAAAAGGATGTTATATGTGTGATAGTTTAAGTCACTTTATCAAAGATTACACTTTGCATGAAGATAAAATTTTAAAACAAAAGGCTGTTCAAAAGGTCACAGGAAACAGTAAGGCACTGATAAAAGGGCAATAGGGACAAAAGGATGAAAAAACTAAGTTTGTTCATACTAAGAAAACAGGAGTAGGAAAGGCCAATCAAACCTTTAACCCTGAAGACTTTATTCCAAGAGCAGTACTTATGAAACAAGGTCTAGTACCTTTAAAATCTAGTAAGCCAAATTCTGGCAAATCTAAAAGTACAAGTACTGCTAAGCCAAAGGTAAATACCGCTGGTGGAAAGTCTGCTAAACTTCAGTGCCAAAAGACTTCTAAGGATGTTAATGAAAAGGTTGTGACATATAGAAGTATGCCTAGTATCAAACCATTGAAGAAGTGGGTCCCTAAAATGGAAAAATCATGTGTTCAGACAAGTACTGCTAAAACGGTACTTAAGCAAAAACCTAAAAAAGACAATGAACCTACTTATGTCTTTGATTATATAACTGGAACCATGAGGTATAAGAGTGTTTGTATTCTTACTGGAAAAACTACATATCAAACTCTTAAGTATGTAGGTCCCACAAGATCCAAGCCAAATGTGGCTTAGGTCCCTGTTAAAAACTGATATGTTTTGTATATGTGCAGGGGAATCTAATTGATGAGCTGAAAGATAAAGGTATTGTAGACAGTGGATGCTCAAGACACATGACAGGAAACAAAGATTTCCTTGCTGAATTTGAAGAATTCAAAGGTGGACCAGTAGCCTTTGGAGGTAGCAAAGTCAGAATCACTGGGAAAGGAAAAATCAACACAGGGAAGTTGGAATTTGAAGATGTGTTCTTTATAAAAGAATTGAATGAATTCAATCTTTTTTCTGTGTCAAAAATGTGTGATAAGAAGAACAAGGTGCTATTTACAGATACAGACTGCTTGGTACTCTCTAAAGACTTGGAAATGCCTAAAGAATCTCAAATACTACTCAAGGTACCCAGGCAAGAAAATATGTACACCTTTAATCTTCATACTATTACTCCAACAGGTGGAATAACATGTTTGCTAGATAAGGCTTCTAATGATGAGTCTAACTTATGGCATAGGAGGCTAGGTCATGTGAATTTCAAAAATCTCAATAGGTTAGTGAATAAGAATTTGGTTAGAGTTCTACCTAACAAATCTTTTCAAAATGATTTCACATGTATTGCTTGTCAAAATGGTAAGCAACATAGAGCTTCTTGTAAGACCAAGACTGTCAATACTATGACAAAACCTTTTCAACTCTTGCATATGGATTTATTTGGTCCAATTTCTATAAGAAGCATTAGCCATAAGACATATTGTTTAGTCATAACTAATGATTATAGTAGATTCAGTTGGGTTTTCTTTTTAGCTCTTAAAAGTGAAACCAAGGATTTGCTTAAGGACTTTATCACTTTAGTTGAAAAACAATTCACTAAACAGGTATTGATCATTAGGACAGACAATGGTACAGAATTCAAGAATGAGGAATTTGATGAATTCTGTAGGTCTAAAGGAATCAAGAGACAATTCAGTAATCCTAGGACTCCACAACAAAATGGATTAGCTGAGAGGAAAAATAGAACACTAATTGAGGCTGCTAGAACAATGCTTGCTGATTCTCTTTTACCAAATACATTTTGGGCAGAGGCAATCAACACTGCATGCTATGTGTTAAATAGAGTTTTAGTCACAAAACCTCAAAATAAGACACTTTATGAACTATTGACTGGTATTAAACCTATCATAAGTTATTTTAGACCATTTGGTTGTCATGTGTCTATACTGAATACCCTTGATCACTTGGGAAAGTTTGATGGTAAATCTGATCCAGGATATCTTGTAGGACATTCAATGCAAAGTAGAGCATATAGGGTTTATAACATGGCATCTAAAAGAGTTGAAGAAAATGCCCATGTTAAATTTCTAGAGAATAAGCCCAATGTTCCAGGAATAGGTCATGCTTGGATGTTTGATTTAGATTATCTAACTAACTCCATGGATTACTATTCTGTGCAAAAAGATTGTCAAACTAACAATTCAGGTGAGGAGATTGGTATAACTAAGACAGGTACTCAAGGAGAGTCTATTTCACAAGATTGTTCAGATGATGATGTTCACATCTATGTACCTAGTATGCCTATTGTCACTCCTAAGACTGATAGTCCCAAGAAGCAAACAATGCCATCCACTGATGATCAAGCCTCTCAAGAGCTTCAGAGGCTTCAAGATCAAGAAAGGAATGCTGCAAATGAGCATTCAGGAGAAGAATCTTTTGAGTCACAACACTCAGCAGTACATTCTTTACCTAGCGGTACCTCATCTGCAAGTACTGCTAAGTCAAAATCTGCAAGGTCCGTTGACTCACTAGAAGAAACTTTACAAGCTATGGACAATGAAGACATGTTTGTAAGTCCAGCTGAAGGAATCTTCTGCAAAGCTTCTTATGATGTAAAAGCCGCATGATTTTACCATGAATAGTACCATTAAAATCGTACGTACTAGATTCAAACTTTCCTTTTATAGTATGATTACGTTCACGATTTAGTATTTTACGTATTACATACGTGTTAGAACACGATAAGTAGTTATTACGTACGAACGCACTATAATTATTTAACAATTAATTAATCACGAACATGCGATCACGAAATCATGAACGTAATTAATCACGAGCTCTTATTGATTACACATATATATATTTATTACGAACACGAATAAAGATATTAAGTCACGGTTAATATTTAACGAGAACACATAAAACGCGAACACGATTAAACACGAACGAACACTTAAATAATTAGACATGGAAAACGGTACGGGTACCCCATGTGGGGCCCCCTACCCGCGGCTACATCAAGGAGGATGGGCTAAGCCCATCAAATTTCACTAAGGAAGGGGTTAGGGTTAATTTACTAGTCATTTTAACTTTATAGGAAACTAAACAAAAAACCTAAAAAGATTTTCTCCTTTCCTTCTTGCTCTCCTCTTGGCCGCCGCCTATACAAGACACACAAGGGGGGTGTTTGTTGATTTTGATCTTGATTTTGTGCAAGTGTTCGTGTGTGTGTTCATCTCGTTAGATCCACGCATTCGGTATACCTTTTTAATACTTTTTTCTTTTTGTTTTGATTTTATAAATTAAATAAGAACATGATGTTTTTAAAAGGATAATTAAAAACATAAACTAAACATGAAAATGGTTATGGGGTAAATCAAAACGGAGTTTTTAGGGGTGTTTGTCTTAGCCGGCACCTAAACCGAACCCCAAGGGGGTCTCAGCTTGGCATATAGACCACCACCGAGACCTCAAGGTCTCGGTTTGGTGGTGTGGGTCCCACGGCAGCAACAAAAAAGGGGGACCTCGACTTGGTTCGGGGTATGGTGTTGATTTCAAGTCCGGTTTCGATTTCTAGTCACGATTCGGTTCATGGTTCATGTTAAGATTATGTTTTATTAATCATATGTTATGAATAAAATTAATAAAATATGACATGATTACTTTTATAAACATGACTTAGGTTATAATTTAATTATTAAATCATGGAATTATTAACCTAAGTATTTATATTTTCTAGACTTCATAATTAATTAATTATTAAAAACCATGGCTATAATTAATTAATTAACATGACTTAGGTTATATTAATAATAATTAATAATACATGTTTTAACCTAAGTATTTAATTTTTATTTAATTAAAAACATGATATATTTAATTAAATACTTTTAACCTATAGTTTATTTAAATTACATGTAATAACTAATAAACTATACCTTATATCGTTATGACTTAGAAAATAATCAGAAACACTTAAGCTTATACAATTAGCTTATTTAACCAGCTTATATCTATTTATGGAAACTTTCTATTTTTAGAAACTTATTTAATTAAGGCAGCTAATCTATTTATGGAAACTTTCTTTTTTTGGAAACTTTCTATTTTTGGAAACTTTCTATTTTTGGAAACTTTCTATTTTTGGAAACTTTCTATTTTTGGAAACTTTCTATTTTCGGTAACTTTCTATTTTTGGAAACTTTCTATTTTAGGAAACCTGCTATTTTTTTAGAAAGTTACTTATTATTACACAGTAAGTATAATAATACATGAAATACAAGTAATACTTAATCAGAATAGACAGATTATAAGATAAACACATATTAAAGCTTAAATCAGTAAAATATGACTTGAACGTATAAAATAAGCTAAGACATGACATAAAACCAGTTATGTATTTAGTAATCAGATACTTATACACGTATGTATTTATGTAACATTAGTGATACAGAAGTAGGACTCTCTTCCGTTTGTCTTCTTCGTTCACTGGACAAAGGTACCGATTCCCGTCCTTTCAGTATGGACATTCTTTCCTTATTAGGATTCCCCGTATGCAGCCAACTGTTTTCCTAGTATATGTTTTATATGTTTTTGAATTACTTATGTTTAATTAGAATACCTAAATCCATATACATGCATGACCAGTTTCACCTAGTTATGGAGGTACCATAACCATAACATTGGAGGTACCAATGTTATGACTTCCCCACGGCGGAGTTATTGCTTGTGGCGTCCCTTTCAGTTTTGGCCATATTATTATTATTATCATGTGGGGCGTATGGGTGCATCCTAGATACATCTTTTCAGTAGATTATTTCAGTGTGAATGTGGTGTGTGCCTTGCATCCTTCACAAGGAGCTGATCCCTCCTACCCAGAAACCAGTATATTAAATTAGAGGCAGCCCCTCTAATTTGCATGATGAGGTCACCCCTCTAAGTATTCATGCACGTAACCTTTCATGACCTATATTGGCTAATGGTAAATATTTTAAACAGTTTTTACAAGATAAACATAAGGCTTTTCAAACTATAAACCAGTTTTATCAAGACTTAACCAGGTTATTCAGGACATAGTTTATTCCGCTGTTATATGCTTATATGCTTATCCTATTCATGCTTTATTGTACATCCGTGCACTGAGCGCATTGCTCAGCCGTTTTCCTTTTCTTTGTTCCCAAAACGGAGGTACTCAGGGACGCTCGTAGACTTTAAGCGTACGTGCATATGGACTGGAAGCTTTCTAGCTTTTCTTTACTTTATACAATATCTTTACTTTGATACTCTTGCCATAGATATTGTTTAGTCCTTTCATTTACAGTACTTATGTTTGTGTGTGATGAGCTTTACTTTTGGACTACCGATGTTTGATTCCGATATTTTCCTTTTATGGTCAAGTAATGTTTAGATATTTATCCTTGTATGCTTTGATGACACGCCATAATTATGCGTGACATTCCATTATCAAAATGGGGTGATAGAATTATGGTATCAGAGCCACGGCTTCGACCTGTAGGCTCTCAAAATATGACATGTGATTAGTGGGTAGTCACTATGGTCTTCCTAGAATTGACAGTCGTTTCATGCATTCATCATTTTTATGCATACTTATATTATGTCATTTGTTACAGGATTTTTGACTATTAATGGTTGGTACAGGACTGACCATATTAGTCGCATGTGCTTTTATCGAAACTTTTAACTTTGGGACCGACCCATAGGCGTCCCCTCGCCATGTCTTTTATTTTGGGTGAACTGACCATAGGTGTTCACTCTCGAGTATACAAAAGTTTTCATAAAACTACATCATGCATTCATACACAAATTTTCTTGCATAAAATTTTTATCTGGATTTATTGGTGTAAATTTTTTTCATGGATATATATATATTTTATGTTTTGATCTGTTAATCACATGTTTTATGTTATACTGTCAGATGGTTCTCACACGCGAACAGGAACAACTCAACGCAGCAATCCAAGCTGCAATGCAAGCTTTGCTTCCTCAAATAAGGAATGACATCAGGGCTGAAGTTCAAGCTGCAAACAATCAGCAGCATAACCCAGCACCTCCTCCTCCTCCTCCAATGACATTAGCAGTATGGCTGGAGAGATTCAACAAGCTCCGTCCTCGAGCTTTTGAGAAAACAGATAGCCCCAGTGATGCTGAAAGCTGGTTGGCTCACATCGAGAAGATTTTCAATGCTATGGGTTGTGACCCCGCGTTCAAGGCGAGGTTGGCATGCTACCGGTTCGAAGGCGATGTGCTAAGTTGGTGGTTAGCATTAACGCAGTCTGAGGGAGGTGACGATTGGGTGGCTGGTTTGACATGGGCTTAGTTCAAGGATAGGGTGATGGAGCAGTTCTTTCCCAAGGCTGAGCAGGATAAGCTCAAATTAGAGTACCATAGAATCTGACAGAGAGCTAGGGAGAATAGCAACGAGTTTATGCAGCGCTTTCTTTGCTTAGCTGGTTTCCTTGGTTCAGCAGCAGGTACTCCTGAAGAGCAGGCACACCACTTTAGGTGGGCTATTCGCACATCGGTCGCAAACAATCCGGTGTGTGCTACGTTCAACATTGTAGCACAAGTGGCCGATGCAGAACAAAAGCTGGAGATGCTGCAGGAGAGAGATGAGTTCGGGGAAGCTGAGAGACCCGACAAGAGGTAAACATTCATATTCAAGCGGTGACCAATCCGTATTCTTCCTATATATGTCAATTAGCCATCCCTTAAAATTGTATTTTCTAGGCAGAAAACTGGGGACCAGTCTCAGCCGGCTACTCAACAGCAGCCTCATCAGCCCAGGGGTAACGGTCAGACTAACGATCGTTCTGCTATGGATAGGCGTGGCGGTAATGATAATTACCGTCACAACACCGGACACTCCAACGGCAGCAGGTCCTACTACTTACGCACTTTCTTATGATTTCATGTTATAACGCATATTCTGACACTTTAACAAAAACTTCTACCAGGATCCATGGTAACGTAAGGGACCAGAACCACAGGGGTTTGCAGCCTAACCGTTTAGCTATCACTGGTATTCATCTCATGATTTATCTGTCTTGTCTTTGTACGCTTCACCATATCTCACGTATTTTGTTATTATCAGGATCTCAGCCAGCCAGGACACCTGCTGGAGGATTCACTCATCCTCTTTGCTCTACTTGCGATCGTAGACACCTGGGGCCATGTCGTCGTGACACTGACACATGCTTCAAGTGTGGCCTTCCTGGCCATCGCATGAGGGACTGCCGTAAGGGCGAGATGGAGGGCACTTTGGGACATGCTGATACCAAGCCGCCTCCTACCACTGGGCGTGTCTACACGACATCTCAAGACCAGGCCAACAAGTCTACAGGTACCATCACTAGAATATTGAATATGTATGGTCAAGCTGCATGTGTTCTTTTTGATACGGGTGCTACTCACTCGGTCATTTCTACTGCTTATGCTAAAGACATTAGGATGCTCCCCATGTCACTAGAGAATAGACTTACTATTTACACGCCTTTGAGGGACTCTGTATAAATCACCCACGTATACAAGAGTCTTCCCTTAGAATTTGACGATAAGGTTCGTCCTGTTGACGCACTTTCGCTGGACATGAATGACTTCGACATGATTTTGGGCATGGATTGGCTATCGAAGCATCACGCTACCATAGATTGCCATTCATATCGAGTTATCTTCGGTGATGTTAATACACCAGAGTACATTCATAACGGGTTCATACCCGGACGGTCTGTACAAATTATATCTACCCTGCAAGCACGTGCACTACTGTCACATGGCTGCGAGGGTTATCTAGCTACGGTTCACGACATGGATGTTGAATCTCCATCAATTCAGAATCAACCAATAGTGTCGGAATTCCAAGATGTATTTCCAGCAGAACTTCCGGGCATACCACCTACGCGAGAAGTGGAATTCAATATCGACCTTGTTCCAGGAGCTGAACCAATCTCCAAGGCTCCTTATCGCATGGCTCCCATAGAGCTGAATGAGCTGAAGGACCAACTACAAGAACTTCTAGAACTAGGCTTCATTCGACCGAGCGCATCTCCATGGGGCGCACCGGTCTTATGTTAAGAAGAAGGACGACAGTATGCGTTTTTGCATAGACTATCGCGAGCTTAACAAGATTAGTATCCGGAATAGATATCCACTGCCACGTATAGACGATCTGTTTGACCAACTTCAAGGGGCCAAACACTTCTCCAAGATTGATCTTAGGTCAGGCTACCATCATCTACGGGTTAAGGAGCAGGACATCGCCAAGACTGCTTTTCGTACCCGCTATGGCCACAACGAGTTTGTAGTTATGCCATTCGGCCTGACAAATGATCCAGCAGTGTTCATGAACTTGATGAACAGAATCTTCCATGAATTTCTAGACAAGTTCGTCATTGTCTTCATCGATGACATCCTGATTTTCTCAAAGTCCAAGGAGGAACACGAAGACCATCTTCGTACAGTACTTCAGACCCTTCACCGGAAGCAGCTGTATGCTAAATTCTCCAAGTCTGACTTCTGGTTAGACAAGGTGGCATTCTTAGGTCACATTGTATCAGCAAAAGGAATCACTATGGACCCAGCGAAGGTTGAGGCCATTACTAAGTGGCCGAGGCCGACATCAGCAACAGAAGTCCACAGTTTCTTAGGCTTAGCTGGCTATTACCGTAGGTTCGTGGAGAACTTTTCCCGCTTGGCACTACCTTTTCCCAAACTGATGCGGAAAGGGGAGAAATTCGTCTGGACGGAAGAACGAGAGAAGAGCTTTGAAGACCTGAAGCAGAAACTAATATCTGCACCTATTCTTACTCTCCCATCTGGTACGGGTGGATTTCAAATCTACAGTGATGCATCGGGGAAGGGACTTGGCTGTGTTCTCATGCAACATGGGAAAGTGATCGCGTATGCTTCACGACAGCTTAAGCCTTATGAAGAAAATTACCCTACGCATGACTTGGAACTTGCTGCAGTCGTGTTTGTATTGAAGATATGGAGGCACTACTTATATGGAGAATCATGTGACATTTTCACGGACCAAAAGAGCTTGAAGTATATCTTCACTCAACGTGAATTGAACATGAGGCATGGAAGATGGTTAGAGCTATTGAAGGATTATGACATTAATCTACAGTATCATCCCGGAAAGGCAAATGTAGTAGCAGATGCTCTTAGCAGGAAGTCCGGAATGATCATCGACATTAAAATTAAGGAGGAAATCATAAGAGACTTGGAGCGACTAGACATCGAGATCATGGTACGTGGACAACACGGTTACTGGAATACTCTTAGAGTAGAACCCGAGTTACTCTCTAGGATCAAGGAAGCTCAGAAAGATGATGGAGAAATCTGAGCGATAGTTCAAAATTTGGAGAAACAGTCGGAATTCAGAGTGGACGCAGATGGTATCGTATGGTAGGGCATGAAACTTTGTGTTTCTGATGACCAAGAACTCCGGGAAGCCTAGTTAGCTGAAGCTCATAGCTCCCCATTCTCTATACATCCTGGTTCGACTAAGATGTACCATGACATCAAGCAGTACTTTTGGTGGAGTGGTATGAAACAGGATGTGGCCACTTACGTCTCTAAATGTCTTACCTGCCAGCAGGTTAAGATCGAGCATCAGCAATCTGGCGGTCTCCTTCAACCGTTAGATATTCCAGAGTGGAAGTAGGACAAAATCACCATGGATTTTATTACTGGCCTTCCGCCTACCAAGAGGAAGCACGATGCAATTTGGGTTAACGTAGAACGACTTACCAAATCAGCTCATTTCTTACCGATCCGCAAGGAAGATCCGGTAAGTAAACTTGCCGATACGTATAGAAAAGAGATCATGAGACTCCACGGTGCCCCATCCAGCATCGTCTCAGACAGGGATCCTCGTTTCACTTCGCGATTTTGGAAGAGTCTACAGAAAGCTTGGGGTACACAACTTAAGCTTAGCACGACTTTTCATCCTCAAACAGACGGACAGTCGGAGCGAACGATTCAGACATTGGAAGAAATGTTGTGGTCATGTGCGTTGGAATGGACAGGTGATTTGGGACGATTACATCTGTTTGGTGGAGTTTGCATACAACAACAGTTGGCACGCAAGTATCAAATGTGATCCTTTTGAGATGTTGTATGGCAGAAAGTGTCGCGCCCCAATCTGCTGGGATCAGGTTGGCGAGCGAACACTTAAAGGACCGGAAATCATAGAGATGACCAACGAAAGGATCGCAGTGGCTAAGCAGAAACTTCAGGAAGCACAGTCACGTTAGAAGAGTTACGCCGATAAGCATCGTAGGGACATACGTTTTAACGTAGGAGATCACGTCTTCCTTAAGGCTTCGCCGGCACATGGTGTTAGACGCTTCGTGATTAAAGGGAAGCTCAGTCCTCCTTTCATCGGACCGTTTGATGTCATTGAACGAGTCGGTGAAGTATCTTACCGGTTAGCGTTACCTCTGCAGCTTTCGCATGTACATAACGTGTTTCATGTGTCCTTACTCAGTGGGTACAAGTATCATCCCCTTCACATGGTTCAATATCCACTAGAACAGATATGTGAAGATCTCACATTCGTCAAAATCCTTTGGAGGGATCATACCGAGCGGGAAGCCACTTGGGAAACAGAGGAGACTATCCGGGCTTCTTACCCTCATTTCATATTTTGAATTCGGGTATGTTCTTCTTTTCAGTTTACTTTATCTATAATTCGGGGACGAATTATTCTTTTTAGGGGGAAGAGTTGTAAAACCCGCAAGCTTTTACCATGAATAGTATCCTTAAGATCGTACGTACTAGATTTAAACTTTCCTTTTATAGTATGATTACGTTCACGTGTTAGTATTTTATGTATTAGATACGTGTTAGAACACGATAAGTAGTTATTACGTACGAACGCACTATAATTATTTAACAATTAATTAGTCACGAACATGCGATCACGAAATCATGAACGTAATTAATCACGAGCTCTTATTAATTACGTATATATATTTATTACGAACACGAATAAATATATTAAGTCACGGTTAATATTTAACGAGAACACATAAAACACGAACATGACTAAACACGAACGAACACTTAAATAATTAGACATGGAAAACGGTACGGGTACCCCATGTGGGGCCCCCTACCCGTGGCTACATCAAGGAGGATGGGCCAAGCCCATCAAATTTCACTAAGGAAGGGGTTAGGGTAAATTTACTAGTCATTTTCACTTTACAGGAAACTAAACAAAAAACATAAAAATATTTTCTCATTTCCTTCTTGCTCTCCTCTTGGCCGCCGCCTATACAAGACACACAAGGGGGGTGTTTTTTGATTTTGATCTTGATTTTGTGCAAGTGTTCGTGTGTGTGTTCATCCTCGTTAGATCCATGCATTCGGTATACCTTTTTAATCCTTTTTCTTTTTGTTTTGATTTTATAAATTAAATAAGAACACGATGTTTTTAAAAGGCTAATTAAAAACATAAACTAAACATGAAAATGGTTATGGGGTAAATCAAAACTGAGTTTTTAGGGGTGTTTGTCTTAGCCGCCGCGTAAACTGAACCCCAAGGGGGTCTCGGCTTGGCGTATAGACCACCATCGAGACCTCAAGGTCTCGGTTTGGTGGTGTGGGTCCTACGGCAGCAGCAAACAAGGGGGAACCCCGACTTGGTTCGGGGTATGGTGTTGATTTCAATTCCGGTTCACGATTTCTAGTCACGATTCGGTTCATGGTTCATGTTAAGATTATGTTTTATTAATCATATGTTAAGAATAAAATTAATAAAATATGACATGATTAATTTTATAAACATGACTTAGGTTATAATTTAGTTATTAAATCATGGAATTATTAACCTAAGTATTTATATTTTTCTAGACTTTATAATTAATTAATTATTAAAAACCATGGCTATAATTAATTAATTAACATGACTTAGGTTATAATAATAATAATTAATAATACATGTTTTAACCTAAGTATTTAATTTTTATTTAATTAAAAACATGATATATTTAATTAAATACTTTTAACCTATAGTTTATTTAAATTACATGTAATAATTAATAAACTATACCTTATATCATTATGACTTAGAAAATAATCAGAAAACACTTAAGATTATACAATTAGCTTATTTAACCAGCTTATATCTATTTATGGAAACTTTCTATTTTTAGAAACTTATTTAATTAAGGCAGCTAATCTATTTATGGAAACTTTCTATTTTTAGAAACTTATCTATTTTAAGCAGTAATTCTATTTTTTGAAACTTTCTGTTTTTGGAAACTTTCTATTTTTGAAAACTTTCTATTTTTGGAAACATTCTATTTTCGGTAACTTTCTATTTTTTGAAACTTTCTATTTTAGGAAACCTGCTATTTTTTTAGAAAGTTACTTATTATTACACAGTAAGTATAATAATACATGAAATACAAGTAATACTTAATCAGAATAGACAGATTATAAGATAAACACAAATTAAAGCTTAAAACAGTAAAATATGACTTGAACGTATAAAATAAGCTAAACATGACATAAAACCAGTTATGTATTTAGTAATCAGATACTTATACACGTATGTATTTATGTAGCATTAGTGATACAGAAGCAGGACTCTCTTCCGTTCGTCTTCTTCGTTCACTGGACATAAGGTACGGATTCCCGTCCTTTCAGTATGGACATTCTTTCCTTATTAGGATTCCCCGTATGCAGTCAACTGTTTTCCCAGTATATGTTTTATATGTTTTTGAACTGCTTATGTTTAATTAGAATACCTAAAGCCATATACATGCATGACCAGTTTCCCCTAGTTATGGAGGTACCATAACCATAACATTGGAGGCACCAATGTTATGACTTCCCCACGGCGGAGTGATTGCTCGTGGCGTCCCTTTCAGTTTTGGCCATATTATTATTATTATTATCATGTGGGGCGTATGGGTGCATCCTAGATACATGTTTTCAGCAGATTATTTCAGTGTGAATGTGGTGTGTGCCTTGCATCCTTCACAAGGAGTTGATCCCTCCTACCCAGAAACCAGTATATTAAATTAGAGGCAGCCCCCCTGATTTGCATGATGAGGTCACCCCTCTAAGTATTCATGCACGTGACCTTTCATGACCTATATTGGCTAAAGGTAAATATGTTAAACAGATTTTACAAGATAAACATAAGGCTTTTCAAACTATAAAACCAGTTTTATCAAGACTTAACCAGGTTATTCAGGACTTAGTTTCTTCCGCTGTTATATGCTTATATGCTTATCCTATTCATGCTTTATTAAACATCCGTGCACTGAGCGCATTGCTCAGCCGTTTTCCTTTTCTATGTTCCCAAAACGGCAGGTACTCAGGGACGCTCATAGACTTTAAGCGTACGAGCATATGGACTGGAAGCTTTCTAGCTTTTCTTTACTTTATGCATTATCTTTACTTTGATACTCTTGCCATGGACATTGTTTAGTCCTTTCATTTACAGTACTTATGTTTATGTGTGATGAGCTTTACTTTTGGACTACCGATGTTTGATTCCGGTATTTTCCTTTTATGGTCAAGTAATGTTTAGACATTTATCCTTGTATGCTTTGATGACACGCCATAATTATGCGTGACATTCCATTATCAAAATGGGGTGTTACATATGATGAGCAGGGTGCAGTAACTGATTTTAACAATTTGGAAACAGAAATTCCAAACAGTTCTATTCCCACTCACAGAGTGAACAACAACCATCCTACTACCCAAATTAATGGAGATTCTAAGTCTGCTGTACAAACTAGAAGACAGCTGCAAACCAATACTGAAACGCATGCAGTTGTGAGTTATGTCAAACAACAGCAGAGAACAAATCATAAAGATACTCAGCATTGTTTGTTTGCCTGTTTCTTATCACAAATAGAGCCCAAGAATATTTCTCAAGCCCTTGATGAAGAAAGTTGGGTAGATGCCACGCAAGAAGAATTAACACAATTTGAGCTACAAAAGGTTTGGATTCTTGTGGATCTTACCTCAGGAAAGAGAGTTATTGGTACTAGATGGGTTTTTAGAAACAAAAAGGATGAGAGAGGAGTTGTTGTGAGAAACAAGCCAAGGCTTGTTGCTCAAGGCTAAAGACAGGAAGAAGGGATAGACTATGATGAGGTCTTTGCACCAGTAGCAAGAATAGAAACCATTAGATTGTTTTTGGATTTTGCATCATATATGGGTTTTAAAGTCTATCAAATGGATGTGAAAAGTGCCTTTCTATATGGTACTATTTCAGAGGAGGTTTATGTCTCACAAACTCCAGGTTTTGTAGATCCTAAGTTCCCCAATAGAGTCTACAAAGTCATCAAAGCACTATATGGTTTACATCAAGCTCCAAGAGCTTGGTATGCAACCCTATCCAATTTTCTACTAAAACATGGATATAGGAGAGGAACCATTGACAAAACTCTATTCATCAAGAAGAATTCCAAGGATATTATACTTGTGCAAGTTTATGTTGATGATATCATTTTTGGTTCAACCAAGAAATCATGGTGTGAAGAGTTTGAAGCTTTGATGAAGGGAAGATTTATTTGTATTCCTCGTAAGCCCCCACCCACATAAATATATTTTTTTTCATTATTCAGATGAGTTCTATGGGAGAACTCACTTTCTTTTTAGGACTCCAAGTCAAACAAAGAAGAGATGGAATATTTATCAATCAAGATAAGTATGTTTCTGAAATCTTGAAAAAGTTTTCTTGTATGGATTCAAGGAGTACAAGCACGCCATTTGGAGCTAAGAAGTCCTTATCCAAGGATGAACATGGTGAAGATGTTGACATTCATCTTTACAGATCAATGATTGGTTCATTGATGTATCTTACTGCTTCAAGACCAGACATTATGTTTGCTGTATGTGCATGCTCAAGGTTCCAAGTAAATCCAAAGGTCTCACCTCTTCATGCTGAGAAAAAGATTTTTAAGTACCTTAAAAGTCAACCTACTATAGGATTATGGTATCCTAGAGACTCAACCTTTGAATTGGAAGCCTACTCAGACAGTGATTATGCTGGAGCTAATCATGATAGGAAATCAACAACAGGAGGTTGTCAATTCCTAGGCAGAAGACTCATATCATGGCAGTGTAAGAAGCAAACAATTGTTGCTACTTCCACAATTGAAGCTGATTATGTAGCTGTTGCTCATTGCTGCGGACAAGTGCTTTGGATTCAGAATCAATTGTTAGACTATAGGTTCAATTTCATGAACACTAAGATCTATATTGATAATGAGAGCACTATATGCATTGTGAAGAATCCAGTATTTCACTCCAAGACCAAGCATATTGAAATCAGACATCACTTCATAAGAGATGCCTATGACAAAAAGCTTATTCAAGTCTTGAAGATTCATACAGACAACAATGTAGCTGATTTGCTAACCAAGGCATTTGATACTAAGAGGTTTGAATTCTTGGTGACACATATTGGTATGCTAAACCAATAGATTGCTGCATATGTTGAGGGTAGGTAATAGCTGTACAATTTTTAAAACTAATTTTATTGTATAGTATGTCTTTTGTGTTTTTGATGTGATTGCAGGTTAATAAAAGAGGTTACAAGGTTGATGGATTGCAAGAACTGGACTTAAGTTGGAGGTACCGCTTTCCTGCTAAGTACCGCTAGACAAATTTGAAGTACCGAGTATGTTCTATGTACTGTTACATAACCGTTGTACCGTTAAGGGTGTGTTTTTTAGAATTGGCGGTTTCTTCGTGGAAGGGTTAATTATTTCTAGAAATACTCACCCCAATTACATTATTTATTCACCATATCTTTTATTTTTCTACCTCGATTCTACATTCTTCGGTTTTAATCGTCGATCATCAAAAACAATAAAAACACCAATGGCTGCTCTACAAGTGAATTATAAGCATAACTTGGTCGCGAACCTTACTCAGAATGATGATTCACTTGGTTTTCATGAGATGTTAGGATTTTTATCTCGAAGTTACGTTAATTTTGCACTCACTGTAAGTCCAACTATCTCTATTCCTATTGTTGAACAATTTTGGAATACTGTTGTCTTAGGTACTCGCTTTGATCAACCTTGCATTAAGGCTAAGGTAAATCATAGGAATGTTTATGTAACTGAAGTACTACTAAGAGCTAGTTTGAGATTAAATGATGAAAATAGACTTAGTATGCTTAATAACACAGAGATACATGATGGTCTTACAACCATGGGTTATGAAGGTGGTAGGGAAAGTTTAAATTTCTTTAAAGGATTATTTTCACCACAATGGAAATTGCTTTTTCATGCTATTATTCACTGTTTAAGCTCCAAAAGTACTTCTTTTGATCATATTCATGCTGCTTTAGCATCAGGTGGTATTTGTTAAGCAAACAACAGGGTGTTTAACTTTTCAAAATTAATTTTTGAAGGCATGACTAGAAATTTTGAAGGCTCCAAAAAGTTTTTAATGTATCCTAGATTCATTCAAACTTTAGTTAATGACCAAATCTCTAACCTACCAGAGTTGACAGACACTTGGGAAGTTCCTTCATTTACAAAGAGAACTTTCTCTTTCTTGACCAAAAGAGGCAATGCCTTTACAGGGACTGTAACACCCTTGTTTGACCATATGTTAACTCAACCTGCACACAAAGAAGTTGAGGACTCTAGTCCTTCTAGTGGTTTTCAACAAACTCCTTCTACCCAAAATCTTGATTCCCCAGAAGATACTCAATCTTCTTCTTCTCATAATGTTGGTGCTAAACCAAGTTCTAATGAGATGATCCACACATCTTCTGATGTTGCTGCCAGTGGTTCACCACCAGCACAAGCAACATAAGCCGTGGATGTTGCAAATTTAACTGCTTTGTGTACTATCTTGTCCAAACAGGTACAGGTTTTACAAAAGGATAAGCTTGTTCAAGACAAGAAAATTGTTGATTTGGAGGCAAGCCTCAACAAACTGAGGAATACAGTATCTCCTTGGATCAGGCAACACAGGTCTATTCAGAAAGTTGCTCTTATGAAGCACAAGATCAGGAAACTAAAGAAAAGAAAACTGAATGCAACCAAACAGAGGAGGAATTATGAAGAACATCAACCTTCTTCTGATATTCAAACAAGACTTTCTGGGAATGACATCAACTTTGGATCTGATGATGTCAATACAACTGGCAATGGCAATGATACTAGTCTGGATATAGATAGTTTGGAACCAGTGCATATGGATATTCAGACAAAAGAACCACCACCTACTCATGAGGAACCACAAATTGAAGAACCAATGGTAACTCAGCCAGGGTCACAATCTCAATCACCCTAAATTCAAGTAAACTAGAGTAGTTTCTATGAGAGACTAGAGGAAATTAATGTTCAATTTCCGGTATCTACAACTTCAACTCCACCAAAGAGACAATATTGGTTTCACAAGAAGCAGTCTATCCAAATACTGTCAAGACCAAGAGTGAGTTAGGGATCAGATAAGACTGAAGAGTTACTTGTAGAAAATGTTACTTCAATGGAAGGAAGAGTGTCTGGAGATACTCTGGTGATTGAAGAAGTAAGTGTGTCTAATACTGGTGAAGTCAACAATGTTGGAGTTCCAAGTATTGCTGATCCAACTGCAAGTACTGCTAACAAAGTTGAAGATCCAAGTACTGCTAAGCCACTTGAGCCGACTGCAAGTACTGCTGATGATAATCCTTCACTAGAAAGTCAGAATCCTTTTAAGGAAGATGAGACTTTAGCTCATGTACTGCTTTATCTCAAAGAAAAGAATTCAGTTGAGAAAGATAAACAAGCATAGGTAGAGAAGAAGACACAACAAGAAATTCTTGCCAAAAAGAATAAATCCGAAGGTAAGAAAGTTCAAGCTTCACAACCCACTAAAGGTATAGTTATTCAACAGCAAGCAAAAGAGGATGAAGATAACTCTTCTAAGCTGAAGAAGAAGCTACCAAAGATTGATCCTAAGGAAAAGGGCAAGAAGCAAAGACTATCAGATTCTGAAAATGAGAGTGATTCAGATGATGATATTGACAAAGTCATGTATAGATTTAATCAAATTGACCATGATCAGGAATTGGCTATGAGAATGCAAGCTCACATTCGTGAAGAAGAGTTGCAAGAAGAAAATGCAGCAAGAGAACAATTTCTTGAAGCAAAAAGAGTTCAGCAAGAATGGAACATACAAGAGTATGACAGGATTGTAGCTGAATTACAAGCAAGTGAAATTCTTGCAGAAGCATTAATAGCTGAAGAGAGAGATGCTTACGATGAAGATGAGAAATCAAAGTTGATTGATGACTTGGTAAGGGAGCAACATAGATACTTTGCTGAGAAAAGAAGAAAGGAAAGGATCAGACCTCCATCTACCATGCAAATCAGAAGTCAGATGATGACTTGTCTCAAGAAAGTTGGGCGTTTCACTCATACACAACTGGTCAAAAAGACTTTTGAAGAGATTAAGACTTTGTATGAACAACAGAAGAGAGTTAAATTGAACTTTGTTGAAATAGGTTCTGAGAAGGACAAGCAAGAAATTGAAGATGTTAAGAGGCAATTTTAGCAACAAAGACAATTTGGAAGTACTCCTAGACTTGATGCATACACTGCTGAACCTACGAAATTATCTCCACCTATCAAAGCTACTTATGCTAGAAGAAGTGTGAACGAAAAGGTAAGTTCAAAGAAAAAAGACTGCTCAAGGAATGAATGAAGGAAGACAAGCTCAAACTGTTGATAAGACTAACAATGTACAAGCAATACATACACAGTCAACAGTACATACTGAAGGAACGGTACATACCAACTTTGAAACGGTATCTGACATTTCAGATCAAGATGAAGTTTTCAAAGGAAGTAAAAGGAAAAGATCAACCAAGAAAAAGCTGAAAGCCAAGATAAAGGCTAAATCAACCACAGAAGATAGTGATGTTGAGAGCTCAAGGAAGTGCTTGAAGATAGTAGATTTTGAAGACCAATGTATTGATACAGAGATACTTGAAAAGAAATCATCTATTGTTAAGTGGTTATACTATGCATTTCAAGGACTAGAAGCTCATGGAATTCAAAGATCAGATGGGCCAACAAGAATGTTTAAATTATTAGAAGATATTTTACACATACTTGATAGACACGACATTCAAGATCTTTTCAGACTAACTCAGGAAGCCAGTATAGGTCAGATTGAGGTATCACTATTATACAAGGAATTTCTCTTTATGTATGAGCCACATAATTATAATCAGGAGATATTTAAGGAATTAGAGAATCAGGTTCATAGTTACTGGAGATATTATAGATCCTGTGGAGTACATATTCTGGATGTAGATGATGTTACATACTACATGCGTCAAGAGAAAAGATATCCTTTTGGAAGAAGATTGTTGGGAAGGATGCTAGAACAACAATTGGAAGTTTCAGAAGAGTCTGATGGTGCTTTAGAGTTGATCAGAATGGTTAAACAACAAATCAAGGATTTAGAGCAAGAGGAAGAAGCTGAGAAAGAGCCTTAAGTGTTTGACTTCCAGTCACACTTCATAAATGGTTCTCAGTTCACCATGTCAAATACACATAAGAACTGGCTAGTCCATAAGCAAACGGGTTGTGGTAAAGACTTCTCAAATCCGTTGACAGCTGGTAGTTTGCTAAAAACTATAGGGTTCTAACTCACCTTGTTTCAAAACAAAGAGTTGGCTAGTCCTAGACAAACGGTACTAGGTAAAGACTTTCTCAAATCCGTTGATGGTTTACAATTTACCAATAATTGTAGGGTTATCATTACACCTTATTCTTTATGAATAAAGTATTGGCTATTCCAGAGGGTACGACTAACTGGTAAAGAATAATCGAATCCGTTGATAGCTGATGATTTGCTACAAATCATGAAGCCAATACAGATTGGTTTTTGTTGTTAACTGTTTTACTTCAGGTATGAAGTTGCAGGCAAGAAAGTATTATAGAAATAAATACTTAGAAGTTTTTGTTTCATCATATCAAGACAGAAGTCATGATTTAGAGTTTACAAGTTTACTCATTGAAGACAATTATTGTTGCTTCACAAATGAATGAATGTTTACAAGAACACAAGAAGGTCATTGATCAAGATGCTGTTCATGAAGATTTGAAGGTTATCTTATCAGAAGAAGATCTACATTAAGGTGTTTGGATACATTCAGTTGGATACAAGTAACAATTCCAAGTTCAATCCAAGTTTGAAGAAAAGGCCGAAGATATATGTTCAGATGAATTCAAGACTAAGAGAAACAAGAAGACAACAAGTTATCATTCTTGTTTAGGGGAGGATTGTTGGGAATTATTCTAAGTATCAAGTACGGTCAGTGTAACTCAAGTACTGTTAGTCACTTTCAAGTACCGTTAGTGTTAACGCGGTACATCGTAAGTAGTACTAGTTATAAAGTTAGTACTGCTAGGATATTTAGGACGAACATATCTTTGTATAAGATATGTCATAGTTTATAGTAAGAGTATATCTTATGTGATATACTTTAATAGTTAGAATATAGATAATATATCGTCTGTGATATAGTTATCTTTATAGAATATTCAAAGGATTCTAGGGTTCCTTACTCTATAAAAGGAACATAGGTACGATGACATTCATGGACCTCATTCAAGTCGATTAATAAGACAATCGAATAGTTAATAGTACTCTGTTTGTTCTGTGCTTTATAAGTTAGATTCCGCATAACTTAGTTTGTACTAAGTAAGAGATCTCACAGTGTATTAGTTTGATTACAAACTATTATACTAGTTCTTAACAGAATATAGATCCAACCAAAGGGATCAACACACGGGCACATTGTCAGATCGACTAGGATGTGCTAAACCCAAACAATTGATGGAGTATCCGGTGGAGGTTTGATTCTTCCTAGCGACACGACGCACATGCCGGTTCAACTTATCTTCTAGAGGAATCAATATTGGAGCGCCAGAAACATATACCAGGACTTGTAGTTGGGATGGATTTGGCCTGCCTAACGTCCCAGTATCTTCACCATTATTGGTGATCATAAGGCCTTCCGTTGTTACGTTGATAGGGAGATCTTGGTCTTTCTCAATAAGATCTCTGATAGGCATCGGGAGGTTCTCCATTCTCTGGAAGGCGGCGTCAAACATCTACTGTGCATACTTAAAGTAAACCAACACCCGTCCAAGGGACCATGAAGTAGGTTTTCTTTCAGAGCGTGCTCCGTGCCAAGGCTGAACCCCAACAATATTGCGGCATCGTATACATCCTGGACTGCTTTGGAAAACGAGGGCGATCTCAGGAAGCCTTTGGCAGCCAGCGGAAGACCATGTTTTATTAGCCATATATTTCCTCATCAAAATTCGTGCTCATATACTTTAGTACTTCTGCTTTCTTGGCCATGTCCTTGTGACAGTTGGCAACGAAGTTGTCACAGTTTGCGGACAGGACGCTCATACCTTCTTCTAGTTTCGCCATAGCCCAGTGGTTCCCGTCCTCTTGTCTCGCGCACAGGCGGCACTCGCCATCAAGGAGCTGTGAGAGCGAGTTCTTTTGATCCTCAAGGTATTGGATTAACCCGACATTTATACTAGACTCGGCAAGGAGGCGGGCGAGGATCTTCGCAACTGCGAGGTCAATGGCCTTCTGTTCTGATACATGTTTCAGTTCTTTATTCACTCGGGCTAAGCGCTCAGAAATCTGGGATATTCTCTTTTTCAGAAAAGCGATTAAAGTAACCTCTTGGGCGGTGACCTTATCTAAATCCCTCAATAGTACGTCCTCAGGCATTTCGTGCAACCGCTGTGCGCGTCCAGGGGGTGTTAGGTGTTTCAGGAAGTCTCCACAAGCGGATGCGTTATCAAGAGTGCAGGAGCGAGTGCATTGCCATAGCGGAGCAAACCTGGTGGACTTGGGAGCACTGGAGCCAGCCTTGGTTGTTTCTGCAAGGGGGCTGCAATGACAATGGCAATATTAATTTTATGCAGAATGAGGGGATGAGTTTTGGGGAGGTGTACGAGTGATGTACCTGGCCGCATGTAGTTCTTCCCTTGGCTGTGTGACTGATCCCCATAGTGTCGTGGTGGCACGGGGTCTGGTATGTAGCGTCCTTCCCCTTCTGGGTATGAGCTGCGCGAGGGAGCACGATAATCTTTTGTAACTAGGCACAGGAAGGATCCCTACGGATGAGCCTGCGTGCGATCCTGTTGCGAGAATAAAATCCTATTCATCTCCCTGATCTATTTCTTCGGACGGTGACTCTATCCTAGAAGGCATGATTCGAATAGGAGTAGCATTTATAGCAGTAGTCCTGACACTTCCGCTAGGTATCGGAGAAGGAAACTACAACGCTATGGTACGTTGACCAATATGCCACCCACTCGCAAGCTCCAGTGGAGTGGCAGGGCGAGCGCGCATGGTGACAGCACATGGGTCTTCGCACTTCACGAGCTGAGTGTAAGATAACTCTTCATAAATTGGGCGTAGGCGTAAGCATGTGCGCATAAGTTGTGACTTTTAAGAAGAGCGGATAAGTAGGCAAGTGATATATGTTTTAAATGTTTACCATGATTGAAGCTATCAAAATATTGCGGAAGATGGTTGGCTGGAAGGCAGCCCTAGGGCGTACAACAGCGTCTCGGGATACTCTTGCATTGATATCTGGTCAGCACTAATTAATTGTGCGTCTGCGTCTTTTATCAACGTCTTGGGGTGATGAAGTCATAGTCAAAAGGGAAAACCGTTTTGTCTACCTAGAAGAATTTGTCGGTCCACTTCTTCAAGGAGTCTATTTTTTCTGAATAACATTGTAACTGACCGAGGCGTTTTGCGAAGGTTATCTATCCGTTCATCCAGGTGGGGCGATAAAACGCACGGAATAGGTTAATGGGTGGGTCAACATTTTTGAGTAAACAATTTATCTCAAAATTGGAAATTTTAGCGGCGCTTATGCAATGCAGTTGGGAGAGGTGTACACTGTAGTAATTTAGTATATCTACAAGGAAGCGGCTGAGGGGAATGCGATCGTTGGCAAATTCAATGAACCTGGTATATATGCCAATTTTTCCGTCTGGAAAACTCCCTATGTGCGCCTGTGGATCTAGTACAGTTGGGTGCAGATTGGAGGGGATATGATACTTCGTGGTAAAGCGAGATAGTTCTTGTTCGGATATGCGAGACGTTACATCAAACAGTTGAGCTACCATGTTTCACTAGGTTGGGTTTCAGGCAGTACCACCGGTAGTATGTTTTTTTTGTACAGAAATGACAGCCTTAGAGTTTTTACAACAATGGTGGATGGATTTTCGTTTAGAAACAAGAAGAAATCAATGGACAGGTTCTCACCCTAAACTTATATACCATGTGGGTGTGTGGGATCTTGCGACACGTGTTTTTGACGTTTTGTTCATCCTATGGTATTTGGTGATGATTTTGTCTGACGAGTTTAAAGCCTTTCCCGATTTTCGATAACGGTTGGTGGTAGTGGAATCTGACGTGGATACTGGTTCGGACTTATTGAATGGAGCGAGGTATTCTTCTTTTTTGACGAATATGTATGGGGCTTTGACGGTTCATAGTCTAGTAGCCGTGGATTGGAACCTGCGACCACTAGACTGGGGGGACCTGATGACTTATAGTCCCTAGTCGGGCTGGATAGTCCGACTCACGGGTACTACCCGCATCCATCAGGAATGGATTGGATACATGTGCGACGTGCGCGCGCAGCCTAGGTGGCTCGATAAGACGTTGTCACACATAAGGCTGATTACTTAGCCAGGTCCTCATCGCAGCGCGACAGGATCAGACAGAATATAACCTATATTCTAGGTATATTTGCCTAAGGAAAAGGGATATACACTTGCCTTAGTTAGATAGTGAAGATCAACCTACTCCGAGTCATTATCTCGTCCTTAGGCCGCAAGAACAGGGAGCCCAAGCGTGGACTCTCTCGAGTATAAAAGGAACCCCATAGGTTCCACAAAGGTACGATACATACAATACCCTAAACACTTACATACTCAAATCGATTACATACTCTCACGTCGGAGTCTAATCGTGGGTCACAAACCCACGGTAAGCCTAACGGTGTCTGTTTAGTGCGCATGGTCCTCAAACAAGTTTCACTTGGTGCAAGAGCCAGAGTACACAAGACCACAAATTAATCCTAATTCGGGTCAAGATCGGTCCATCCAACTTTTGTATCAACATTGTCATAGGCATCTCTTATAAAGTGATGTCTGATTTCAATATGCTTGGTCTTGGAATGAAATACTGGATTCTTGACAATGCATATAGTAATCTCATTATCAATGTAAATTTTAGTGTTCATGAAGTTGAACCCATAATCCAACTATTGATTTTGAATCCAGAGCACTTGTCCACAACAATGAGCAGCAGCTACAAATTCAGCTTTAGTTGTAGAAGTAGCAACAATTGTTTGCTTCTTACACTGCCATGAGATGAGTCTTCTGCCTAGGAATTGACAACCTCCTGTTGTGGATTTCCTATCATGATTAGCTCCAGCCTAATCACTGTCTAAGTAAGCTTCCAATTCAAAGGTTGAGTCTCTAGGATACCATAATCCTAAATTGGGTTGACTTTTAAGATACTTAAAAATCTTCTTCACAGCATGAAGATGTGAGACCTTTGGGTTGACTTGGAATCTTGAACATGCACATACAACAAACATAATGTCTGGTCTTTAAGAAGTCAGATACACCAATGAACCAATCATTGATCTGTAAAGATGAATGTCAACATCTTCACCATGTTCATATTTTGATAAAGACTTCTTAGCTTCAAATGGTGTGCTTTTACTCCTTGAATCCATACATGAAAACTTTTTCAAGATTTCAGCAACATATTTATCTTGACTGATAAATATTCCATCTTTTCTCTGTTTGACTTGTAGTCCCAAAAAGAAAGTAAGTTCTCCCATAGAACTCATCTGCAATCTTCCTTTCATCAAAGCTTCAAACTCCTCACACCATGCTTTCTTGGTTTACCCAAAAATGATTTCATCAACATAAACTTGTACTAGTATAATATCTTTGGCATTCTTCTTGATGAATAGAGTTTTGTCAATAGTTCCTCTCATATATCCATGTTCTAACAGAAAATTGGATAAGGTTGCATACAAAGCCTCAGAGGTGGATGTAAACCATAAAGTGATTTGATAACTTTGTAGACTCTATTGGGGAATTTAGGATCTAAAAAACCTGGAGGTTGTGAGACATAAACCTCCTCTGAAATAGTACCATAAAGAAAGGCACTTTTCACATCTATTTGATAGACTATAAAACCCATATATGATGCAAAGGCAAAAAACAACCTAATGGCTTCTATTCTTGCCAGTGGTGCAAAGACCTCATCATAATCTATTCCTTCTTCCTGTATGTAGCCTTGAGCAACAAGCCTTGCTTTGTTCCTCGCAACAACTCCTCTTTCATCCTTCTTTTTCCTAAAAACCCATCTAGTACCAATAACTCTTTTACCTAAGGTAAGATCCACAAGAATCCAAACCTTTTGTTGCTTAAATTGTGTTAATTCTTCTTGCATGGCATCAACCCAACTTTCTTCATCAAGAGCTTGAGAAATATTCTTAGGCTCTACTTGTGATAAGAAACTGGCAAACAAACAATGTTAAGTATCTTTATGATTTGTCCTCTGCTGTTGTTTGACACAACTTACAAGTGCATGAGTTTTAGTATTGGTTTGAAGTTGTCTTCTAGTTTGCACAGCAGACTTAGGATCTCCAATAATCTGAGTGGTAGGATGGTTGTTGTTGACTCTATGAGTGGGAATAGAACTGTTTGGAATTTCTGTTTCAAAATTTTTATAACCAGTTACTGCACCCTGCTCATCATAGGAAGCTTTGGAGAAGATTCCTTCAGCTGGACTTGCAAACATGTCTTCATTGTCCATAGCTTGTAAAGTATCTTCTAGTGAGTCAACAGACTTTGCAGATTTTCACTTAGCAGTAGTTGCATATGAGGTACCGCTAGGTATAGTATGTAATGCTGAGTGTTGTGACTCAAAAGATTTTTCTCCTGAATGCTCATTTGTAGTTGTAGCATTCCTTTCTTGATCCTGAAGCATCTAAAGCTCTTGGGAGGCTTTATCATCAGTGGATGGCATTGTTTGCTTCTTGAGTATATCATCTTTAGGAGTAACAGTAGGCATAATTGGTACATAGATGTGAACATCATCATCTTGAGAATCTTGAGAAGAAGATTCTCCTTGAGTACCTCGCTTAGTTATACCAATCTCCTTATCTGCATTGTTAGCTTGACAATCTTATTGCACAGAATAGAATCCATGGAATTAGTTAGATAATCTGAATCAAACATCTAAGCATGACCTATTCCTGTAACATTGGGTTTATTTTCTAGGAAGTTAACATGAGAATTTTCTTCAACCTTTTTAGATGCCAAGTTATAAACCCTATATGCTCTACTTTGCATTGAATATCCTACAAGATTTCTTGGATCAGATTTACCATCAAATTTTTCCAAGTGATCAAGAGTATTTAGTATAGACACATGACACCCAAAAGGCCTAAAATAACTTATGATTGGCTTAACACCAGTCAAAAGTTCATAAGGTGTCTTATTATGAGGCTTTGTCACTAAGACTCTATTTAACACATAGCATGCAGTGTTTATTGCCTCAGCCCAAAATGTATTTGGCAAAAGAGAATCAGCCAGCATTGTTCTAGCCGCCTCAATTAGTGTCCTATTATTCCTTTCAGCTACCCCATTTTGTTGTGGAGTCCTAGGATTACTAAATTTTCTCCTGATTCATTTAGACCTACTGAATTCATCAAATTCAACATTCTTGAATTCTGTTCCATTATCTGTCCTAATGATCAATACCTGTTTTGTGAACTGTTTTTCAACTAAAGTGATAAAGTCCTTAGGTAAATCCTTGGTTTCTCTTTTAAGAGCTAAAAAGAAGACCCAACTGAATCTACTATAATCATCAGTTATGACTAGACAAAAAGTGTTATGGCTAATGCTCCTAACAGAAACTGGACCAAATAAATCCATATGCAAAAGTTGCAAAGGCTTTGTCACAGTATTGACAGTCTTGGTCTTACAAGAAGCTCTATGTTGCTTACCTTTTTGACAAGCAGTGCATGTGAAATCATTTTGAAAAGATTTGTTAGGTAAACCTCTAACCAAATTCTTATTCACTAATCTATTGAGATTCTTGAAGTTCACATGACCTAGCCTCCTATGCCATAAATTAGACTCATCATTGGAAGCCTTAGCTAGCAAACATGTTATTCCACCTGTTGGAGTAATAGTATTAAGATTAAAGGTATTCATATTTTCTTGCTTGGGTACTTTAAGCAGGATTTGAGATTCTTTAGGAAGCTCAAAGTCTTTGGAGAGAACCAAGCAGTCTGTATCTGTAAACGACACCTTGTTCTTCTTACCACACATTTGTGATACAGAAAAGAGATTGAATTCACTCAATTCTTTTACAAAGAACACATCTTCAAATTCCAACTTCCCTGTATTGATTTTTCCTTTGCCAGTAATTCTACCTTTGCTACCTCCAAAGGCTACTGGGCCACCTTTGAATTCTTCAAATTCAGCAAGGAAATCTTTGTTTCCTGTCATGTGTCTTGTGCATCCACTGTCCACTATGCCTTTTTCTTTCAATTCATCAATTAGATGCCCCTGCACATACACAAAACATATCAATTTTTAATAGGGACCCATGCCACATTTGGCTCGGATCTTGTGGGACCTACATACTTAAGAGTTTGATATGTAGTTTTTCCAGTAAGACTACACATACTCTTATACCTCATGGTTCCAGTCACATAATCAAAGACATAAGTAGGTTCATTGTCTTTGCCCTGTTTTGGCTTAAGTACCGTGTTAGCAGTACTTGTTTGAACACATGATTTTTCACATTTAGGAACCCACTTTTTCACTGGTTTGATACTTGGATTACTTCTAGATGTCCTAACTTGTTTAACTACATCCTTAGAAGTCTTTTGGGACTGAGGTTTAGCAGACTTTCCACCAGCGGTATTTACCTTTGGCTTAGCAGTACTTACATTCTTGGGTTTGCCAGGCTTACCAGATTTCAAAGGTACTAGACCTTGCTTTATAAGTACTACTCTTGGAATGAAGTCTTCAGGGTTGAAGGTTTGTTTTTCCTTTCCTACACCTGTTTTCTTAGTATGACCAAACTTAGGTTTGTAATCTATTTTGTCCCAACTACCTTTTTACCTGTGCCTTACTGTTTCTTGTGACCTTTTGTGCATCCTTTTGTTTTACAATTGTATCTTCATGTAAGGTATAATCTTTGATAAAATGACTTAGACCTCCACAAACATAACATCCTTTCTTTTTTAGAGAAGATCCAAAAGGTTGTTTTGACTTAGGTTTCTCAAAAACAATCCTACCCTTCTTGGTTTTGTTATGTTCAACATCTTTATCCAAAGTCTTCCTAGGGGTTTTTACCTGCTTGGGGGTAGAACTAGTTTCAAAGACATGTCCTTCTGGCACAAATGTGCTCATTAAGGGAGGATAGATAATGTTTTTCGTCACAACAGTTTTAGCATGGGTCAATGAACTAGAGTTTAAACCATTACCTTTTGATTCATCTAACTCTATCACTGTATCATTACTAGGGGGCATGAAAATTTCTGATAATGGTGGAGGAACTGCTTTCATTCCTTCAGCATACCTATTATTTTCAGGTGTATTATCTGTAAGAGCTATCAAAAATCCCTTTTGATAAGTCTTTGTCAGTTAAGGTTATCCCAGGTTGGTCCTCTATGTATCCTAGGCCTGCCTTATCATAATACCCCATTTGTGAATTAATCAGTTTACTTAACCCTTTAGAGGATTTTATCCAATGATTAATCACTTCCCTTTCATTATAAAGACTGGTTTTTAAAACTTCAATTTTTGCTGACACTTTCAACAGTTGTTTTTCATAAGCTTTAATTTCCACATCTTTTTCCCTCATTCGAAGAGTTAAAATTCTAATTTTCTCTTCATAGTCTTGTTGACCCTTTTTGTAAAAAACTATATTTTCTTCCAACTTAGAAACACCGTGTTTAACAGCATTTATTTCTATAGTGCAAGTGTTGACCTTTTGCTACTGTTCATCTAGTTCTATTTTTAAACTATTGAATTTAAGAATAAAGTCTTTAGAACAAGGATGTACCTCAGTATCTTCATGTGAGAGAGCCATTAGACCAAGCTCTTCTTCTTCATCTTCTGTCCACTCCATCTAAAGTAGTCACTAAAGCTTTGGGTCCTTTGTCATTCCTGTTGTTCCCTTTTGGAACACTTTCAATAATCCTTGGACTGGTTCTATAGCTGTGCTTGGACTTCTGACTGCTACTTTCAGCCTTGTCGATGGTGCATTCTCTTGCAAAGTGTCCATTCCTTCCACAGTTTATAGCATTCAACTTTTGACTTATCATATCCTAATGGTTCATTAGGATCAACAGTCATCTTCCTTCCAGTCTTCTTAAAGAACCTATTGGATCTCACTGAAATCATGGCAACTTGCCATTTGAGATCCATCTCTTCAACATCAACATCATCCATTCGGAACAAGTCATTAAGTGTTAGTCTTGGCATGTTGTCTTGTCCAGCAAAGAATGAGAAGGCATCATTGTCACTAAAAAATGGTGAAGATCTCCTTTGTGTATTCTGGGAGATCATAGGACTACTTTCAGTACTTGGTGAGTAAGTACTGCTTGTGTGTCCTCCAGCGGTATTCTGGAAGTAAGTACCGCTGCTTGATCCTCCAGCGGTATTTTGAAAGTAAGTACCACCATTACAAAAGCCAAGTTAGAATTTGTTTCTGTTGTTGTTTTGGTCACTCCAATGCTCTTAACATCCATCTCATAAGCTCTAAGATTGTTGTAGAGATGATCAAAAGAAATTACATCCAGATCATCCCTTGTGATGAAGTGCATAGCCATTGCTTTCCATTCTTGTGGTACAATTCTTAGGAACTTCAGGTTGGCTTCTTCATTCGGAATTACTAGTCCATAAACTGCCAATTATATTGGCAATTTACTGAATCTCCCATATCCACCTTGAATTCCTTCAACACTGGAAATTGAGAAATTATCAAATTCCTGTTTGAGAACAATCTTCTTGATCTTCTTAGATTTGTCATTGCCTCCAATCTGAGCTTGATAGCTTCCCACATAGCCTTCGCATCTTTATAATGATGAAAGCTAGGTAGAATGTCTTCTGAAAGTGCCATAGCTAATGCAGTTCTGGCTTTCTTTCTTTGATCTCTGCTTGTATCTCTTCTGTGGTTACAACAGGTAGAGCATAACATGTACCATCAGGTAACCAGTGCAGCTTCTTAGGTGTATTCCCATTCCTAATAACTTGCCACATACTATAGTCTGTGTGATTCAAGTAATGTTCTATCTCCATAGCCCATGTCTCATAGTTATCACCTTTGAGAACTGGAAGCTTTACAGTAGAAATAGTATGGGAAGGTGTTGTAGTTGAAGGAGTAACTACAACATCTATGGCATGAACACCTTGTGGTGCAGGATGCACTACTTGAGGTTGTCCCTGTGGTATTGGATTAGGTTCTGGAATTTCTTCCAAGTGAGGGTCTTCACTATGTTGAGACATTGAGGTGTTTTTGGAGTGAGTGAAGTGTTTAGGGTTTCTGTTCTTCTTTTTTCAGGGATTCTCAACAAGCTCCGATACCACTTGTTGATCCCTTTGGTTGGATCTATATTTTGTTAAGAACTATTATAATAGTTTGTAATCAAACTAAAACACTGTGAGATCTCTTACTTAACACTAAATAAGTTATGCGAAATCTAACTTATAAAGCACGAAACAAACATAATACTATTAACTATTCGATTCTTTTATTAATCGACTTGAATGGGGTACATGAATGTCATCGTACCTATGTTCCTTTTATAGAGTAAGGAACCCTAGAATCCTTAGAATATTCTATAAAGATAACTATATCACAGACGATATATTATCTATATTCTAACTATTAAAGTATATCACATAAGCTATACTCTTACTATAAACTATGACATATCTTATACAAAGATATATTCGTTCTAAATATCCTAGCAGTACTTACTTTATAACTAGTAGTACTTACTATGTACCGCGTTAAC
The DNA here is from genome assembly GCA_025667525.1 of Glebionis coronaria. Taxonomy (NCBI): domain Eukaryota; kingdom Viridiplantae; phylum Streptophyta; class Magnoliopsida; order Asterales; family Asteraceae; genus Glebionis; species Glebionis coronaria. The sequence goes on along the minus strand of JANFOE010000475.1, from coordinate 554,615 downwards.
ACTAACGGTAATTGAAAGATACTAACAGTACTTGATTTTACACTGACGGTACTTGACACTTAATAATAATTCCCAACACACATCTTGGATTTTCACCTCCATTAGCTCTAGATTATGCTTTGGTTGTACAAAGGCAACACACTCACAAAGAGTGTCTTGACAAAGGGTGACGAAATATTTAGATAACATTTTGATCCAATTTTAGTCAAGTTTTAGAGGTTATGATAGGTTAAGGTTCAATTGTAATTAAACTGAAGTTGATTAATGTGATCACATAGGTTGAAACACACAATGGCTTAATCTATTAAACATCTGCATGAAAAGCTCATGAAGGAAAGGAAATACAAGAAATGAAATAACAACTAACTATTACAAAGTTAGCTAATCTAGTTCTTGATTTGGTAGACTTCCTTGGCTTGAGTTTCTTTAAAAACATTTTTAGAAAATCACAATTCATCTCCTAGGAGTAGGATCATTGGTAAACAAGGTCAACAAGAAATCTTGCAACCTCCTATGTAGTCCTAACATCTCTATTCTTAGGTTTTGAATGATGTAGTTGTTATAGAGGCAACATGGACAATTTGATGCATGAGCTTCTAGGAAACCAAAGAAGTATGGATCACCCATGAAGTAGGAAATAGGAACACCCAAAATTTGAGTGTTAGAGGTAGGGAGGCATGGTGTCCAATGGTGAAATGGGTAAGTTTGGTGGAGTGAAAGGTGAGGTAACCAAAGGCTCAACAAAGTCATCCTCAAAAGGAATGCTTTGAAGAGTTTGAGGGTTCACATCTAAGAGAGGACTTGGAGTTAGGGTGAAGACAACTCATTCATCCTAGATTGTAATGAAGAAGAGGTAGAACTATGTAAATGGTTAGTACCATAAGTTGAGCTAGTCTTGCATGGAGAAAGAGGTGGTGAAGGTAATGAAGAAATGAGAATATGAGATATCTCATTCTTTGGTGTAAGAAAAGGTGAAGAACCTTGTTTAGGCAACTTGATCTTAATCTTAAGGTTTCTTTTGGAAGAAGAGTGTTTGGAAGATTTTGATGATCTTGTGGACACCATGGTTGTGTGACTAGGTTTAGAAGAAGGCTGAGAGGATGAAGAAGAAGAAAAACCAAGAGAGGTTTAAGAAGGAGATGGAATGATCCAAACTAGCGTTAAAATTCATTTTGATGAATAATGAAATTAGGTAGGCTAAATTGGGAAAAAGCTGTTTTTTAGCAAAAATTTCATCAATGTTTACAAAAAATTTAGAGTAAACAGTGTAAAGCAAAGATCCTCTCGAACACATAACATGCGGTTCCTCAATAGAGGCATGGTTCTTTATTGATAAACAACCGCCCATATTTAAAGAATTGTTGGAAAAGGGCATAAAAAAGTGGTCCTCCAACAATTTTCACAAGCCCAAATTTTAGACAAAGGTTTAACAAGCCAAAGTAGATTACGAACCAAAATCTAGATAGCTAACTAACACATAATTGCACAAAGTCATGTAAATCGAAAGTTCGATAACATGAACACCTTAGGATTAAAATATAAAGTAATCCAAACACAAAGTATTAGTTCAACAAACCCAAATCTAAATGCAAGAAATAAAAGAGTCTAATGAAAGGAGAAATTATCCACATTACACAAACATGTTAACAACCATGTCAACAAACTTGCATCACCAAATACTTCACTTGATCATCACTTTTTTTCTTGCCAAAGCCCTTGATAATTTTACCTATAGCCTTGAAAGCACCCTTTGACTCTACACGATGATCATACAACTCACCACGAGTTTGAAGAATAGAGCGATAAACATCCTCAAGTCCGAAATTTTATGGAAGAGCAGTAGAATGGCGAGGAGGAGGAACAATTTGGTCTAACCCGTCCATGTAAGTGTTCATGGATGGGGTGGAGTCACTCGAAGATCCAACATGATCACTAGTACCTACATCATCACCATCACTTGGCGACATAGGGTCGTCCTCATGGTTGGACTCTCGAAGGTCGCATCTTCTCTTCCCTCGATCACTCCTAGGCCTTCGTGGTTGCACCTTTTAAATAGGGTGCATCACACGATTGACCGGTTGAAAGCGAGTGAGATCGTGTTCGGGGAAGTCTTGACCAACCCTTTTAAAAAGGCGAGTGAGGAGCATGGCACACGGAAGGTTTGTTGTTGGTCTAGAAAGAGCATAGTTGATCCGTCCAGTAATATAATTTGCAAGATTGTACTTGGTGTCGGTAAATATGCAATATATCATATGCGTCATACACGCCGGAATATGGTCCCGGTTTACACCAAGCCAAAACACATTTTCATAAGAATGTCGGCCCAACAAACCATACTCATTAAGGACGCTAACAAGTATCTCATGGGGATTTAAAGATTGCTTGGGAGAATGGATACTTCGTACAATGGATCGACCACGTCCTTTGGTGATGAGGTCAAGGATGAGGTCAAGGTCCATCACATCCGTGTCATATGGATGGTTTTCAACACACTCATTTAAAGAATCAATTCTACACGAATATGTGAATCCACAATGACCAACATATGGCACACCAAGTGCCTCGCCAAATTCCTCGAGAGAGTATTAGATGAGCTTTCCATTGATGATGAACTTAACAAATATTCCATTATCATTTGAGATAAGGGAATATGTGATAAAGAACTCCAAGAGGAAGTGAGGATAAATGACTTCATCAATTTTTAACAAGCAATGAAAATCAATTTGACTAAACATGTGTTTGATGTAGTCATAACCCTCAATATCCTCATGGACAAGCCTACCTTCATGGAAACAACGATTTTGAAGAGAATGAAACGTATGAGCAAGAGTTACCGAAGGACAAAAATTGGCAAGGTTAGGCATGTATCTCTTAGTATATTGGTGGCCTTGTTGATATTCTGAAGGCATGATTAAGTACCTATAAACAACATAGAAAATATTTCCACAATCACTCTTATGTTACAAAATGACTAAAAGTCAAAATCATGAGAATGTGTTTAATCAATTGCTTGACAAACAAAGGATTAGTCCTTATCTTTCCCAGGTTCACAATGTAGTAAATTTATCATTGACTAGAACATAAGAACTATGTAAAATCAACCATGAACTTGAACATTGGTTTATCAAAATTCATTTTTAGGTAAGCATTAACAATCCAATTACCAATTTGTTCATGGGTTTATATCAATTCCATCATTTAACCAAAATAACTTAGTCAAAATTTAGATTTTTCTACAAGTGGATTTTAGTGAAATCGCAATGAATTCAAACCAAAGGAATTATAGCATTATAAATATGTAACCCACATTCCTAATTAGGTTCCAATTTGATTTTAATTTTAAAAATCCCCAATTATGAAAATAAGAACCCTAGAACAAATTGATAGAAATTGAATGTATGTACTTACAATTAATTGATGTTGGAAGAGGGATAAGTGACACCCAAGTGTTGGAATCAATTAATCTAGAGTGATTGAAGCTTTTGGAAATCAACAATGGTGGTTCAGGTGAAGAACCTGTCGCCTATGGAGAAGAAGGAGTGATTTTTTTTTTGAAAAAAATGATTTTTAATAAAAACTAGAGTATTTAGTTACTTAGTGGGTCGCGGTTCCTTATTGATACGGAACCGCTCCTTGAGCCGTGATAATTAAAAAACCGCCTATAGAGAGCAGTTAAAAAACATGAAAATCAATGAAATTTTCAAAACCAAGTTTTTGTAAAATACTTAAAATATATCTCGAGCCTTTTGTAAATCATAAGATGAGTGAAAATCTTCAAGTAGTAGAAACGAATAGCTTGTGTCATCTATAGTGGTTTAAGACGTGCCTTTCTGGCGAAATTCTAAGCAACTTTGGTAATGAACCATACCAAGCAATTTTGATAAATAGAGTAAGATCATTTTCCAGAATAGTCTTAAGCTATTTTCAAATATGATCAAGATATAGACTCACTTTCTATCCCACATTATCGGACATAAATTATAGGTAGGGATTGCAATAATGATATCCTTGGAATATTTCAATTCCAAATGTGTAATATCCTAACTACAGCATATGAAGTAGTTTGGTATCTCAAGGGTTTAATCAATCATCCTAGAGATGAGCTCAATTGCACATATTACACATGATATAGGGCCTACTAACCGTACGGGTGAAAACCTTGGAAATCATGCTTGATACTTTAAGCTACTACTAACTCACTCTACATCTTCTAAGTGAGTCAAGTATCTAAGAAATGAAGGTTTGAGAGGGTATAAGAATAGAATCACATACCACAAACAAATGTCAAGGCAAGGATGCCAAGGACAATTACATAGTCAAGTAATGATAAAAAGAATGATCAATAGGGCGTGTGGAAGGACGAAAGTGTACCTTAGCCGCAAAATTCATTCCATGTCTTCTAAGAACGAATGCAATGCCCAAACTTGACTAAAGTGAATACTTATTATTCAAGGACTAATATCACTATCATCAATCTTGATGTCATCATCCCAAGATGTTGAAAATCCAAGGAGATGAGTCTTCTCCAAGTGCAAGTAACTCAATCCACAATCAAATAAATGATTAATCTTCATGAGTATCTACACAAAGAAAGATGAAAACTAGTAGATACTATTCAAGAGTAAATCTAAAATGTATATAAGCTATTAAACAAGACATGATGCATAATTATCAATTAAAAGGCCTATTTTAAATGAAAATAAACTAGTTTTGACCAAAGAGAAACTTTAGTACAACGAATCCTTCTAATTTGAGGAGACTACGAATCGATCCAAGCTTTAAAGCACAGTATACTTCTTGAATGACCATAGCTCTGATACCAATTGTAGAAACTAGAAGAGGGGGTTGGGGGGGGGGGGGGGGGGGTTGAATAGTTTCTCTTCGGTTAGTGACCAAATTAAAATTCTTTCAATTAGGTTTGTGTCAAAACTACATCCTACTTGAAAGCTAGTTGCATAGTGGTTAGGTTCAATTCTGAATGCATTAACAATGATAAAAAAATTGAATGCAATGCAAGAATGTAAATTTATGTAAGGAGTAAGGAAAGAAGCAACCTAAAGAACGACGCCAAGATTTATAGTGGTTCGGCAACGAAGCTCTATCCTCGTTCCTACTCCAGTTCTCGAGTACACCTTACTCGAGATTTCCACTATATCCATCAGCTCCCTTCTTGGTGGAGAAAACTTTACAACGTCGCTTACACTATTTTCTGACACTAAGCTAAATGTCGAGACCTAATCTTAGCTAGGACCAATCTACACACGTCTCCTACTTCATAATATTCCGACACAAGGCTAGATGTCGAGTTCTAATCCAAAGCTAGAACCAATCTTCGTTGCCCATCTTCTTTTTCGACACAAGGCTAGATGTCGAGCTCTAATCCAAAGCTAGAACCAATCTTCACAACTCTTCACTTTGAAGCTAAGTGGGACTCACAAGACACATACACACATCACTTTATGGTTTAGTGAGAACTTACACACAAGACTTAAAACTCAATAAAACATATCCAAATATACACATGTAACTTGGATCCACACAAGGCAAATCTAAGTATACACATATACAATGGATTTACACAAGACTAATCAAAGTATTCACCAATACATTGCCTCAACACAACACTAATCCAAGTGTTGGTTGCATTTAACTCGTTGCTACTTATCAACCTTAAGTAGTAACTAGTTAATAAGATTAAACTGTGTTGTTTTATCAATTAATAAGAACTAAGAACAAATAAAACAACAATACCAAATACTCTTCAACATATATACTTTTATTAAAACTCAATAAAGAATCTATAACCCACTTTGTTTGCAGAATAACAAAGTGGTTGAATGACATTGTGGGGTGATCTCCTATACTTAAACTTCTTACCAAAGTTAAGATTTTAATCTTAACCAAAACGTTCATATGATTTTAGCTATATGGCTTGGTTAATGTTGAGAGAAATGACTGTTAGAAGATTGCTAGCTTTCTAATCCATAGGTTAGCCATTCCTCTGCCTTATGCGCTCCTTTTATAGGAGAAGCATATTAGGGTTTACATTCACATGTTTCCATGCATGTGTTTATCCAGTGGTTGGTTGATTCCCATGCTGGATAAATAGTACAGAATAAAAATAAACTAATCTAAGAAAACGTAAAGGTTGTACTTATAACTAACAATACAAGCAACCTTTTCCTACTTTGAATTAAAGTAAATCTTTTCCCGCCTAATGTAAAGCTTCAGAACACTGAAGTGTCTTCAGTATCATAGAGGAGATCATCATAATTCAGTTTGGTATTGTCAAGCCAAACTAAACTGAAAGCTCTTCTTTAGGACTTGTTCTTCAGCAACTAGACCACCTAACTCTTGAAGCGAAGACTCCTTTGTCTTCTAAGTTCTCTGGAAGAGGAAGGCCGAACATCCTTCAGCAAAACATTCTTTAGTAGAAATCTTTGTTCCTCTGGTCATGCTTCAGCAGAGTAACCTTTCTGCTGAACATGAAACACTTAGGGGGATTTTATATTCAAATTCTAGAGTTGCTTAAGGGCCAGTAAATACTGACCCAACAATATCCCCCTATTTGGATATACAAATAGCTTAAGTTAAAGTCAGTGGTAATTGAGCATAACAACTTCTTCTTACTTGCACTGAACAATAATTTACTTATAAACATCAGATAACCATTCATTAATAAACATTACAAATTACAAAATAACATTACAATTTATTATTTATTTCTTGTCAGGCCTAATTTCTTCTATGACAGGAGTTTGAACTAATGGATCCATAATTCTGATGTCCACCACTATTAGAAAGCACATATAGAAGGTCCTCTGAACATTCCAAATAAGTTCATTATTCATATCATCCAAGTCACTTATACCAACGAAGTCTTGTCGTTCAGGATGATTGGACATAATCATTCCCAGTTCTGGTTCTTTGAGTACATGCCCAGGGAGATGATTCTGAAACTGAACAAAACCCTTTGTATTTCTTTGCGGTGACAAAGATGTCACCCACACCATGTTTGACTAGATTGGCTCGTTTGTTCAGTTCTAGTATGGGATCTTGATCCTCTAGCAAAACATCAACATTAATATTGAGGAGCTCACCCATTCTATCATGATTTCTCTTGGAGTGAGAAATTTTGATTTGGACTTCATCCCATCTCTTGGATTTCTTCTTTGAAATATTTTGTTCCATTTCCAGCCATTCAATAAGAGATAGTTCCTTGGCTTGAAAGTCCTCCAAAATCTCATCAGTACCATCAACCCTGTAGAACTTAAGTTGAATATCACCTTTGGTAGTGAGCATGTCAATATTTGTGATTTTTGAGGGATTTCTTCTGTTCAACCTTGTCATACAAAACTTTTCATACAACATTTTTTATTTTAAAGATGTTTTCAACCTCATACTTCCTAATTTTTTGATACAGACTGAGCTTCAGATTTCTGATCTTCTTAACTCCATTTATTCTAAACACATTATCAATCTCTTCTTGAGTGGCTTCCCCAGCCTTGATCAGTCTTTCATTAAGTGTAAAGTCACCTTTTTTCTTAGGATGAATGGGAGGTGAACCATCATTACTCATGTCATCACTGGTGGTAAGACCATCAGTGTGACTATTTTTAGCTAAAGACTCCCCCTTAGTCTTAGCTGGGCTTCTATCAGCAAATGGTGACTCATAGGATGTTTCTGGTTGCTTTTGAGCCTTCTTTTGTGCATGCCTTTGAAATAGATGCTTAATGGTAGTGGTTTTATCCCACTCACCAGAAGAATGTATAGCAACTTCTGCTGACCCACTAGGAAGAAGAAAGGCAACAATAGAAGCAAGAGAGGATTGTACCTTGGTCAGCATTGCTGGAACATTATCCATAGCAGCAAGTTTTTGTTGAACCTCTTCAGATAAGGTCAACTTTTGTTTTTCCAGAAAGGCCACCCGATCCTTTATCTTTGATACGGAATCACATAAGGCATTAACTTGACCAGGCACGGGCACAAATTCTGGTGGAAACTCCTTAGAAGCATTATTGAAGGATTCTAGAAGGGATGAAATTTCTTTCTTCCAAAAAGTGGTAGTGACCACATCCTTCACCATAGGTTGTAGAGCTGCCAATAGGACATCCTTGATTTGCTCAGCAGTAGGAGGAGTTGGTCTTGCTTTAAGTGTGGCAAGTTCAGCATCAGCAAGGACCTTATCTGATTTGAGCTTATCAACCTGTGTTTGAGGAACCAACACTTGATTTGTCAGTTCTTTTACATGTTGAGCCCTGAGAGAGGGTGGCTTTGGAGTTTGGTCAACAATATCATCTTCTGGATCACTCTCATCAAGATTTACTAGAGCTCTTTCATCAAAACCAAACTCCTTTTCCAAGTCTACTGAAGACATATTAAACATGAAAGAATGCAAGTGTCCCGCCTTGGCACTGGTGGTAGGAGGCACTTCCTTAGATGTATTCTTTGTACCAGCATCATCACCTCTAGTCTGAGGACCAGTTTCAACTTCTTCACCACCAGGCTTGGTTTGACCTGATGGATCATGAGAAGCATTCCCTGATAAGTTTAGATCAATGAGTGTGTGTTTTGTCCCTTTAGTAGAACCATGTTGTTGGGGGACTACATCATTAGGAACAGATTGGCCAGGGTCAGCGTCAACTGTTATATTTGTTGACGCCTCACGCCCTGATGCTGACTCAGAGTGACAAATGAAAGGATCTGGTAAGGAAATTGGAAATGAATTCAAATTGAAAGTGCTTACCAATGCTGACTCCACTCTATTGAGCTGAGGGTGTGCTCTTTCTTCACCCTTATCCCCTAAATAAGTTGGGATAGTGGTTGCCTTCAGGGCCTCTTTATGCATGCCACCTCCAGCGGGTACTGAAGGTGGCGTCTGGCTAGGGTTCTGGTCCTGGGCCGAGGACTTTTCTTTCTTTGAAACATGGCCTTGGGAAACATTAGAAACCTCCTTAAATGAAGTATCTGTGTGGGCACTCCTCTTCTTGGACCCACGTCTTGATTTCTTAGTGTTAATAGAGGTATGCTTTTGACGAATTCCAGATGAAGCTCCAGGCTTTTTGCCTTTAAGATCCCCTTCTCCAGTTGGAGTAGTGTCTTTTGGAGCTTTGTACACTACTGGCCTTTCTGCTGAGCAGATGGCCAACATGAGTGGTGTGAAGGGATGATCAATTGCACTAACTGGAATGTTCCAGTGCTTAAGCCTAAATGGTTGAAATACCAATTTCTCTCCCTGAAGCTGAGTATATGATGTTGTTGATCCAAAACTCAGATCTAAAACCTTAGCTTGTGTAACGGTTGTAGTAGAAAGAATGAACTCAAACTACTACTAGAGAAACTTTGCAATACACAAAGTAACTAAACAAGATGCGGAAAATAATGTTTAGCACAAGAACAAGTATTGAATCAAACGTTTAACTTTAATATATCAAAGACATATGAATACCCAATAATGGTATTAGGGTTCTACAACCTTAAAGTATGAAATGAAAATGATAGAAAATAGATATATGAAAACAAAACCTAATGAGTTCTTTTATAGTGCAAGAACTCATGTACAAGATATCTACTAACAAACTAGGAAAGTATTCTGGAGAAGTAACAAAAACACGCTAATATCTCTTCAAAGTTTATCTTTGTAGCAGGGTCTTTGACTTCTAGTAGGTGGACCAATCCCTCTGACTTCAGTAATCAGCAAAGTGAACTTACACTAACAGGGGGAACTCCGACAAACAAATAGGGGGAACTAAGACTCATGCATTTGTTCCCAACAATCCTCCCCTAAACTTGTGCTTTCGCCTAAAGAAAAGTTTCAGAATAAATGATGGTTGATGAGGATGCTTACAAACTTCCTGGCCAAAGTTGACTGTTAATAAACCTAACCAGATCATAAGCAACATGCTCCTTAGCATCCACAATCAAGTCATTCTGTGCCATCTTCTTCAAGGTCTCTCGGGAGAGAGGATAATAACGATTATTGAGCAAATAAACACTCACACCTTCCATGGCCAACTCATAGACCCCATAATTTGTGAAATGCTTCCAATACAACGTCTTTGCTCCATTCTGTGAATCAAAAAGAGGGTCATTCAACTCATGCTCATACATCATATGCATGCTATCCTGTCACACCCCACCATGGCGGAATATGGGACACGACGTATGGATATCATCACAACAATATCGTGTCTATAGAGATAACTAAATGAAATGGAAATATCATAAATGGTGATACAATGTCATGAAGATGTCACAAACAATGCAGGAGTCTAGGTAAGTAGGTAACATGTCTACCTCTTACCAAAGACATACAATTAACAAATAACAAACATATAGGTGTCTACAATGTATCACTTATTCAAACATAAGTAAAGACTAAGAGGAAAGGGGGTTCCTCTAATGCAATCCTAAGCCTCCCAGCTAGCCACTCCTATTCTCATGCTTAACAACATTCTCACCCGAAAGAGACACTAAAACACGTCAACATAAAGTTGGTGAGAGTCATTGGTTTAGACTCCAACTCCAAATCAATTATAAGCTGTGTATAACAACCATTAAGAAAAGAACATATGGACAATGTGCTATAATTATGTATTAACAACTAGCATTCAATATTAACCAATCACCACAAATCCAAGGCTCCAAGCCTTACCAATAACCACAATTCCAAGGCTCCAAGCCTTACCAATCACCATGGTCACATAGGCGCCCATACACCTATGAACCAATCCCAAGGCCCCACCTTGTCAACATCTCCTTCGTACCAAGTCAAACCACAATAACAATCAAGAACCACATAGCAGTTAATCACATAAGTGTACATACAAGTCCATCACAAACCATTAAAACATTCACAACATTAGTTATAAAACCATACAGTGTCTCTTCCATCCCATCTGGAAGTCAAATCATAAAAAGACATGGGACTATGAGACTCACCTAAACAAGCTTCTCCAAATATCCGCGCTCTAGCAAAATCTAAACACACAAACATATACAATCAAGACATGAACCACATACCAAAATGGCTCATCAATCTATGTATAAGCTTATCCTACCACTTAACCCCATTTATATGCCATATGCATCTCATTACATCCCTCTATAAAGCCCTTAACTTAGTTTAGTTCATAACTCGCCCCGTTAACATTTAACCCAAAATAGTCTCGTTTTTCATACTTCAAACTATGGGTCGAACACCCCCTTAACCAAAATAACATGCCCTGTAAAATAAACCATATGCCCTTACATGTGTTAGCTAACTCTACCATTTAGATGTAACCTTTGCTCCATTCTTTGAATCATATATATATATATATATATATATATATATATATATATATATATATATATATATATATATATATATATATATATATATATATATATATATATATATATATATATATATATATATATATATATATATATATATATATATATATATATGTATATGTATATATATATATATATATATATATATATATATATATATATATATATATATATATATATATATATATATATATATATATATATATATATATATATATATATATATATATATATATATATATATATATATATATATATATATATATATATATATATATATATATATATATATATATATATATATATATATACTTTTACTTATCCAACATTTACTTATTTTAAACATATGATAAGTTTGTTATGATCAGAGGGTCTTAACCTAACCCATTTGTTTAGTCCTCCTCCAGATCTTTTATTTAATATATAAATTCTCATGTTCGTTTGAAGGTCCAATTATACTCCTAAGTACCCTAACCATCTTAAAACATTAATTTAAACCCGACTGATTTCAAAACTACTTTGACATCCGACTATTGTAACCTGTTTTTGACCCACTTTCCGACCTCCAATTTAGTTCTCGGTTCTTGAATTTGAAAGCCAACTCAATTACCTTTCCAGGGGTACCAAGATTGCAATTTAAAAGTTTGTAAAACTCTAGATATGATCAAAACAATGACCCAAAACTCTGCCCAGTTTTTAATGACGAATTTAATATGATTAACTTGATTAATTGATGAGACAGATTTTATACATGGTCTCATCGTCGAAAACGGGCTTTAAATGCATAATATATCATCATAAATGCCAAATATATGCTCGTGTTTGTTACTTATGTATTTTTAGGTACGGATATTGAGAAAATGACAAAAGATCACAAGAATGGAGCAAAAACGAACACGGGAAACGAAGTCGCACAAAGAACCAAGCCCAAAGAATGATTTTTGCAAAATGCCCCTTGAAGAATTGAAGAATGTCAAGAATAGTCCCTCATCTTTGAAGATTTGACACTTTATACCCCTCAAATATCTTTAAATATGAGTAGGGGTCCCTAAAGTTTGAAGACTTTATAAATATAGCCCTTGGGAATTGATCAAGATTGCAATGTTAGTCCTAAAATCTTCAAAGTTAACTAAAGGACTGAATTTGTAAAGCCAAAAGGACTGGATGTGCAAACTTTAGCCTAACGGATGTTAACACCAAGGACTGGTCATGAAATTACTACCAAACAGCCCAAATCCCACCCTAAGCCCAACACCTTTTAAATTATTACCCCTGTTTAATTTAATTATTTAACACCCCCAAATTTACACGCAGCGGAATACATCTTTGGGTGCTAAACAATGATACAACAACACATAATTTATAAAGAACGACTCGAAAAGAGACGTTTTAGATTTATCGTTCCCAAAACATTCATCAGAGTAGCGTAGTCCCAAGTAATCGTTACCAAAAGATAAGTTAAAACAACATATTAGTTTGTTTTAAAAATGGAACGATAAATAAATCAAAGAGTTTGAACAACATAGCAGTGCACAACTTCATTCCCGTGACCTCCAAGCTTCCACTTCTTGATTACCTGAAATACATGTGAGTAAAACAATCAGCAAAAATGCCAAGTGAATCTATAGGTTTATGTAATCAATTTGAACACAAGCAAAGATTATAAGTTTGTGGCATGCTTATAAGCATCGAATAATAATTTGCATCAACAATGATAATTGTATATAGCATAAATTGCAATAAGCTCATGGAACCGAGCCCTTAGACACTCCCAATAGTCTAATAAGACAGGAGATTTATTAATTGTCGTTACCTCCAGATTATTGGTACATTGCCGTATACCTGACTTCTCAATACAATATGTCCAAACAGTGTGGAGGTCGGGCCTAAGCTTCTGTGACAAGTCCACACAAACTGAACCGGGGCGGCTTCCCCCATAGATCTATTAATTGTACTAGCGGTTAACCCATCATAGGTTAATTAACGGTCCATAATTGAGGCTTTAACAATGGCAATCACTTAATGCAATTTAAAGGCAACCACGGGTCCATTCATAGAGGGACAAAGCATACCATAAAAACCTTGTGTTCTAAGTTTATAAAAACATGTATTCCCCCTCGCGGGTTCTTAAACAATTTAATGTGCACAAGCGAGGCTATAGACTCACCTTAGCCAATAGTGGTAATGAGACGATCGCTGGCGATAGATGATGCCTTTCAAACACGAGAACCGCAACCTATCAAATGAGGTGCGTTCATTAATAATAGACTCGAAAAATAAACCATACATAAGAATATAAAACTCGACTCATAAAATCACAACAACTCGAGAGAAAACGATACAAGTGATACTATTACACTCTCCTATATATTCATTTTATTGTTCTATGCCTTTAACAAAAATCTGCCAGAACATACCAAATGTTCAAGCCGTTTTCCCATAATTAGACACCTCAAATTTTATGATACTACTCAGAGAACTTACTTACTATATGTAGAAAGTCCTCCCAAGAGCCCATCAAAAGATTTTACTTCTAAAGTTCCCTGCCCGACTCATCTTTGAATCACAAAATCCGGACAGTTTAGCGACCTTGACTTACGAAACCATTTTGACCATCCTAAACAACTCCATTTGTAAAACCGCCACTTGATTCTAAAAATAGACTCAAAATACTAAACTTGGGGCCTGAGAACAGCCCTAGAATCATTTTGAAACTAATTTTATAGTCCCCGAGATTCGATCCAAATATCGACAACAATTTTCGGATTGTGTCAACACTCGTCTCCCGGTACACGAAAATCAAACTAGTGTAACTTTTGACTCGTAATGAGTTGGAAGGCCTACTTTATATGAAATCGAAGCTCTCGAAATTCTCTACAACATTATCCCATCATAATAATCTATACTCAGACTTTAGACCCCCGAAAATAGCCTCAAACCTACTGCCCAAAATTGACTATTTAAAAACCACACAAAATCAATTTTTCAACACAATTCTTCCACTAATATGGTCATATTAACATCCTAATATTAATATAATCTAGTTCTAACACTTGTATCATCATCAAAATCAAAAACCCAAAAATTAAAAATCAACTTTTTAACAAAAACATAGCATAAACACCATTTGATTATCACTACTAACAAATGCATACAACAAATTTGGATCAAGCATCACCAACTTTTCTAAAAAAAATTAATATGGTTGCATGTTGATAAAAATGGTACCAAAATACTCACAAGATGATTTTAAGATAGGGATTAAGCTTGGTTTTTCTTGAATTTGGCTAGATCAAAATATTTTTATGAAATTGGTGCTGGTGTTCTTATGGTGGACGGCAAGAACAAGGCAAAAGGGAAGAAGAAATGAATTTTTTTATTAAAAAAAATTTAATAAGTAGTTAGTGGAGGATTTATTTACTAGTGGGGTGAGGACCAAAGTGCAATTAGTGAATAGTTTTGGACTAAAATGTAATAAAATAGTTTAAAAGGGTAGAAAGTATAAATTGTAAATTTTAAAATATTTACGAGACTCGGGTTTCGTAAAACTACTAAAAAGTTTAAACGCACACGAAAAATAATAATATAACGACTCGATACGTAATTAAAACGATATCGTCGAAAGTATTAAATATCGAAACGATCGATAATAAAATATAAAATTTTAGGCATCCGTCGGTATCGCGATCACTAGTAATCCTCGTTACTCGTCAAAATATTAAAATATAATATTTAATATCGATTTCAACTTAAACCGTTAACATAATAATATTTAACGTTATAAAATACTTCAAAATAATTGAAAGTAGAATTAAATTATGACCTTATTTTTACGGGTTTTACATCCTCACCACCTTAAGGGAGCGACGTCCCGGCGCTCAACTCGCCTCATACACGAGTTGTTCACTACTCGAAAGGATGACGACATTCTTTATGAAGAAGTCCTTATGTTCCCACGTGATTCTCGATCCACGATCTCCACTGGTTCTTTTACAAAACGCAACTTGTCGTCAAGTTGTATCTCACCAAAAAGGAATAAATAAATAAATCCTTATCCACAAGTCACCCGTGAAGCTCGACACATGCAAATTTTATGAATCACACTAAGCTCATTCGACGACAAGAATAGATGACAGGGTTTACGGGTAAGTCGAGTTAAAAAGAGAATGTTGCAAATTAAAGGATGTCCATCGGCCGGATAGTCATGGACACACATCAAAAAGAACTAACAAGAAAAACATTTTCGTCATCGGAGGGGGCTCACACGCAGGTCCCTACTCAAAAGATAATACAAAGACATCATTTCACTTTCGCCAACGCGCATTCAAAAACTCAATGAACATCGTCGTTGAAAGTCAAAAAGATATTACATAATATGTGCTCTGTTGGGAATAAAATTAGCTAAGTCACTTGAACGCTGACAAGAGAAAATTGGACGCTGACAAGAGTAAACGAGACGCTGACAGATGAGACGCTGATACGAATTATCAAGGCGTTGACAAGAAGAATCTTAAAGACAAAGACAAGGACTAAATCTGCCAATGATGAATTCTTCAAGCTGGTGGACAAAATATGAAGATAAGAATTCAGAATATATTCTTAAAGTTATAAAAGATTTAGTCAATAAGTTATTTAAGTATGTTTATCTTGTGTCTCTTCCTAAAATAGTTGATCTTAGCTTTTTGTACAAGGCTCCTTAAACCTATAAAAGGAGGCCTTAGGGTTAGACATAAGACACATCTCACATATATCTTTTTCACACATCTCTTCTACATATATCATAGCACTTTCATTGTAATCATTCATTGATATTATTAATCACAGTGAAAGTTTGGTTTACATTGTTTTGTTCTTTGTTCTAAGTGTTAAATTCCGCATAACACTTAGTTTGTACAATACATCAAAAGTTTCTCTCCGTGTTATACTTGATTTAATCTCGATAACACAAAGCTAAATCGATCTAAGTTTGGGATCAACAAGTGGTATCAGAGCTTGTTGAGGAACTTTGATTTGAAGAACGAGATCCAATATCGTGAGGTGAACCAAGCTAAGGAAGAAGGTGAAGAAGAATCTGATGATGTTTTCAGTTAAGGCCACGTCTACTTCAAGTTCCAATTCTTCTTCATGTTCTGATAATGAGGTATGTGACAACTCTTCTTGTCGTTTAAATACTGAGAAACTTAATAAAGAGATTGCAAAATTATTAGATGACATGAGCATTGAAAGATGCAAGTTGTCTAATTATCAAATTGCTCTTACCGAAACTGAAAAGACAGTTTCTGAGTATAGGAAAATGGAGTTTGATTTAAAAGATAAAATAAATATCTTAAAACATGAGTTAAATCAAAGTAAGGATATCATAGATATCACGAATAGGGTCAATCTTGATTTAATAGCTAAGTTAGATGAGGCTGACAAGAATAAAGATAATGTGAGTCTTAAAATTCAGAGATTTGATAAGGCCACACAAACCCTAGGAGAGTGTGTAGGTAAACAAAGGGACTCTAAGGATATGAGTGGGATTGAGATGAAGGATTATACTGGTGTTCCACCACCAGCTGGGGACTTCTATGGTGTCCAAAGAAAGGACTTGTCTTGGACTGGTATTCCAGAACTCCAAGAAGAGGAATTTATTCCTCCACCAAGAGTCACTTCCCCAGTTGAAGAGTATAATCAAAAGTTGACTGACCTAAATGAATGGAAGAAAGCCAATCCTACCTTGTTTGTTAAGGGAGGTTTGTTGTGTGAAAGTCCAAATGACCCTACCCCTATCACAACACAAGAACCTACCCCTATCAAGATAACAAACCCAACCACTGGCAAGACTGTTGACCTTGGCTCACACACTGTTAAGAAACCTAGTGTCAAGTATGCAGAGATGTATAGGAAACCTAGGTCACCCCAAAGCCAAGCAAGTGTTAATGGGACAGGGTTTTACCAGTCTAAGCCTAAGTTTGTGTCTAAAAAGGCTTGTTATACATGTGGGAGCTTTTCTCATTTGGCCTATAATTGTGTCAGTGGATACAATTCATTCGCTGACAATAGGTCACCCAATGTCAATCATAGACCTTTTGTCCACTCTAAGCCACATACTACTAGACCAGCTCCTTTCTTCTCTAAGGCAGCTAATACCCATGGACAAAGGCCCTTTCAAAAGACCAACACTTGGTCAAACAGACAGTATGTTCCTGTAGCAAACCCTAATTTGGGCGCTGACAAGAACAAATTCAGTGCTGACAAGAAAAAATTCAGCGCTGACAGGAACAAATTCAGCGCTGACAAGAACAAATTCAACGCTGACAGGCACAAATACAGCGCTGACAGCTCCAAGTTTGGTATGAGACCTTATTTTAGACCATATAAACAAAGATACATGGTTAGTAAGGGTCAAGGGTCTAGGGTATCATCCCACTTAACATGGAAACCTAAACAAGAGCAAAACTCTAGTTTTAATGGTATTTCAATGACTTGCAATAGATTTAAATATCTTGAGAAGGTCATTACTAGTCTCATTGGAACAAATTGGGTGCTTAGGTCACAAAGGGATGAACAGCCATTTATGGTAAAGAATAAATCCACTCTAGTTGAACAACTAGACAGATCCAAGTCTGACAAGGCTTGGATCTCCAAAGGAAACTAATTTGTTTTCTTTTTGAGCAGCCTATCCAAAAGCAGGTTAATGATCAAGGATATTGGGATAGTGGATGCTCAAAGAACATGCATTGTTGGTCTTTCCACTGATATTATTTTTATCCACTAACATGTGATCTCTACCCATTATCATGGGATAGGGTAGCCTCTGTTGGTGTGTTTTTGTGGTTTTTATCTAACTATGCAGGAAAATGGAGCTACATTTGGATGGATACAAAGTTGCAAAATTTATTTATGATGGTTGGAGTGTTTACATTCCTATCTTGAGATAAATTTTTGCTTCTTCACATATAATGATTTGTATGCTTCTGTTAAGGGGAGGTAAACCTCTAGGATTTTGGGTATTCTTAGAATGTTCTTATCACAATTCTAGATTGTGTCCACTGGTGAGTACGGGTTAGTTTTCTAAACCGTGAGGCACTGTAGCATGCAAAGTTGATATACTTTGCACGCTGCCAAGACTTCTGACCTAGAATTGGGTGTGGTCGTATGGGTGACTTGGGGTAGATATATTTTTGGGCTTACTTGGGAAGTTGCAAAGGTTTTATATGAGTTAACTTTCTCTTTGGGGCATTTGTGAACAAAGGACTCTTGAGTTCATGTGTGTCTATCATACTTTTGCATGTGTGTATGCATGAACAGTGTTTGTCACTCTTGCTTATTAGAGACTAGTTAATTTCCTTAGGATTATTACCTTTGTCTATGTTCTAACTAAAGTTTTCTACATTCTCAAGTCTAGTTTATGCTATTTCATCTCAGTTGGTGTCATTCTTAAACTGATTTATAGACCCAAAATGTTTCATCACCCTTACAGTTTTCAAATTTTTGGATATCTGGAAGCCTAATGATCATTGAGATGTTTTTCCTAGTGATTGACATCTAGTAGCAGCAGAGATCACTTTCACAAGGGTGTATAGTGTTATGGAGATGGCTGAGACTATTGGCACTAGCTTTAATGCAGGT
Organism: Glebionis coronaria; assembly: GCA_025667525.1. Classification (NCBI taxonomy): domain Eukaryota; kingdom Viridiplantae; phylum Streptophyta; class Magnoliopsida; order Asterales; family Asteraceae; genus Glebionis; species Glebionis coronaria. The sequence goes on along the minus strand of JANFOE010000475.1, from coordinate 535,664 downwards.
CAAGTCAGTCTTATCATCAGTAAGTCCATCCCCATGTCCTATGAATCAACATTGAGGATTCATTTCCCGAATGTGGATGAGGACAGTATGAAACCTTTGACATTAATGGAATTGACGAAAATCTGTATTAGCTTGTAAAAGCATAATACAGAAACGGTACAAATTGTCAAGGATCGCTGTTTTGAACTGATAGACTTGTTATTTTGGAAGCTGATGCATGGAGGATGTTCTTGATTCCGTCCTTGTATATTGATCTTGGAGAGGAGTCTTAAAAAGGGGAGGAGCAATCGGATTTGAGTGACAAAAGTAATAAAGAAAGCTCCAATGACTCTACAGGTGTTGAAGATAATTAAGACCAAGTGAAGGCTGACTATACAAGTGATTTGAGTGATTGACTTTTCGAGATTTATTATTACTCAAATTCAGGGATAAGTATGTTTGTAAGAATCCTCTCTATATGTTTTATTTTATTCAGAAACTTGATTACTAGAGTAGATATCAAGTTTAGGGGAGGATTGTTGGGAATAAAATTAGCTAAGTCACTTGAACGCTGACAAGAGAAAATTGGACGCTGACAAGAGTAAACGAGACGCTGACAGATGAGACGCTGATACGAATTATCAAGGCGTTGACAAGAAGAATCTTAAAGACAAAGACAAGGACTAAATCTGCCAATGATGAATTCTTCAAGCTGGTGGACAAAATATGAAGATAAGAATTCAGAATATATTCTTAAAGTTATAAAAGATTTAGTCAATAAGTAATTTAAGTATGTTTATCTTGTGTCTCTTCCTAAAATAGTTGATCTTAGCTTTTTGTACAAGGCTCCTTAAACCTATAAAAGGAGGCCTTAGGGTTAGACATAAGACACATCTCACATATATCTTTTTCACACATCTCTTCTACATATATCATAGCACTTTCATTGTAATCATTCATTGATATTATTAATCACACTGAAAGTTTGGTTTACATTGTTTTGTTCTTTGATCTAAGTGTTAAATTCCGCATAACACTTAGTTTGTTCAATACATCAAAAGTTTCTCTCCGTGTTATACTTGATTTAATCTCGATAACACAAAGATAAATCGATCTAAGTTTGGGATCAACATGCTCTACATGATCGGACGTCATCGGATGATGCCGCCTCAAGTTCCCACAACTTACGATCATTTGACTAGATCACACACAATATAAGTACATAAAAGAAAAGGTCGAACCTAAACATCAAATAGTGATCTTCAATACGAGGAACAGTACGAGATAAAAATGAATTTAATAAACGCATAAACGAAAACAATGTGCTAAAATGATTTAAGGTTGACGATCGACGAGGGATCTCGACTCACGTAACCGTAAAACACAATAATTCACATTAGAAAGAAAATGAGACGAAGAGTAAACTAAATATCAACATTAAAATAACGTTTGTCACAAGTATCCATCCCGGTTTTGGCATACCTTAAAACTCAATTGAGGTACTTTCTTGATAAAGATGACATATTAAAAATAGAAGTTAAATAGCTTCATAATTTATTTTGGTTGTCTTAAGAAACTTTGCAACAATGACATGAATTTATTAATTAAATTCGTATTGATGGTTACAATTAGAAAATATAATTTCCAAATTAAATCATTATTAGGAATATAGATTAAACCGTTAATTTAATTATATTAAATGTAAAGTATGATAAATCAATTACTTCAATAGATAGAACATGATTTCATTTTAAACATTAGTTTTAGTTATACAAAATATGATGTATAAATTTGACCTTTTTCTTATGGTAGTTATTTTGATAATTGAAAATCATTTGAAAATGTTGACAAGTTCCATAAAAAATTTTATAATACGTTGTAGAAATACATAAAGGTGTTTATTATTTCAAAATAACATGGGATATATTCGGGTTTCGAAATGTGACAAGATAACAAACGAATGCGAATGGAAATAATAGTCAATAATTAGTACAAAATCAATGGTACAAAAGGGGACGAAACAAATGTCGTATGAATTCTTAAAGAGAATAATAAAATAAAGGCGTCGATGGTAAGACGATAAGAAATAGTACATTAAACAAGTTGTCAATTTTGTTAGTGCGGTCGATGGTTCACCAATATCAGTTTGTTAACTTAGCGGTGGTCGATACATGATCGGAAATAAGATTCATACAAAAGTTTAATCAAAGAAAATTCCTAATAATCACTTGTAATTAAAACAAATCAAATGAATGATGTTAGTGTTTAAAGAGATAAGTCAAAGCACGGTTCACAAGAGTGGATTTCGAGACAAACGAGAGTGACGGACGTCATCCTGGATATACGGAAATCACTCTAGTGATAAATCATCATTCACGTGCGGAGACATTCCAAAGATCTACCAAATCTCATAATGACATTGGACGAGAAGAAAAGATGAAACATCGAGACTTTCAAGTTCTTTATCAACAGTCAGTAATTAGACGAACGGTCAAAAGAATTTAGTTATAAGAGAAAATGAAGTAACAAGTAGAAAACAATCGTCGAGTAAAAACGTACTCGTAAACGCGTAATTCGTTCAAGAGAAGGTAAGAGAACATATGCGGATGCATAGAAATTGTGCTACTTGCTTAAAATATAAAGGCTTTCAAAACTACTTTTCACTTTATTTCATTTTATTTTATTCTATTATGAATTCAAGTACAAAGTTGATTATTATCAAAGATTTTATGGTGACTACTATTCAGCCTAGCATGGCTCCTTCTAAATTAGACATAGGTGATCAGGCCATGTATAATTTAGGAATAGCAATGCAGTGCTCAGTTTCGTCGAAAAGTATTACGTTTCTTATGTTTATATATAAACCATGCCATTTGTAAAATGGAATTTAAAAATAGTTTATAAATTTAAAGGATACAAGGAATTTTTGAGATACTCAATAAGCAACTTTTAATGTTACGAAAAGTATTAACACCAAAGTAAAAACAATTGGTGAAAATAATCGTAAAACAATATCAGGTTTATTTATAAGGTGACATCAAGGTGACAACGTATAAAGTAGCCAAAGGTTTGCAAAAAGTAGCAAATAGTAGTTCATAAAACAACCAATGAAATTGTCACGAGTTAATAAGGTTTCAAAAGGTTATAAGGTTTAGACGAAAACGCCATGAGACACGGGATAAAAATATCGACGAAGAATATGAAGACAAAACTTCAAAACTCAACCCAAATCAGTGGAAGGTTAGAAGAAAATAAAAATAAAATAACATCGAATGACAAATGAGTCATATATATATAAAAAATAAGGCAATCCATATGTGTAAACTACTCGACACATACATGCTTTTAAGAAAAGTATATTATTCATTTTCAAATTACACCGTTATTCCGGTAATTGCTAATCCTGTAAAGTTTCTATATTTAGAAAGTTTATATATTAGGCGGGTTTCCGATTTTAGAATGTTTCGAAATCTAAGTCGTTAAAATTGACTTATAAAAATGTTAACCTTTTTGACAAAATTAATTATCCACAAATTTTTTTTTATTCAAAAGCTCCATTTTATACCTTCATGATATATGTATACATGATTCGGACCCAAAAGTTTTTGTTTTAAGTCTAATGTTTATAAGAAAATTTTATAGACAACCTTAAGTATCATTAAAAATTTCTGCATAAAATGCATTTTCTGACACATCTAAAAGTTCAATCAAACTTTATTAATATTTTAAATTATAACGCAATTTTTTTTCTACGTCATTTAATATGTTTTACCAACACTTTTTTTTTTGACCCAAAAATTTACATACACACATGTATGGATCACATTGTAATAAAATATGATTTATATAAATGAGCATATAAAGAAAATATGGCATAAAAATGCAAGAATACCAACAAGAAATTTGAAAGTCAAACGGTTCATGACGTTCATAATTTAGATTTCAAAATGCAATGTATGCAAATCTCCTTGGTGCCACGATTGTCAAAAACACAAAACATAACAAGAAAAGAGTGGAACATTAACATGCTACACTCCGGGAGCGAGAAGGTTAATGAAAAACAAATGATACAATTTTATATAAGTAAAATCGTATTCCAATTCTAGCGCCATAATCTAGACGATGATTTATAAAATAACGATGACGTTACCGAGATATAAGTGAACAATACACTTCGGAGTCAATACATATAAATGTCAATAAATAGCGGTTAGTCTATTCCAAAGACACATTGAGCTACACAATGGTCTAGAAATTACGTTAAAAGACGTCCAAGCACAAATAGCCGGAAGACGATTTGAATATCTATAGATATCTCAAAGGGTTAAACAATGAAAGTGACGCGCGTAGATGAAGTTATGTAAGGTCATAATATAAAATTTTGCAATAAAAGCAATTTAAATACTTCAAAAATAAATACAGAAAGATCATGAAATTCGTTGTATTTATTTAAATTAATCATTAATAAATGATAAACTTTTATCGAAAAGTTTAACGACATAAATATATATCGATAAATGGATCCTAGATATAAATATATATCAATAAAGGGATCATAGTATTTATTTATAATTACTTGGCAATAAAAGGATACGTAATAACTTATACAAAAGTTGTAATCCTTGAAGTAGCTTGAACCTGAAGTCACGTGAAGTTATGTGCACCGACTCTTTGAAAAATAAAAACTGACAGTTATAGTTTAGGTTTTTAAAATAAAGACCTAGTTCTCTATAACCCATGGCTCTGATACCAATCTTTAACACCCCCAAATTTACACGCAGCGGAATACATCTTTGGGTGCTAAACAATGATACAACAACACATAATTTATAAAGAACTACTCGAAAAGAGACGTTTTAGATTTATCGTTCCCAAAACATTCATCAGAGTAGCGTAGTCCCAAGTAATCGTTACCAAAAGATATGTTAAAACAACATATTAGTTTATTTTAAAAATGGAACGATAAATAAATCAAAGAGTTTGAACAACATAGCAGTGCACAACTTCATTCCCGTGACCTCCAAGCTTCCACTTCTTGATTACCTGAAATACATGTGAGTAAAACAATCAGCAAAAATGCCGAGTGAATCTATAGGTTTATGTAATCAATTTGAACACAAGCAAAGATTATAAGTTTGTGGCATGCTTATAAGCATCGAATAATAATTTGCATCAACAATGACTTCTCAATACCTCCAGATTATTGGTACATTGCCGTATACCTGACTTCTCAATACAATATGTCCAAACAGTGTGGAGGTCGGGCCTAAGCTTCTGTGACAAGTCCACACAAACTGAACCGGGGCGGCTTCCCCCATAGATCTATTAATTGTACTAGCGGTTAACCCATCATAGGTTAATTAACGGTCCATAATTGAGGCTTTAACAATGTCAATCACTTAATGCAATTTAAAGGCAACCACGGGTCCATTCATAGAGGGACAAAGCATACCATAAAAACCTTGTGTTCTAAGTTTATAAAAACATGTATTCCCCTCGCGGGTTTATAAAACAATTTAATGTGCACAAGCGAGGCTATAGACTCACCTTAGCCAATAGTGGTAATGAGACGATCGCCGACGATAGATGATGCCTTTCAAACACGAGAACCGCAACCTATCAAATGAGGTGCGTTCATTAATAATAGACTCGAGAAATAAACCATACATAAGAATATAAAACTCGACTCATAAAATCACAACAACTAGAGAGAAAACGATACAAGTGATACTATTACACTCTCCTATATATTCATTTTATTGTTCTATGCCTTTAACAAAAATCTGCCGGAACATACCAAATGTTCAAGCCGTTTTCCCATACTTATACACCTCAAATTTTTATGATACTACTCAGAGAACTTACTTACTATATGTAGAAAGTCCTCCCAAGAGCCCATCAAAAGATTTTACTTCTAAAGTTCCCTGCCCGACTCATCTTTGAATCACAAAATCCGGACAGTTTAGCGACCTTGACTTACGAAACCATTTTGACCATCCTAAACAACTCCATTTGTAAAATCGCCACTTGATTCTAAAAATAGACTCAAAATGATAAACTTGGGGCCTGAGAACAGCCCTAGAATCATTTTGAAACTCATTTTATAGTCCCCGAGATTCGATCCAAATATCGACAACAATTTTCGGATTGGGTCAACACTCGTCTCCCGGTACACGAAAATCAAACTAGTGTAACTTTTGACTCGTAATGAGTTGGAAGGCCCACTTTATATGAAATCGAAGCTCTCGAAATTCTCTACAACATTATCCCATCATATTAATCTATACTCAGACTTTAGACCCCCGAAAATAGCCTCAAACCTACTGCCCAAAATTGACTATTTAAAAACCACACAAAATCAATTTTTCAACACAATTCTTCCACTAATATGGTCATATTAACATCCTAATATTAATATAATCTAGTCCTAACACTTGTATCATCATCAAAATCAAAAACCCAAAAATTAAAAATCAACTTTTTAACAAAAACATAGCATAAACACCATTTGATTATCACTACTAACAAATGCATACAACAAATTTGGATCAAATATCACCAACTTTTCTAAAAAAAATTAATATGGTTGCATGTTGATAAAAATGGTACCAAAATACTCACAAGATGATTTTAAGATAGGGAGTAAGCTTGGTTTTTCTTGAATTTGGCTAGATCAAAATATTTTTATGAAATTGGTGATGGTGTTCTTATGGTGGACGGCAAGAACAAGGCAAAAGGGAAGAAGAAATGAATTTTTTTATTAAAAAAAATTTAATAAGTAGTTAGTGGAGGATTTATTTACTAGTGGGGTGAGGACCAAAGTGCAATTAGTGAATAGTTTTGGACTAAAATGTAATAAAATAGTTTAAAAGGGTAGAAAGTATAAATTGTAAATTTTAAAATATTTACGAGACTCGGGTTTCGTAAAAATACTAAAAAGTTTAAACGCACACGAAAAATAATAATATAACGACTCGATACGTAATTAAAACGATATCGTCGAAAGTATTAAATATCGAAACGATCGATAATAAAATATAAAATTTTAGGCATCCGTCGGTATCGCGATCACTAGTAATCCTCGTTACTCGTCAAAATATTAAAATATAATATTTAATATCGATTTCAACTTAAACCGTTAAACATAATAATATTTAACGTTATAAAATACTTCAAAATAATTGAAAGTAGAATTAAATTATGACCTTATTTTTACGGGTTTTACAAATTAGTCAAAGGGTCAACCCCTTAATTTCCCACCAAACACTAATTTTAAAAAACCATTTACCCAAAACGGATTAAACACCCCTAATCCCATGTTCATAACCCACATAAACCCTAATCCTAAAATCTACAAAACAAAGGCGTTTTGTTAATTGCTTCCAGAATGGTGATAACCATCACCCTCACCTAAACCCACATAAAAACCGTGACCAAGACACACCCATGTGTCTTGTGGGACCACCCCCTGCCCCGTCCCTTTCTTCCCAAAACCCTATACCAGACAAGATCAAGGGTCCTCATCCAAACATGTTCCCAAAGGCTTATTTGACAATCAAGATGCAAAGTTTACAGCTGGAAGGCCACAAACATCACTCTCCAAGTACAAGAATCACATTGGAGCACATTTTGACCAAGAACTTTTCAGTCCAAGAGTAGTTTAGGACTTTCATGTATTAGGGTTTTAGTTATCTAGATTGTTCTATCAGTTGTATAAATAGGAGATGCATGTGTCCCTATTTACTTGTTCCAAAATTTTTTAGCAAAATCTTGTAATTCCTTTTTAATCAATATAAAAGTTGGTATTTTTATTGTAAATGTAATTCCTTTTTATAAATTAAAAGTTGGTAAATGTTTGAGCTAAGGTTCTGAGTTCCATCATAATTTGTGTTTGGGTTTCTAAGTTTTTGGCAAATTTAATTCCTTTTTCAAAAATTACTTTGAAAAGCTGGTGTTTTGTTAAAGTTTGATCCTGTTTCTTTTTCACGTTATAAGGATTGTGTTTAAAGGATTTCAAAAGTTTGAGATAGAAGATTTTCAGAAATATTAAAAAGAAAAGAAAGAAATCAGAATTATTTTTGTTATCACCCTTTGTTGATCTTAGCAGAAATCATTAGAAGCTTGTTTGTCCAAGGATCTGCACAAGCCCGTGCTTGTTGGAGATGGCATTGCAGCCATTGTGGGACCTGGATGTGGGCCCCACAAGGTAAATTCCTTGTATCTCAGTTTTGAGTTTCAAAAATTGTTATAATTGTGATCTATGTGATTTGGTAGAAGAGTTGTTTAAGTTCTGATTTTGTGGTTTGATTATGCTCACTAGTTGCTGGTATGCATGTTAGAAGCTATTGAAATCAGATTTGTTGGGTTTAAAAAGCATTTGGTGTGTTGAAATTTGATTTTCAGTAACTAAAGGGGTGTTTGGATTTGAGTTTTAGCTAGGAACTATTGAGAGATTTTGGTTTTAAAATCATCTAGACAAACTTAGGTTCCATGAGATATGTGTTATCAGTATAAGGATTTCAGTTTGGTAGGATTTGAATAGGATTTGTGTACTAAAATCGCAACCAAGTGGTCAAAAATCAGTAATCCATTTTCTGCCATATTTTGTGCTTATTTGACATTGAAATCTTGTTCCTTGTTAGATGATTGGATAAAGAAGGGATTGAAATCAGTTTTATGCTAGTTGGTAGGGTTGTATACAAGATTTGATCACTTGAATCTCACATTTGTGCCAAATAGATCAGCTAACTGTTCATTAGAACCTATTAGCTTAATCGGTCACCTTTGTGTGCTATTTTTGTGTAATTTTTGTGTAGGAACTTGTTGTTTTCTTGTTTAATTGACTTCCCATAACCCAACTGGTTGTGGGAGTGCCCCCATTATCCATCAAATAGCAACAAATCTCATTGAACAAGCTCCTCTTGTTCTATCTTCACAAGTGAAGATATTAATTTTTGTTCATCAGTTATTTTGTAATCTGGGCATTCTTTTGCTCCTATAGTTTTGATTCCAGCTTATTTTTGATTAAAAGTTTGTGTTTTAGAGTAAGCTTAGGGTGCTGATTTGAGTTTGTAAAGTTTAAAAAAAAGAAAAAAAAAAAGTTTTTTGTAAAAAGGACGTGGCCAGGACTCGAACCTGCGCCACTCCTCTCACACTCCAACGTGATAACCAGTTGCCCTAGGGTCTTTGACTGGTTATCACTTGGATTCTTAATTACTTAAGGAGTATTTGTTTTTGGCTTATTTAACCTAACAACTTAGTTATAAGCTGATTTCAGCTTATTCCTTTTAGATTTTTACAACCTAGCATTTTTCCTTTATACTTATTTGGGTTTAGGACTTTTTGGTTCAATAAATTTATTTTTCACGTGTTTATTTAATTTACTAGGATTATTTTAAGTTTAAATTTTAGAAAGTGAATAAAAAATAGGAAAAAGCATTTTAAAATATGGAAAAATAGTTTTTAGGTTTTCAACTATATTTTTGAGGTTTACAGCCAATAAAGTTTTCAATTTAACTTATTTTTGATTTTATATGATTTTAGGGTTTTTAACCAACTTTAGAATTTAATATAAAATTATTAAAAAGGTTTTGGAAACTTTTGATTGCATTTCTGTCTTAGTTACATTATTCTAGATTTTTGGTAATTTTTTAGATTTTTTTATAAACTTTGAATTTTTTTGAATATTTTATTATTATTTTATTATTAAAAATTAAAAGTTAGTTTTTTTTTTTTCATTTTTCCCAGTTCAACTAGCTGAAGTTAGGAGTTTTACAACTTTTAGAATATTTTCATAGTCCTTAGATTTATTTTTATAATTATTTTAAGTTTTATTAGATTTATTAATTTTTAAATCATTTTAAATAGTTTTGGTTAGTTTAAAAATGTTCTAAATTAGTTTTAAATTAAGTTAGGCTGCTTTAGAGGTTTACAAAGTGATAAAACTCATTTTGGGCTTTTTAATAATTAAATTGATTTTTAGGGCTTTAATTAGCATTAAAAAATCATTATTTAATTAATTAAAAGGTTTGGCGCCGCTGCCGGGGAGGCGTGTTGTGTTTGATTTGAACAATTGTTGTTTTTATGTATAGCCATAATAAGTATTTGTATTAGTAGCACTCTACTAATACGTATTATCGTTTTTCGTGTTTTGTGAATACTATTAATATATTGTATACGTAGAACAATAAATTCACAAGTACTCCAAATACGTGAGAAATCACAACCTTGATTTGGGAGGTCATTACCCAATCATTATATTCGAATCTCAAACCAAAGAAAAAAGTAAAAAATAGATAAATACTTTCGTGAAGCTCGATATTGAAAAATACAAACTATAAGGTGGGTATAAGGCGGTTGTATTTCATGACCTATAGGAAAAAGGCTCTTAAGTGCTTCGCGCCGCCTCGTTTCCTCCGCTTGCTTGTGCGTGTTTTGAGATTGAAAGATAATCGAGGGTTTCGCCGCCCAAAGTATTATTACGTATCATATATATTTTCTTGGTTTCATTGATTAAACCCTCTTGAACGATTTGGTGTGCCACCATCGTTCTAAAGTCATCGAAGGCGTTCACTTCACGTGATCGTTTTCATTCCTTGAGGCTTCTTTAATCAAGAGATTTGATTAAGGAGGAGATTTGTAGATTTGTGTCTACTTAATACAATCCAAAATCCAAAAAAAGTAAAAACAATCAAAAACACAAAAAAAAATTAAAAAAGTCAAAAATACCAAAAGAATCTTCTTTGCTCACCCCTACGTTGTACGTTACGTTTATGCTAACTCGTTCCCAAGCAAAACGTCAACGTAAACGTCGTAATCGAAAGGAAAAGACACCAACGCCTTCTATAGAAGAGACTCCAAGTGAGGAACCCGTTGTAGAACAAGAAGCTATCATGGCTAATCGTACTATGATGGAGTTGCTTCAAGCACCCACCGAGGGTTTTGGAGAGGCAATTGTGATTCTCGCCATCCTTGCGGAGAATTTCGAGATCAAAACGGGTTTAATGTCTATGCTTCAAGCTAACAAGTTTCGCGGCCACGAAAAAGACAACCCACATTATCACATTAGGCAATTCAATCGTCTCACCGCGACTAGCAAGTTTAAGGACGTGCCCCACGATGCCATTAAGATGATGTTGTTCCCATGCTCGTTAGATGGGCCCGCTAAGATTTGGTTAGAGAAAGAACCCCCAAATTCGATTTTGACGTGGGGTGATCTCGTGTCTAAATTTGTGAACCAATTTTTTCCACCGTCTAAAACAACACATTTGAAAAACAAAATTTCACGTTTTACTCAAAAACCTAATGAGAGTTTTTCAATGGCTTGGGAAAGGTTTAAAGAAATGTTACATGAATGTCCACACCATGATTTTTCCGAATTGCATCAAATTGATACTTTTTACAATGGGCTTAATGATCATGAACAAGATTACTTAAATGCCGCCGCGGGTGGTAATTTTTTGTGCAAAACGACCGATGAAGCTTTAACAATAATTGAGAATAGGTCTAAGGTTTACAACCCTCGTAACACACCGAGTGTTGCCACTATGGGTTCGTCATCGTCGTCTCGTAATATGAATGCCTTGCAAGATGAAGCAAATGAGGAAAATCGGTTTTTCGATAGGTTTTCGACTCTTATGAGTCATTGGAAAGCACAAGATGCTTTGAATACCGCCTCGGTTAAGGCGATTGCCAAGAGTTGTATTTCGTGTGGTGGAGCCCATGATTTTTCCGAGTGCATTACCGCGGATGGTAAGACTTCGAATGCTTACGTAGCTACGAGAACTTACAACCAAGTCGGTCAAGGTTCCCGCCAAAATCAAGCTCCACAAAATCAAAATGCTAATAACTATCGAAACAATCAAAGTGGTGGTTACCAAGGAAATCAACGTAACTTCAATAAGGGTAATTATTAAAGTGGAAATGGGCAAGTTTCTAATCAAAACAAAAACTGTGATCTTCAAAACACCACCCAAGGTTTTCAAAATGCTCACACCAAAAATCTTAGTGGAGAATTTTTAGATTATGCAAAAGCTAACGATGCTAAGTTTGATAACATGCAATGTGAGATGATTAGCTTAAGATCCGAGTTAAAAACCGAGCTTAAAAACGAACTTGCTAATGAATTGAGAAATCATTCTAATAAAATGGAAGGAAATGTCCAACGTCTCCAACAAAACCAACAAAAAATGGAGCAAGGGCAACATGAGATTAAGAAAGAATTGTTAAAAGCGGATGCTAGGCAATCTAAGTTTGAAGATAGAATGGGTAAAATGTTTGAAGCTATCATGTGTAAGCCCTCTTCTTCGGGTGGTCTTCCTAGTGATTCCATCGTGAACCCGAAAGGAGAATTGAAAGTTATTGCTACTCGTAGTGGAAAAACTCTCAAAGAACCCATTTCTCGTCCAAGTACTTCTATGGAGAAGGAAAAAGAGAAAGAGCCCGAGGTGGTGGTAGAAAAGGAGCATATTACAAGCCCACGAAGTACCGCTCAAACCCCACCTACGATTGAACCAATACCAATCATGGAACCCGAGATTCCAAGGCCGATGCCTATGCCCCAACCCACACCACCCTTACCTTACCCATCGTGACGAAGCAAGGAAAAGGCACAAGAGCGAAATATTATCAATTTGAACTTTTTATGAAAATGTTTCGTGACTTGCATTTCAATATAAGTTTTGCCGACGCTTTGGTCATGATGCCTCGATTTGCCGCGAACTTTAAAAGTATGTTGAACAACAAAGAGAAATTGCAAAAATCGTCTAATTGTTCATCGGTTTTTCTTAGCCGCATACCTCAAAAACTCGGCGATCCCGACAAGTTTTTAATCCCATGTGCTGTACAAGATATGGAAGAATGCTACGCCTTGGCCGATCTTGGTGCTAGTATTAACTTGATGCCACTTGAGATCTTTAAGTCGCTCAATCTTCCCAATCTTACTCCTTCAAGCATGTCAATCGAGAAGGCCAATCATTCTACGATTCTATCTTGTGGAGTAGCCGTGGACGTCTTCGTGAAAGTTGGGAAATTCTACTATCCCGTGGACTTCATCGTTGTTGACATTCCCATCGATCCTAAAGTTCCCCTAATTTTAGGTCGATCGTTTTTGGATACTTCGAGAGCACTCATCGATGTGCATGCAAGAAAAATCACTCTACGTTTCAATGAGCAAGAACTCGTCATTAATGCAACCCAAAACTCTACGCTTTCTCATGTGTATTCGATCAGGTCTTTGTACAATGTTAATCCCACCAAAAAGATTTGCAAAAAAGTTTCAAAAAGAGTTTTAGAGGTTGTTGAGAAAAATAAAGTTCCATCCCCTCCGCCGATGGAGGTTAAGAGTGTTAAGACTACGTCTCCAATCATGGAAGACTCTTCGGATGATGAATATGTTTACCCAAATGGGGGAGTTTTCTTTATCGACAAACGTTTTGAGGACTTACCACCACCAAAACCAAAAAGATTTTAAAATGTGAGAATTTTTAGTGTGACTAATATTGCTTTAGAAACGCCAAATATTTTTGACATAATCAAATTGGGTTTTCATAAGGAGAGTTTAAAAGATGAAAAAGTAAAAGATTTTGAATCGAATTTAAAAGATTTTTCTACAACTCTAATTCTGTCATCAACGCGTGTATTGAGTACTACAAGCTCGTCTTCTCCTTTTGACGATGCTTTGTGTGGACTTATTGTGGGGGAAGCCCCTTATGTTCCCTCCCCTTTCTCCATCGAGGACGAGATATTTGACCCCGGAATTGCTTATAAAGGGAAATCTCGGTCTTCCACCGATGCAATAAATGGAAAATCTTTTCATTTGATTGGTGCGAGTCTACCTCGAGTAGCTCATGTCTTTAGAGACTTACCCATTGTCCCACCCTTCTATTTCTTCTCATCTATTTTCTTTAAACCCTATGGGTTTGTGTTGGCACATGTTGAAGTGGCGTTGATTTGTTTATCCAAAGAAAACGAGAACGCCATCTTCGCCCCCGGTATTTCGCATCATCAAAGGACTTAGTCCTTAATGCCGGTTGCTTTTTGGGCCTTGTTCATCATGTAAGTCCCACCAAAAATTGACCATACCATGATTTTCCCCAAATGATCACATTTGTGGGGACTCGAGTCGAGCTTTTGACTCGGTTATCAAAAACAAGGTGCGTCGTGGGGGAGTTCCCATGTTTATCCTTGTAAATATTTTTCTTTTAATCATAATGTGTGGGGATTTGTGCCCTTCCAACCTTTGTTCCGTGGTTGTTTGTGAATTGTGGTTATTAGATCATCATCTTCACGATTCAAGCCTCTCGTGTTCATTTTACATGAGCCTTGATCGTTTGCTTTGAAGACATTCCCAGAATCCACATGTTGTATCCTTTATCGTTCTAACCTTAGGTTTCTAGCACACTTCATAAACGGCTATTAAATTTAACGGTTCCACCTTTTCCATGCTAGATTAAGCATTCGACTACGTTTCTAGTATGGGGGTTTCCAACCCTTAGACTCGAAACATTGAGGACAATGTTTAACTTTAGTATGGGGGGGGGGGGGTGGGGTGAATAGATACATCACTTTGCTTACGCCCTCGCGCACTCCAAAATTTTTGTTTTTGTCTTTCGCTTTGTTGCAAAATAAGGCTAAAAATGGCCAAATTTTAAATTTTTCTCATGTTTTTATAAGTGTTTAAGACACGAATGTAGATTTTCCGATGGCGAGAATAAGAGTACTTTTTGACTCGACCGTGCGTGTTGAGCACTTAGCTTCGATTCCTTAACTTGTATTAGGCTAAGTCTCTTAAATGAGGACGATAAATGATAGCGTTTTTATAAGTCTCGTAAACTTTCACGATCTTATGTGTAGTAATTATTACTTATTCTCCCCACACTTGTATATAAATAATTGCTAATAAATATTTAATTAGCGGTTTAGTCTCTATTGTTAGTTTCTAGTTTGTTTTGCCAGCGTCAGGGTTTTGAAGTATTGGCACCCGAATAATCAAAGGTTTCACCCAATAATAAGATTTCAAGTGCTCACCTAAATCAAGCAAAAATTTGAAGCTCCCAAAAGCCGAATAATCTATGCAAAATTGAAAGTGAATCAAGCCTTAATCTTTGAAACCTTAAAGATCCAAAATTCGCCTTAGCGTGAGGATATACGTCAAGTCAATAAAACCACCAATGATGGTGGATAATAAAAGACAAGGGCAAGACCGAAGTCATAATAAAAGCTTCATGGCGAACTTGAATAAAAGATGGAGGTAAACCAAGATAATAAAACCACCGATAATGAGGCGGATAATAAAAGTCATGGTAATAAGTCTCATGTTCAAAACCGTTATAAAACCGTGTTTATCGATCCTTTTTATTGACTTAATTGTTTGAAATCGTTGTCTATTAGTATGAATTATTAATTTGACGATTTAGGTTACACCGTTGAGACTCTATTTTTGGACTTAATCTCTTATCACGCATAAGTCAATGATGTATCCTCGTGATCATTAAGACAAAATAAAATATAAGAGATACCAATTAAGAATAAGGGGGATTAGGTACATAATTAACACTCATGAGTAATGAATGTGTTGCTAACTTATGATAACAATGATCTCGTTACACGCTTAGCATGGAATTAGGTGAAAATCAAGGACGATGAACTTATCTCTATGAGGCATTTACGTGTTCTTATTCTAGGAACCTAAACGTCCCATTTTGCGATGAAAATCATACATTATGTCTAAAACGAAAGTAGTAGTAATAGTAGTAGTGTAGCTAGTTTATCTTTCAATAAAAATGAATTTTGGAGTTGCGTAGATACTTTATTGAAGCATTGCGTGGGGGCACGGCAATGGTTTAGTATGGGGGAGTGATGAGACGGCTTTTATACATGGTCTCATCGTCTAAAACAGGATTTAAATGCATAATATATCATCATAAATGCCAAATATATGCTCGTGTTTGTTACTTGTGTATTTTTAGGTACGGATATTGAGAAAATGACAAAAGATCACAAGAATGGAGCAAAAACGAACACAGGAAACGAAGTCGTACAAAGAACCAAGCCCAAAGAATGATTTTTGCAAAATGCCCCTTGAAGAATTGAAGAATGTCAAGAATGGTCCCTCATCTTTGAAGATTTGACACTTTATACCCCTCAAATATCTTTAAATATTAGTAGGGGTCCCTAAAGTTTGAAGACTTTACAAATATAGCCCTTGGGAATTGATCAAGATTGCAATGTTAGTCCTAAAATCTTCAAAGTTAACTAAAGGACTGAATTTGTAAAGCCAAAAGGACTGGATGTGCAAACTTTGGCCTAACGGATGTTAACACCAAGGACTGGTCATGAAATTACTACCAAACAGCCCAAATCCCACCCTAAGCCCAACACCTTTTTAATTATTACCCCGGTTTAATTTAATTAGTCAAAGGGTCAACCCCTTAATTTCCCACCAAACACTAATTTTAAAAAACCATTTACCCAAAACGGATTAAACACCCCTAATCCCATGTTCATAACCCACATAAACCCTAATCCTAAAATCTACAAAACAAAGGCGTTTTTGTTAATTGCTTCCAGAATGGTGATTACCATCACCTTCACCTAAACCCACACAAAAACCGTGACCAAGACACACCCATGTGTCTTGTGGGACCACCCCCTGCCCCGTCCCTTTCTTCCCAAAACCCTATACCAGACAAAATCAAGGGTCCTCATCCAAACTTGTTCCCAAAGGCTTATTTAACGATCAAGATGCAAAGTTTACAGCTGGAAGGCCACAAACATCACTCTCCAAGTACAAGAATCACATGGGAGCACATTTTGACCAAGAACTTTCAAATTCAGTCCAAGGGTAGTTTAGGACTTTCATGTATTAGGGTTTTAGTTATCTAGATTGTTCTATCAGTTGTATAAATAGGAGACGCATGTGTCCCTATTTACATGTTCCAGAATTTTTAGCAAAATCTTGTAATTCCTTTTTAATCAATATAAAAGTTGGTATTTTTATTGTAAATGTAATTCCTTTTTATAAATTAAAAGTTGGTAAATGTTTGAGCTAAGGTTCTGAGTTCCATCATAATTTGTGTTTGGGTTTCTAAGTTTTTGGCAAATTTAATTCCTTTTTCAAAAATTACTTTGAAAAGCTGGTGTTTTGTTAAAGTTTGATCGTGTTTCTTTTTCACGTTATAAGGATTGTGTTTAAAGGATTTCAAAAGTTTGAGATAGAAGATTTTCAGAAATATTAAAAAGAAAAGAAAGAAATCAGAATTATTTTTGTTATCACCCTTTGTTGATCTTAGCAGAAATCATTGGAAGCTTGTTTGTCCAAGGATCTGCACAAGCCCGTGCTTGTTGGAGATGGCATTGCAGCCATTGTGGGACCTGGATGTGGGTCCCACAAGGTAAATTCCTTGTATCTCAGTTTTGAGTTTTAAAAAATTGTTATAATTGTGATCTATGTGATTTGGTAGAAAAGTTGTTTAAGTTCTGATTTTGTGGTTTGATTATGCTCACTAGTTGCTGGTATGCATGTTAGAAGCTATTGTAATCAGATTTGTTGGGTTTAAAAAGCATTTGGTGTTTGAAATTTGATTTTCAGTAACTAAAGGGGTGTTTGGATTTGAGTTTTAGCTAGGAACTATTGAGAGCTTTTGGTTTTAAAATCATCTAGACAAACTTAGGTTGCATGAGATATGTGTTATCAGTATAGGGATTTCAGATTTGTAGGATTTGAATAGGATTTGTGTACTAAAATTGCAACCAAGTGGTCAAAAATCAGTAATCCATTTTCTACCATATTTTGTGCTTATTTGACATTGAAATCTTGTTCCTTGTTAGATGATTGGATAAAGAAGGGATTGAAATCAGTTTTATGCTAGTTGGTAGGGTTTTATGCAAGATTTGATCACTTGAATCTCACATTTGTGCCAAATAGATCAGCTAACTGTTCATCAGAACCTATTAGCTTAATCAGTCACCTTTGTGTGCTATTTTTGTGTAATTTTTGTGTAGGAACTTGTTGTTTTCTTGTTTAATTGACTTCCCACAACCCAACTGGTTGTGGGAGTGCCCCCATTATCCATCAAACAGCAATAAATCTCATTAAACAAGCTCCTCTTGTTCTATCTTCACAAGTGAAGATATTAATTTTTGTTCATCAGTTATTTTGTAATCTGGGCATTCTTTTGCTCCTATAGTTTTGATTCCAACTTATTTTTGATTAAAAGTTTGTGTTTTAGAGTAAGCTTAGGGTGCTGATTTGAGTTTGTAAAGTTTAAAAAAAAGAAAAAAAAAAGTTTTTTGTAAAAAGGACGTGGCCAGGAATCGAACCTGCGCCTCTCCTCTCACACTCCAACGTGATAACCAGTTGCCCTAGGGTCTTTGACTGGTTATCACTTGGATTCTTAATTACTTAAGGAGTATTTGTTTTTGGCTTATTTAACCTAACACCTTAGTTATAAGCTGATTTCAGCTTATTCCTTTTAGATTTTTACAACCTAGCATTTTTCCTTTATACTTATTTGGGTTTAGGACTTTTTGGTTCAATAAATTTATTTTTCACGTGTTTATTTAATTTACTAGGATTATTTTAAGTTTAAATTTTAGAAAGTGAATAAAAATAGGAAAAGCATTTTAAAAATCTGGAAAAATAGTTTTTAGGTTTTCAACTATGTTTTTGAGGTTTACAGCCAATAAAGTTTTCAATTTAACTTATTTTTGATTTTATATGATTTTAGGGTTTTTAACCAACTTTTGAATTTAATATAAAATTATTAAAAAGGTTTTGGAAACTTTTGATTGCATTTCTGTCTTAGTTACATTATTCTAGATTTTTGGTAATTTTTTAGATTTTTTTATAAACTTTGATTTTTTTCAATATTTTATTATTATTTTATTATTAAAAATTGAAAGTTAATTTTTTTCTTTCTTTTTTTTCATTTTTTCCAGTTCAACTAGCTGAAGTTAGGAGTTTTACAACTTTTAGAATATTTTCATAGTCCTTAGATTTATTTTTATAATTATTTTAAGTTTTATTAGATTTATTAATTTATAAATCATTTTAAATAGTTTTAGTTAGTTTAAAAATTTTCTAAATTAGTTTTAAATTAAGTTAGGCAGTTTTAGAGGTTTACAAAGTGATAAAACTCATTTTGGGCTTTTTAATAATTAAATTGATTTTTAGGGCTTTTATTAGCATTAAAAAATCATTATTTAATTAATTAAAAGTTTGGGTGATTTTGATCTTTTTGTAAACTCTTTTTACATTATTTAGGATTTGTTTGCAACTTTTAATTAATTTTTAGGTTTTAAAATTTTAATTTAGTGCTTTTTACGGTTTTACGTGAACGCCTTTTTCGTCTTAGTTTTAATTGAGCATAACAACTTCTTCTTACTTGCACTGAACAATAATTTACTTATAAATATCAGATAACCATTCATTAATAAACATTACAAATTACAAAATAACCTTACAAATTATTATTTATTTCTTGTCAGGCCTAATTTCTTCTATGACAGGAGTTTGAACTAATGGATCCATAATTCCGATGTCCACCACTATTAGCAAGCACATATAGAAGGTCCTCTGAACATTCAAAATAAGTTTATTATTCATATCATCCAAGTCATAGACCCCATAATTTGTGAAAAGCTTGATGAGACGGATTTTATACATGGTCTCATCGTCCAAAACGGGCTTTAAATGCATAATATATCATCATAAATGCCAAATATATGCTCGTGTTTGTTACTTGTGTATTTTTAGGTACGGATATTGAGGAAATGACAAAAGATCACAAGAATGGAGCAAAAACGAACACGGGAAACGAAGTCGCACAAAGAACCAAGCCCAAAGAATGGTTTTTGCAAAATGCCCCTTGAAGAATTGAAGAATGTCAAGAATAGTCCCTCATCTTTGAAGATTTGACACTTTATACCCCTCAAATATCTTTAAATATGACTAGGGGTCCCTAAAGTTTGAAGACTTTATAAATATAGCCCTTGGGAATTGATCAAGATTGCAATGTTAGTCCTAAAATCTTCAAAGTTAACTAAAGGACTGAATTTGTAAAGCCAAAAGGACTGGATGTGCAAACTTTGGCCTAACGGATGTTAACACCAAGGACTGGTCATGAAATTACTACCAAATAGCCCAAATCCCACCCTAAGCCCAACACTTTTTAAATTATTACCCCGGTTTAATTTAATTAGTCAAAGGGTCAACCCCTTAATTTCCCACCAAACACTAATTTTAAAAAACCATTTACCCAAAACGGATTAAACACCCCTAATCCCATGTTCATAACCCACATAAACCCTAATCCTAAAATCTACAAAACAAAGGCGTTTTTGTTAATTGCTTCCAGAATGGTTATTACCATCACCCTCACCTAAACCCACACAAAAACCATGACCAAGACACACCCATGTGTCTTGTGGGACCACCCCCTGCCCCGTCCCTTTCTTCCCAAAACCCTATACCAGACAAGATCAAGGGTCCTCATCCAAACATGTTCCCAAAGGCTTATTTAACGATCAAGATGCAAAGTTTACAGCTGGAAGACCACAAACATCACTCTCCAAGTACAAGAATCACATGGGAGCACATTTTAACCAAGAACTTTCAAATTCAGTCCAAGGGTAGTTTAGGACTTTCATGTATTAGGGTTTTAGTTATCTAGATTGTTCTATCAATTGTATAAATAGGAGACGCATGTGTCCCTATTTACTTGTTCCAGAATTTTTAGCAAAATCTTGTAATTCCTTTTTAATCAATATAAAAGTTGGTATTTTTATTGTAAATGTAATTCCTTTTTATAAATTAAAAGTTGGTAAATGTTTGAGCTAAGGTTCTGAGTTCCATCATAATTTGTGTTTGGGTTTCTATGTTTTTGGCAAATTTAATTCCTTTTTAAAAAATTACTTTGAAAAGCTGGTGTTTTGTTAAAGTTTGATCCTGTTTCTTTTTCACGTTATAAGGATTGTGTTTAAAGGATTTCAAAAGTTTGAGATAGAAGATTTTCAGAAAGTTTAAAAAGAAAAGAAAGAAATCAGAATTATTTTTGTTATCACCCTTTGTTGATCTTAGCAGAAATCATTGGAAGCTTGTTTGTCTAAGGATCTGCACAAGCACGTGCTTGTTGGAGATGGCATGGCAGCCATTGTGGGACCTGGATGTGGGACCCATAAGGTAAATTCCTTGTATCTCAGTTTTGAGTTTTCAAAAATTGTTATAATTGTAATCTATGTGATTTGGTAGAAAAGTTGTTTAAGTTCTGATTTTGTGGTTTGATTATGCTCACTAGTTGCTGGTATGCATGTTAGAAGCTATTGTAATCAGATTTGTTGGGTTTAAAAAGCATTTGGTGTGTTGAAATTTGTTTTTTAGTAACTAAAGGGGTGTTTGGATTTGAGTTTTAGCTAGGAACTATTGAGAGCTTTTGGTTTTAAAATCATCTAGAAAAACTTAGGTTCCATGAGATATGTGTTATCAGTATAAGGATTTCAGTTTGGTAGGATTTGAATAGGATTTGTGTACTAAAATTGCAACCAAGTGGTCAAAAATCAGTAATCCATTTTCTGCCATATTTTGTGCTTATTTGACATTGAAATCTTGTTCCTTGTTAGGTGATTGGATAAAGAAGGGATTGAAATCAGTTTTATGCTAGTTGGTAGGGTTGTATACAAGATTTGATCACTTGAATCTCACATTTGTGCTAAATTGATCAGCTAACTGTTCATTAGAACCTATTAGCTTAATCAGTCACCTTTGTGTGCTATTTTTGTGTAATTTTTGTGTAGGAACTTGTTGTTTTCTTGTTTAATTGACTTCCCACAACCCAACTGGTTGTGGGAGTGCCCCCATTATCCATCAAACAGCAACAAATCTCATTGAACAAGCTCCTCTTGTTCTATCTTCACAAGTGAAGATATTAATTTTTGTTCATCAGTTATTTTGTAATCTGGGCATTCTTTTGCTCCTATAGTTTTGATTCCAGCTTATTTTTGATTAAAAGTTTGTGTTTTAGAGTAAGCTTAGGGTGCTGATTTGAGTTTGTAAAGTTTAAAAAAAAGAAAAAAAAAGTTTTTTGTAAAAAGGACGTGGCCAGGACTCGAACCTGTGCCACTCCTCTCACACTCCAACGTGATAACCAGTTGCCCTAGGGTCTTTGACTGGTTATCACTTGGATTCTTAATTACTTAAGGAGTATTTGTTTTTGGCTTATTTAACCTAACAGTTTAGTTATAAGCTGATTTCAGCTTATTCCTTTTAGATTTTTACAACCTAGCATTTTTCCTTTATACTTATTTGGTTTAGGACTTTTTGGTTCAATAAAATTATTTTTCACGTGTTTATTTAATTTACTAGGATTATTTTAAGTTTAAATTTTAGAAAGTGAATAAAAAATAGGAAAAAGCATTTTAAAATCTGGAAAAATAGTTTTTAGGTTTTCAACTATATTTTAGAGGTTTACAGCCAATAAAGTTTTCAATTTAACTTATTTTTTATTTTATATGATTTTAGGGTTTTTAACCAACTTTAGAATTTAATACAAAATTATTAAGAAGGTTTTGGAAACTTTTGATTGCATTTCTGTCTTAGTTACATTATTCTAGATTTTTGGTAATTTTTTAGATTTTTTTATAAACTTTGAATTTTTTTGAATATTTTATTATTATTTTATTATTAAAAATTAAAAGTTAGTTTTTTCTTTTTTTTTTTTCATTTTTCCCAGTTCAACTAGCTGAAGTTAGGAGTTTTACAACTTTTAGAATATTTTCATAGTCCTTAGATTTATTTTTATAATTATTTTAAGTTTTATTAGATTTATTAATTTTTAAATCATTTTAAATAGTTTTAGTTAGTTTAAAAATGTTCTAAATTAGTTTTAAATTAAGTTAGGTTGCTTTAGAGGTTTACAAAGTGATAAAACTCATTTTGGGCTTTTTAATAATTAAATTGATTTTTATGGCTTTAATTAGCATTAAAAAATCATTATTTAATTAATTAAAAGGTTTGGGTGATTTTGATCTTTTTGTAAACTCTTTTTACGTTATTTAGGATTTGTTTGCAACTTTTAATTAATTTTTAGGTTTTAAATTTTGAATTTAGTGCTTTTTACGGTTTTACGTGAACGCCTTTTTCGTCTTAGTTTAATTCGTCATTGTAACCATCAATCTCTTCTCACCCCATTTCTATTTTCTTTTTTCTCAATATAATCACAAACCATTAATCATCTCATTACACAACGCACTAGCCTCCTCGAGAACGAACTCACACAATTTAGGATCATTTACACACGGTTTTCCTAAATCGTCGTGCTTACCCTATATTTTTACGCTCTTTTTCCTAAAAGAGTGTGATTTTACTACCATCATTTTGGCGCCGCTGCCGGGGAGGCGTGTTCTGTTTGATTTGAACAATTGTTGTTTTTATGTATAGCCATAATAAGTATTTGTATTAGTAGCACTCTACTAATACGTATTATCGTTTTTCGTTTTTTGTGAATACTCTTAATATATTGTATACGTAGAACAATAAATTCACAAGTACTCCAAATACGTGAGAAATCACAACCTTGATTTGGGAGGTCATTACCCAATCACTATATTCGAATCTCAAACCAAAGAAAAAAGGCAAAAATAGATAAATACTTTCGTGAAGCTCGATATTGAAAAATACAAACTATAAGGTGGGTATAAGGCGGTTGTATTTCACGACCTAAAGGAAAAAGGCTCTTAAGTGCTTCGCGCCACCTCGTTTCCTCCACTTGCTTGTGCGTGTTTTGAGATTGAAAGCTAATCGAGGGTTTCGCCGCCCAAAGTATTATTACGTAACATATATATTTTCTTGGTTTCATTGATTAAACCCTCTTGAACGATTTGGTGTCCCACCATCGTTCTAAAGTCATCGAAGGCGTTCACTTCACGTGATCGTTTTCATTCCTTGAGGCTTCTTTAATCAAGAGATCTGATTAAGGAGGAGATTTGTAGATTTGTGTCTACTTAATACAATCCAAAATCCAAAAAAGTAAAAACAATCAAAAACACAAAAAAAAAATTAAAAAAGTCAAAAATACCAAAAGAATCTTCTTTGCTCACCCCTACGTTGTACGTTACGTTTATGCTAACTCGTTCCCAAACAAAACGTCAACGTAAACGTTGTAATCGAAAGGAAAAGACACCAACGCCTTCTATAGAAGAGACTCCAAGTGAGGAACCCGTTGTAGAACAAGAAGCTATCATGGCTAATTGTACTATGATGGAGTTGCTTCAAGCACCCACCGAGGGTTTTGGAGAGGCCATTGTGATTCCCGCCATCCTTGCGGAGAATTTCGAGATCAAAACGGGTTTAATGTCTATGCTTCAAGCTAACAAGTTTCGCGGTCACGAAAAAGACAACCCACATTATCACATTAGGCAATTCAATCGTCTCACCGCGACTAGGAAGTTTAAGGACGTGCCTCACGATGCCATTAAGATGATGTTATTCCCATACTCGTTAGATGGGCCCGGTAAGATTTGGTTAGAGAAAGAACCCCCAAATTCGATTTTGACGTGGGGTGATCTCGTGTCCAAATTTGTGAACCAATATTTTCCACCGTCTAAAACAACACATTTGAAAAACAAAATTTCACGTTTTACTCAAAAACCTAATGAGAGTTTTTCAATGGCTTGGGAAAGGTTTAAAGAAATGTTACATGAATGTCCACACCATGATTTTTCCGAATTGCATCAAATTGATACTTTTTACAATGGGCTTAATGATCATGAACGAGATTACTTAAATGCCGCCGCGTGTGGTAATTTTTTGTGCAAAACGACCGATGAAGCTTTAACAATAATTGAGAATAGGTCTAAGGTTTACAACCCTCGTAACACACCGAGTGTTGCCACTATGGGTTCGTCATCGTCGTCTCGTAATATGAATGCCTTGCAAGATGAAGCAAATGAGGAAGATCGGTTTTTCGATAGGTTTTCGACTCTTATGACTCATTGGAAAGCACAAGATGCTTTGAATACCGCCTCGGTTAAGGCGATTGCCAAGATTTGTATTTCGTGTGGTGGAGCCCATGATTTTTCCGAGTGCATTACCGCGGATGGTAACACTTCGAATGCTTACGTAGCTACGGGAACTTACAACCAAGTCGGTCAAGGTTCCCGCCAAAATCAAGCTCCACAAAATCAAAATGCTAATAACTATCAAAACAATCAAAGTGGTGGTTACCAAGGAAATCAACGTAACTTCAATAAGGGTAATTATCAAAGTGGAAATGGGCAAGTTTCTAATCAAAACCAAAACCGTGATCTTCAAAACACCACCCAAGGTTTTCAAAATGCTCACACCAAAAATCTTAGTGGAGAATTTTTAGATTATGCAAAAGCTAATGATGCTAAGTTTGATAACATGCAATGTGAGATGATTAGCTTAAGATCCGAGTTAAAAACCGAGCTTAAAAACGAACTTACTAATGAATTGAGAAATCATTCTAATAAAATGGAAGGAAATGTCCAACGTCTCCAAACAAACCAACAAAAAATGGAGCAAGGGCAACATGAGATTAAGCAAGAGTTGTTAAAAGCGGATGCTAGGCAATCTAAGTTTGAAGATATAATGGGTAAAAGGTTTGAAGCTATCATGTGTAAGCCCTCTTCTTCGGGTGGTCTTCCTAGTGATACCATCGTGAACCCGAAAGGAGAATTGAAAGTTATTGCTACTTGTAGTGGCAAAACTCTCAAAGAACCCATTTCTCGTCCAAGTACTTCTATGGAGAAGGAAAAAGAGAAAGAGCCCGAGGTGGTGGTAGAAAAGGAGCATATTACAAGCCCACGAAGTACCGCTCAAACCCCACCTATGATTGAACCAATACCAATCATGGAACCCGAGATTCCAAGGACGATGCCTATGCCCCAACCCACACCAGCCTTACCTTACCCATCGAGACGAAGCAAGGAAAAGGCACAAGAGCGAAATAATTATCAATTTGAACTTTTTATGAAAATGTTTCGTGACTTGCATTTCAATATAAGTTTTGCCGACGCTTTGGTCATGATGCCTCGATTTGCCACGAACTTTAAAAGTATTTTGAACAACAAAGAGAAATTGCAAAAATCGTCTAATTGTTCATCGGTTTTTCTTAGCCGCATACCTCAAAAAGTCGGCGATCCCGACAAATTTTTAATCCCATGTGCTATACAAGATATGGAAGAATGCTACGCCTTGGCCGATCTTGGTGCTAGTATTAACTTGATGCCACTTGAGATCTTTAAGTCGCTCAATCTTCCCAATCTTACTCCTTCAAGCATGTCAATCGAGATGGCCGATCATTCTACGATTCTAGCTTGTGGAGTAGCTGTGGACGTCTTCGTGAAAGTTGGGAAATTCTACTATCCCGTGGACTTCATCGTTGTTGACATTCCCATCGATCCTAAAGTTCCCCTAATTTTAGGTCGATCGTTTTTGGATACTTCGAGAGCACTCATCGATGTGCATGCAAGAAAAATCACTCTACGTTTCAATGAGGAAGAACTCGTCATTAATGCAACCCAAAACTCTACGCTTTCTCATATGTATTCGATCACGTCTCTGTACAATGTTAATCCCACCAAAAACATTTGCAAAAAAGTTTCAAAAAGAGTTTTAGAGGTTGTTGAGAAAAATGAAGTTCCATCCCCTCCGCCGATGGAGGTTAAGAGTGTTAAGACTACGTCTCCAATCATGGAAGACTCTTCGGATGATGAATATGTTGACCCAAATGGGGGAGTTTTCTTTATCGACAAACGTTTTGAGAACTTACCACCACCAAAACCAAAACGATTTTCAAATGTGAGAATTTTTAGTGTGACTAATATTGCTTTAGAAACGCCAAATATTTTTGACATAATCAAATCGGGTTTTCATAAGGAGAGTTTAAAAGATGAAAAAGGAAAAGATTTTGAATCGAATTTAAAATATTTTTCTACAACTCTAACTCCATCATCACCGCGTGTATTGAGTACTACAAGCTCGTCTTCTCCTTTTGACGATGCTTTGTGTGGACTTAGTGTCACACCCCACCATGGCGGAATATGGGGCGCGACATATGGATATCATCACAACATGGCGTGTCTATAGAGATAACTATATGATATAAGAAATGTCATAAATATGGTGACACGAAGATCATGACAATATCTCAACAAATGCAAGGGGTCTAGGTAAGTAAGTAACAGTCCTACTTCTTACCCACGACAACAAATAACATACCAAAACAATCATATGTGTGCCACAGTATCTTTTATTAAAATGAACAAACAAATAAAACTAAGAAGGAAACGGGGATTCTCCTTCTATATGCATCCTAAGCTTCTCCAATCCTATCCACTTATGTTCTCATGCTTAACCATAGTATCACCTGAAAGAGACACTAAAACACGTCAACATAAAGTTGGTGAGAGTCATAGGTTTAGACTCCAACACAAAACAAGTCATAAGCTGTGAATACCATAAACCAATAAACATATGGAAAATGCGCTACAATTATGTACTAACAACTAGCATTCAAGTTCAATCAATCATCACAAATCCAAGGCATCACGCCTTACCAACAATCACAATTTCCAAGGCATCACGCCTTACCAACAACCAGAATTTCCAAGGCATCACGCCTTACCAACAATCACAATTTCCAAGGCATCACGCCTTATCATTAACCATAGGTCCCATAGGCGCCCATACACCTATGTACCTTTCCAATCCAGATCACACACAAACAAGAATCACATAGCAGTTAATCACATAAATGTACACACAAGTTCATCTCAAACCTTAAAAACATTCACAGCATTAATTTAGAAAATAATTCAACACCATGTCTCTTACATCCCATCTGGAAGTAAAAAACAATAGTAAACATGGGACTATTAAACTCACCTGATTGCTTCTTCACAAGTCCTCGCACTAGCAACAAGCTAACAAACCAAAAACACGAAATCAATACACGAACCAATCACTAAGATGGCTCATTAACCTATGATGGACATCTAGACTATTACCACATATTTACCTCATTGACAAGATCTAATCACCCCATTACCCTTCCTTAACAAGTCCTTAACTTGGTTAAGTTTAATAACTATCCTGTTCATATTTTACCCAAAACAGTCCCAGTTTTTAGGTCTCAAAACTTTAAGTCAAACTTCCCTTTACACATACCCATGGTTTCTGTAAAAGGAATATTCATACCATTACGTATGTTGGCTAACACCTCCCACTTGACCTAACCTTAAAGCTACTGTTAAGGCCCCGATATACATATATCTACTTTTGTCATTCCAGATTTCCTGATTTTAAACGTACTAAAAGTTTGTTACCATTAAGGGGTCTTACCCTAAACCACAACCTTAGCCCAAGTGCAGATACTTACTACAATATATAAACAATCTCTCATGTTCGTGAGAAGATCCCAATGCAATCCTAAGTACCCCAAACAACCCAAAACTTAAAAAGAAAACAGGCTGAATTCAAAACTGTTTTGACCTCCGAATGTTGTAACCTGTTTTTGACCCACTTCCCGACCTCCAATTTAGTTCTCGTTTCTTGATTTAGAAAGCCAACTCAATTACCTATCCAGGGCTAGCTTGATCGCATCTTGAATCTTCCTAGAACTCTAGATATGATCAAAACAATGACACCAAAATTCTGTCCAGTTTTTAAAAACGAATTTAAACTAATTAACCTAATTAATTAACCCTAACCCCACTAATTACAAGCTCTAATTTATGTAATCATTACAACATCATTATAATAACATTAATTTACTGTTTTTAAATTAAACCCTAACCTAAATCCATCATAAGATGATTAAAGAAAACATAAAAACAATTAAAAAGAAAAGGGTTTTGAAGGTTTTACCTTTAAACTAATGGAAGATGTAAAAACCCAAATTTTTATGAAGAACCCTAATTCTTCTCTTCTTTTGGTCGACTAAAACTCCAGGGAATAAAAGAAAATTCGTTTGTTTTAGTGTTGGGGGTTCCTTATATAGCCAAAACAATCCTTGTCCAACCCAATTACCACTTACCATAAATCTTTTCCTTTTTTCCTTTTTATTCTCTTCTAAACCGACCCAAACACCCCTAATTTCGTTTTTTTCTTTATTTTTTTTTGTTTTTATTGTTAATTAATATCTTATTAATATTACCTTAATTTACCTTAATTTATTTCAGCTCCTAAAACTCCCAAAACCTCAAAACCGTAAAACTAGTCAAATTTACGCGTTTTACCGTAAAAGACGTAATATATACACTTCTATAAAAAATCTCAAATTTTGAAATAAACTTTATAATTAAGTCCTAAATGACCTAAAACCATCCCGAAAAATATTCATTTGACTAATTACCTCATTCGAGACCTCTAAATGCTAAACCGTAAATCCTAAAAAAAATACACTATTACTATAATACTTATACGTATACGTAACCACCAAAATATCACCATTTCATTTCATAGTCACTAATTGTGATTTCATGAACATGAATTAACCGTTCCTCTATTTACTTATGAGTACTCTATACTCATAAACGATAATCACACCAACCTCGTTCACACAAAATAAACACGTAAACACACAAATCAAGTAAGCACACATAAAATAACCTAAAAGTAAAACCAAGTGACGAACCTCAAAACCATGGTTGTCACATCACTCCCTCCTAATAGAAATCTCGTCCCGAGATTTACTCCTTAGGATCAAACACACCAACAACAAATCACACGAGGATACTTGTTCTAAAAGAACTCCTCTCATTTCCACGTGAACCTTAGTTCAAGTTTCAAAATAGCACATATACAAACCAAAAATAATTAAACTCATTGCCAAACTCTTGACCTCACAGTCAATAAATCTCACAAATGATCTTTGATAAAGCAAAGACTCTTATTAACCCAAGTCCCGAATAACCTTACTTGCAAAATGCATCCTCAAACAACCTTTACCAATCTCAATACATGAAATGTATCATGTATACAACTCATTTCCCCCAGGTAATTCTATGCTCATAAGCTACTGGTCTGATCTTTCCAAAGATCATAAATGGACCTACAAAACTCTTCATCAACACTTCCATTTTACCAAATCATACCACCCGTTACAACGGGTGAAACTTCATACATAACTTTGTCACTAACTCTAGTGGTTTCCTCCTTTATTCCCTACATCCTCATTAATGGGGAATATGCCCCTCTCACCGGTGACTCTCTCTCCTTGAAGGAGAATTCTTGCTGATGTAATGCGTTCTCCAGCTATCTCCAAACCTCACGCCAAAGCTCTAGGCGTCTTTCTCAATTACCCCTATAGTATACTCATACCAACCATTAGTCTATCAATAGTATACTATGCTTGCTTCCCATCGTTTTCTTCCCTTGACATAATTCTTCATAAGGCAATCCATACCTATCAGGTTAACTTTTACACAAAACCTCTTATTCCATCGTATCTGCACGCAATCCTTCCAACTTCTCAACTATGTGACTCCTTATTCCTCTTGAAATATGTGATGAAATAGTCAGTCTATCGACTATCACCCAACTCTCGTCGTACTTATTCCTCCACTGCATTATGTATCCCTTCCACCAACTTCGTCCTTACATCGCCCTTTCTAAGCTACTCCTATCTATACAGGAAGTATAGTCTCCGTCCCTTTTCTCCATATGATTGTCCAAGCCACGCAACATACAGGTTGACGCGTTCTCTGCTTTAGACAACTCAACTCGTGCAACCTACACCCTTCATCCAAATCACCCTAATACGTCATCCATATAGTTCCGGTTCGTCTAAGCTTCACTTCATTCTTCTTATTTCATGTCTCATATACCATGCTTGCCTTTCCCAGATGGTACTTGGCCTTGCAATTTTCTTCCATCAATTAACTCCACCCATCACCTTTGCCAAATGTTCAATCAAAATGATTAAATATGTGTTGGAGACGTTCATGATCCGTATAGATCATTCTCCACGTCTCGTACACCAAATGCCTCTAGCATTCTAGGCAGATATAATAATCCAGCTCCACTAACGAAGTCTTATCTAGTTCTTCCAAGTCTTCAGTTCTTGCAACGTATAAGCAATCGCCTTTCTTTGTCGTTCTCGTACACATCCAAATCCTTGCTCCACGTGTCGTCATGCTTCGCAAATTCACCCAGTCCTTCCGATAATGCCAAGATCTGCTCATCATTGAATCCACCTCTTCAGCCTCCAAAATGCTTCCTCGTCCTTCTTCACTTCGCCCCTTGCTGGTTCCACGATATGCCATCATCTTTGACTACTAGTCCTGGCCAACTTAATCCTAAAACTCACACTTGAAAATCTCACGTTTAACTCCACTCCAAAACCGACACATAATTCGCCTCACTTCCCTTCTTAGATTTGAGTAGATCAAGATGTCGTCGATACTCCCGATGACAACTTGTTTACATACGTTCATGCACACTCGGTTCATTGACTCCATGAGAACCGCTAGTGTTTGGCGAAGCCAAATGCATAACCGTAAACCCAAAGCGTTCATACAACATCCTTAGCAATTTCAACTATGTCCTCCTCACACCCTCTCTTAGCGGCAATACGAATAAATTTCTTGCAATTTCTAACAGCTCTTGTTTTTAAATCACTCCATCAACGATTTGCCTTGGAAAGGCACTAACTACAACTCTTCTCACCTCTCCTACTTGCTCTATTCATGGTTCTACCTCAAAGTAATAGGCAAACCTACTAAGTTTCAGGAAATTTTCAGAAAGCATACATGCCTTACGAACAATATCCCCTTCCAACACTCTCTATGGCGCGTTACTTGTGCCAATAACCATACATTATGCAAACCTCTATTCATCTCCCTTGACACTCCTAAGAGACCTCATGACCACATTAGTTCGTCTACGAACTTCTTTCCTCCCCACTAAGGGCATTCCGACCGTTCTCTCATGGTCACCTACTTAAGCGTGTAGGCGCGACCAAGTCTTTCATACGACTACCTCAACGCTCCCGAACAATACGTAACCAAAACTACATCCTGAATCCACCAGATACGATCAACGAATCAAACCCACGGATAACTTAACGACATTTCACGTGCACCAGTTAAAACAAGTCAAAAACCACGAGACTCAAAAGGAAACTCAAACTCAAAACGTGTATCAATTCAAAATGACCCATGAAAACGAAAAATAATCCAAGAAACACCCAATGGCAACCAAACATATTACGCCCCGCGACATATTATTTAAACCGTGCAAAAGATCGGCTTTTCCAAAAGAATATATTTTTATTTATTTTATTTGATTTTTTTTTTACCTCCCCACCTCTATGTGACTCAAACAATCTACTAACAACCCTCTTGATGAACTCCAAACTCAACTTAAAGACTAGGCATCGCGTGCATCCCAAATCATAAAAATAAAACTACTATTCAAACTCAACCTTGAACCCGACACTTGTACAATAATTCCGACCAGTCCACTGACCTCCCATGACTATACATGCTGAATATTTGAAAAGTACGTTCCGAGTACATAATTTTAGGCTTTTGAATCACCCAAAAAGCTTTAAAAACGAACAAGTTACGACCAAAACAATTTTATACTAGTTGTTTTAAAAACTAAAGAATAAACTTAGTGATTAATGCAATCCATTTAAATGAAAGATATAATTGTATGTGAAATCTTCCTAACTCAATTTAACCTTGTATTAATAATTATAAATGACGTGAATCGGTTAAACCCATTTATATAAGCTATATAAGTAGAAAGAAATTTTACTTCGCTTTATTTTTAAAGAATGTCTTTTAGAATTTGAAATAAATAAGTGTTGATTAAAAGAAATCTTACGTTACATCTTGTTTCAAACACGACCCCAACACCTTACCCTTATTTTACCGAATACGACCAACTATCTAACCCTATACTAGATTTCCAAGTCCCCTTTTTCCATATACCAACCAAAAGAAATGTAAGACTCAACACAACAGATTTCATTATCTCAAAAGAAATCCCAAGTTATTTCAATAGAGTTAAAACCAAGAACTCCGTTTTAAAACGTACACGTGAAATACGAAACTCAAAGAATACACTACAAGACACAGTTCAAAAGATTCAAAACGTCGTTGAAACTCCACCAAACTCCAGCACCATAAAACACGAACAAACACAAGGTACGTTGAAGTTATAATAACTAGTGAACGACCATATACCATAACTTAACACACAGTAGTATATATACATCCGCATATGTATACCTATTGAATCCCCCAAACATACTCGTTATCATACACGTAAGTCAATCAATCGCTTTATACGCTCGTTTTCCCATACGAGTAATCACCATCTCACCGTGCCACAACAAGGCATAAATCCCACCTCCAAAACCAAACCATATCGTGTGATCCCATAATCACACAACACAACTATAACCAAAAACATATAAGACAAAAAGAACAATAGCCATATCATAGGCAGCCATTACATAAACCCATATATTATACGTATACCTAAAATCTACATCTCATCATATACAAGCATGTACTAACCCTCTTTAATGCAACCATACTTGGGAACCCATTGAAGTTGTGGTACTTGTATAACTATGTTGGCCACCATACTTATACAATTACCCTTTCCCCAATGCACTCCCCCTATGATGACACTTATAAGAATCAATACAACATATAACACATAAATCCATCTACTCACCTAAGCTCATAACCACATAACCAATAAGATCCAAAACTCCATTTATTAAAATAACATAGTAAAACTCTTGGAATACAAAAATCCATAGTCTAGCTAAAACAGTATAGACTAAATCCAAAACAAAACATAATCAGTTATAAGTCATATCGCCCATAAGAGTGGAAACCGCTTAAAATCCTTCATATCCACCTACTCCTCCTAACTCGAACAACCACATGATTCTTAGGGAACATGACTTAAACATCAAAAGACAAAAAAAGACATACCTCAAGTACATAAAATAACCCAATAAAAGTTAGAAACTACTATGTAACAAATTATGTACTATAATGTACAATATAAGCAAAATACGACAATGACTAGCGTGGATGATTATGGTTCAACCCACACTACTCACAACCCGAAAATAAAATAACATGTGGCTAAGTATGAACTTACTATGGTTCAATTCATACTAGTCAAAACATGACAATAAATAACATCCAAACACATCAATTTATATAAAATGCACACATATTCCTATGACGCCTATATGCAGGGACCCTTAAGCTATAGACTAGGCTACGCGACTAGGCAACCTAATTCTCTATAAACCTGTCTCTGATACCATTCGGTCACACCCCACCATGGCGGAATATGGGGCGCGACGTATGGATATCATCACAACATGGCGTGTCTATAGAGATAACTATATTATATAAGAAATGTCATAAATATGGTGACACGAAGGTCATGACAATATCTCAACAAATGCAAGGGGTCTAGGTAAGTAAGTAACAGTCCTACTTCTTACCCAAGACAACAAATAACATACCAAAACAATCATATGTGTGCCACAGTATCTTTTATTAAAATGAACAAACAAATAAAACTAAGAAGGAAACGGGGATTCTTCTTCTATATGCATCCTAAGCTTCTCCAATCCTAGCCACTTATGTTCTCATGCTTAACCATAGTATCACCTGAAAGAGACACTACAACACGTCAACATAAAGTTGGTGAGAGTCATAGGTTTAGACTCCAACACAAAACAAGTCATAAGCTGTGAATACCATAAACCAATAAACATATGGACAATGCGCTACAATTATGTACTAACAACTAGCATTCAAGTTCAATCAATCATCACAAATCCAAGGCATCACGCCTTACCAACAATCACAATTTCCAAGGCATCACGCCTTACCAACAACCAGAATTTCCAAGGCATCACGCCTTACCAACAATCACAATTTCCAAGGCATCACGCCTTATCATTAACCATAGGTCCCATAGGCGCCCATACACCTATGTACCTTTCCAATCCAGATCACACACAAACAAGAATCACATAGCAGTTAATCACATAAATGTACACACAAGTCCATCTCAAACCTTAAAAACATTCACAGCATTAATTTAGAAAATAATTCAACACCGTGTCTCTTCCATCCCATCTGGAAGTAAAAAACAATAGTAAACATGGGACTATGAAACTCACCTGATTGCTTCTTCACAAGTCCTCGCACTAGCAACAAGCTAACAAATCAAAAACACGAAATCAATACACGAACCAATCACTAAGATGGCTCATTAACCTATGATGAACATCTAGCCTATTACCACATATTTACCTCATTGACAAGCTCTAATCACCCCATTACCCTTCCTTAACAAGTCCTTAACTTGGTTAAGTTTAATAACTATCCCGTTCATATTTTACCCAAAACAGACCCAGTTTTTAGGTCTCAAAACTTTAAGTCAAACGTCCCTTTAAACATACCCGTGGTTTCTGTAAAAGAAATATTCATACCATTACGTATGTTGGCTAACACCTCACACTTGACCTAACCTTAAAGCTACTGTTAAGGCCCTGATATACATATATCTACTTTTGTCATTCCAGATTTCCTGATTTTAAACGTACTAAAAGTTTGTTACCATTAAGGGGTCTTACCCTAAACCACAACCTTAGCCCAAGTGCAGATACTTACTACAATATATAAACCATCTCTCATGTTCGTGAGAAGATCCCAATGCAATCCTAAGTACCCCAAACAACCCAAAACTTAAAAAGAAAACAGGCTGAATTCAAAACTGTTTTGACCTCCGACTGTTATAACCTGTTTTTGACCCACTTCCCGACCTCCAATTTAGTTCTCATTTCTTGATTTAGAAAGCAAACTCAATTACCTATCCAGGGCTAGCTTGATCGCATCTTTAATGTTCCTAGGACTCTAGATATGTTCAAAACAATGACACCGAAATTCTGCCCAGTTTTTAAAAACGAATTTAACCTAATTAACCTAATTAACCTAATTAATTAACCCTAACCCCACTAATTACAAGCCCTAATTTATGTAATCATTACAAAATCATTATAATAACATTAATTTACTGTTTTTAAATTAAACCCTAACCTAAATCCATCATAAGATGATTAAAGAAAACATAAAAACAATTAAAAAGAAAAGGGTTTTGAAGGTTTTACCTTTAAACTAATGGAAGATGTAAAAACCCAAATTTTTATGAAGAACCCTAATTCTTCTCTTCTTTTGGTCGACTAAAACTCCAGGGAATAAAAGAAAATTCGTTTGTTTTAGTGTTGGGGGTTCCTTATATAGCCAAAACAATCCTTGTCCAACCCAATTACCACTTACCATAAATCTTTTCCTTTTTTTCCTTTTTATTCTCTTCTAAACCGACCCAAACACCCCTAATTTCGTTTTTTTCTTTATTTTTTTTCTTTTTATTGTTAATTAATATCTTATTAATATTACCTTAATTTACCTTAATTTATTTCAGCTCCTAAAACTCCCAAAACCTCAAAACCGTAAAACTAGTCAAATTTACGCGTTTTACCGTAAAAGACGTAATATATACACTTTTATAAAAAATCTCAAATTTTGAAATAAACTTTATAATTAAGTCCTAAATGACCTAAAACCATCCCGAAAAATATTCATTTGATTAATTACCTCATTCAAGACCTCTAAATGCTAAACCGTAAATCCTAAAAAAAATACACTATTACTATAATACTTATACGTATACGTAACCAGCAAAATATCACCATTTCAATTCATAGTCACTAATTGTGATTTCATGAACATGAATTAACCGTTCCTCGATTTACTTATGAGTACTCTATACTCATAAACGATAATCACACCAACCTCGTTCACACAAAATAAACACGTAAACACACAAATCAAGTAAGCACACATAAAATAACCTAAAAGTAAAACTAAGTGACGAACCTCAAAACCACGGTTGTCACACTTAGTGTGGGGGAAGCCCCTTATGTTCCCTCCCCTTTCTCCACCGAGGACGAGATATTTGACCCCGGAATTGCTTATAAAGGGAAATCTCGGTCTTCCACCGATGCAATAAATGGAAAATCTTTTCATTTGATTGGTGCGAGTCTACCTCGAGTAGCTCATGTTTTTAGAGACTTACCCATTGTCCCACCCTTCTATTTCTTCTCATCTATTTTCTTTAAACCCTATGGGTTTGTGTTGGCACATGTTGAAGTGGCGTTGATTTGTTTATCCAAAGAAAACGAGAACGCCATCTTCGACCCCGGTATTTCGCATCATCAAAGGACTTAGTCCTTAATACCAGTTGCTTTTTGGGCCTTGTTCATCATGTAAGTCCCACCAAAAATTTACCATACCATGATTGTCCCCAAATGATCACATTTGTGGGGACTCGAGTCGAGCTTTTGACTCGGTTATCAAAAACAAGGTGCCTCGTGGGGGAGTTCCCATGTTTATCCTTGTAAATATTTTTATTTTAATCCTAATGTGAGGGGATTTGTGCCCTTCCAACCTTTGTTCCGTGGTTGTTTGTGAATTGTGGTTATTAAATCATTATCTTCACGATTCAAGCCTCTCGTGTTCATTTTACGTGAGCCTTGATCGTTTGCTTTGAAGACATTCCAAATATCCACATGATGTATCCTTTATCGTTCTAACCTTAGGTTTCTAGCACACTTCATAAACGGCTATTAAATTTAACGGTTCCACCTTTTCAATGCTAGATTAAGCATTCGACTACGTCTCTAGTATGGGGGTTTCCAACCCTTAGACTCGAAACATTGAGGACAATGTTTAACTTTAGTATGGGGGGGGGGTGAATAGATACTTCACTTTGCTTACGCCCTCGCGCACTCCATAATTTTTGTTTTTGTCTTTCGCTTTGTTGCAAAATAAGGCTAAAAATGGCTGATGAGACGGCTTTTATACATGGTCTCATCGTCCAAAACGGACTTAAAATGCATTAAATATCATAAAATATACCAAATATATGCTCGTGTTTGTTACTTGTGTATCTTTAGGTACGAATATTGAGGAATTGACAAAAGAACACAAGAATCATTCAAAAACGAACACGGGAAACGAAGACGCACAATGAACCAAGCCCAAGTTTGGAAAATTGCAAAAAGATCCCTCAAGTTTGAAGAATTGGCAACTTTGGCCCCTCATCTTTGAAGAACTTGTCACAAATGACCCTCCACATATCATTTGTACAAGTATGGTCCTCCATGTTTGAAGATTGTACAAGAAAAGCCCTTGGAAAATGTTCAAAAGTGCAAATGTTAACCCTAAGTCATAAAAGGACTTAACTTGCAATTATTCTTGGACTGCCAATGAAATGAATTTAACTGGTTGTTACCTTTTTGGACTGATGATGCAAAACTTTTGGGACGGATGTTAAGTTTATGGATGGGTAATGAAATTACCACCAGTTGGCCCAACTACACCCTTAAGCCCAAAACCTCCCATGTGTATAACTCGGTTTTATCTTAATGGTCAGTCAAACCCCATGGTCAAACCTAATTCCCTCCTTAACACCCATTTTAAATTCGTTTTTTCCCAATATGGATTAAAACAACCCTTAATCCCCCTAGAAACCTAATCCCCCCCAGTCACAATTGAGAGCAAAACAAAGGGATATTGGCTTAATCTCTCCAGATCTCTGATTAAGCCAAGTCTAAACAAAACCCACTCACCATATTCCATTCACACTCACCCCATGTGCCTTCCCCATGGTCCCCTGCCCCGTCTTTTTCACACCAAAACCAATACCCGACCAATTGAACGCCTCACACTCACTCCTTTGTCCCCAAGGCTTAATGAACGCCTGAGATCACTTCTTACAACCTGGCATCCAGTTCATGATCACATGGGAGGAATTTGACCAAATTCGTCAAAGGGCTTTCTAGAGAATTTAGCAATTAGGGTTTTCACTTGTAATTTTTTAATTCCAGTTTCTAGAATAGTCTTATTAGCACTATAAAAGGAGAATGAGGCATGTTCATTCCCTTTGTTCCAGATTTTAGCAAAGTCCTTGTAATCCCTTTTTTAAATTTAATATAAAGTTTGGTATTTTCTAATGAGATTGTAATTCCTTTTATGTTTTTTAAAAAGTTTGGTATTGGATTGCTAATATTCTGAGTTCCGTTTCTTATTGATTATCATTTGTGTGTTTGAGTAAAAATTTTCAAAAGGTTTTAAAAAGTTTTTTCAATTTCTGGAAAGTTAAATTAGGGGAAGTGAAAGTGGACTTTGGTTTGATTTTTTGAAAGTGAAGTTGTTTTAAAACGTGTTATAAAGTTTTCTAGGTTTGTGGAAAAGTTTTATAAAGTTTTAAGAAAGTTTAAAAAAATAAGGTTTGTATTATACTTGTGCTTTGCTTTTCTTCTTAGCAGGGTGGTTTGTTGATTGATCAAGATTACTGCATAGGCCCGAGCCTATTGGAAAAGGCATAGCAGCCTTGGTTGAGCCGGGATGTGGGCTCAACAAGGTAGCCCTTGTTCTTCCTTTTTAGTTTTTTCAGAATTTCAGTTTCACATGATTTGTATGAAAAAAGGTTTCAAGTGTGTTATATGGGTTTAATTTAAGTTTATTTGGTGTGAGATGCATAGTTAGAGCTGTTAGAATCAGTTTAAGTAAGTTTTGAATCAAATTGGTTTGAAAAAATAGTTTTCAGATTTTAAAGGGTTGTTTGGATACGGGTTTATTTGAGAAAGTTTGACAAATCTGTGAAGTTAAAAACTGTTAGAAGTAGTCAATAGGGTTGTGATAGGTAGTGTGTAGTTCTATTTTCATTTGGGAACAAGTTTTGAAACAAGTGTGCAAGTAAAAAAGGAAAAACATAGCTCAAAATCTGTCAAGTCCTTTTATGCTCATTTTTGTGGAATTTTTGCATGATCTTTGGTTCATTGATAGAAGATAAGTGTAGAATAGGGTGTGCTATAACCTGTTTGTGCTTTTGTGGATTTGTATGCAAGTTATAGGCCTTAGAAAATCGTTTTGGTGCACCTAAGAGTGGCAAAATACCACCAGACTTAGCTTAAGGATATCAGCAACCTTCATTTGCTTCATTGTGGCCTAATTGTTTGACTTTGTGTTGCAATCTGCTTGCTTTGTGTGTTATCTTGACTCCTTGTACTCCAAAGAGTACAAGGGTGCCATTTTGTCCAACAGAATCAGCCAAGAAATCAGGATCCAAGTCCTCTTGGATCTATTTCCACTTGTGAAGAAACAAAAGCAAAAAGAAAAATTTGACCTGGGCACGTTTTGGTTCAATTCCAGCTTAATCTTGATAAACTTGGATTGTTTTTGTGTTTGTGAATTTCAATCTTAAAAGTGTAACATGTTGGGTTTGTAAGTTAAAAAGTAAAAAAAAAAATAAAGGAACAAAAAGGGTTTCGCCAGCCTCGAACCCTCGCCTTCACACTCACAACACACATCACATACCGTCGCGCCCTTGGGTCTTTTACTGACCAAGGGTGAGACCAAGTATTACTTAACCACTTTTTGATTTTGAGCTTATAATAAAAGACGTGACCTTTTAAGCTTATTTTAGCTTATTGGTTAAGCTTTTTGGCTCAAATTGATTTTTCCTAGGATAGTACTAGCCTTTAGGATTTTTCTAGCTTAGTTTTGTATTTTTCCCTTCTTTTATTTATTTTTTATTCATTTTTAATTACCCGGTTTTTATTAAATGAATTAAAAATAGCAAAAAGTAGTTATAATTTTAGGAAAAATAATTTTTAAGTTTTATTTTAATAACTTGAGGTTTACAGCCTAAAACATTTTCAAAAACTTTAATTTTTAATTTTATTTTATTTTAGGGTTTTTTATTAATTTTAAAATATTTTATAAAATTATAAAAAAGGTTTTAGGAACTTTTATTTACATTTTTCTCTTAGTTACATTATTTAGGATTTTTAGAAATTTTTTAGAATTTATTTTATAAACTTTTTATTTTTTTGATTATTTTAATATTATTTTATTATTAAAAATAGAAAGTTTTATTTTTCTTTCTTTTTCATTTCTCCTAGGTTCATTAGCATTAATTAGGACTTTTACAATTTTTAGAATATTTTTATAGCCCTTAGATTTATTTTTATAATTATTTTAAGTTTAATTAGTTTTAAATCATTTTAAATAGTTTTTAGCATTTTAAAAATAGTTTTATTAGCTTTTAATTTTTAGGAAAAATACTTTTTAGTCTTTTAATAATATAAGTAAATTATTTGTTCAATAAAATCATATTTTTGGACATTTTTATTAATTGTATTTAATTTTAGGGCTTTAATTAGCATTTAAAATTGAATATTTAATTAATAAAAGGTTTTAAAATATCTTTGTTGAATTTTTATCTCTATTTATATTATTTTAGACTTTCTTTTAGCTTTTAATCTTATTTTTGTTTTTAGGTTCATCACAAAATTTTTAATTTTGGGTAGTTTTTACGACTTTACGTTTACGCCTTTTTCGTCTAGTTTAATTCGTCTTCGTAACCGTCGTCGTCTTTTCTTTTCTTCTTATTTTCTCTTCTTCTCAATAAATAAAACAAAGATTAAATCAAGTCATACACACAACACACTAGCCTCCTTGGGAAACGAACTTACTTTTCAAGGGTCATTAATACTCGTTTTCCTAAACGTACGCTTAACGCTTACCACTACTTTTTGTGTATTGCTTTGTTTTTCCTAAAATAAAGTACATATACAAAATTGACTACATCAATTTTGGCGCCGCTGCCGGGGAGGCGTGTTTGTGTTTGATTTGCACATTGTTGTTTTTTATATTAGCCATAATAAGTATTTGTATTATTAGCACTCTACTAATACGTATTATCGGTTTTCGTTTTTTTTGTGAATATTATTACTATATTGTATACGTAGAACAACAAATATACAAGTACTCCAAATACGTGAGAAATCACAACCTTGATTCGGGATTTCATCACTCGATCATTGTATTCGAATCTCAAACCAAAGAAAAAAGGCAAAAATAGATAAATACTTTCGTGAAGCTCAATTTTGAAAAACACAAACTATAAGGTGGGTATAAGGCGGTTGTATTTCACGACCTAAAGGAAAAAGGCTCTTAAGTGCTTCGCGCCGCCTCGTTTCCTCCGCTTGCTTGTGCGTATTTGATTTTTAGAGTGAATCGAGGGTTTTGCCGCCCAAAGTATTATTACGTATCATATATATTTTCTTGGTTTCATTGATTAAACCCTCTTGAACGATTTGGTGTTCCACCATCGTTCTAAAGTCATCGAAGGCGTTCACTTCACGTGATCGTTTTCATTCCTTGAGGCTTCTTTAATCAAGAGATTTGATTAAGGAGGAGATTTGTAGATTTTTTGTCTACTTAATACATTCAAAATCCAAAAAAATTAAAAAACAATCAAAAACACAAAAAAATCAAAAATCAAAAATACCAAAAAGAATCTTCTTTGCTCATCCCTACGTTGTACGTTACGTTTATGCTAACTCGTGCTCAAGCAAAACGTCAACGTAAACGTCGCAATCGAAAGGAAAGAACGCCAACGCCTTCTAGTGAAGAGACTCCAAGTGAGGAACCTATTATAGAACAAGAAGCTATCATGGCTAATCGTACTATGATGGAGTTGCTTCAAGCACCCACCGAGGGTTTTGGAGAAGCCATTGTGATTCCCGCCATCCTTGCGGAGAATTTCGAAATCAAAACGGGTTTAATATCTATGCTTCAAGCAAATAAGTTTCGTGGTTACGAAAAAGACAACCCACATTATCACATTCGGCAATTTAATCGTCTCACCGCGACAAGCAAGTTTAGGGATGTGCCCCACGATGCCATTAAGATGATGTTGTTTCCATACTCGTTAGAGGGGCCCGCAAAAATTTGGTTAGAGAAAGAGCCACCCAATTCCATATTGACGTGGAAGGATCTCGTTTCCAAATTTGTGAACCAATTTTTTCCGCCTTCTAAAACAACACATTTGAAAAACGAAATTTCACGTTTTACGCAAAAACCTAATGAGAGTTTTTCAATGGCTTGGGAACGGTTTAAGGAAATGTTACATGAATGTCCACACCATGATTTTTCCGAATTGCATCAAATTGACACTTTTTATAATGGGCTTAATGATCATGAACGAGATTACTTAAATGCCTCCGCGGGTGGTAATTTTTTGTGAAAAACGACCGATGAAGCTTTAACGATAATTGAGAATAGGTCTAAGGTTTATAGCCCTCGTAACACACCGAGTGTTGCCACTATGGGCTCGTCATCGTCGTCACGTCATATGAATGCCTTGCAAGATGAAGCAAACGAGGAAAATCGGTTTTTCGATAGGTTTTCGACTCTTATGACTCATTGGAAAGCACAAGATGCTTTGAACACCGCTTCGGTTAAGTCGATTTCCAAGAGTTGTATTTCGTGTGGTGGAGCCCATGATTTTTTCGAGTGCATTACCGCGGATGGTAACACTTCGAATGCTTACGTAGCCACGGGGACTTACAACCAAGTAGGTCAAGGTTCCCGCCAAAATCAAGCTCCCCAAAATCAAAATGCTAATAACTATCGAAACAATCAAAGTGGTGGTTACCAAGGAAATCAACGTAACTTTAATAAGGGTAATTATCAAAGTGGGAATGGGCAAGTTGTTAATCAAAATCAAAACCGTGATCTTCAAAACACTAACCAAGGTTTTCAAAACGCTCACACTAAGAATCTTAATGGAGAGTTTTTAGATTATGCCAAAGCTAACGATGCTAAGTTTGATAACATGCAACG
Organism: Glebionis coronaria; assembly: GCA_025667525.1. Taxonomy (NCBI): domain Eukaryota; kingdom Viridiplantae; phylum Streptophyta; class Magnoliopsida; order Asterales; family Asteraceae; genus Glebionis; species Glebionis coronaria. The sequence goes on along the minus strand of JANFOE010000475.1, from coordinate 491,915 downwards.
TGAGATGATTAGCTTAGGATCCGAGTTAAAAACCGAGCTTAAAAACGAACTTGCTAATGAATTGAGAAACCATGCTAATAAAATGGAAGGAAATGTCCAAAGTCTCCAGCAAAACCAACAAAAAATGGAGCTAGGGCAACATGAGATTAAGCAAGAGTTGTTAAAAGCGGATGCTAGGCAATTTAAGTTTGAAGATCGAATGGGAAAAATGTTTGAAGCTATCATGTGTAAGCCCTCTTCTTCGGGTGGTCTTCCTAGTGACACCATCGTAAACCCGAAAGGAGAATTGAAAGTTGTTGCTACACGTAGTGGCAAAACTATCAAAGAACCCATTTCTCGTCCTAGTACTTCTATGGAGAAGGAAATAGAGAAAGAGCCCGAGGTGGTGGTTGAAAAGGAGCAAATCTCAAGCCCACGAAGTACCGCTCAAACCCCACCTACGGTTGACCCAATACCAACAATGGAACCCGAGATTCCAAGGCCGATGCCTATGCCCCAACCCACACCACCCTTGCCTTACCCATCTAGACAACGCAAAGAAAAGGCACAAGAACGAAATAATTATCAATTTGAACTTTTTATGAAAATGTTTTGTGACTTGCATTTCAATATAAGTTTTGCCGACGCTTTAACCATGATGCCTCGTTTCGCCGCGAACTTCAAAAGTATGTTGAACAACAAAGAAAAATTGCAAAAATCGTCTAATTGTTCATCGGTTTTTCTCAGCCGCATACCTCAAAAAGTCGGTGACCCCAGCAAGTTTTTAATCCCATGTGCTATACAAGATATGGAAGAATGCTACGCCTTGGCCGATCTTGGTGCTAGCATTAATTTGATGCCACTTGAAATCTTTAAGTCGCTCAATCTTCCCAATCTTACTCCTTCAAGTATGTCAATCGAGATGGCCGATCATTCTACGATTTTAGCTTGTGGAGTAGCCATGGACGTCTTTGTGAAGGTCGGGAAATTTTACTATCCCGTGGACTTCATCGTTGTCGACATTCCCATCGATCCTAAAGTTCCCTTAATTTTAGGACGATCATTTTTGGACACCTCGAGAGCACTTATCGATGTGCATGCAAGGAAAATCACTCTTCGTTTTAATGAGGAAGAACTCGTCATTAATGCAACTCAAAACTCCACGCTTTCTCATGTGTGTTCGATCACATCTTTGTATAATGTTAATTCCACCCATAACATTTGCAAAAAATAATCTAAAAGAGTTGTTGAGTTTGTTGAGAAAAATGAAGTTCCATCCCCTCCGCCGATGGAGATTAAGAGTGATAAGCCTACGTCTCCAATCTTGGAAGACTTATCAGATGACGAATATGTTGACCCAAGTCGGGGAGTTTTCTTCGTTGATAAACGTTTTGAGAACTTACCACCACCAAAACCAAGACGCTTTCAAAATGTGAGAATTTTTAGTGTGACTAATATTGCTTTAGATATGCCAAACATTATTGACATTATCAAATCGGGTTTTCATAAAGAGAGTGTAAAAGATGAAAAAGGAAAAGATTTTGAATTTAATTTGAAAGATTTTTCTACTACTCTAACTCCGTCATCACCACGTGTATTGAGCACTACAAGCTCGTCTTCTCCTTTTGATGATGCTTTGTGTGGACCTAGTGTGGGGGAAGCCCCTTATGTTCCCTCCCCTTTCTCCACCGAGGACGAGATATTTGACCCCGGAATTGCTTGTAAAGGGAAATCTCGGTCTTCCACCGATGCAATAAATGGAAAATCTTTTCATTTGATTGGTGCGAGTTTACCTCGAGTGACTCATGTTTTTGTTGACTTACCCATTATCCCACCCTTCTATTTCTTCTTATCTACTTTCTTGAAACCCTTTGGGTTTTTGTTGGCATGTGTTGAAGTCGTGTTGTTTCGTTTATCATCCGAAAACGAAGACACGATCTTTGATCCCGGTATAAAGGCTTTGCCTTTATAAACGGTTGCTTTTTGGGCCTTGATTACATGTAAGTCCCATCAAAAATTGACCATACCATGATTGTCCCCAAATGATCACATTTGTGGGGACTCGAGTCGAGCTTTTGACTCGGTTATCAAAAACAAGGTGCCTCGTGGGGGAGTTCCCATGTTTATCCTTGCAAATATTTTTTTCTTTTAATCCTAATGTGAGGGGATTTGTGCCCTTCCAACCTTTGTTTCATGGTTGTTTGTGAATTGTGGTTTTTAGATCATCATCTTCACGATTCAAGCCTCTCGTGTTCGTTTTACGAGACCCTTGATCGTTTGCTTTGAAGACCTTCCCAATATCCACTCATGATATCCTTTTGATGTTCTAACCTTAGGTTTTTAGCACACTTCATAAACGGCTATTAATTTAATGGTTTCACCTTTTCCATGATAGATTAAGCATTCGACTACGTCTCTAGTATGGGGGTTTCCTACCCTTAGACTCGAAACATTGAGGACAATGTTTAACTTTAGTATGGGGGGGTGAATAGATACTTCACTTTGCTTACGCCCTCGTGCACTCCAAAATTTTTGTTTTCTCTCTCTTTTTGTTGCAAAATAAGGCTAAAAATGGCCAAATTTTAAATTTTTTCCATGTTTTCATAAGTGTTTATGACACGAATGTAGATTTTCCGATGGCGAGAATAAGAGTAATTTTTGACTCGACCGTGCGTGTTGAGCACTTAGCTTCGATTCCTTAACTTTTTAGGCTAAGTCTCTTAAATGAGGACGAGAAATGATAGCGCTTTTATAAGTCTCGTAATCTTTCACGATCTTATGTGTAGTAATTATTGCTTATTCTCCCCACGCTTGTATATAAATAAATTGCTAATAAATATTGAATTAGTGGTTTAGTCTTTATTGTTGGTTTCTAGTTTGTTTTGGTAGCTTCCGTGTAATTAAATTGGGAAAACATTAAGGATTCGCCAGCGTCACGGTTTTGAAGTATTGGCACCCGAATAATCAAAGGTTTCACCCAATAAAAAGATTTCAAGTGCTCACCTAAATTAAGCAAAAATTTGAAGCTCCCAAAAGCCGAAAAATCTATGCAAAGTTGAAAGTGAATCAAGCCTTAATCTTTGAAACCTTAAAGATCCAAAATTCGCCTTAGCGTGAGGATATACGTCAAGTCAATAAAACCACCGATGATGGTGGATAATAAAAGACAAGGACAAGACCGAAGTCATAATAAAAGCTTCATGGCGAAGTTGAATAAAAGATGGAGGTAAACCAAGATAATAAAACCACCGATAATGAGGCGGATAATAAAAGTCATGGTAATAAGTCTCATGTTCAAAACCGTTATAAAACCGTGTTTATCGATCCTTTTTGTTGACTTAATTTTTTGACATCGTTGTCTATTGAGATGAACTATTAATTTAATGATTTAGGTTACACCGTTGAGACTCTATTTTTGGACTAAATCTCTATTCACGCATAAGTCAATGATGTATCCTCGTGAACATTAAGACAAAATAAAATATAAGAGATACCAATTAGGAATAAGGGGGATTAGGTGTATAATTAACACTCATGAGATATGATTGTGTTGCTAACTTATAATAACAATGATCTCGTTACACGCTTAGCATGGAATCGAGGGAAAATCAAGGACGACGAATTTATCTCTATGAGGCACTCACGTGTTCTTATTCTATGAACCTAAACGTCCCATTTTGCGATGAAAATCATACATTATGTCTAAAACGCAAGTAGTAGTAATTGTAGTAGTAGTAGTAAGTTTACCTTTGAATAAAAGTGATAAAATGAATTTTGGAGATGTTACGATACTTTATTCTAGCATTGCGTGAGGGCACGGCAATGGTTTAGTATGGGGGAGTGATGAGACGGCTTTTATACATGGTCTCATCGTCCAAAACGGACTTAAAATGCATTAAATATCATAAAATATACCAAATATATGCTCGTGTTTGTTACTTGTGTATCTTTAGGTACGGATACTGAGGAATTGACAAAAGAACACAAGAATCATTCAAAAACGAACATGGGAAACGAAGACGCACAATGAACCAAGCCCAAGTTTGGAAAATTGCAAAAAGATCCCTCAAGTTTGAAGAATTGGCAACTTTGGCCCCTCATCTTTGAAGAACTTGTCACAAATGACCCTCCACATATCATTTGTACAAGTATGGTCCTCCATGTTTGAAGATTGTACAAGAAAAGCCCTTCGAAAATGTTCAAAAGTGCAAATGTTAACCCTAAGTCATAAAAGGACTTAACTTGCAATTATTCTTGGACTGCCAATGAAATGAATTTAACTGGCTGTTACCTTTTTGGACTGATGATGCAAAACTTTTGGGACGGATGTTAAGTTTATGGATGGGTAATGAAATTACCACCAGTTGGCCCAACTACACCCTTAAGCCCAAAACCTCCCATGTGTATAACCCGGTTTTATCTTAATGGTCAGTCAAACCCCATGGTCAAACCTAATTCCCTCCTTAACACCCATTTTAAATTCGTTTTTTCCCAATATGGATTAAAACAACCCTTAATCCCCCTAGAACCCTAATCCCCCCCAGTCACAATTGAGAGCAAAACAATGGGATATTGGCTTAATCTCTCCAGATCTCTGATTAAGCCAAGTCTAAATAAAACCCACTCACCATATTCCATTACACTCACCCCATGTGCCTTCCCCATGGTCCCCTGCCCCGTCTTTTTCACACCAAAACCAATACCCGACCAATTGAACGCCTCACACTCACTCCTTTGTCCCCAAGGCTTAATGAACGCCTGAGATCACATCTTACAACCTGGCATCCAGTTCATGATCACATGGGGGGAATTTGACCAAATTCGTCAAAGGGCTTTTTGGAGAATTTAGCAATTAGGGTTTTCACTTGTAATTTTTTAATTCCAGTTTCTAGAATAGTCTTATTAGCACTATAAAAGGATAATGAGGCATGTTCATTCCCTTTGTTCCAGATTTTAGCAAAGTCCTTGTAATCCTTTTTTTAAATTTAATATAAAGTTTGGTATTTTCTAATGAGATTGTAATTCCTTTTATGTTTTTTAAAAAGTTTGGTATTGGATTGCTAATATTCCGAGTTCCGTTTCTTATTGATTATCATTTGTGTGTTTGAGTAAAAATTTTCAAAAGGTTTTAAAAAGTTTTTTCAATTTCAGGAAAGTTAAATTAGGGGAAGTGAAAGTGGACTTTGGTTTGATTTTCTGAAAGTGAAGTTGTTTTAAAACGTGTTATAAAGTTTTCTAGGTTTGTGGAAAAGTTTTATAAAGTTTTAAGAAAGTTTAAAAAAATCAGGTTTGTATTATACTTGTGCTTTGCTTTTCTTCTTAGCAGGGTGGTTTGTTGATTGATCAAGATTACTGCATAGGCCCGAGCCTATTGGAAAAGGCATAGCAGCCTTGGTTGAGCCTGGATGTGGGCTCAACAAGGTAGCCCTTGTTCTTCCTTTTTAGTTTTTTCAGAATTTCAGTTTCACATGATTTGTATGAAAAAGGTTTCAAGTGTGTTATATGGGTTTAATTTAAGTTTATTTGGTGTGAGATGCATAGTTAGAGCTGTTAGAATCAGTTTAAGTAAGTTTTGAATCAAATTGGTTTGAAAAAATAGTTTTCAGATTTTAAAGGGTTGTTTGGATACGGGTTTATTTGAGAAAGTTTGACAAATCTGTGAAGTTAAAAACTGTTAGAAGTAGTCAATAGGGTTGTGATATGTAGTGTGTAGTTCTATTTTCATTTGGGAACAAGTTTTGAAACAAGTGTGCAAGTAAAAAAAGAAAAACATAGCTCAAAATCTGTCACAGTCCTTTTATGCTCATTTTTGTGGAATTTTTGCATGATCTTTGGTTCATTGATAGAAGATAGGTGTAGAATAGGGTGTGCTATAACCTGTTTGTGCTTTTATGGATTTGTATGCAAGTTATAGGCCTTAGAAAATCGTTTTGGTGCACCTAAGAGTGGCAAAATACCACCAGACTTAGCTTAAGGATATCAGCAACCTTCATTTGCTTCATTGTGGCCTAATTGTTTGACTTTGTGTTACAATCTGCTTGCTTTGTGTGTTATCTTGACTCCTTGTACTCCAAAGAGTACAAGGGTGCCATTTTGTCCAACAAAATCAGCCAAGAAATCAGGATCCAAGTCCTCTTGGATCTATTTCCACTTGTGAAGAAACAAAAGCAAAAAGAAAAATTTGACCTGGGCACGTTTTGGTTCAATTCCAGCTTAATCTTGATAAACTTGGATTGTTTTTGTGTTTGTGAATTTCAAGCTTAAAAGTGTAACAGGTTGGGTTTGTAAGTTAAAAAGTAAAAAAAAAATAAAGGAACAAAAAGGTTTTCGCCAGCCTCGAACCCTCGCCTTCACACTCACAACACACATCACATACCGTCGCGCCCTTGGGTCTTTTACTGACCAAGGGTGAGACCAAGTATTACTTAACCACTTTTTGATTTTGAGCTTATAATAAAAGTCGTGACCTTTTAAGATTATTTTAGCTTATTGGTTAAGCTTTTTGGCTCAAATTGATTTTTCCTAGGATTAGCCTTTAGGATTTTTCTAGCTTAGTTTTGTATTTTTCCCTTCTTTTATTTATTTTTTATTCATTTTTAATTACCCGGTTTTTATTAAATGAATTAAAAATAGCAAAAAGTAGTTATAATTTTAGGAAAAATAATTTTTAAGTTTTATTTTAATAACTTGAGGTTTACAGCCTAAAACATTTTCAAAAACTTTAATTTTTAATTTTATTTTATTTTAGGGTTTTTTTGTTAACTTTAAAATATTTTATAAAATTATAAAAATGGTTTTAGGAACTTTTATTTACATTTTTCTCTTAGTTACATTATTTAGGATTTTTAGAAATTTTTTAGAATTTATTTTATAAACTTTTTATTTTTTTGATTATTTTAATATTATTTTATTATTAAAAATAGAAAGTTTTATTTTTCTTTCTTTTTCATTTCTCCTAGGTTCATTAGCATTAAATAGGACTTTTACAATTTTTAGAATATTTTTATAGCCCTTAGATTTATTTTTATAATTATTTTAAGTTTAATTAGTTTTAAATCATTTTAAATAGTTTTTAGCATTTTAAAAATAGTTTTATTAGCTTTTAATTTTTAGGAAAAATAATTTTTAGTCTTTTAATAATATAAGTAAAGTATTTGTTCAATAAAATCATATTTTTTGACATTTTATTAGTTGTATTTAATTTTAGGGCTTTAATTAGCATTTAAAACTGAATATTTAATTAATAAAAGGTTTTAAAATATCTTTGTTGAATTTTTATCTCTATTTATATTATTTTAGACTTTCTTTTAGCTTTTAATCTTATTTTAATTTTTAGGTTCATCACAAAATTTTAATTTTGGGTAGTTTTTACGACTTTACGTTTACGCCTTTTTCGTCTAGTTTAATTCGTCTTCGTGACCGTCGTCGTCTTTTCTTTTCTTCTTATTTTCTCTTCTTCTCAATAAATAAAACAAACATTAAATCAAGTCATACACACAACACACTAGCCTCCTTGGGAAACGAACTTACTTTTCAAGGGTCATTAATACTCGTTTTCCTAAACGTACGCTTAACGCTTACCACTACTTTTTGTGTATTGCTTTGTTTTTCCTAAAATAAAGTACATATACAAAATTGACTACATCAATGGCCAAATTTTAAATTATTCTCATGTTTTTATAAGTGTTTAAGACACGAATGTAGATTTTCCGATGGCGAGAATAAGAGTACTTTTTAACTCGACCGTGCGTGTTGAGCACTTAGCTTCGATTCCTTAACTTGTATTAGGCTAAGTCTCTTAAATGAGCACGATAAATGATAGCGTTTTTATAAGTCTCGTAATCTTTCACGATCTTATGTGTAGTAATTATTACTTATTCTCCCCACACTTGTATATAAATAATTGCTAATAAATATTGAATTAGCGGTTTAGTCTCTATTGTTAGTTTCTAGTTTGTTTTGGTAGCTTCCATGTAATTAAATTGGGAAAACATTGAGGATTCGCCAGTGTCAGGGTTTTGAAGTATTGGCACCCGAATAATCAAAGGTTTCACCCAATAATAAGATTTCAAATGCTCACCTAAATCAAGCAAAAATTTGAAGCTCCCAAAAGCCGAAAAATCTATGCAAAATTGAAAGTGAATCAAGCCTTAATCTTTGAAACCTTAAAGATCCAAAATTCGCCTTAGAGTGAGGATATACGTCAAGTCAATAAAACCACCGATGATGGTGGATAATAAAAGACAAGGGCAAGACCGAAGTCATAATAAAATCTTCATGGCGAAGTTGAATAAAAGATGGAGGTAAACCAAGATAATAAAACCACCGATAATGAGGAGGATAATAAAAGTCATGGTAATAAGTCTCATGTTCAAAACCGTTATAAAACCATGTTTATCGATCCTTTTTGTTGACTTAATTTTTTGACATCGTTGTCTATTAGGATGAATTATTAATTTGACGATTTAGGTTACACCGTTGAGACTCTATTTTTGGACTTAGTCTCTTTTCACGCATAAGTCAATGATGTATCCTCGTGATCATTAAGACAAAATAAAATATAAGAGATACCAATTAGGAATAAGGGGGATTAGGTACATAATTAACACTCATGAGTAATGAATGTGTTGCTAACTTATGATAACAATGATCTCGTTACACGCTTAGCATGGAATTGGGTGAACATCAAGGACGATGAATTTATCTCTATGAGGCACTTACGTGTTCTTATTCTAGGAACCTAAACGTCCCATTTTGCGATGAAAATCATACATTATGTCTAAAACGCAAGTAGTAGTAATAGTAGTAGTGTAGCTAGTTTATCTTTCAATAAAAATGAATTTTGGAGTTGCGTAGATACTTTATTCAAGCATTGCGTGGGGGCACGGCAATGGTTTTGTATGGGGGAGTGATGAGACGACTTTTATACATGGTCTCATCGTCCAAAACGGGCTTTAAATGCATAATATATCATCATAAATGCCATATATATGCTCGTGTTTGTTACTTGTGTATTTTTAGGTACAGATATTGAGAAAATGACAAAAGATCACAAGAATGGAGCAAAAACGAACACGAGAAACGAAGTCGCACAAAGAACCAAGCCCAAAGAATGATTTTTGCAAAATGCCCCTTGAAGAATTGAAGAATGTTAAGAATGGTCCCTCATCTTTGAAGATTTGACACTTTATACCCCTCAAATATCTTTAAATATGAGTAGGGGTCCCTAAAGTTTGAAGACTTTACAAATATAGCCCTTGGGAATTGATCAAGATTGCAATGTTAGTCCTAAAATCTTCAAAGTTAACTAAAGGACTGAATTTGTAAAGCCAAAAGGACTGGATGTGCAAACTTTGGCCTAACGGATGTTAACACCAAGGACTGGTCATGAAATTACTACCAAACAGCCCAAATCCCACCCTAAGCCCAACACCTTTTAAATTATTACCCCGGTTTAATTTAACTAGTCAAAGGGTCAACACCTTAATTTCCCACCAAACACTAATTTTAAAAAACCATTTACCCAAAACGGATTAAACACCCCTAATCCCATGTTCATAAGCCACATAAACCCTAATCCTAAAATCTACAAAACAAAGGCGTTTTTGTTAATTGCTTCCAGAATGGTGATTACCATCACCCTCACTAAACCCACACAAAAACCGTGACCAAGACACACCCATGTGTCTTGTGGGACCACCCCCTGCCCCGTCCCTTTCTTCCGAAAACCCTATACCAGACAAGATCAAGGGTCCTCATCCAAACTTGTTCCCAAAGGATTATTTAACGATCAAGATGCAATGTTTACAGCTGGAAGGCCACAAACATCACTCTCCAAGTACACGAATCACATGGGAGCACATTTTGACCTAGAACTTTCAAATTCAGTCCAAGGGTAGTTTAGGACTTTCATGTATTAGGGTTTTAGTTATCTAGATTGTTCTATCAGTTGTATAAATAGGAGATGCATGTGTCCCTATTTACTTGTTCCAGAATTTTTAGCAAAATCTTGTAATTCCTTTTTAATCAATATAAAAGTTGGTATTTTTATTGTAAATGTAATTCCTTTTTATAATATAAAAGTTGGTAAATGTTTGAGCTAAGGTTCTGAGTTCCATCATAATTTGTGTTTGGGTTTCTAAGTTTTTGGCAAATTTAATTCCTTTTTCAAAAATTACTTTGAAAAGCTGGTGTTTTGTTAAAGTTTGATCCTGTTTCTTTTTCACATTATAAGGATTGTGTTTAAAGCATTTCAAAAGTTTGAGATAAAAGATTTTCTGAAAGTTTAAGAAGAAAAGAAAGAAATCAGAATTATTTTTGTTATCACCCTTTGTTGATCTTAGCAGAAATCATTGGAAGCTTGTTTGTCCAAGGATCTGCACAAGCCCGTGCTTGATGGAGATGGCATTGCAGCTATTGTGGGACCTGGATGTGGGTCCCACAAGGTAAATTCCTTGTATCTCAGTTTTGAGTTTTAAAAAATTGTTATAATTGTGATCTATGTGATTTGGTAGAAAAGTTGTTTAAGTTCTGATTTTGTGGTTTGATTATGCTCACTAGTTGCTGGTATGCATGTTAGAAGCTATTGTAATCAGATTTGTTGGGTTTAAAAAGCATTTGGTGTGTTGAAATTTGATTTTCAGTAACTAAAGGGGTGTTTGGATTTGAGTTTTAGCTAGGAACTATTGAGAGCTTTTGGTTTTAAAATCATCTAGACAAACTTAGGTTGCATGAGATATGTGTTATCAGTATAGGGATTTCAGTTTGGTAGGATTTGAATAGGATTTGTGTACTAAAATTGCAACCAAGTGGTCAAAAATCAGTAATCCATTTTCTGCCATATTTTGTGCTTATTTGACATTGAAATCTTGTTCCTTGTTAGATGATTGGATAAAGAAGGGATTGAAATCAGTTTTATGCTAGTTGGTAGGGTTGTATGCAAGATTTGATCACTTGAATCTCACATTTGTGCCAAATAGATCAGCTAACTGTTCATCAGAACCTATTAGCTTAATCAGTCACCTTTGTGTGCTATTTTTGTGTAATTTTTGTGTAGGAACTTGTTGTTTTCTTGTTTAATTGACTTCCCACAACCCAACTGGTTGTGGGAGTGCCCCCATTATCCATCGAACAACAATAAATCTCATTGAACAAGCTCCTCTTGTTCTATCTTCACAAGTGAAGATATTAATTTTTGTTCATCAGTTATTTTGTAATCTGGGCATTCTTTTGCTCCTATAGTTTTGATTCCAGCTTATTTTTGATTAAAAGTTTGTGTTTTAGAGTAAGCTTAGGGTGCTGATTTGAGTTTGTAAAGTTTAAAAAAAAGAAAAAAAAAGTTTTTTGTAAAAAGGACGTGGCCAGGACTCGAACCTGCGCCACTCCTCTCACACTCCAACGTGATAACCAGTTGCCCTAGGGTCTTTGACTGGTTATCACTTGGATTCTTAATTACTTAAGGAGTATTTGTTTTTGGATTATTTAACCTAACATCTTAGTTATAAGCTGATTTCATCTTATTCCTTTTAGATTTTTACAACCTAGCATTTTTCCTTTATACTTATTTGGGTTTAGGACTTTTTGGTTCAATAAATTTATTTTTCACGTGTTTATTTAATTTACTAGGATTATTTTAAGTTTAAATTTTAGAAAGTGAATAAAAAATAGGAAAAAGCATTTTAAAAATCTGGAAAAATAGTTTTTAGGTTTTCAACTATATTTTTGAGGTTTACAGCCAATAAAGTTTTCAATTTAACTTATTTTTGATTTTATATGATTTTAGGGTTTTTAACCAACTTTAGAATTTAATATAAAATTATTAAAAAGGTTTTGGAAACTTTTGATTGCATTTCTTTCTTAGTTACATTATTCTAGATTTTTTGTAATTTTTAGATTTTTTTTATAAACTTTGAATTTTTTTGAATATTTTATTATTAAAAATTGAAAGTTAGTTTTTTCTTTCTTTTTTTTCATTTTTCCCAGTTCAACTAGCTGAAGTTATGAGTTTTACAACTTTTAGAATATTTTCATAGTCCTTAGATTTATTTTTATAATTATTTTAAGTTTTATTAGATTTATTAATTTTTAAATCATTTTAAATAGTTTTAGTTAGTTTAAAAATTTTCTAAATTAGTTTTAAATTAAGTTAGGTTGTTTTAGAGGTTTACAAAGTGATAAAACTCATTTTGGGATTTTTAATAATTAAATTGATTTTTAGGGCTTTAATTAGCATTAAAAAATCATTATTTAATTAATTAAAAGGTTTGGGTGATTTTGATCTTTTTGTAAACTCTTTTTACATTATTTAGGATTTGTTTGCAACTTTTAATTAATTTTTAGGTTTTGAATTTTTAATTTAGTGCTTTTTACGGTTTTACGTGAACGCCTTTTTCGTCTTAGTTTAATTCGTCATCGTAACCGTCAATCTCTTCTCACCCCATTTCTATTTTCTTTTTTCTCAATATAATCACAAACCATTAATCATCTCATTACACAACGCACTAGCCTCCTCGAGAACGAACTCACACAATTTAGGGTCATTTACACACGGATTTCCTAAATCGTCGTGCTTACCCTATATTTTTACGCTCTTTTTCCTAAAAGAGTGTGATTTTACTACCATCATTAATCATACATAAACCCTAATTAAAACCTAAAAATAATTTCCAATGACAAAAACCAATTATTTACATCATTAATTACAGATTATTAATAAAACCTAATTAAAAATTATGAATGTCAAACCCTAATCCATCTTATTAGGTTACATACATAAATTAAACATTAATTAACCATAGTTTTAGTGCATACCTTAAACTATAATTGAATAATTGGGTTTTCTTGATCCACCATTGTTAATCACGACTGATATTAAGTTTAGGAGAAGAAAAAATCGTTTTTGGGGCTAAAGGGATTAGAATGGGTAATTAAAACTAACCATGAAGCATAATAGTACTCAAACTGGGCTCTCCTTCCCTTCCTTAAGCAAAATTCGGTCCAAAACCAAGTCCAACACCCTATGGCCGACTTTTTTTAATCATATTAATGTAAATTAACTATTAGTTATTATTACCTTAAATTCGCTTAATTTTTTCAGCTCCTAAAGGCTCCGAAACCTCAAAACCGCGAAACTAGTCAAATTTACGCGTATACCGTAAAAGACGTAAAAATATACAGTTTTATAAAAACTCTTAGAATATAAAATATATAACTAAGTCCTAAATGACTTAAAACCATCCTGTAAATTATTCCCATGACTAAATACCTCTTCCGAGACCCCTAAATGCAAAACCCTGAACCGTAAAAATATGATTTTCTATAATACATATATGTATACGTAAAACCACTAAACAACACCATCTCATTTCATAGTCACTGCATTGTGAGATCATGAACATGAAATCATCTCACATCGTTTCACTCACAAGGTACCCCGTACCCGAAACGATATCCAAACTACAATCTATACACACCAATTAGCACATAAACACGTAAAGACACGTAACTTGCACAAAATAAAACTAAGTGATGAACCTAAAAACCGCGGTTGTCACATCACTCCCTCCTAATAGAAATCTTGTCCCGAGATTTACTCCTTAGGGTCAAACACACAAACAACAAATCATATGAGGATACTTGTTCTAAATGAACTCCTCTCATTTCCATGTGTACTTTAGTTCAAGTCTCAAATTACCACATATATTAACCAACATTATTTAAACTCATTCCTAAACTATTGACCTCACAGCCTATAAATCTCACAAATGACTCTTTTTAACACAAATCCCTAATAACCGCACATGCAAATATGCATTCTCAAACCACATTTCCCAAATCTCAATACATAAGATATATCATGTACACCACTCAATTCCCCAAGTAATTCTATACCCATAAACTACTGGTCCAATCTTCCAAAATATCATAAATGGACCTACAAAACTCGACATCAACTTTTCCTTTTTCCTAAAAATGGCGCCCGTTACTATGGGTGAAACTTCCTACATAACTTTGTCACTAAGCTGTAGTGGTTTCCTCCTTTTTAACATATCATCTCTTGTTTCTCTCGTCCTTTCCACAAACACCATTATTATATTAGCAGCCTCTTTCACCAATTCTATTCCACAATACGGGAAACTCACCCTATCCTTCCATATGGTGCCTCAAATGGAATGCATCGACTTCTAGTATGATAACTATCATTATATGAAAAGTCAGACAATGCTAACGAGATTCCCACCTCCCTCTAAATCAGTCACCCAAGCTCTCAACACGACTCCTATACTTGTAGCAATTTCTCACTTCATCCATCCATTTCCAGATAGCTGGATATACTCGTGCCCAATCATGTTTATCAATTCCTTTAGTTCGTACCACAAACCACTTAAAAATTCCAATTTCCTTACAAAAGTGACCTATGACGGTCTTTCACATATTCATTAGTTAGTTTTATCAACTGTCATCCAAACCTATGTTACAACTACTTCCATCAAATTTGGATAGCTCATTAGTAGCACCCATACACTTCTTTTCTCACATTCCACAATGAAATATTTTTTTTATATATTTCTTTTATACTTGATAGGTGTGAAAACACCCATCCTTTTACCACTTATTGCTTGCTGAAACGAGACCAAAACGCGTATTTAATGTCATTTGTTTGGAATTATGCGTGGTTTGTGTGTTTGCTGTGTTTCAGAGCCAAACGGATTAATATTTAAGAAAACATGGGATTGCACTGGTTTTATCGAAGAAAAAGACGAAAGACGAAGTCCATAGTCCAAGAGATGCAAAATATTTGAAGTCAATGGACCTATTTGAAGATTTATCGAAGAAAAGGACCAAAGATGGAAGATTTACATATGTCGAAGAACTCAAGTCTATTAAACGAAGAAATTAAAAGACGAGTTGAATTTATTCATCGACAAATCCCGATTCTGAGTCGAAAACGTCAACTTTATTGAAGAGACGAGAAGACAAAAAGGAAGGAGAAAAGCCCACTCACCAACCCAGTTCAAGACCTATAAATAACCCCTCCTTCACATTTTGGAGGAGTGAGTTTTTAATTTTTTGTTTTCCCCTTTTCTCTCTTTTGGTTCGTAGGTAACCAACACCATTAGGGTGTTTGGTATTTTTCTTGAATCTTTGAATCCATCCATGATTTTGTAAGTTTAATCTCCACTTTTGTTTGTTTGAATCCTAGTCTTTAATACAATCTTTCCTTTCATCTTGTTCTTCCTTTTCTTTTTGATTCCAAGTTTCTAAGTTGTGATTTGGTTGATTTTGATTTCTAAAATCAAGTGGGTTTTGTGTTTTTATTGATTTGGTTTGATGTTTATAACTAGTAGATGATTAGTGGTTAGTTTGGTTGAATCCTTAGATTTATCTTGGTTGATTTTAGTCAAAATTCGTGTTGTTGTTATTTCCCTGTTCTTCGCATATTTGTTACCCAGAATTATTCCGAACCAACAACATTATTCCGAACGAGTTGTTTATTCCGAGTAAATTGATTTTTCTGAATAAGCAAAACATTCCGAAAAAGGCCTTTATTCCGCATGAACTGATTTATTCCGAATGAGCATGATATTCCGAACCAACAGATTATTCCGAATAGGTTATTTATTCCGCATAAGCGAATATTCCAAATAAACATTTTTATTCCGCATAATCCTTATTCCGCATGAAGGTTATTCCGAGTCAACATATTTATTCCGCATAAGATTTATTCCGCATAGACTCATTATTCCGCATAAACGTTTATTCCGAATAAAGGAGTTATTCCACATAAGTCATATATTCCGAATAAAGGTGTTATTCCGCATGAATTGATTATTCCGAGTAAGCAAGTTTTATTCCGAGTGAAGGGTGATATTCCGAACCAAGGCATTTATTCCGCATGAACCTAACTTTCCGAATGAAGCTGTTTTATTCCGAATAAGCATATTTTTCCGAGTAAGTATTTTAATTTCTCCCTTATTATTTTAAATTGTTTCGTCTTTATTCTTAATTGCTTTTAGCTTATTTTTATTACTTCACGCATTTACCTTTTAATTAGAAATAGATCTAAGCTCCCCCTTTTAGTTACCAACGACGATAATTCCACATTGAACCGTGATCAATTCGAGAAGATATCGAGAACAAACGAACTTTTAACTAGTAAAGTCATGTATCAAGTGGCGCTGTTGCCGGCTCTTTTCGTAAGGATTAACGGTTTTTTGTGAGAAAATTGGATTTTGGGATCCATTCTTTCGGGAACGTTATTTTCAACGCATCAAAAATTTTCAAAAATCCATAAAAATATAAAATTTTGAAAAATACAAAAAAAATTAAAAAACCTATATAAATCAAAAATATTTTCTTGCATTTTCTTTTTAGTGTATGCGTACTCGATCAACGTCTTATACCGAGCCCAAGAATCTTCAAGATTTAGACATGGCTGGTGTACACAACAATAATAATCCACTCCACCCCAATAATAACAACCCCAACCCGACCTACGAACCATGGAGGAGCTATGCCAACCAACTATGAATGGACACGGAGGACCGATTGCACCGATGCAAATCACGGCTCCGGAGTTTTTGTTGAAGCATCACATGATCCAACAAGTGCAAACTTGTCCATTTCGCGGATTGCCGGATGATGATGCAAACAAGCACCTCGACAAACTCATTACCATTACTCAAAGCATGAAGTTGCCCAGTGTTACTATGCTGAAAAATGGTTTGATCGTCTCCCTAAGAATTCAATTCACACATGGGATGACATGACTCAACGATTTTTATCGTGCTACTTTCCACCATCCATGGTAACGAGCCTTCGTAACCAAATTAGTAGATTCACTCAAGAAAATGACAAATCACTCTTTGATGCTTGGGAACGCTACAATGTTTTGATCGACCGTTGTCCAAATCATAACATGCTCCCCGTCACTCTTATTGACACTTTTTACAATGGTCTCACTTTTCGTGATCGTGATACGATTAATGCCGCCGCCGGTGGTACTTTTATGAAAAGGAGACCGGAGGAGTGTAGAGAGTTAATTGAAAACATGACTACTCACCACAAGAATTGGGATTCATCCGCATCCTTAAGATCAAACCCGAGAGTCAATGTTTCTTCTACTACTTCCAATCCCGAGATAGCCGAACTTGCCCGCCAAGTCACGGAGATGAACAAGAATTACATGACCATGGCTACAACCCACTTTCAACAAGCTAAAGCCGTTGCCATTTCTTGTGAAACTTGCGGTCGTCCTCACTCCTACATCGATTGTCCTTCTACCTAAGGCAATTTTTGTAAAAACGTTAACGCGGCATACGGTACCTATCCCACAGGAGGCTATCAAGCTCGACGTTAAGGAGACCGTAACTTGCTAAGTTATCATTCAAACAACTGTCTTTCACCACCCGGTTTTACTCCTCAAAACCAAAACCAACAACCCAACTATAACCGAAAGAATCAAAGTCAACCTCGTACTACCAATCAATATCAACCTCAAAAAAACCCATATCTACCTCAAGGAAACTCTCAAGCTTACCAAGCTCCACCTCTCCATCAACCGATGGCATTGAACCAAGACCTCGAGTCATTCATGAGGACTAATAGAGAGATGGTGACGAATCTTCAAAGTCAATTCATCAACTTGAAGGGTGACATGGCAAAACAAGGGAGTGATATTCGAGCCGAGCTAAGGAATGACATGGAAAAAAAAGGCAATGATCTTCTTGTCGACATGAGAAACTCTTTCAGCACTCAAACGGATAATCTACGTGATATGATAGGTTCGATTTTCCAAAGTAATCAACCCTCTTCTTCGGGTACTCTTCCGAGTAACACCGTTGATAATCCAAGAGGGGAGATGAAAGCAATCACCACTCGTAGTGGAAAAGGTTATACGAACCCGAGCCTCCTACACCTCCACCGGTGATTGTGAACAAGGAAAAGGAAAAACTTTCCTCACCTCCTTTACCTTCTAACCCCATTCCCCCACCACCCAAGGATGTGAGTGATCCTATTTCTCTAAAGCCTTCCTCTTCATCCGACATACCTTATCCTTCAAGGTTGAGGAAAGAGAAGAAAAAGAGCAAGGATGATATTCAAGTTTCAAACTTTCTCAAAATGTTTAAACAATTGATTTTTAACATCTCCTTTGCTGAGGCTCTCGCTCACATGCCTAAATATGTGAAGATGTTTAAAGATCTTCTTAGTGACAAGGAAAACCTCCTTGATATTGCTCAGACCCACCTTAATGAGAATTGCTCCGCGGTTCTCTTAAGGAAATTGCCAACCAAACTTGGTGATCCGGGTCGCTTCTTGATTCCTCGCAACTTCCTGGGAGTAGAGAATTGCATGGCCCTAGCCGATCTAGGTGCTAGTATAAACTTTTATGCCATTAAGTGTATGGAAACAATTATCTCTCCCCGAGCTAGTCCCCACCAAAATGACTTTGGAATTAGCTAACCGTACGGTTACTTATCTAGTAGGGATAGCCGAAGACGTCTTCGTTGGCGTTGACAAATTCACCTTCCCGGGGGATTTTGTTGTCGTTGACTATGAAATGGACCCACTGATACTAGATATTTGTTAGGTGAAAGTTCGATCTCGGTATCTTCTCGAATGGATCACGGTCAAGAGTGGTACTTATCGTTCTTGGTAACGAAGCGGGGGTTTTGGTTTTCTATTCTACTAACAAAGAAATAAATGAGCGTCGTTGAGAAATTGAAATAAAAATTAAGCGAGAAAAGATTAAACTAAAGTTTAGAAAAACACTTGGTAAAAATGGACATTTCGGTAAGCGTGAAATTTTTGGGAATTAAAAACGTAATGAAAATGAAACTTGTTAAATTAGAATACTTGAAAATTAGACTAAGATGAACGAGTAAAAATAACACTAAGAAAATTGGCGGGAAAAACGAGTTCAAAAATCAAATTTAAATAAGACTGAATTAATTTCGCAATTTATTAAAAATTCTAATTAATTTCGCAACATGGAAATAATTTCGAAATTAAGCAAGTAAGATTTCACAATTATGTCTAAGGTTCAATTTTGCAATCATGAAATGAGCAAGATTTCGCAATATCTGAAAAAGGTCAAGATTTCGCAATAAGAGGAGACATAAATTCGCAATACTGAGAAGAATTCGCAATGCTCAGAGTTGGATTTCGCAATAGTTGCGAAATCAAAGATTTCGCAATAGCAAATGGTAAGAATTCGAAATATTCACAATCAAAGATTTCACAATAATGGGAGAATGATTTCGCAATAGTAACCAGAGTAATATTTCGCATACTTGAAAATGAAGAATTCGCAATTATCAAGAAAGATCAAATTCGCAATTCTTTGAAGAATTGCGAATTTATACCAGCCGACTTAAAAAGATCAAATCCGGGACAAGGACGATTTTAGGCAACTTTTTAGCAACTTTTCAAGAACAATAAGCCACGAAAAACTCCAATAAGCTATTAATAAGCTAAGGAGAAGATCAAAACTTGTGAAAATATCAATTCAATTCCACGAAAATCAAAAGACTTAAACTTTAAATAAGAACTTGATGAAAAAGATGATAAAACCAAGAACACAATTAACAAGAAAGATTAAAAGATGAAGATTAATAAAAGATTAAGCTTGAAAGGTGAAGATTAAAATTAAAAACAAGAATTTAAAACAAGAAATAAAGGTTTTCTAGTGAGAGAAAGTTAAGCTTTCTCTCTCTAGATTTAAAACTACAAAGTGAAAAAATGAAACTAAAACTAACTAACTCCCTCCAATGTGTGAGGAGAAGGCTATTTATAGTTCTTGCTTGTGGGCTTGTGAATGGGCTTCTACATGGGCTTCTCTTCTCCTTTCTTCTTTAGTCTTTACGTCTCTTTAAATAAACGTTTCCGACTTAATGAATTTGAGAAGTGTCGGTGAATAATTCCAACTCATCTTTTAATCTTTACGTTTAAAAGACTTGAGTTCTTCGACATATGTAAATCTTCCATCTTTGGTCCTTTTCTTCGATAAATCTTCAAATAGGCCCATTGACTTCAAATCTTTTGCATCTCTTGGACAATAGACTTCGTCTTGAGTCTTTTTCTTCCATAAAACTCGTGCAATCCCATGTTTTCTCCAATATTCATCCGGTTGACTCTGAAAACACAACAAACACAAAAACCACGCATAATTCCAAACAAATGATATTAAATAAGCGTTTTGGTCTCGTTTTAGCAAGAAATAAGTGGTAAAAGGATGGGTGTTTTCACACCTATCAAATCCCTACACTTAACCATTGCCATGCCCTCGTGCAATGCTTAGTGACAAAACAAATGTACACTCTTCTCATAATCAATCAACCTTGGCCTTATTAACATACTACTAAACAAAAATGAAAATACTTAAAGAGAAATGAATACTTTAAAGAAAACAAAAAGGATAGAAAACCATTTTCACTTGAAAATAGCTACATGGAAATAACTAGCAAAGATATCAAGGACTTACATTAGGGCTTTTTGTGCTGCGAAGATTTATCACCCTCAAGTTTCACGTTCCCCAAACTAAGCTTAAAAACGAGATCATTGTTATTATAAGTTAGCAAATCAAACACTTACACACATGGCTTAATTATATGCTTAAACTCCCTTATTCCTAGGTGTATCTCTTATATTTTATTTTTATCTTAGAATGATCATGAAGATGCATTTTTGGACTTATTGCGATAGTTTATTTAGGTTGAAAGCAAAGTAGGACGATTTGATTAATATTTAGATAAAGGACAAAATCTCTTAAAACTGCTTCTCGAGACCTCAAAAAGTTCATATCTTGGCATAACTCGCTTCACGATTTGAGACCTTTCTCGGGCCGATATTTGTCATGTACTTCATACTTCACATCTTGAGATACGTTCTTGAGATAATGGTCTTCTCTTCATTTATAGAATTTCTTCACTTGGAGTATTTTTGGGGAATACTCCAACTTTGTTGACCACGAATTCATCATTATTTCTTCAATCGTAATTTGGTATTTTGGGATACAACGATCCGCCTCCTTTTTGGACTTGGATCTATTTATCCTCATACCTTGTAAGGGTCTTTTCGGATAGATTTCTCCATGATCTTTATGGGAGTTGAGTGCTTTTCGTCGTGCGTCTTGATCCTTCATATTGATTTTTGGAATAATGCTTTTCACATCATCTTGGATCTTTAGCAATAAAATGGAATCCTCATGCCTTGTAAGGGCCTTTTCGGATTCGCCAATCTGCGCGCCCCGCTTCATTAGTTATGCCTTGGCTATGAACTCTTATCATTACCGAGCAACTTTTAAACGATCTTGGGCTAATAGCTAAGTAATTCAATAAAATCGTACGACCTTACTTATTGCATTTATTTATTTACAAGCGATGGGAGGAAAAGCTAATAATTATACCAAGTGTGCTTGCGTAAGAATGCTGACTTATAATTGACTCTATCATTTCTCGTTCTCCACAGTTTAAAATCTCAAGGAATGAGACTCGTGGATGCTTAGCCTAATAAACCAATTAAGGTCTACATGGTTAAGGATACTAGCTAGAATAAACTTGGATAAGTCTATTTGGGTTGAGTCAAAATAATCTCAACGGGCCTAATATATCAAAGATCTCTAAACTAGCTAAACCACTTTATTAATATTTTTGACTTTATTATGGGATATATACATATGGAAAGAAAGATAAAAGGAAAGAAATAAAAGACATAAAAATTTAAAAATTACGACTATATGGCCAAAGTTAATTAAAAATTTGAAAAATACTGAAAAAGATGATTTTCCGGTTAAATGAAGGCATTTTCATGGAAAAGTCCACTTAAAACTTCGATAGAAGTCTCCCCTACACTTAAGATAAACATTGTCCTCAATGTTTAAGAATGTGGGTAAAATCTCCCCTACACTTATGACATTGTGCATGTTGGTTAAATCAAGCTAAGGTGGAGACAACTAAAGTGATCAATTTCAAATGTGAGTATGAAGAAAATTGAATCACGATAGTTGAGAGATAGAACCAGATTGTGGATAACACGGGAGCACGGTTCTTCAAAGATTTCCAAGATTGCAGTTATCCCTGTAATCACATCACCATACAAACACAAACGACCAAAATAGCCCCCCCCCCCCACACTTAGGAGGTTAAAGGGATAGATACTCGGGTTGCCTCCCGAGGAGCGCTTGTTTTTGTTAACCGAGTCACGAGCCTGACTCGGTCCTGAATTAATTCAAAGGGAGGGTGGAGAGGGATGGAATCTCAGTAGAGATTTCCTCTCCAAAGTATAGCTTCACTCGTTGGCCATTCACCTTAAAATTTGGGCCATTGGTTTGAGCAAGCTCAATAGTACCATATGGTAAAATTTGAGCGATGGTGAATGGGCTGGACCAACGAGATTTGAGCTTTCCAGAAAAGATTTTTAACTGAGAGTTGAAAAGTAGAACTTTGTCTCCAACTTGGAACTCTCGGTTTTTAATCTTTGAGTCGTGAATGAGCTTAGTTCTTTCCTTCTAGATTAAAGAGTTTTCATAAGCTTCATTCCTCAATTCATCAAGTTCATTGAGTTGGACCTTGCGCAAATTTCCTGCTTTGGTAATGTCAAAATTTGCCCATTTCAAGGCCCAGTAGGCCTTGTGTTCCAACTCAATGAGGAGGTGGCATGCTTTTCCGTACACTAGACAATATGGTGTGCAACCAATAGGAGTCTTGTACGCGGTACGAAAAGCCCACAGAGCATCATCGAGTTTATCTGCCCATGAGGCTCGATGCTCTCCCACAGTTCGTTCCAGAATTCGCTTTAACCCACTGTTAGAGATTTCGGCTTGCCCATTTGTTTGTGGGTGATACGCGGTGGAAAGACGGTGGTTGACACCGTACTTTGCCATGACTCTTGCGAATTGGTCATTACAGAAGTGAGTCCCGCGATCACTAATAATGGCACGTGGCACGCCAAATCTAGCGAATAGCTGTTTCAAGAAATTACAAACAACCCTTGCATCATTAGTGGTTAAAGCTTTTGCTTCAACCCACTTTGAGATGTAGTCAACGGCTACAAGGATGTATTTGTTTCCTTTAGATGAGGAAAATGTCCCCATAAAGTCGATGCCCCAGACGTCAAATATTTCACATTCTTGGATGAAATTTTGAGGCATCTCATCTTTATGTGTGATCTTGCCTTGTCGTTGGCAAGCATCACAATGTTTTACCATTTCATGAGCGTCACGATAAAATGGTGGACCAATAAAATCCCGAGTCAAACACTTTTTTAGCCGTATAATTGGGACCAAAGTGACCACCGGTGGGTCCTTTGTGGCAAGCTTCTATAATCTCTAGAGCTGCGGGTCCGTCAACACATCGACGTATGATCAAATCAGCACATTATTTGAATAGATACGGGGCATCCCAAAAGTAAGTCTTGATGTCTTTGAAGAACTTTTTCTTTTGTTGGGATGTTAACCCGTCGATGAGAATTCCACCCGCCAAGTAGTTTGCAATGTCCGCAAACCACGGGGTCTCATCAGAAGTTGAGTTTATAGACATTAAGGTCTCCAAGGGGAAAGATTCATTGATCTCTTTGTTCGGGTGATCCCCTTGGTATGGATCCTCAAGTCTACTCAAATGATCCGCTGCTAGGTTTTCAGCTCCTTTTTTGTCTCGAATTTCGATCTTGAATTCTTGAAGGAGTAAAACCCAGCGAAGAAGTCTTGGCTTAGAATCTTGTTTGTTGAACAAGTACTTCAATGCTGGGTGATCGGTATACACGATCGTGGTGGATAAGACAAGATAGGGGCGAAATTTTTCAAAAGCATACACGACCGCTAAAAGTTCTTTTTCGGTAGTGGTGTAATGGAGTTGAGCCCCACTCATTGTCTTGCTAGCGCAATGGATCGGTTGGAAATGTTTGTCTATACGTTGTCCCAACACCGCTCCAATAGCAAAGTTGCTAGCATCGCACATCAACTCAAAGGGAAGCTCCCAATTAGGGGTAACTAAGACCGGTGCCTGAGTTAGCTTATCCTTTAGAAGGTTGAAGGCTTGAATACACTCTTGGGAAAAAGTAAAAGGAGTATCTTTTTCCAAGAGGTGGGTAATGGGGCGAGCGATTTTAGAAAAGTCTTTGATAAATCGTCGGTAGAAGCCCGCATGCCCAAGGAAGCTTCTCACACCCTTCACGGTTGAAGGTGGAGGTAGTTTGTCTATGACATCAACTTTAGCACGGTCCACTTCTAGACCGGCTTTGGAGATTTTGTGTCCTAGCACGATGCCCTCTTTTACCATGAAATGGCATTTTTCCCATTTTAGAACCAAGCGAGTGTCTTCGCACCGTTTGAGCATACGTTCTAAATTGGCAAGGCACGCCGAGAAAGAATTGCCATAAACCGAGAAATCATCAATGAAGACTTCCATGGTTTGTTCAACCATGTCATGGAAGATTGCCATCATACACCTTTGAAATGTCCCAGGAGCATTACATAAGCCGAAAGTCATACGTTTGTAGGCAAAGGTTCCGTAGGGACAAGTGAATGTGGTCTTTTATTGGTCTTGGGGATCGATTGGGATTTGAAAATACCAAGAGAAACCATCTAGAATGCAATAGAAGTCATTTCCCGCTAATCGTTCAAGCATTTGGTCCATGAATGGAAGAGGAAAATGATCTTTTCTCGTGGCATCATTGAGTTTGCGGTAGTCTATACAAACTCTCCACCCAGTAACGAGACGAGTGGGAATTAACTCGTTGTGTTCATAGGGAACAACAGTTATTCCGCCTTTTTTCGGCACACAATGGATTGGACTAACCCATGGGGAATCCGATATAGGATAAATCATGCCCGCATCTAGAAGTTTGATAACTTCTTGTTTGATGACGTCATGGATTTTCGGATTCACCCGTCGTTGACTTTGAATTGTGGGTTTGAAGTCGTCTTCCATGAGAATTTTGAGAGTACAAAAGTGTGGATCAATTCCGTGGATATCGGAAATTTTCCACGCAATTGCCTTCGTATGATCTTTTAGCACTGAGATAAGGCGAGATTTTTCGTCTTCTTTCAAGGCCTTAGCGATGATGACGGGAAGCTTCTTTTCGTCGTCAAGGAATACGTACTCAAGGTGAGATGGTAAATCCTTGAGTTCAAAATACGGAGTGTCCTCGATAGATGGTGGAACTAATGATGGATCATCATTAGTAACCGCTTCAGGAGAAGGAGGAGGGACAGGATCTTCCTTGAGAAGTTTCTCAATGGTAAGAAGTTCTTCTGCCCAATTGGTGGAAGAATCATTAGAGTTAAGAGCAAGTGGGTCCAAGCTAGCTTGAATATCATCCCAAAGAAAGTCATTTTCTCCAAAAGGAGTCAATGACGGAGCAATTGAGGGAACGGGTTCAACATTGGGTAGTGAAGAGAAATTCCTTTTACAAGCATCATTGAAGTGTTCTTCACAAGCCTCATCAAGACAATCAAGGCAATTAACACTCTCTTTGTCCGAAGGCTGTGTTGAAAGTTTACCCATGTTAAAGACGATTTTATCGTCACCGACTCTCATAATTAATTCGCCCGCGGCTACATCAATGAGAGTACGGCCGGTCCTCAAGAATGGACGTTCGAAGATCAATGGAACACGAGGGTCCATCTCGTAGTAAACGACAACAAAATCCGCCGGAAAGGTGAATTTGTCGACGCCAACGAAGACATCTTCGGCTATCCCCACCGGATAAGCAACCGTTCGGTTGGCTAATTCCAAAGTCATTTTTGTGGGGAGTAGCGCAGGGAGAGATAATTGCTTCCATACACTTAAAGGCATTAAGTTTATACTAGCTCCAAGATCGGCTAGGGCCATGCAATTTTCAACTCCTGGGAAGTTACAAGGGATTAAGAATCGACCCGGATCACCAAGCTTGGTAGGCAATTTCCTTAAGAGAACCACAGAGCAATTCTCGTTAAGTTGGGTCTGAGCGATGTCGAGTAGCTTCTCCTTGTCACTCAGAAGATCTTTGAACATCTTCGCGTATTTTGGCATGTGAGCGAGAGCCTCAGCGAAGGAGATATTGAAATTCAATTGCTTAAACATTTTAAGAAAGTTTAAGACTTGAATATCGTCCTTGCTTTTGAACTTCTCTTTCCTCAACCTTGAGGGATAAGGTATATCGGAAGAAGAGGAAGGCTTTGGAATAGTAGGTTCACTCACAGCCTTGGGTGGTGGAGGGGTAGAAGTAAGAGGTGGAGAAATTGGTGAAGTAGGAGGTGAAGGAATAGGAGTAGTGGAAGGTGTAGGAATAGGAGTAGGTGGCTCGTTTTCCTTGGTCACAATCACGGGTGTAGGTGTAGGATGCTCGGGTTCCTGTGTACCTTTTCCACTGCGTGTGGTGATTGCTTTCATCTCCCCTCTTGGATTCGCAACGGTGTTACTCGGAAGAGTACCCGAAGAAGAGGGTTGACTACTTTGGAAGAAACCAGCCATCATTTCCCTGATATCATTGGTTTGACCACTCAAAGATTTGCGCATATCAGCTCTAAGATCGTTACCTTGTTTGACCATGTCTCCTTTCAAGTTCATAATCTGAGTCTACAGATTCTTCACAATCACATCGTTCGTCCGCATATACGTTTCAATCTCGTGCTTGAAGACGTTGGGTTTCGTAGGAGTAGGTGCTTGATAAGCAGGTGGTGGGTAAGGAGTGGGTTGGTAAACTTGGGTAGGATGCTGAGGTGGATATGGTTGTCTTTGAGGTGGTTGGTATGGTGCACGAGGTTGTTGCTGATTAGGGCGGTTGGCAGGAGGAAAGCCGGGTGGGGAAAGAAAATTGGAAGAACGATAACTTAGCAAGTTACGGTTTCCTTGAGGGCGGGCTTGATAGCCTCCTTGAGGATATGTACCGTATGCTGCGTTAACATTCTCACAAGGATAGTCTTGGGTGGCAGTACAAGAAGTATAAGAGTGAGGACCACCGCATATGTCACAAGATTGACTCACAACATTGGCTTGAGCATTTTGGGCATTTAAAGTTTTGGTGTTGTTGGCGGTTTGGAGAGCAAGTGATTCAACAAGCGAAGTAAGCTTATCAGTTCTCTTGTCACTGTCACTAGTGCTAGCACTAGCGACATTGGTCCGAACACTCTTGGTTTGCACACGAGACTTATTTTCAATAATATCCCACGCTGCATTACAAGTCTTAGCCAAAAGATTACCCCCCGCGGCACTATTTAGTGAATCTTGGTCCGTCATGCGTAAACCATTGTAAAAAGTATTGATTTGATGCACCTTGGTAAAACCATGTGGTGGTGGTCATTTTCTCAAAAGATCTTTAAAACGGTCCCAAGCTTCACTAAATGACTCATCGTACTTTTGTTCAAAATTGATAATTTCATTCCGCAAAGCGGTAGTACGAGAGGGTGGGAAAAAGTAATTGATGAATTTGGTCTCAAGATCCGCCCACGTAAGAATACTTTATGGGGGTTCCTTTGCAAGCCAATGCCGGGCTTGTCCCTCTAGAGAGAAAGGAAAGAGTTGTAAGCGTATTACCTCTTAGGGAACACCATTGTATTTCACCGTGTTTGTAAGTTGAATGAACCGGTGAATGTGGTCATGAGGATCATCCATTGGGCGTCCCAAGAAAGTTTGAGCAGAGACCATTTGTATGAAGCCAGATTTGAGTTCAAAATTGTTGGCTGTAACGACGGGGATGACAATAGGATCATTATTACCGTCAACATGCGCTTGCAAAAGCTCAATCATTGATTGATTATCCATGTTTGGCACAATTGGAGGCTCGACAACTTTAGGTTGAACGTTAGGAGCTTGAGCGGCTTGCTGCGTCTGTGATCGGGTTTGTATGTACCTACAAAAGAAAACAAAGCAGAAATATTTTTGTGTTTTTTTATGTTTTTCTATTTTTTTTTGTGTTTTGAAAATTTTATATTTTTTTAGGATTTTTGAAAATTTTTGGTGCAAAGAAAGTAACGTTCACGATGAACGGATCCCAAAATCCAATTTTCTCACAAAAAAACCGTTAATCTCTACGAAAAGAGCCGGCAGCGGCGCCATTTGATACTAGATATTTGTTAGGTGAAAGTTCGATCTCAGTATCTTCTCGAATGGATCACGGTTAAGAGTGGTACTTACCGTTCTTGGTAACGAAGCGGGGGTTTTGGTTTTCTATTCTACTAACAAAGAAATAAATGAGCGTCGTTGAGAAATTGAAACAAAAATTAAGCGAGAAAAGATTAAACTAAAGTTTAGAAAATTAAAAACGTAAGCGTGAAATTTTTGGAAATTAAAAACGTAATGAAAATGAAACTTGGTAAATTAGAATACTTGAAAATTAGACTAAGACGAACGAGTAAAAATAACACTAAGAAAACTGGCGGGAAAAACGAGTTTAAAAATCAAATTTAAATAAGACTGAATTAATTTCGCAATTTATTAAAAATTCTAATTAATTTCGAAACATGGAAATAATTTCGCAATTAAGCAAGTAAGATTTCGCAATTATGTCTAAGGTTCAATTTTGAAATCATGAAATGAGCAAGATTTCGCAATATCTGAAAAAGGTCAAGATTTCGCAATAAGAGGAGACATGAATTCGCAATACTGAGAAGAATTCGCAATGCTCAGAGTTGGATTTCGCAGTAGTTGCGAAATCAAAGATTTCACAATAGCAAATTGCAAGAATTCACAATATTCACAATCAAAGATTTCGCAATAATGGGAGAATGATTTCGCAATAGTAACCAGAGTAAGATTTCGTAATACTTGCAAATGAAGAATTCGCAATTATCAAGAAAGATCAAATTCGCAATTCTTTGAAGAATTGCGAATTTATACCAGCCGACTTAAAAAGATCAAATCCGGGACAAGGACAATTTTAGGCAACTTTTTAGCAAATTTTCAAGAACAATAAGCCAAGAAAAACTCCAATAAGCTAAGGAGAAGATCAAAACTTGTGAGAACATCAATTCAATTCCACGAAAATCAAAAGACTTAAACTTTAAATAAGAACTTGATGAAAAAGATGATAAAACCAAGAACGCAATTAACAAGAAAGATTAAAAGATGAAGATTAATAAAAGATTAAGCTTGAAAGGTGAAGATTAAAATTAAAAACAATAATTTAAAACAAGAAATAAATGTTTTCTAGTGAGAGAAAGTTAATCTTTCTCTCTCTAGATTTAAAACTACAAAGTGAAAAAATGAAACTTAAACTAACTAACTCCCTCCAATGTGTGAGGAGAAGGCTATTTATAGTTCTTGCTTGTGGGCTTGTGAATGGGCTTCTACATGGGCTTCTCTTCTCCTTTCTTCTTTAGTCTTTACGTCTCTTTAAATAAACGTTTCCGACTTAATGAATTTGAGAAGTGTCGATGAATAATTCCAACTCGTCTTTTGATCTTTACGTTTAATAGACTTGAGTTCTTCGACATATGTAAATCTTCCATCTTTGGTCCTTTTCTTCGATAAATCTTCAAATAGGCCCATTGACTTCAAATCTTTTGCATCTCGTGGACAATAGACTTCGTCTTGAGTCTTTTTCTTCCATAAAACTCGTGCAATCCCATGTTTTCTCCAATATTCATCCGGTTGACTCTTAAAACACAACAAACACAAAAACCACGCATAAATCCAACAAATGATATTAAACACGCGTTTTGGTCTCGTTTTAGCAAGAAATAAGTGGTAAAAGGATGGGTGTTTTCACACCTATCACCCACGTGTTCCATTGATCATTGGACGTCCTTTCTTGAGGACCGGTCGCACTCTCATCAATGTAGCCGCGGGTGAATTAATAATGAGAGTTGGTGACGATAAAATTGTCTTCAACATGGGTAAGATTTCTAAGCAACCTTATTCATATGAGAGTTTTAATGTTATTGATGTTCTCGATGAGGCTTGTGAGAACACTTTAATGATGCTTGCAAAAGTAATTTTTCTTCCCTCCACAATGTTGAGACCGTTGCCTCAATTGCTCCGTCATTGACTCCTTTTGGAGAAAGTGACTTTCTTTTGGATGAATTCGAAGCTAGCTTAGGTACTATCGATTTTAAATATGATGATTCTCCCACCGATTGGGAAGAAGATATTCGTACCCTTGAGAAACTTCTTAATGAGGACTCTTTCTCTCCTCCTTCTCCTAAAGAGGTGACTAATGATGATCCATCGTTAGTTACACCATCTATTGAGGATCCTCCTACTCTTGAGCTTAAGGACTTACCTCCTCATCTCGAGTATGTTTTCTTAGAGGGCATTGATCAACTTCCCATTATCATTGCTAATGACTTAAAAGCCGATGAGAAAACTCGTCTCATTGAAGTTCTCAAGAAACATAAAAGAGCTATCGCTTGGAAAATCTCCGATATTCGTAGAATTGATCGCCACTTTTATACACATAAAATTCTCATGGAGGACGACTTTAAGCCCACAATTCAAATCCAACGAAGGGTGAATCCTAAAATCCATGACGTTATCAAAAAAGAGGTTATCAAACTTCTTGATGCGGGCATGATCTACCCTATCTCGGATTCGCCGTGGGTTAGTCCGTGTAACAACCCAAAACCGTGGTCATTATTTAATTATATTTTTACGTATATTTTTGCAATTTTGACGAGATTGATTGTCATAACGATTGGTGATTTGAATTGGATGATGTTGAAATTTTATATTTTACGTTTTGACGAGTTGCGAGAATTATTAGTGATGACGATGTCGACGGATGCCTGAGAAATTTTACGTTTTATTTTAAACGTGTCGATGTTTAATGTTATGACGTTTTTATTTTAATATCGTATTAAGTCGTGTCGGGACCATATAATATCATATTTTGTGTGCGTTTTAAGTTTTGAGAAGTATTTTTATGAAACCCGAGACCCGTAAATATTTTCAAAAGTGACTAACAGTCACTTCTCGCTTTTTAACAAAGTATTTGCATTTTAGTCCACAAGAATCACAACTGGCAAAAACCACCCTAAACCTTTCCCATATAAATGGAAAATTTAACACATAAAAACACACAAACACTTCCACCACCAAAATTTTCTCTCCCCTCCCTCTTGTTCTTTCTTTCCCGTCCATTACCAAGCACACAAACACCCCTTGATTTTTAATTTTGAGCTTGAATCTATTAAAACCAATTGAAGACCCATATTTATCTTTTGATTCTCTATCTTTTGGTATGAAAATCTCTTACATGCATGAACATTTTTGAAAAACCTATTTTTGATAAAAACTATGCTTGTTTGATCTTGTAATGTTGTTGTATGTAGGTGTTTATGGTGTTATATATTATTTTAAGTTGTTGCATGTTGAAATTTATAGTTGGGTTTTATTTGATTTGATCATCTAGGATGATTTAGCATGTTAGGATTGGAAGTAGTAATGTAAGAATGATTAGTGGTAAAAATGATGTTAAAATGTGGTAAAAATTTAATTTTAAATGAT
The DNA here is from genome assembly GCA_025667525.1 of Glebionis coronaria. Lineage (NCBI taxonomy): Eukaryota > Viridiplantae > Streptophyta > Magnoliopsida > Asterales > Asteraceae > Glebionis > Glebionis coronaria. The sequence continues at coordinate 460,515 of JANFOE010000475.1, read as the reverse complement.
TTTTAAATATATATTTAAAACAGATTATTAAATTTAATTTTCTGAAAATATGAGTTTGAGTCTGAGATAAACTAATTAGATATTGTCGTAGAGGATGTTTTTAGCTTCGATTTGATATAAGGTAGAGCTTCTAGCTCCAAACGAGCGAAAAGTTATGTTAGAATAATTATTATCGTGTACCAGGAGACGAGTATCACCACAATATATAATTGTTGTCGATATTTGGATTGAATCTCGGGGACTATAAAAGGATTTTAAAATGATTTATGGACTGATGATAAATGTTAACTATGAGGATGTCGAGTTTATTTTCAAAGTTGAGTGTTGGTTTTATAAATGTATAAAATTAAATGTGTTAAAAGACTATACGAGTTGTTGACGTAAAACTGTCCGGTTTTTGTAGTTCGAATATGTGTCGGGCAGGGAACTTTAAATGTAAAATCTTTTGATGAGCTTTTAACAGGTGTTTCTATATATAGTAAGTGATATCTTTGATTAGTATCATAAGTATTTGACGTGTTTAAATGGGGTAAATGAGCTTGTACATTTGGTGTGTACTGGTAGATTTTTATCGAAGGATTTAACTAATAAAATAAATATATAGAATGGAGTAAAAGGGTCACTTTTATTGTTTTCAGGTTGGGATAGTTGTGGTTTCATTATTTTGAGTTTAATGTTATTAAGTATGGATTTTCTCGAGTTTATTATTGATGAACGCTCCTTATTTGGTAGGTTGCGGTTTTTGTGTTTTACGGGCATCCACTATCGTCGAAGATTGTCTTACTACTGCTATTAACCCAGGTGAGTTTATAGCCTCGCTTTCTACTTGTTTTAATGATTTTAAAACCCGCGAGGGGAATACATGCTATTTAAAATAAAATGAACACATGTCATGAGTAATTGTTGGACCCGATGTTGCTTTGTTGCCTTTGATGAATTGAATTGTATAAGTACCTAAATTGCATAAGTCCCTAATTTCATGAGCCGTTAACTATCTTCTGACTTGATGTTATGAGTTGGGAATAGCCGCTTATTCTAATAATAGTACTATTGGGCTAACAACCCTATCTGAGACTAGGGCTTTACGTTGGGTAACCCGCTGGGAAGGATAATTTTACGTGAATGAGAATTGGTATTCTTGCAATTGGTACCCTAGTAGGGGCACTGGTAATTTTTCTAGTCATGCCGGCATTTGGCGTGGGTGACTAAGTTAAGGGGTCGGTGGCATGAGCTTAATACAATTCATTAGCTATTGCTATAAGATGATATACCTGATTTATAGATTGTATGGCCACAATTCTATTAAACAATTGTGAATGATTTTTACGATGTGTTCAATTATGTTTTGTTAAACCTATAGACTTGCTCAACCTTTTTGTTGATGATTTTAAGCATGTATTTCAGGTACTTGAAGTTGTTGCATTGCGGAGCTTGCTGGAGGAGGATTGCAGATTGTTTTGTCTTTTGTAGTAATTTGGTCTAAAACAGATCTCTTTCCCTATTGTCAAAAACATATAGTAATTGGTCAAATAATTTGGTAAAAGATTATGGTTTTGATTAAGATCTTAGAGGAACCTGTACGCTACTCTGATATATATTTTTAAACTGATTTAACTTGGGATGGAAGGTTTTAGACACTTATTTAAATTATTTCCATATTTATTCCTAAATTTACTGTTTTTGGGTCATTTATAGAGTTGTGAAATGAGGTTTGTGAATAACACCAAATTGTGTATTTTTTGCTGCGCAATGTAAATTGGGAGTGTTATAGATTGGTAACCAGAGCTTTTTAGTTACAGCGAATTAGGTCGATTTTTGAAAATGTCCTAAACTATAACTTTGGTGTCAAAAGTATTTTATAAAAGCTACGCAACTTCTCTGCAAGGCTCTGGTAAGATTACTTATTTTGTTATGCTTTGTTATTATAGACGTATCCCTTAAAACTATTGTGAATTCTTGAGTAATTATTAAGTAAATACTACGATAAGATATTGGTATTAATGAAAGGACGTGGAGTGCTTTCATCATAATTTCATTTTTATGAATATTGTATAATTATAATTTGCATTGTATTGCATTGCATTGCATCGCATACATATATATTTGACGTACGTAAATCATTTGCATTTGCATGACTATGCAATAAATATATATTTTTTAATAATGACCTTATGTACTATTGAATTTTCTGTGATTTCAGAAAATGTCTGATATACCGTATTACGTCAAGAATGGGGGATTTGCAGTAGGTAAATGGGTTAGGCCGTGTCAGCAAGGATGTGATCATAAGAATTCGGGTAGATGGTTAGATTTTAAGGATGATACAGATGATAAGAAGAGTTTGTTAGAATCTGATAGTGATAATTATATGACTGAGAGTGAAGTTGGAAGAACTGAGGTTAGAACTGATGTAAGAAGTTATGGGACTGATTTTGAGAAGTATCAGAAAGAGATAGATAGGCTTCGCAGGTTAAGTGATTATGTAGCTCATCTTGAGCCGTATCTTGAACCACATTGGAAGTTTCAGGATAGTGAGGTGTATGCTGATTCTCATTACATGATTGATCCACCGTGTCGAGGAGGGCATTTGAGGTATGAATTTAAGAATCCACCGTGTTTTGATCCAAAATGGAGGTGCTGCAAGTTAGGACCAGACGAAGATGAAGCAGGGACGAGTCATGTTGGAGAAAATGAGGTGTCAAGTCCTATGGAGTGATGGATCTTTGTTGTATTTCAGTTTGTGTGTTGTTGTGTTGTATTTTGATTATCTAGATGTTGTGAGGTAGTATTGTGATGGATTATTATTATTGTTGTGGTTAGGATGATAAGGATAAGTGACATTAGTGACAAGATTTTGTTGCGATTTTCTCGGATTTATGGATAAAACCTACTATTACCCTTTAGTATTTTGATGCGTTTTCATTATTTTCTCTTTTGTTGGATTATTGTGGAATTGAGGTAGAATTGTGTTGTTGGCGAATGTAGTATGCATAATATATCTTGATGAAAAGACCCTATTCTTTCTATCTCGATGTGTATACTTATCAAGTCTCTTTCGTATGTGATAACAATAGAAAGAGTTGAGTGAGATATGTTTCTGTCATTAACAGGGATTCCTGTGTGTGTGTGACTGAGTATCTTGAAATATGTCTCCAAGGGTTGCCAACCATTAGGGTAGATTGTGTGATTGTGGGAGTAGTTGTTAGATTGTTTGAAGCTGAAGATGCTACTGAGCTGAAGATGTTGTTGTTCTAGTTGGTGATGCTGCTGCTATTCTGCAAGATTTATAAGGATGTCTGTGTGTTAGAGTCCTAGGAATAATGATGAGAAGAGATGCGGTGAAGAATGTTGTACGGATGTTAATGGTAATTGAAACCTACAAGTTTATTAATAAAATGAAACAACCAACACCCTCTCCATCAAAGGAGAGGGCTTTTATACCCAAGCCATGGTGGGCTTGGGCCTTCCAACCCATGGACATTTCCATGGGCTAGGCTATTTAAATAATTAAAGTAAACAACTAACTACGAGCCTACAACGTTTAATAATATTGTTGGAGTGACCGATACTTCTAATATACGTTAAAAACGTATTTCCAACAATCTCCCCCTAAGGGAGGTCACTCTAAAATACATAGTCCTAAACCTAGCATACTATACTAAGTCTTCGTCTTGAGCTCGTAGTTGTTCTCTCTTTTCTTCTTTTCTTTTCTTTTGTGAATATGTTGATTATCGTTGGACTTTGGTTGAGTGCATGTTCTTTGGCCTTTCACGTGCAGTCTTTGCCTTCTTGTGATGTTCGCCTCTTCGTGACTCCATGTCCCACATACCTATCCTTTGTTGAATTTTTGAAAGTTTCAGAGTTGTTATAGCGGAAGACTTTTAGGTCATAATTTCTTGAATTTGCTTCAGTATTTGATGCAGAAGGAATAAGTATGTGAGGACGACTTCTTCTGGTACCCCGCAACGCCACCGTCTTCAAATGCAGCAACATGATAAGACACGAATAGAATGGCTTTGACATTCTATTCTGATTCGGTATCATTTTACCTCCGGTCGGTGAAGACCGTTGGACGATAATAAATTATCGTACTTGTGACAGCTAGCTCTAATTAAAGATCTCCTTGACAAGATTTCGCGGGTAAACCCGTTCTCTTTCTTCGACCGTCCAAAGCTGACTGCGAACATAAAGAGTGAATCATTTGGATTAAAATTCGCATGATTGAATGAAGCCATCAATTCATGAACCTAGAACAAGTGAATCTCAATTAAGATTTTCACCATCGTTGCTTTCCAGTTGTCACGAGCCAGATTCTAATAGAATCTTGCTAGTCACCTACCGCAGTGCTGTTTAATGTTGACACTGGAAGGATTTCCGCTCATCACTGTGGACATTAACTAATGCCACTCTAAGCATTCTGGAAAGATCACTTAGATAATGCGTAGAGGCCTGGAATGAGTTTAAGTTCAGTTAAGAATTAAACCACTGTTTCTTTCCAGTTATCACAAGATTGGTTCTTAAAGAACCGCATGTGTCACCTACCATGAGCTTGTTTGATGTTGGCTCAAGCAGGATTTCCATCTTCATAGTAATTTTAACACCCCCAAATTTACACGCAGCGGAATACATCTTTGGGTGCTAAACAATGATACAACAACACATAATTTATAAAGAACGACTCGAAAAGAGACGTTTTAGATTTATCGTTCCTAAAACATTTATCAGAGTAGCGTAGTCCCAAGTAATCGTTACCAAAAGATAAGTTAAAACAACATATTAGTTTGTTTTAAAAAAAATAGAACGATAAATAAATCAAAGAGTTTGAACAACATAGCAGTGCACAACTTCATTCTCGTGACCTCCAAGCTTCCACTTCTTGATTACCTAAAATACATGTGAGTAAAACAATCAGCAAAAATGCCGAGTGAATCTATAGGTTTATGTAATCAATTTGAACACAAGCAAAGATTATAAGTTTGTGGCATGCTTATAAGCATCAAATAATAATTTGCATCAACAATGATAATTGTATATAGCATAAATTGCAATAAGCTCATGGAACCGAGCCCTTAGACACTCCGTTAGGTCTAATAAGACAAGAGATTTATTAATTGTCGTTACCCCCAGATTATTGGTACATTGCCGTATACCTGACTTCTCAATACAATATGTCCAAACAGTGTGGAGGTCGGGCCTAAGCTTCTGTGACAAGTCCACACAAACTGAACCGGGGCGGCTTCCCCCATAGATCTATTAATCGTACTAGCGGTTAACCCATCATAGGTTAATTAACGGTCCATAATTGAGGCTTTAATAATGGCAATCACTTAATGCAATTTAAAGGCAACCAGCATACCATAAAAATCTTGTGTTCTAAGTTTATAAAACATGTATTCCCCCTCGCGGGTTTTAAAAAAAAAAGTTAATGTGCACAAGCGAGGCTATAGACTCACCTTAGCCAATAGTGGTAATGAGACGATCGCCGACGATAGATGATGCCTTTCAAACACAAGAACCGCAACCTATCAAATAAGGTGCGTTCATTAATAATAGACTCGAGAAATAAACCATACATAAGAATATAAAACTCGACTCATAAAATCACGACAAACTCGAGAGAAAACGATACAAGTGATACTATTACACTCTCCTATATATTCATTTTATTATTCTACGCCTTTAATAAAAATCTGCCGGAACATACCGAATGTCCAAGCCGTTTTCCTATACTTAAACATATCAACTTTTTATGATACTACTCAGAGAACTTACTTACTATATGTAGAAAGTCCTCCCAAGAGCCCATCAAAAGATTTTACTTCTAAAGTTCCCTGCCCGACTCATCTTTGAATCACAAAATCCGGACAGTTTAGCGACCTTGACTTACGAAACCATTTTGACCAAACTAAACAACTCCGTTTGTAAAACCGCCACTTGATTTTAAAAATAGACTCAAAATACTAAACTTGGAGCCTGAGAACAGCCCTTGAATCATTTTGAAACTCATTTTATAGTCTCCGAGATTCGATCCAAATATCGACAACAATTTTCGGATTGTGTCGACACTCGTCTCCTGGTACACGAAAATCAAATCTTCATAACTTTTGATCCGTAATGAGTTGGAAGGCCTACTTTATATGAAATCGAAGCTCTCGAAATTCTCTACAACATGATCCATTTATATCAACCTATACTCAGACTTTAGACCCTCAAAAATGGCTTCAAACCTACTGCCCAAAATTGACTATAAAAATCTCTTACAAAATCAAGTTTTTGATTAATTCCAACAACTTTTATCATCATTCTAGCATCCTAATATCACCATAAACCTATCCTAACACTTGTATCATCATCAAAATCAAAAACCCAAAAATTAAAATTCAACTTTTTAACAAAAACATCATTTGATCATCACTAGCAACACATGCATGTACAAATCTAATAAATAAAACTCAAAAAATTAAACATGCAAACCCACCACTATGTAATATAATATTATTAACACTTATTTATTCCTTCAAAATGGATCAAACAAGTATAGTTCATCAAGAAAATAAATTTAAAAAAAAAATGTTAATGCATGTTGAAGAAAATCATACCAAAAGAATCCCCTTGAAAAATTTGGAATGGGACTTTATTTATTTTGGATTGAATCAAGATAGATCATCAAAAATTTTGATGAATTGGTGTTGTGTGGTGTACGGCCAAAAGAAAAAGAAAGGGAGGAAGGAGATGATTTTTGGTTTATGAATTTTTAAATGAAAAGATGATAGTGGAAAACATTTATATAGTGTAAGGTTATGGTAGTTTTTGCCAATTTGTGATAGTTTTGGTCCAAAATGTAAATATTAGTTAAAAAGGGTAGAAAATGTAAATTGTAAATTTTAAAATATTTACGAGACTCGGGTTTCGTGAAAATACTAAAAAGTTTAAACGCACACTAAAAATAATAATATTACGACTCGATGCGTAATTAAAATGATATCGTCGAAAGTATTAATTATCGAAACGATCGATAATAAAATATAAAATTTTTGGCATCCGTCGGTATCGCGATCACTAGTAGTCCTCGTTATTCGTCAAAATATTAAAATATAATATTTAATATCGGTTTCAACTTAAACCGTTAAACATAATAATATTTAACGTTATGAAATACTTCAAAATAATTGAATAATAGAATTAAATTATGACCTTATTTTTACGGGTTTTACATCCTCACCACCTTAAGGGAGCGACGTCCCGGCGCTCAACTCACCTCGTGCACGAGTTGATTACTACCCGGAAGGATGAGAGCATTCCTTATAAGGAAGTCCTCGCGTTCTCACGTGAATCTCGATCCACGATCTCCACTGGTTCTTTTACAAAACGCAACTTGTCGTCAAGTTGTATCTCACCAAAAAAAAAAGAATAAATAAATCCTTATCCATCAGTCACCCGTCAAACTCGACACATGAAAATTTTATGAATCACATGAAGCTCATTCGACGACAAGAATAGATGACAGGATTTTCGGGTATGTCCAGTTAAAAGGAAAGTTGCAATTTAAAGGATATCCATCGGCCGGATAGCCATGGACGCACGTCAAAAGAACTAACAAAAAAAACATTTTCGTCATCGAAGGGTGCTCACACACGGGTCCCTACTCAAAAGATAATACAAATACATCATCTCACTTTTGCCAACGCGCATTAAAGTCTCAATAAACATCGTCGTTGAAAGTCAAAAAGATATTACATAATATGTGTTCTATATGATCGGACGTCATCGGATGATGCCGTCTCAATTTCTCACAACTTACGATCATTTGACTAGATCACATACCACATAAGTAAATAAAAATAAAAGGTCGAACATAAACATCAAATAGTGATCTTCAATACGATGAATAATACGAGATAAAAATGAACTCAATAATGCATAAACGAAAACAATGTGCTAAAATGATTTAAGGTTGACGATCGACGAGAAATCTCGACTCACGTAACCGTAAAACATAATAATTCACATTAGGAAGAAGATGAGACGAAGAGTAACTAAATATCAACATTAAAATAAGGTTTGTCACAAGTATCCATCCCGGTTTTGGTATTACCTTAAAACTAGATTGAGGTACTTTCTTGATAAAGATGATATATTAAAGATAGAAGTTGAATAGCTCCATAATTTATTTTGGTTGTCTTAAGAAACTTTGAAAGAATGACATAAATTTATTAATTAAACTCACACTGATGGTTACGATTTAGAAATATAATTTCCAAATTAAATCATTATTAGGAATATAAATTAAATCGGTAATTTCATTACATTAAACGTAAAGTATGATAAGTCACTTAGTTCAAAAGATATAGTATAATTTCATGTTAGACATTAGTTTTAGTTATACAAAATATGATTTATAAATTTGACCTTTTACTTGTAATGGTTATTTCGATAATTGAAAATCATTGGAAAATGTATAAAAGTTCCATAAAAATATTATAATAAGTTGTCGATATACTTATAGGTGTTTAATATGTCAAAGTAAACATGGGAGATATTCAGGTTTCAAAATGTGACAAGATAACAAACGAATACGAATGAAAATAATAGTCAACAATTAGTATGAAATCAAATGTACAAAAGGGGACGAAAAAAATGTCGTATGAATTCTTAAAGAGAATAATAAAATAAAGGTGTTGATGGTAAGACGATAAGAAATAATAGATTAAACTAGTTGTCAATTTTGTTAGTGCGGTCGATGGTTCACCAATATCAGCTCGTTAACTTAGCGGTGATCGATACATGATCGGAAATAAGATCCATACAAAAATTTTAATAAAATTAAATTCCTAATAATCACTTGTAATTAAAACAAATCAAATGAACGATGTTAGTGTTTAAAGAGAGAAGTCAAAGCACGGTTCACAAGAGTAGATTTCGAGACAAACGAGAGTGACGGATGTCATCCCCAATATACGAAAATTACTCCAGTAATAAGTCATTGTTTACGTGCGGAGACATTCCGAAGATCTACCAGATCGCATAAAGAACATTCGACGAGAAGGAAGAATGAAACATCGAGACTTTCAAGTCCTTTATCAACAGTCAGTAATTAGACGAATGGTCAAAAGAATTTAGTTATAAGATAAAATGAAGTAACAAGTAGAAAACAATCGTCGAGTAAAAACGTACTCGTAAACGCGTAATTCCTTCAAGAGTAGGTAAGAGAACATATGCAGATGCATAGAAATTGTGCTACTTGCTTAAAATATAAAGGTTTTCAAAACTACTTTTCACTTTATTTCATTTTACTTAACTTTTTCATAAATATAAGTTAAAAGTTGATTATTATAAAAAAATAATTTTTTAATGGTGACTACTGATCAGCCTAGCATGGCTCCTTCTAAATTAGACATAGGTGATCAGGCCATGTATAATTTAGGACTAGCAATGCAGTGCTCAATTTCGTCAAAGAGTATTACATTTCTTATGTTTATATATAAGCCATGCCATTTCGAAAATGGAATTTAAGGATATTTTATAAATTAATAGGATGCAAGTAATTTGCGAGATTTTTAAACAACAACTTTCGATATTACGAAAAGTGTTTTATAAGACCATAGTAAAAACAATTTGTGAAAATAAATTGTAAAAAGTATCAAATTAATTTATAAGGTGACATTTGACGACATATAAAGTAGCCAATGGTTTGCAGAAGAGAGCAAGTAGTAGCTCATAAGAAAACCAATGAAATTATTACAAGTTAATAATGTTTTAAAAGGTTATATGGTCTAGACGGAATCGCCATGAGACACGTGATAAAAATATCGACGAAGAATGTGAGGACAAGACTTCAAATCTTCAACTCCAATCAGTGGTAGGTTAGAGGAAAATAAAAATAAAAATAAAATAGAATGACAAGTGAGTCATGTATATATATAAAAATAAGGCAATCCATATGTGTAAACTACTCGACACAGACATGCTTTTAAGAAAAATATATTATTCGTTTTCAAATAACACAACTAATCCGGTAATTGTTAATCCTGTAAAGTTTCTATATTTAGAATGTTTCTATGTTAGACAGGTTTCCGATTTTTGGAAATTTTCGAAATCTAAGTCGTTAATATTGACTCATAAAAATGTTAGCCTTTTTGACAAAATTAATTCTCTAATATTTTTATTCAAATGCTCCATTTTATACATTTATAATATATGTTTGCATGATTCGGACCCAAAATTTCTAGTTTTAAGTCTAATGTTTATAAGAACATTTTCTAAACAACCTTAAGCCTTATTTAAAATTTTTGCATAAAATGCATTTTCTGACACATTTGAAAGTTCAATCAAACTTTATTAATATTTTAAATTATAACGCAATATCTATTCTACGTCATTTAATATACTTTACCAACACTTTCTAATGACCCAAAAATTTACATACACACATGTATGGATCACATAGTAATAAAATATGATTTATATAAATGAGCATATAAATAAAATATTGCATAAAATGCAAGAACACCAACAAGAATTTAGAAATTCAAAACGGTTCATGACGTTCATAATTTAAGTTTCAAAGTGCAAACTAGGCAAATCTCCTTGGTGGAACGATTCTCCAAAAACACAAAACATAACGAGAAAAGAATGGAACATTCACAGGTTGCGTTCCGGGAGCAAGAAGGTTAATGGAAGAGGATAATACGAGTTTATAGATCTAAAATCGTATTCCAATCTAGCGCCATAATCTAGACGATGATTTATAAAATGACGATGAGGTTACCGAGATATATGCGAACAATACACTTCGGAGTCGATACATATAAATGTCAATGAATTAAATCTTCGCATGCCGTGTAAAACGGTGATAAAAATCAACAAAATATTATGAAAAACCATGATATTATTCAACACGATTATAGGAAATGTTTCAAAATGTGTGACTCACACGATAGCGGTTAGTCTATTCCAAAGACACATTGAGCTACACAATGGTCTAGAAATTACGTTTCATGACGTCTAAACACAAACAGTCGGAAGACGATTTGGATATCTATATAGATACCTCAAAGGGTTAAGCAATAAACGTAACGCGCGCAGATGAAGGTATGTAAGGTCATAATATAAATTTTTTACAATAAAAGAAATTTAAATACTTCAAAAATAAATACAGAAAGATCTTGAAAATTCATTGTATTTATTTAAGTTAATCATTAATAAATGATAAACTTTTATCGAAAAGTTTAACGACATAAATATATATCAATAAAGGGATCCTAGATATAAATACATATCAATAAATGGATCATAGTATTTATTTATAAATACTTGGCAATAAGGTATACGTAATAACGCATACTAAAATTGTAATCCTTGAAGTAGCTTGAACCTGAAGTCACGCGAAGTTATGTGCACCGACTCTTTGAAAAATAAAAACTAACAGTTATAGTTTAGGTTTTTAAAATAAAGACCTAGTTCTCTATAACTCATGGCTCTGGTACCAATCTTTAACACCCCCAAATTTACACGTAGCGGAATACATCTTTGGGTGCTAAACAATGATACAACAACACATAATTTATAAAGAACGACTCGAAAAGAGACGTTTTAGATTTATCGTTCCTAAAACATTTATCAGAGTAGCGTAGTCCCAAGTAATCGTTACCAAAAGATAATTTAAAACAACATATTAGTTTTTTTTTTAAAAATGGAACGATAAATAAATCAAAGAGTTTGAACAACATAGCAGTGCACAACTTCATTCTCGTGACCTCCAAGCTTCCACTTCTTGATTACCTGAAATACATGTGAGTAAAACAATCAGCAAAAATGCCGAGTGAATCTATAGGTTTATGTAATCAATTTGAACACAAGCAAAGATTATAAGTTTGTGGCATGCTTATAAGCATCAAATAATAATTTGCATCAACAATGATAATTGTATATAGCATAAATTGCAATAAGCTCATGGAACCGAGCCCTTAGACACTCCGTTAGGTCTAATAAGACAAGATATTTATTAATTGTCGTTACCCCCAGATTATCGGTACATTGTCGTATACCTGACTTCTCAATACAATATGTCCAAACAGTATGGAGGTCGGGCCTAAGCTTCTGTGACAAGTCCACACAAACTGAACCGTGGCGGCTTCCCCCATAGATCTATTAATCGTACTAGCGGTTAACCCATCATAGGTTAATTAACGGTCCATAATTGAGGCTTTAATAATGGCAATCACTTAATGCAATTTAAAGGCAACCACGGGTCCATTCATAGAGGGACAAAGCATACCATAAAAATCTTGTGTTCTAAGTTTATAAAACATGTATTCCCCCTCGCGGATTTTTAAAAAAAAAGTTAATGTGCACAAGCGAGGCTATAGACTCACCTTAGCCAATAGTGGTAATGAGACGATCGCCGACGATAGATGATGCCTTTCAAACACAAGAACCGCAACCTATCAAATAAGGTGCGTTCATTAATAATAGAATCGAGAAATAAACCATACATAAGAATATAAAACTCGACTCATAAAATCACGACAAACTCGAGAGAAAACGATACAAGTGATATTATTACACTCTCCTATATATTCATTTTATTATTCTACGCATTTAATAAAAATCTGCCGGAACATACCGAATGTCCAAGCCGTTTTCCTATACTTAAACATATACTCTTTTTATGATACTACTCAGAGAACTTACTTACTATATGTAGAAAGTCCTCCCAAGAGCCCATCAAAAGATTTTACTTCTAAAACTCCCTGCGCGACTCATCTTTGAATCACAAAATCCTGACATTTTAGCGACCTTGACTTACAAAACCATTTTGACCATTCTAAACAACTTCGTTTGTAAAACCGCAACTTGATTCTAAAAATAGACTCAAAATACTAAACTTGGAGCCTGAGAACAGCCCTTGAATCATTTTGAAACTCATTTTATAGTCCCCGAGATTCGATCCAAATATCGACAACAATTTTCGGATTGTGTCGACACTCGTCTCCCGGTACACGAAAATCAAATCTTCATAACTTTTGATCCGTAATGAGTTGGAAGGCCTACTTTATATGAAATTGAAGCTCTCAAAATTATCTACAACATGATCCATTTATATCAACCTATAATCAGACTTTAGACCCTCTAAAATGGCTTCAAACCTACTGCCCAAAATTGACTATAAAAATCTCTTACAAAATCAAGTTTTTGATTAATTCCAACAACTTTTATCATCATTCTAGCATCCTAATATCACCATAAACCTATCCTAACACTTGTATCATCATCAAAATCAAAAACCCAAAAATTAAAATTCAACTTTTTAACAAAAATATAACAAAAACATCATTTGATCATCACTAGCAACACATGCATGTACAAATCTAATAAATAAAACTCAAAAAATTAAACATGCAAACCCACCACTATGTAACATAATATTATTAACACTTATTTATTCCTTCAAAATGGATCAAACAAGTATAGTTCATCAAGAAAATAAATTTAAAAAAAAATGTTAATGCATGTTGAAAAAAATCATACCAAAAGAATCCCCTTGAAAAATTAGGAATGAGACTTGTTTTATTTTGGATTGAATCAAGCTAGATCATCAAAATTTTGATGAATTGGTGTTGTGTGGTGTACGGCCAAAAGAAAAAGAAAGGGAGGAAGGAGATGATTTTTAGTTTATGAATTTTTAAATGAAAAGATGCTAGTGGAAAACATTTATATAGTGTAAGGTTAGGGTAGTTTTTGCCAATTTGTGATAGTTTTGGTCTAAAATGTAAATATTAGTTAAAAAGGGTAGAAAATGTAAATTGTAAATTTTAAAATATTTACGAGACTCGGGTTTCGTGAAAATACTAAAAAGTTTAAACGCACACGAAAAATAATAATATTACGACTCGATACGTAATTAAAATGATATCGTCGAAAGTATTAATTATCGAAACGATCGATAATAAAATATAAAATTTTTGGCATCCGTCGGTATCGCGATCACTAGTAGTCCTCGTTATTCGTCAAAATATTAAAATATAATATTTAATATCGGTTTCAACTTAAACCGTTAAACATAATAATATTTAACGTTATGAAATACTTCAAAATAATTGAATAATAGAATTAAATTATGACCTTATTTTTACGGGTTTTACATCCTCACCACCTTAAGGGAGCGACGTCCCGACGCTCAACTCACCTCGTGCACGAGTTGATTACTACCCAGAAGGATGAGAGCATTCCTTATAAGGAAGTCCTCGCGTTCTCACGTGAATATCGATCCACGATCTCCACTGGTTCTTTTACAAAACGCAACTTGTCGTCAAGTTGTATCTCACCAAAAAAAAAAGAATAAATAAATCCTTATCCATCAGTCACCCGTCAAACTCGACACATGAAAATTTTATGAATCACACGAAGCTCATTCGACGACAAGAATAGAAGACAGGATTTTTGGGTATGTCCAGTTAAAAGGAAAGTTGCAATTTAAAGGATATCCATCGGCCGGATAGCCATGGACGCACGTCAAAAGAACTAACAAGAAAAACATTTTCGTCATCGAAGGGTGCTCACACACGGGTCCTTACTCAAAAGATAATACAAATACATCATCACTTTTACCAACGCGCATTAAAGTCTCAATAAACATCGTCGTTGAAAGTCAAAAAGATATTACATAATATGTGTTCTATATGATCGGACGTCATCGGATGATGTCGTCTCAAGTTCTCACAACTTACGATCATTTGACTAGATCACATACCACATAAGTAAATAAAAAGAAAAGGTCGAACATAAACATCAAATAGTGATCTTCAATACGATGAATAGTACGAGATAAAAATGAACTCAATAATGCGTAAACGAAAATAATGTGCTAAAATGATTTAAGGTTGACGATCGACGAGGAATCTAGACTCACGTAACCGTAAAACATAATAATTCACATTAGGAAGAAGATGAGACGAAGAGTAACTAAATATTAACATTAAAATAAGGTTTGTCACAAGTATCCATCCCGGTTTTGGTATTACCTTAAAACTAGATTGAGGTACTTTCTTGATAAAGATGATATATTAAAGATAGAAGTTGAATAGCTCCATAATTTATTTTGGTTGTCTTAAGAAACTTTGAAAGAATGACATAAATTTATTAATTAAACTCATACTGATGGTTACGATTTAGAAATATAATTTCCAAATTAAATCATTATTAGGAATATAAATTAAATCGGTAATTTCATTACATTAAAAGTAAAGTATGATAAGTCACTTAGTTCAAAAGATATAGTATAATTTCATGTTAGACATTAGTTTTAGTTATACAAAATATGATGTATAAATTTGACCTTTTACTTGTAATGGTTATTTTGATAATTGAAAATCATTGGAAAATGTATAAAAGTTCCATAAAAATATTATAATAAGTTGTCGATATACTTATTGGTGTTTAATATGTCAAAGTAAACATGGGACATATTCAGGTTCCAAAATGTGACAAGATAACAAACGAATACGAATGAAAATAATAGTCAACAATTAGTACGAAATCAAATGTACAAAAGGGGACGAAACAAATGTCGTATGAATTCTTAAAGAGAATAATAAAATAAAGGCGTTGATGGTAAGACGATAAGAAATAATAGATTAAACTAGTTGTCAATTTTGTTAGTGTGGTCGATGGTTCACCAATATCAGCTCGTTAACTTAGCGGTGATTGATACATGATCGGAAATAAGATCCATACAAAAATTTTAATAGAATTAAATTCCTAATAATCACTTGTAATTAAAACAAATCAAATGAACGATGTTAGTGTTTAAAGAGAGAAGTCAAAGCACGGTTCACAAGAGTAGATTTCGAGACAAACGAGAGTGACGGATGTCATCCCGAATATACGAAAATTACTCCAGTAATAAGTTATTGTTTACGTGCGGAGACATTCCGAAGATCTACCAGATCGCATGAAGAACATTCGACGAGAAGGAAGAATGAAACATCGAGACTTTCAAGTCCTTTATCAACAGTCAGTAATTAGACGAATGGTCAAAAGAATTTAGTTATAAGATAAAATGAAGTAACAAGTAGAAAACAATCGTCGAGTAAAAACGTACTCGTAAACGCGTACTTCGTTCAAGAGAAGGTAAGAGAACATATGCGGATGCATAGAAATTGTGCTACTTGCTTAAAATATAAAGGTTTTCAAAACTACTTTTCACTTTATTTCATTTTACTTAACTTTTTCATAAATATAAGTTAAAAGCTGATTATTATAAAAAAAAAAATTTAAATGGTGACTACTGATCAGCCTAGCATGGCTCTTTCTAAATTAGACATAGGTGATCAGGCCATGTATAATTTAGGACTAGCAATGCAGTGCTCAATTTCGTCGAAGAGTATTACGTTTCTTATGTTTATATATAAGCCATGCCATTTCGAAAATAGAATTTAAGGATATTTTATAAATTAATAGGATGCAAGTAATTTGCGAGATTTTTAAACAACAACTTTCGATATTACGAAAAGTGTTTCATAAGACCATAGTAAAAACAATTTGTGAAAATAAATTGTAAAAAGTATCAAATTAATTTATAAGGTGACATTTGACGACATATAAAGTAGCCAATGGTTTGCAGAAGAGAGCAAGTAGTAGCTCATAAGAAAACCAATGAAATTGTTACAAGTTAATAATGTTTTAAAAGGTTATATGGTCTAGACGGAGTCGCCATGAGACACGTGATAAAAATATCGACGAAGAATGTGAGGACAAGACTTCAAATCTTCAACTCCAATCAGTGGTAGGTTAGAGGAAAATAAAAATAAAAATAAAATAGAATGACAAGTGAGTCATGTATATATAAAAAAAATAAGGCAATCCATATGTGTAAACTACTCGACACAGACATGCTTTTAAGAAAAATATATTATTCGTTTTCAAATAACACAACTAATCCGGTAATTGTTAATCCTGTAAAGTTTCTATATTTAGAATATTTCCATGTTAGACAGGTTTCTGATTTTTGGAAATTTTCGAAATCTAAGTCGTTAATATTGACTCATAAAAATGTTAACCTTTTTGACAAAATTAATTCTCCAATATTTTTATTCAAATGCTCCATTTTATACATTCATAATATATGTTTGCATGATTCGGACCCAAAATTTCTAGTTTTAAGTCTAATGTTTGTAAGAACATTTTCTAAACAACCTTAAGCCTTATTCAAAATTTTTGCATAAAATGCATTTTCTGACACATCTGAAAGTCCAATCAAACTTTATTAATATTTTAAATTATAACGCAATATCTATTCTACGTCATCTAATATACTTTACCAACACTTTCTAATGACCCAAAAATTTACATACACACATGTATGGATCACATAGTAATAAAATATGATTTATATAAATGAGCATATAAATAAAATATTGCATAAAATGCAAGAACACCAACAAGAATTTAGAAAGTCAAAACGGTTCATGACGTTCATAATTTAAGTTTCAAAGTGCAAACTAGGCAAATCTCCTTGGTGGAACGATTCTCCAAAAACACAAAACATAACGAGAAAAGAATGGAACATTCACAGGTTGCGTTCCGGGAGCAAGAAGGTTAATGGAAGAGGATAATACGAGTTTATAGATCTAAAATCGTATTCCAATCTAGCGCCATAATCTAGACGATGATTTATAAAATGACGATGAGGTTACCGAGATATAAGCGAACAATACACTTCGGAGTCGATACATATTAATGTCAATGAATTAAATCTTCGCATGCCGTGTAAAACGGTGATAAAAATCAACAAAATATAATGAAAAACCATGATATTATTCAACCCGATTATAGGAAATGTTTCAAAATGTGTGACTCATACGATAGCGGTTAGTCTATTCCAAAGACACATTGAGCTACACAATGGTCTAGAAATTACGTTTCAAGACGTCTAAACACAAACAGTCGGAAGACGAATTGGATATCTATATAGATACCTCAAAGGGTTAAGCAATAAACGTAACGCGTGCAGATGAAGGTATGTAAGGTCATAATATAAATTTTTTTTGCAATAAAAGCAATTTGAATACTTCAAAAATAAATACAGAAAGATCTTGAAAATTCATTGTATTTATTTAATTTAATCATTAATAAATGATAAACTTTTATCGAAAAGTTTAACGACATAAATATATATCAATAAAGGGATCCTAGATATAAATATATATCAATAAATGGATCATAGTATTTATTTATAAATACTTGGCAATAAGGTATACGTAATAACGCATACTAAAATTGTAATCCTTGAAGTAGCTTGAACCTGAAGTCACGCGAAGTTATGTGCACCGACTCTTTGAAAAATAAAAACTAATAGTTATAGTTTAGGTTTTTAAAATAAAGACCTAGTTCTCTATAACTCATGGCTCTGGTACCAATCTTTAACACCCCCAAATTTACACGCAGCGGAATACATCTTTGGGTGCTAAACAATGATACAACAACACATAATTTATAAAGAACGACTCGAAAAGAGACGTTTTAGATTTATCGTTCCTAAAACATTTATCAGAGTAGCGTAGTCCCAAGTAATCGTTACCAAAAGATAAGTTAAAACAACATATTAGTTTGTTTTAAAAAAAATGGAACGATAAATAAATCAAAGAGTTTGAACAACATAGCAGTGCACAACTTCATTCTCGTGACCTCCAAGCTTCCACTTCTTGATTACCTGAAATACATGTGAGTAAAACAATCAGCAAAAATGCTGAGTGAATCTATAGGTTTATGTAATCAATTTGAACACAAGCAAAGATTATAAGTTTGTGGCATGCTTATAAGCATCAAATAATAATTTGCATTAACAATGATAATTGTATATAGCTTAAATTGCAATAAGCTCATGGAACCGAGCCCTTAGACACTCCGTTAGGTCTAATAAGACAAGAGATTTATCAATTGTCGTTACCCCCAGATTATTGGTACATTGCCGTATACCTGACTTCTCAATACAATATGTCCAAACAGTGTGGAGGTCGGGCCTAAGCTTCTGTGACAAGTCCACACAAACTGAACCGGGGCGGCTTCCCCCATAGATCTTTTAATCGTACTAGCGGTTAACCCATCATAGGTTAATTAACGGTCCATAATTGAGGCTTTAATAATGGCAATCACTTAATGCAATTTAAAGGCAACCACGGGTCCATTCATAGAGGGACCAAGCATACCATAAAAATCTTGTGTTCTAAGTTTATAAAACATGTATTCCCCCTCGCGGGTTTTTAAAAAAAAAGTTAATGTACACAAGCGAGGCTATAGACTCACCTTAGCCAATAGTGGTAATGAGACGATCGCCGACGATAGATGATGCCTTTCAAACACAAGAACCGCAACCTATCAAATAAGGTGCGTTCATTAATAATAGACTCGAGAAATAAACCATACATAAGAATATAAAACTCGACTCATAAAATCACGACAAACTCGAGAGAAAACGATACAAGTGATACTATTACACTCTCCTATATATTCATTTTATTATTCTACGCCTTTAATAAAAATCTGCCGGAACATACCGAATGTCCAAGCCGTTTTCCTATACTTAAACATATCAACATTTTATGATACTTCTCAGAGAACTTACTTACTATATGTAGAAAGTCCTCCCAAGAGCCCATCAAAAGATTTTACTTCTAAAGTTCCCTGCGTGACTCATCTTTGAATCACAAAATCCGGACAGTTTAGCGACCTTGACTTACGAAACCATTTTGACCATTCTAAACAACTCCGTTTGTAAAACCGCCACTTGATTCTAAAAATAGACTCAAAATACTAAACTTGGAGCCTGAGAACAGCCCTTGAATCATTTTGAAAATCATTTTATAGTCCCCAAGATTCGATCCAAATATCGACAACAATTTTCGGATTGTGTCGACACTCGTCTCCCGGTACACGAAAATCAAATCTTCATAACTTTTGATCCGTAATGAGTTGGAAGGCCTACTTTATATGAAATCGAAGCTCTCGAAATTCTCTACAACATGATCCACTTATATATACTCAGACTTTAGACCCTCGAAAATGGCTTCAAACCTACTGCCCAAAATTGACTATAAAAATCTCTTACAAAATCAAGTTTTTGATTAATTCCAACAACTTTTATCATCATTCTAGCATCCTAATATCACCATAAACCTATCCTAACACTTGTATCATCATCAAAATCAAAAAACCAAAAATTAAAATTCAAGTTTTTAACAAAAATATAACAAAAACATCATTTGATCATCACTAGCAACACATGCATGTACAAATCTAATAAATAAAACTCAAAAATTAAACATGCAAACCCACCACTATGTAATATAATATTATTAACACTTATTTATTCCTTCAAAATGGATCAAACAAGTATAGTTCATCAAGAAAATAAATTTTAAAAAAAAATGTTAATGCATGTTGAAGAAAATCATACCAAAAGAATCCCCTTGAAAAATTAGGAATGGGACTTGTTTTATTTTGGATTGAATCAAGCTAGATCATCAAAAATTTTGATGAATTAGTGTTGTGTGGTGTACGGCCAAAAGAAAAAGAAAGGGAGGAAGGAGATGATTTTTGGTTTATGAATTTTTAAATGAAAAGATGCTAGTGGAAAACATTTATATAGTGTAAGGTTAGGGTAGTTTTGCCAATTTGTGATAGTTTTGGTCCAAAATGTAAATATTAGTTAAAAAGGGTAGAAAATGTAAATTGTAAATTTTAAAATATTTACGACACTCGGGTTTCGTGAAAATACTAAAAAGTTTAAACGCACACGAAAAATAATAATATTACGACTCGATATGTAATTAAAATGATATCGTCGAAAGTATTAATTATCGAAACGATCGATAATAAAATATAAAATTTTTGGCATCCGTCGGTATCGCGATCACTAGTAGTCCTCGTTATTCGTCAAAATATTAAAATATAATATTTAATATCGGTTTCAACTTAAACCGTTAAACATAATAATATTTAACGTTATGAAATACTTCAAAATAATTGAATAATATAATTAAATTATGACCTTATTTTTACGGGTTTTACAGTAATACTTACGTATCACTCAGATGTTCTGGAAATAATGCAAGACTATTGCGTAGGACTGATAAAAACTTTCTTACTTTTCACAGAGTGTGAAGAAGCAAGGAATACATGACAAGTGTCCTAATGAGACTTTTGACGATCTCGTGGCTCTAGACTCGATAGTGCATTTTGTTTTTGCTGAGCGGAGGCTGGAGAGGATTGCCACCTTTTCAATATCAATTCATTCAAATGAATGAACCGATAGATAACGTGTTGAACTCCGTGACATTAAAACAAATATCTTTTGAGAGATATTTGAGTTAGCTGGGAGGGGTTGTGCATCGCATCACTGGGTCCATGATGCTTTACCGTATTCAAAATGTGTTGACCCGGTTTCTGCCTAGATTGTAAGGAGGGCTTCTTTCTTTACACCCTTTATCTTTACAATTCTTTTTCATTCTTCAACCCCTTCAATGCTTACCAATACGTCATAACTAGCACCTTGTTGTGATTGTTCCAGTGCTAGCTTAAGTACTTGGTTCGCATTCTGCTACATTTACAATCTATTCCCCATCTTTCCTAAGGACTTCTAATTCTATCTAAGGAATTGTCCTTGGGAAGATTCCTCCGGTGCTGGAAGAATCATTGGACTTGTACCTAAACCTACCATCCTTTTGTCACCACAGTCGTCGTGAAATGATAATGTTTTGGTAAGTACACATCACCATGAAAATTCCTTTGACAAAATCTACTAAGGTACTTGTGATATAAATATCAAATGATTTTGTACCTTAGAGTTTTATGCAACAAAAACACTCCCCCTTAACATGTGCAAACTGTTAATTTCTTTCGATCTTTAGCCAGATATAATAACAAGTCTCCTTAATCCCATTTTCCCCCCTTATCCAAAATGTTAACCATTAATATTTTGGATACCAATGGATTAACCGGTCCGTGGGTAATAAAATTAAATTGGGTTGTTGGCCATAGAACATGAAATGCTCCCCCTCAAATGAATGAGGGTAAGTTGTAGTGCTTGAGTATGATATATTTTGAAAGATTTAGAATCTCCTGAGAAATTCTTGAAAAAATAGCATATTTTCACACTACAACAAGCCACAAAAGCCTTATATTAACATATGAACATATTCACAAGATTAATCATATGGAGGTGACCTGTTTGAAGACGAACCATAATTAAATGACGCGTTCCGTGAGTCTGTGGTGTGCTCCATATGGTCGTTCACCGACGAATCGTTCCAAACTTCTTAGCAACCGTCTCTTCCGTAGTGTTTGCTCAATCTTTTTGATGGCGCAATTGGCGCTTCTTCTGCATTGAGGTGTCCACGTGTATGTGACTGCCGGAAGTGGTTCCTTGGCATTGAGAACGTGTAAATCATCACGAACGTTTTTGAGTGTCCCGTCGATGAACTTGTAAAGCTCAGAGAACCGCATGAATTTCTTCACTCCTGTCGCGTTCAGATAAAACATACTTGGTTCTGGTTGTGCTGTTCCCAAGTATGGAAACTTGTCCTTATGATATTGACTCAATGGAGCAGTGTGAGGACGTTGCATATTTAGTTGCCGCTGATGGCTCTCCACCCCAAGTTGAATGTCTTCAACCCTGTTGATGATGACAACTCGTCGTGTGAATTGGCGAATGTTGGAGCTTAAGGCAATCCTAACGTCGGTTTCAGATGCGGGACCTTTTCTTGTACTAAGAGTAGAAGAATATCTTCAATTTCTTCAAGCGGAAGGTGCTGAAGATCACTCTCTTCGAAAGTATATTCCCTTTCATCAGCGCGTTTGACCGTTATGTGATTCAGATAATCATATCCAAATACCTTCATTATGGTGGCGTCTTGGATGCTTCTGATTCAAAGATCAAATATCACGAGTGACCTGGTTTTCCCACGATTTAAGCAGTTATAAGCTAACCTCTTCTTCTTGTTCAAGTGAGAAACACCAAGGGCAGCATAAGGATCATAGAATGGAAGCAACTTTCTTCGCCATAACGCCGCTGGAATCTTGTCTTCGATCCATGGTACATCCTACAGGTTTATCACCTTTAACATTGTTAGAGATGTCGCATATCTATCCGCCTCGTTTTCAAGATACTCAAGGTCACGAGAGACGAAATATTCCAATGGAAGTGTTGGCGATTGTTGAATTAGATTCGATGTGAGAGGTTGTACCACTGGAGTCTGAATCCCGGTAGATGTTGCCTTCATTACCTTGGTAAGCTTGTTAAAGTGGTATTCGGCCTCATTGTTAGGGATCTTCAGTGTGTCAAAGAAATCCACGTTGGCGACCGACATTATTATGAGCGCTGGGGTTAATGTGGGTTGATCGTGATGATACATGAGGAAAGCGGAGAAGTCGGTAGGGTTATTGAGTAGTTGAGTAAGCTCGATATCTGTAGCAGTAGCAAAAAAATGTTGTGGGGCTGCTTCAATCATCCACTGTTGAGGTTGAACACTCTCATCAATACTTAAGGATTCAACAAATGACTGTTCTAGGGAGTTAAGGTTATTGACTTCCATATCCTCAGAAGTGTGTTGATCCATGTTTGAGGGTGTGGAGTTGTTTGTAGTGGGATTGTGTTCAGGCATGGACCCCGATGGTTCATCAGCATGTACAGAAGCCGTTGGTACGTCTTCATACGTATTGACTGGGGGTTCGACGTCAATCACGGGTTCTATCGGTTCTAACATAGGAATAGATCTGAGTGACTGAACCCAGAGGATCTACCGTTGGTTGTGTAGACCCAGCACCATCTTCGTTTGTACTCTCAACAACATTCTCGGTTTCCATGTTATATTCACCCTAGTATTCTCAACACCACTTGTTCCCGCTTTGTCATGCTTCTATGTGTTGCCAGTGCCATTACCTTGGTTGTCATCGTTGTTATCATCATCATCATCCCCATCTGTTTCCTCATCCTCATCCTCTGCTTCATCCTCATCATCTTCCTCATCCACATCTTCTTCTTCATCCTTATCCTCTAATTCATCTTCGTTGTTTTCCTCTTCTTCCTCATCCTCTTCGTCATTATTATCCTCTTCTCCATCCTTATCCTTATCACCATCACCCTCTCTATCTACTCTCTCAACCAGCTCGTCTTCTTCTTCATGCTCAATAGCTGCAGCCTCTGTAGTTGTGTCTTCACTCATCGCCTTGGTTAGATATTGGAGAACTTTTCGCTGATTCTTTGATTTGTAAGCTCCCATATCTGTAAGGCGTGTGTGCAATAATTGCATGAGTTGAGAGGTAGATAAACCTGAACTGAAGAGCGTTGGAAGCACTTGATCTACATATGACTTGACTTCACGTTTAATGATAGTCGTCATACTGGAGTTAATGGACGATAGAAAAACATCATTCTCTTCGTCACGAGCTTTCTTTTCAGCAAGGAATTCCTTGTGTCGTTTCTTGAGACTTTTGACTGTATCAGATAGCTTCTTTAGTTTAAACTTCTCACCTTGTTGTTCAGTAACAGCTTGGGTAGCCCGCTTACTAATCGAAGCATTAAGCGTGTTGATTTGTGTTGCATGGGCTTCCATTTGGTGCATAAGTGTCTGAATAACTTCATCGTTGATAGTTAGATAGGGGGTTGATGGTCCTAGTTGTTCTGATGATGCTGGAATTGGTGTAATAATAAAGTGGGTGGTGGATGATACAAGTTGTACGGTAGAAGTTGGAGGAGTAACTACGAGAGTGAGAGGGGTGGTGGATGGTACCGGTTGTGGGATGGGGGTTGATACTTGTTCTTCGACAATGGGATCAACCGAAGCAACTGGGGTTGTGGATGATACATGTTGTGGGGTGGTGGATGATACCGGTTGTACTATCGTTGGTTCAGCCTGTGTAGATGGTGTGGTGGAAGATGCATATTCGGGGATGGTGGATGGTACGGGTTGTTGGATGGTGGTTAATACAGGTTGTACTACGATAGGGTCAACCAGTGGAACAGTGGTAATCTGTGTGCTAATGACCGTTGGGGTGGGTGTAGCCATGGTAACAACATTGCTACTCACCGTTGGAGTAAGTGGTGGAATGACATTGGATGTCGTTGTGGTAATAGGGACATCCATCAAATTCTCATTTGTTGATGCATCTGTATTGGTAACTTCACCGCCATCGCCTTCGTCGTTAAGATATCTTAAAATATCTTGAGAACTAGAAGTAGACTTACTTTGAGTTTGAGTGGCGGGAGTGAGAGTTGCATGAGCATCATCGGTGACTATTGTGCCCGTTGGAAGTGGTAGTGTGGTGTTGATATTAACATCATCATACAATGTGTTAATCGTTGCAGTGTCACTACCACCACTTTCCTCATTATGCTCCGTTGTCTCAAAGGAGAATGCGTCCAAGTCTAGGTCATTTGGATCTTCATACACAGTGAAATCATCTAAATCAGGATGACCAAACTCATCTAAATCATCAAGTTGTGGTCCTGAACCTGAGCCTCTGGATGAAGTAAAAGCCTCTGCTCGACTCTGCTGAAGATTAAGACGTAGCAGTTTATCCTGAGACAAGGTTTCGTGAGACGGTTCGTTTGATGACCCACTTATTTCCTTACCTTTGTGTTTCTTGGTTTGGCGATCAGATATTGTTGCTCTTCTTCATGTGTATGGATCATTTCATCCTCGGTGTCTTCATCATGAAGTTGTTCTTTGCTGGAGCCTTTAGCTTTAAAAGAAGTACTTTGTTGATGCTTGAAGCCTCTCTTCTTGCGTTTACCTTTTGGCTCCTCCGAGGAAGATGCATTAGCTCTACGTAACTATGCTTCAATATCCTGGAGCATGTCTTGATAAGGCTCGCTTTCTTTTAGTCCTTCATTGATCATGGTGTCCGGGACTAGAGCTGGACGTAAGGCATACTTTGTGGATTGGGAATCCGGATTCATCGTCAAAATCACATAGTCATCATCCTTAGTGTGGTAGAAGAAATTACCTCGAGTATCAATTCTTGGATCATTCTTCATGAAGTGATTGATGATAAGCTTTGTGAACCTTGGAAACGGAAGATGTACGGACTTCTTCTTTGTCGCAGTAAATTGATAGCAAAACTCTTCCTAGATGAGGAGTGCATAATCTACTTTTGATGCTGTGTATAATCCCCAAAATATATGAGCCTGAGGTGGTCTCATGACGTCCGAGCCTCGAGTCTTGGAAGTAAGACATTTGACGAAAATGGTGAAGATCGCTTTCCAAGGTTGCCCAATATGAGATGTGTTGAATTGAGAAAGGAGGGTGATTTCACTGTCATAGTTGAGAGCGTGAATTGTTCGGAGCATTTCATCCGTGTCCGAGTTAGCAACAAAATGTTCACCTTTTGCTAACCTGGGAAATTTAAACAATTGTCTAAAGGTGTTCAAATCAAGTTGCATGGGCATGTTGTTGATTTTGAATGAAACCACCTTTTTAGACAATTGTCTTGATGAAAGCGTTGCAGTGTGCCAGAATTCGTGCATGTAAATTTCCACAACTGAGGCAGTGAGTCTAAATGCATCTTGGATTAGAGAGCAGTCAAGGATATCCGTGGCTATCTTAAAGGCTGGTAAGGCTGGATCATGATCCTCTTGTAATCGTGAATTGTTCTCAGCAAATCGAAGCCTTTGAGCAATTGGAACAAGTTCAAGATCGCGTTGTTGTTGTTGTGCTTCAGTGATCGACATTTTCCTGCTTATATGACACAAACACAAATGATATACACACAAATATATATATCTTATATCTATGACATAGTTAAGCATTTGGATTAATATTAATCTAGCATGATGATCCTATAGCTCAACCCAAACTTACAAGTGATCCATAAACTATAATCTATTGCCAAACAAGAAGCCATCGCAATCCTAAAATATCTCAAAGTTATCACTATTGTGCAAAACATCGCAATATCCTCCTATGCTAATATTCTTTCCATCTCAAAAACAATCCTATCGCAATACCATTTCCATCGCAATGTTGTCCTATCGTAATATCCTATCGCAAAAAAAATCTATCGCAATAAGTTCTATCACAATAATGGGATTCTATCGCAATGTTGAAATCTATCGCAATAAGGGTCCATCGCAATATCATTACGATGCCATCGCAATGATGCCTCAGGGTGCACCATCGTAATATGCCATCGCAATGTTCCATCGCAATAACCGATCGCAATGAACCATCGCAATAAGCCATCGGAATGACCCATCGAAATAGCCCATCGCAATAAGTCATCGTAATGACTCATCGCAATGACCATGCATCGCAATGTTTCGTCGTAATATCCATCGCAATCCGAGACTGGGATTCGATTTTCAATCTTTGACTTTGCGATTTCAAGAGTTTGGAAACGTTTTGATCAATTCTGAGCAAGACCTATGTTCATCTAGCAATCTTAACATATCCTACCATTCAATTTGCATATACATCGCAAAATGTAAAAACCCTAATTTTTTATTTAAATCAAGATTGGGGTATGTTTGCTATGTGTTATATGAACAATTGAGATAGAAATATATGATGACAAACATACCTAGATGAAACTGGATGATTTCAAGCAATAATTTGAGATGGTGTACTGAAGGTGTTATCAATGGCGGATGGGAGGATTATGTGTGCGTTTTTGCGATGAGTGTAAGACGGGGATGGGGGGGAGTAGTATTAGTTGACCTAGTCAATAGATGAGACCAAGTGTACATATATACCCCCTAAGTTTGAACCATTTGCAACTTTAAGCCCCCCGTTAATATAAGTTAGTTACTATCATTAGGATTAACGACATAACTTAACGACATACTAACCCGCTCACAAACACGTTCACGAACATTGATCTCCTAAATTCATACACTCTATTTCTCAAAATATATTCCATACAAGACACACGAAGTAATTAAATGATGATGGTTAACGGTTTAATTTCTGAAAGTGCATTTTGAAGATCCATTTAATTTAAAAACTTTTAATATTTGCTCCCCCTTAAACACGGACCCGTTTTCTACCTAAAGAGCTGTAGTCCATAAAGAATCAAACCATGAGAACATTTTCCGGTTTAGTGTTTGTTTAGAAACGATTCTTGTGGCAATAAGATTTCTCTTATTTACACAAAATAAGTGCACTGACACGTACACAAATTTGTGTTAGACCAAGATATAAAGTAAAATTGATCCCTTACAAGGTTTTAAAGTAAACCTTGCTCGAGAAAATTAATTCCCGTTCTGAGCCAACGTTTTCAGAAGAAATACGTGACTTTAATGCGAAAAGCGGGTTTCAGTCTGAAATAACTACAAGCCATATGGGCATGTTTTAAAATATGTACAAATTTTATACGGACTCTATTTATGGAACCGTGTCAATTTTAATCGACATTTCTAAGGCCTTAAATATTACCGTACTAAAAGACATGCCCGGTTTAAAAAGAAAAATATTTTTGGGTTTTCTTGATTTTATATTTTTTTATGGTTTTTTTTTGTAGATTTTATATTTTTGTCTTTTTCTTTTTGTGGTTTATATATATACAATAATATACAAGATCACGATCAAAGGATACGCTAGAATAGTTTACCACCACTATTCTGCAGATTCGTCTGCCAACTCCTGAAGAGTCGCTGGAGAGAATGATTTCATGCCCAGTTTTTCGATCAAAAACTCGATGCATCCTCGATCCAAGGCCTTTGTAAATATGTCTGCCAGCTGATATTCAGTAGTGACAAAGTATAGCTCGATAACTCCATTTTCCACTTGCTCTTTGATGAAGTGGTAGCGTATGTCAATTGATATGTGTCTAAACACACATCTTTTCTACCACTTAATTACAATAATAACCGGACCAAAACGTGTATTTTATGTCTTTTATGTCGGAATTATGCGTGGTTTGTGTTTTTGTTGTGATTTAGGACGAAAAGGTGAAAAGTGGAGAAAACACGGGAATTCACGAGCATTTACGGACTTTTATTGAAGAAAAGGATGAAAGACGAAGTCAAGAAGTCAAAAGTGGAAAAAGAACGGAAGTCCAAGACCAATTCTGAAGATTTATCGAAGAAAAAGTCAAAAGACGGAAGTTTACTTAAAGCTGAGGAACTCAAGTCTTATTTATCGAAGAATTAAAAGACGAGTCCAAAGAAATCCCGAGCCAAAAGTCATCACATTCCAAGATTAACAAAAAGATTAAGAAGGAAGGACTTGATGGTGCAATTAACAAGAAAGGAAGGAGAGAGGAAGCTTCCCCTAACCACTCCCTAATCACCTATATAAACCCTCATTTTCATTCATTTACTCTTGTTGGCTAGATTGACAAACTAGTTCTTCCACCTTTCATTTATGCACCTTTATTTACTTGTCATTTAAATACATGTTTTTCACTTTAATTACTTTTAATTCCAAGTAAGTTTTTAATTTGTGTTCTTTAAATTCTTGTCTTTACCTTTCTTTATCATTTGATCAAGTTCTTTTTATCAATCTCATTCTACCTTTCTCTCTTTTTGTTTCGGTTTGAATTTCGGATTAAGCAAGGTTTTGCTTAATCCATTTGCTTATTTTGATTAAAGTTTCGTCCTTTTTATTTCCTCACACGAAATAAACCACGAGATTGACAACCTTGTGTGCTTATTTGGAATTTTTCTTAAGTATTTTGAAAAGTTTTCCTTAAAAGTTTTGATTTTTAAGTTTTGATTTCATTTAAGTTTAGTCTTTTAAATTTTAAAAGCTTTTAACTTTTTAGCTTATTGTCATGTTTTGATTCCGTTTCATTCAAGTTCTTGTTCACGGCTTATTGGATATAGCTTATTAGGATTTGTGCTTGTTACGAAATTGTGCTCCATCGGAAAGTAAGGGTTTCACATTGCGACGGCCTGCTAACCACATTCCGATAGTGACAGTATTGGGCTTAAGGGTTTTGCATTCCGATCCAGGATTGCGATAGGTGGATCTTTTCCTCATTCCGATCTGGGGATTGCGATCGCATATTGCGATCACTCTTTCCGACGGCTCTTGAGGCTTACTTAGACGAAGTGCTGCCCAATTTTCCTTAGCCATATTCCGATCTGGACCTAATTGCGATAGGTTACATTCCGATCTGGGGGATTTCGATCTGAGGCTTTGCGATCTGAACTTCATTCCGATCTGGATTGTTTGGTTATTCAGATCTGAAAAGGTGACATATTCCGATCTGGGTGTCATTCAATATTCCGATAGGAGGTGTGTTCATTCCGATGGTAAGGCTGATCGGAATATATTCCAATTAGGGGTTGTTTTCCATGCTTTGTCTTGTTTAATTTTTAGTTTATGTTTTTAATACTTGTCTAATTTAATTTCCGTCACGCTTTTAATTCTTGTCATTTAATTAATTAGACTTAGATTTAAATTACTTGCCCTTTACTTTAACGACATTTACTTTTAAGTCTTTGCACATTTAAATTTAAAACCAACCAAAAATATTTGCTTCACCAAAGAACGACTGAGTCACATAGAGAACTAAGATCAATTCGATTAGAACAACATCAACGAACATAATAATTTTTAACCTGAGTAAAATCGAGTTATTAAATGGCGCCGCTGCCGGGTCTTTTCGTAAAGATCAACAGTTTTTTGTGAGAAACACGTTGCTTTTTGGTATCCGTTCACTTGTGAGCGTTACTTTTCTTGCATAAAAAAATAAAAAAATAAAAAAAAAAAAAAAATCATAAAAATTAGAAAATTGATAAAAAACCATAAAAATTAAAAATTTCAAAAATCCAAAAAGATTTTATCTTTATTGTGTATATATATTGTATTTGTGTTTGGTTTTGTTTTCTTTTGCATTTTCAGGTGTATGCGTACTAGATCTTCTAATTATCAAGAGCCCGAGCCTCAAGAAGATTTAGATATGGCAGGTGTTAACAACAATAATCAACAACCGCACCTCAATAATAATAATAACAACAATGCTCTTCCACAACCCGATCTTCGGACCATGGAGGAACTTTGTCAACCAACCATGTTTGGACGAGGAGGACCGATTGCGCCGATGCAAATCAACGCTCCTGAGTTTTCGTTGAAGCACCATATGATTCAGCAAGTGCAAACAAACCCATTTAGAGGATTGCCTGATGATGATGCCAACAAACATCTCGACAAGTTCATTACTATCACTCAGAGCATGAAGTTGGCTGGTGCCACAATGGATGAGCTTCGCCTACAACTCTTTCCACACACTCTATTACATCATGCCGAGAAATGGTTTGATCGTCTCCCGAAGAATTCTATTCACACTTGGGATGACATGACTCAACGCTTTTTGTCGCGCTACTTTCCACCATCCATGGTCACAAGCCTTCGCAATCAGATCAGCGGTTTCATGCAAGATCCCGATGAATCTCTTTTCGATGCATGGGAGAGATATAATGTCTTGATCGACCGTTGTCCAAACCACAACATGCTTCCGGTCACCTTGATCGATACTGTCTACAACGGTTTAACTTTTCGAGATCGTGATACGATCAATGCAGCCGCCGGTGGCACATTCATGAAAAGGAGACCCGAGGAGTGTAGAGAGTTAATTGAAAACATGACTACTCACCACAAGAACTGGGATTCCTCTGCTTCTTCTAGGAACAACCCGAGAGTCAATGTTTCCTCAACCTCAGCAAACCCTGAGATGACCGAACTCACCCGCATGATGACTGAAATGAGCAAAAGTATTACGCTTCTCGCTTCCAACCAACAACAACAACAAGTTAAAGCAGTAGCTAATCTTTGTGAGACATGCGGCGGTCCTCACTCATACACCGATTGTCCTTCGACACAAGGAAATCCGGAAAATGTGTATGCAGCTTACGGTAATTATTCACCGGAAAATTACCAAGCTAGACAACAAGGGGATAGAAATCTGCTGAGCTACCGATCCAACAATTACCTTTCACCCGGTTTTTCTCCTCAAAACCAAAACCCCGCCAACAACTACACTAGAAGCAACCAAATCCCACCAAGAGCTTCTAATCCTTATCACCCACCTGCCCAACAAACCCCACCCAGTAATCCGGATGTTGAGGCCATCATGAGAACCCAAGGTGAGCAAATCAAGAATCTGCAGAGCCAAATTATCAATCTTAAAGGGGATATCACAAAGCAAGGAAATGAGATAAGATCTGAGCTTCGAAATGATATTCAATCCTCCTTCAGCAATCAAACCAATGATTTGAAGAATATGCTTGCTAGTTTCTTGCCCCCTGCTCAACCTTCTTCTTCAAGTTCTCTACCTTCAAACACCGTCACCAATCCGCGAGCCAATGTGAGTGCTATTACTACTCGTAGTGGAGTCACCATTGTAGGACCACCAATCCCACCCCCATCATCTACACCTCCTCCACCACCATGTATCCCTACTCCTCCTACACCTAGTATTAGTGCACCATTACCGTCTCTGCCTCGACGTGATGAAGTTCCCACCAATGATCCTTCAACATCTCAACCTTTACCTACACCTGCCCCTTCATCACCCAAACCCAATATCCCTTATCCTTCTCGCTTGGGCAAGAACAAAATGCTAAACAAGGAGGACGCTCAAGTGACTAGCTATATCAAGATGATTTCTCAAATGAATTTCAACATTAGCTTTCTTGAAGCACTTGTCCACATGCCCAAATTTGTTAAAGCATTTAAGGAATTGCTTAACAAGAAGGAGAAGCTGATTGAACTCGCCAACACACGCTTAAATGAAAACTGCTCTGCAGTTATTCTTAAAGAATTACCGGAAAAGCTTGGAGATCCCGGTAGATTTGTGTTGCCTTGCGTGTTCAACAAAACTGAAGAATTTACTGCCCTTGCTGATCTCGGGGGCTAGTATTAATTTAATGCCACTCAGTGTTTGGAAAACACTATCATTGCCCGACCTCATTCCAACAAAGATGACTCTCGAACTTGCAAATCGCACTCTCGCTTACCCCGTTGGTATAGCTGAAGACGTGTTTATCAAAGTTGGCACATTTACTTTCCCGGTCGATTTTGTCGTAGTTGATTATGAAATGGACCCTCGTATTCCTTTAATACTTGGTCGGCCATTCTTGAGAACCGGACGTGCTTTAGTAGATGTGGCCGAAGGTGAGTTAATCTTACGAGTCGGGGATGATTCAAAAGTTTTTAAAATGGGGAAGCTTACCGGCAAATCGTTTGGACGAGAATCAGTGAATATGATAAATGTGGATGATTCTCGCTCCACTCTGGACGCTTCTCCCATTTATGATTCTTCACCGGTCTTTGATGCTTATGATGATGATGATTCTAGCTCAGATTCGGATGATTTTGATTGTACTTCTGAGTATCCCGAGCTGCCTACTTTCGATGATTTTGATGAGGCTGATACTCTATCGAGCGATTCTTCACATGATGAAGATCCTCCGCCATCACTCGATCCTACTTTGGACGATTATTCATTTGAGGAAGATTTCTCTGAATTTCTCAACACATACTTCCCTCATGAGAGTGATGCTCCTCATTTTGACTTTGAAGATTATCGCCTTGATCCTACTTTGGATTTGAAGAGCATTTTGTCGAAGGAGAAGAAACCAGTTGACACCGAAATCCGTTGCACGTATGATTTAACACCTCTTTGTCCCACTTCTGAGGACGAGGTTGTGCTTCTTTGCGGATCTTCTTCACACTCGGCTGAGCCTGAGTGCTATTTTCCCTTAAAGGAAAAGGTGTTCGACCCCGGTATTGAAGTCTTTAAGCCATCTCAGTATCCACCTGATGAAATAAAAGGAACTATCTTTGGAAATTTTGAAGACATGCTTGCTCCACTTCAACTTTGCTTTCACCGTGCTCCATCGCTGCTTAAGGGAACCTTGCCACTTCTCTTTTGGCTTGCCTTGTTCACCTTAAGCTCTTGCTTATTGATGGATGAAAACTATGTCTTTGATCCTGGTGGATTTGTTTCATGCTACTTCCGTTAATGATCAAGGTCGAGTCAGGCTCACGACTCGGTTAACAAAAACCAAGCGCTTCTTGGGAGGCAACCCATGCATCTATCTTTTCGCTTTCTTTACCATAAGTGTAGGGGGGACCCTTTGGATTGCTATTTCCTCTCCTCACTTCTTAATCAGGGATTCGAGCTTCAATGATCCACTCTTGATGATTCTTGACGACTCGTGATTCCGTGTTCTACTTCTTCCCGGTTCTATCCTAAACTCTTTTCGATTCACTATTTTATATTTTCTCAATATTAAAATAGGAATCCCTTTAGTTGTCTTTTCCTTAGCAAGAGTTAAACAACGTGCACAATGTCCTAAGTCTAGGGGAGTTTACTCCCACATGCTTAAACATTGAGGACAATGTTTATCTTAAGTGTAGGGGGGACTTCTATTGAAGTTAAGTGGTCTTTTCCTTGTATTTGTCCTCATTTTAACCGGAAAATCAATTTTTTGACATTTTTCAAAATTTTTGATCTATTTTGGCCTATTAGTTTTTCCCTTTGCATAGTTATTTTCTTTCCTTATTAGAATAAATGTTAAATAAGTGGTTTTAATGTTCAAACGTTGTGAATCTTTTGACTCAACCCGAGTTTACTCTAGCTAGTATCCTTAACGTGTTTAAGTCAAGTTTTGCTAGGCTTTTATATAGGGAGCTATAAAACGCGAAAGTCTTAACTCTCACGGGTTAAGAACAAGAACTTTTCGCAAGTTCCTATAATTGATCCTAGAGAGTCGTTTATCAAGGGAACTTTAAGATGCGATTTCTAAACTTGAAAAAGTCTAAGAATTTGCAAGATCCTATAGGCGACTCGAAAACCCAAAACTTTGATTTAATAGGCTAAGTATCCACGAGTCTCATTACTTGAGATTTTAAACTGTGGAGAACGAGAGATGATAGAGCCAATTATAAGTTCGGTATTCTTTCGTGAATTTATGTGAGTTAATTATGAGCCTATTCTCCTATCGCTTGCTAATAATTTATCTGCTAATAAATAAGGTTGTACGATTTGAAAAGTTACTTAGCTTCTAGCCCCAGATCGTTTAAAAGTTGCTCGGTATGGATTAGAGTTCATAGCCAAGGCATAACTTATTGAAGCGGGACGCGAAGATTGGCGAGTCCAAAAAGGCCCTAACAAGGCATGAGGGCTATATTTTGTTGCTAAAAGATCCAAAGTGATGTGAAGAATCATTTATCGAAAATCAATATGAAGGATCGAGACACACGACGTAAAGCAAACTCCCCAAAAGTCATGGAGAAGTGTATCCGAAAAGACCCTAACAAGGTATGAGGATAAATAGATCCAAGTCATAAAAGGAGGCGGATCGTTGTATATCAAAGTCCAAATTAAAGATTGGAGAAAAATGAAGAAGTCGTGGTCCAAGTATGAATCTCTCAAAAAGTTCGAGTGAAGAAATTCCAATTATGAAGAGAAGACCATTATTTCATGAACGTCTCTCAAGATTTGAAGTATGAAGTCGCTGCCAAATATCGGTCCGAGAAAGGTCTCAAATCGCGAAGCGAGTTATGCCAAGATATGAACTTTATGAGGTCCCGAGAAGCAGTTTTAAAAGATTTGGTCCTTTAGCTAACTATTGATTAAACCGTTCACTTTATTTTCAGACTAAATAATTATCGAAATAAGTCGAACAATGCATCTTCGTGATCATTCAAGACAAATAATAAAATATAAGAGATACACCTAGGAATAAGGGAGTCTAAGTGAATAATTGGCCCACATGAATTCGTGTTAGTTTACTAACTTATAATAACAATGATCTCGTTTTTAAGCTTGGTTTGGAGAAAGTGAAAAGTTGAGGATGATGATTATTCATGACATTTTCAAAACCCAAGGTATGTTTTTGATTTCTTTATTTTGAATGTTTATAATTTTCTATCTCTTTAATAAAGGCCAACGTGGATTGATTATGATGAAAAGTGTAATCTTGCTTTGTAACTAATACATTACATGAGGACATTGCAATGGTCAAGTGTAGGGGATTTGATATGTGTCTAAACACACATCTTTTCTACCACTTAATTACAATAATAACCGGACCAAAACGTGTATTTTATGTCTTTTATGTCGGAATTATGCGTGGTTTGTGTTTTTGTTGTGATTTAGGACGAAAAGGTGAAAAGTGGAGAAAACACGGGAATTCACGAGCATTTACGGACTTTTATTGAAGAAAAGGATGAAAGACGAAGTCAAGAAGTCAAAAGTGGAAAAAGAACGGAAGTCCAAGACCAATTCTGAAGATTTATCGAAGAAAAAGTCAAAAGACGGAAGTTTACTTAAAGCTGAGGAACTCAAGTCTTATTTATCGAAGAATTAAAAGACGAGTCCAAAGAAATCCCGAGCCAAAAGTCATCACATTCCAAGATTAACAAAAAGATTAAGAAGGAAGGACTTGATGGTGCAATTAACAAGAAAGGAAGGAGAGAGGAAGCTTCCCCTAACCACTCCCTAATCACCTATATAAACCCTCATTTTCATTCATTTACTCTTGTTGGCTAGATTGACAAACTAGTTCTTCCACCTTTCATTTATGCACCTTTATTTACTTGTCATTTAAATACATGTTTTGCACTTTAATTACTTTTAATTCCAAGTAAGTTTTTAATTTGTGTTCTTTAAATTCTTGTCTTTACCTTTCTTTATCATTTGATCAAGTTCTTTTTATCAATCTCATTCTACCTTTCTCTCTTTTTGTTTCGGTTTGAATTTCGGATTAAGCAAGGTTTTGCTTAA
Source organism: Glebionis coronaria (assembly GCA_025667525.1). Lineage (NCBI taxonomy): Eukaryota > Viridiplantae > Streptophyta > Magnoliopsida > Asterales > Asteraceae > Glebionis > Glebionis coronaria. The sequence goes on along the minus strand of JANFOE010000475.1, from coordinate 423,780 downwards.
TCCATTTGCTTATTTTGATTAAAGTTTCGTCCTTTTTATTTCCTCACACGAAATAAACCACGAGATTGACAACCTTGTGTGCTTATTTGGAATTTTTCTTAAGTATTTTGAAAAGTTTTCCTTAAAAGTTTTGATTTTTAAGTTTTGATTTCATTTAAGTTTAGTCTTTTAAATTTTAAAAGCTTTTAACTTTTTAGCTTATTGTCATGTTTTGATTCCGTTTCATTCAAGTTCTTGTTCACGGCTTATTGGATATAGCTTATTAGGATTTGTGCTTGTTACGAAATTGTGCTCCATCGGAAAGTAAGGGTTTCACATTGCGACGGCCTGCTAACCACATTCCGATAGTGACAGTATTGGGCTTAAGGGTTTTGCATTCCGATCCAGGATTGCGATAGGTGGATCTTTTCCTCATTCCGATCTGGGGATTGCGATCGCATATTGCGATCGCTCTTTCCGACGGCTCTTGAGGCTTACTTAGACGAAGTGCTGCCCAATTTTCCTTAGCCATATTCCGATCTGGACCTAATTGCGATAGGTTACATTCCGATCTGGGGGATTTCGATCTGAGGCTTTGCGATCTGAACTTCATTCCGATCTGGGTTGTTTGGTTATTCAGATCTGAAAAGGTGACATATTCCGATCTGGGTGTCATTCAATATTCCGATAGGAGGTGTGTTCATTCCGATGGTAAGGCTGATCGGAATATATTCCAATTAGGGGTTGTTTTCCATGCTTTGTCTTGTTTAATTTTTAGTTTATGTTTTTAATACTTGTCTAATTTAATTTCCGTCACGCTTTTAATTCTTGTCATTTAATTAATTAGACTTAGATTTAAATTACTTGCCCTTTACTTTAACGACATTTACTTTTAAGTCTTTGCACATTTAAATTTAAAACCAACCAAAAATATTTGCTTCACCAAAGAACGACTGAGTCACATAGAGAACTAAGATCAATTCGATTAGAACAACATCAACGAACATAATAATTTTTAACCTGAGTAAAATCGAGTTATTAAATGATCCATTGTGGCCCCAGGCAACAATGAACTAAGATCAATATGCTTTGCTCTAGAGTGTTGAACGTAGTTGCAGCAAAGGGCAATGGCGCTTTTTTTGTCGCAGTACATCAGGATTTTGTTGAATCCAAGACTGTAGTCTATCAGCTGGGATCTCATCCAAAGAGTTTGAGAACAACATCCGGACATAGCAATGTATTCAGCCTCTGTACTTGAAATCGCAGCGCTTTTCTGCCTTTTTGATGCCCAACTGATAAGTCTATCTCCTAGAAGTTGCACACTGCCAGAAGTGCTACGTCTAGTATCTTGACACCCGGCATAATCCGCATCTGCATATGATATTATTACAATAGAAGAATCCTTCGGGTATCATAGACCACGATTAAGTGTTCCTTTAAGGTATCGAAAGATCCTTTTCACAACATGTAGGTACTTTTCGGTAGGCCGAGCTTGATACCGGGCACACATGCATATAGCAAATTGCAAATCAGGCCTGCTAGCAGTCAGATAGAGAAGGGTGCCGATCATTCCACGATAAAGTTTCGGATCGACATCAATCCCATCCCTATCTTCATCTAATTTAGTTATCTCCACCATTGGAGTATCCACGGGGTCACAGTTTTCAAACTTATATTTCTTTAAAGATTCTAGAGCATATTTGGATTGAATTATAAAGATGCCTCTAGGATTTTGAGAAATCTATAATCGTAAGAAAAATGATATTTTTCCCATCATTGACATCTTAAACCGTGTGGGCATTATTTTCTCAAAACGGTCAGACAGACTTTGAGTAGTGGCAGCAAATATGATATCATCAATGTAAATTTGTACCAGTATCATGTCGGTGTCTTCCTTGAGAATAAACAGTGTTGGGTCCACCTTGCCTTTGGAGAAGCCTTCCGAGATGAGATATGATGAGAGAAGATCATACCACACGCGTGGAGCTTTTTTCAACCCATAGAGAGCCTTCTTAAGCTTGTACACATGGTTGGGATATTCCGAGTTGACAAATCCATTTGGTTGACTTACATAAACATCTTCCCTCAATTCACCATTAAGAAATGTCGTCTTAACATCCATTTGGTAGACGATCATGTTCATGTGAGCAGCATAAGCAAGGAATAGTCTAATGGCCTCCAATCGGGCAACAGGAGCAAAGGATTCTTCGAAGTCAATACCCAACGCTTGTTTGTAACCTCGAGCAACCAATCGGGATTTGTTCTTTAACACACCACCCATTTCATAAAGTTTAACCTTGTAAACCCACAACAAAGTAAGAATATCGACGTTGTTGGGTAAAGGAACTAATTCCCAAACTTCAAGATGTTGAAATTCATTAAGTTCCTATTGCATGGCCTCAATCCATGATGATTGTGTCATGGCTTGTTGCCAATTTTTGGGTTCAACTTCGGAGAGAAATGCATCAAAATAGTAGTATAATGCACTCTCTTGTAATTGATGGCGTGTGGAGACTTGTCTATCGATGTCCCCAATGATATTCCGGATTGGATGATCCTTTGTCCATTTGGTGCTATGATTTTCGATCCTTTGTGGTCTGGAGTATACAGTTGTAGGAGCTTCCTATGATGTAGATGCATCATTAGAGTTCTCTGGTTTGTGTGACCTAAAGAAAGGAAGCTCGTGAGAGTGAGCATATTCCAAATCATGATCATAGTGATCCTCTTCATCATCATTAGGAACGAGTAGGGGTAGAATGTTGGTGTGGTTTGAGAATTACTTGGTGATGGTACATCCGGTTCAATAGTGACAATAGATGTATCTGATTGAGCTCCATTATCTTCGGCAACGACTTCATGAATTGGAGCAATCACTTCAGGTGTTGGAACTGTCTCGCTAGGTGGATCAAATAATTCATCAAACATAGGTTTAAATAACTCATCCCACTCGGACCTAGTTGGTGGTGTAAATGATGATGAAATAGGATTGTTGGGAGTTAATCTGGAACTCATGATTCCGGTTCCCATCTCATGAAGCGCGGGTTCAGAGCTGCGTTGCTCAGAAGCCATCGTTGTCAGCTCATCAAAATTGACATCTAAAGTTTCTATAATCTTTCCAAGACGACGGTTATAGATTGGGTAAGCTTTCTTAGTGGGTGAGTAACCAATGAAAATTCCTATATCGGCCTTAGGTTGTAGTTTGCCCAAATTTTCACTATTTGTATTTGGATAGCACAAGGCACCAAACACATGAAAGAATGAAATATCGGGTTTACGTCCATGAAGGAGCTCATAGGGGGTTTTTCCATGGCGCTTGCGAATGATGGAACGGTTTTGGGTATAACATGCTGTGGCCACTGCTTCAGCCCATAAGAATAAAGGAGCATTGGCGTAGATAAGCATAGTTCTAGCAACTTCCATAAGTGTACGGTTACGTCTTTCAACTACACTGTTTTGTTGGGGAGTGCGAGCAACTGATGTTTCGTGTGACATTCCAACCTCTTCATAATAAGCTTGAAGATTTTGATTAACAAACTATGTTCCGTTGTCAGTTCGAAAGCGGCGAACAGTAGCATTAAGACGTACTTGGATCATCTTTAAGAACTTGATAATAAATTCCGGTACTTTATCCTTTGATGCCAAGAATTTTACCCATGTAAACCGTGAATAATCATCAACCATAACTAGCATATACTTTCTACCACTCACACTGGCAGTCCGCATTGGCCCACAAAGATCCATATGGATAAGATTCAAAGGTTCTTGGTTGGTATCTTGGGCTTTAGGTTTGTAAGATTTCTTGGTAATTTTCCCCAATGAACACGCGGAACATAAATGATCCTTGTGGAATTTAAGTTTCGGAAGACCACGAACTAGTTCGTTTTTAGCCAAGTTGGTAATAGCATCAAAGTTAAGATGAGATAACCGGCGATGCCATATCCATGACTTAGTCTTTGATGCTTTGGAGAGAAGACATACGGGAGATGCGGCCATCATGTTTTGAATGGACAATGTATATAGATTATCCCCTCGAGAGCCTTTTAACAAGTCATTTCCTGCCAAATCACGAATGAAGCAAGTATGTTGTCGAAAAGCGACTTCAAGGTTTAAATCGCAGAATTGTCCCACCGAGAATAAGTTGTGACCTAATCCTTCCACATAATATACCCGTGAAATAGTAACATTCCCAATCTGATATTCACCATACCCCATAATCTTAGCAATATGATCATTACCAAACTTCACCGTTCCTAGAAACTTGCTGACGAAATTTTTGAGCATCGAGCGATCTCCAGTCATATGCTTGGAGCAACCGGAGTCCAAGTACCAGAGGATAATTTGGACGACCTAAAAATATCACCAGACAAAGACAATGTATTGGAATCTAATTGTTCCTCAGAGTTAGCAGGTACAGATGTAATTATCTTAGATTTGCTATCCTGAGGTTGCTTAGGTCTCAAAACTTGCCTCCTAGGTGTAGGTTTAGACACAGGTTGTCTAATTTCCTGAGGTACTTTTACACTGGTAGGCACAATAGTGGAGGCTGACCTATTTAAAGGGCGCTGTTTCTCTACTTTAGTGTGAGGCTTCCTAGTTAAAGGACGCTGAGACCTATTCATAGTGGAAGTGATCCTCGTTAAAGGGCACTTAGTTCCATTAGCAGTAAAGGTCCTACCAGTGGGTTTCCATTTCCATCCAACTTGGGTGAGGACTCGCCCAGTTGGTTTCCATTCAAGGTTGTTCCTAATGGCATACATTTCATTCACGTGATCAACAAGACACAAATCATGACGCTGAGAAAACATGCATTCATTACAATTCCAACAACGCAAATCAGAATTCACATTTGGCTTAGGCTGCTTCACAACCGCAGAGCTTTTAGTCTTAAATACATGATTCTTTTTATTCGAATTTGAAATAACATTCCTATGATGAACTTCTACTTTCTTCTTCGGAGTGCTACTAGTGGAAGGATTGATCCTATCTTTCTTGGTGCGTGATCCTTTAGCCTTAGTAGACACATTTACTCCTGTAAAAGGCCAAGGAACATTAGTGGTAGCATTTGATTTAGCCTTAGGTGGTGAATCTAATGTTAACAACGGTTTAGCTCCAGGAGTCTTGTTGAATGGAGTTATGGCAATGGGTGTTTTAGTAAGTGGTGTAGAACCCGGTTGTCCGATGTATTGCAAGGATGCTAAGCTATATTGAACTCTCTTAATATAAGCATGAGCTGAGTAATAGTGGCTGCTTGAAGGGTCTAACGCATAAAGGTCATCAAGGATATCCCTAACAAGATCCACATGCTTAATAGCATCTTGCATGTAAACATGATATGTAGCGGAGTTATTCTTATGATACGGGTTCTTATGGATCACCACTGACTTGGTTAGTTGAGCACTAGAGGATGGGGAAGAGATATTAGCTAAGTTATCAACAACCTCTCGTCGGGTGAGATGAAGTGTCTCCTTTAACTCAGCCAAAACCATGTTTTTATCAATGAGCTGGATGTTAAGGTCAGAGATTTCCTCACATTTTTGGTTCAGTTGGGTAGCAAGAGATTGCTGCTGTGTCGCATTAAAAGCGAAGCGTTCTTCTATTGAACCATAAAGATCGGAAAATCCCTTCCTGGCACGTTCCATCTCCCCTAGAACAGATGCGAGTCTAGATTCTAAGGCATGGTTTTTTATCATTGAAGCCTCTAGTTCATGTTTCAAAGGTTCTAAAGTTGACGATTCTCTCTTAAGTTTCACGATTTCTTCCTCTAAACCCTGAACTACCTCAATCATCTTGTCACTAGTCTCAACGTTGTTTTCCCACTCGTTTGTTTTTGAAAGCTTTTCAAGTACAGATTGTTGTTCTATTTCAAGAGAAATACAGTGTTGAAGATTTTCAAAATGTTTTGGAAGTGAGTTAAAAGAATCTTGCAATTTTAAGAATTCAGCGTTAGATTCATGACAAGAATGATCACCTATGGTATCTACAGGTGCAACACTATGCACAGAAAGATCCGGCACATCATCACAAATATTCACAGTAGAGGTCATTTCACTAGCACACTTAGTCGTCACTATTTGCATCACATCGAGAGCTACCGCTTGTTCTAAGAAAGTATCATATGCGGACAACATCTTTTCTTTCTCAACTAAATGTTGCTCATAAACATCATCCATTTCATGGAAGACTTTTTGAACTTCTCTCATTTCGAAATTAAGATTATCGCCTAGGTCTAGAAAGCTTTCGTGAAGATTATGGACAAACGGAATGATTTCATTCTCAAAAACCAATTTCATGTGTTCGAAGGCCCATTCTCTAACGGTTTTTTCCGTCGGAGTTGTAGATTCCTTAATGACCTTTTCAAAGTTAGTAAAGTGCCTTTTAATCACGTGCAAAGTGACCAAAATAGTACTTACTGGTGGAAGATCCTTTGGAGTCTCCTTAGGATCTCCCGAATTAAGAAGTGTAGGAAATGTACTAAGGATTTCTTTATGAGACATGAAAATGAGGTTTGAGATTAGATCCCCGTGTATGTTAAAGCGCTTTCTAAAGTCGGTTCTTGCATATTCTTTATTCATCTTAGAATAGTCAAACTCAGGATATGTGGGAAGCAGGTTAGCACGTCTTTTTTCATAAGGTGACAAGGTGTCATAAGGTACCGTAAAAACAATCGGATCTAAGACTAAACCTAACTTTGTTGCATCATAGAGTCGCGGGTGGTTGCGAAAAACTTGCTTTGCATACCCCGGGATAGGTTCAAGGTCTTTTCGACGCGAAAGATTGAGTTCCTTAAAAGAAGCCTCGAACAAGTGTACTAATTCTAACGCAGAATATTGACGTAACAGCAAATAATCAAGTTTCTTAATTCTATTAGACGCATTAATTTCCACCTCAACCTTTTTAACCTCGAGGACTTCAAAATCCGTTTTAAGTATTTGGAAAGTAGCTACGACTAACGCTTTTTCTTGAAATTCTTTTGTAAGATGTGCGTTTAACGTTTCAATTTCTGTTAAATGACCCATTTGTATTTGTCAAAAATGATCAAATTCAGCGTTGGTGAGACTATTGGACGAAGGAATTAATTCCAAGGTTTGCACCTTTTTTTATACAAAGCAAGCTGGGCAGATAATTCCTGATTGGCACCTAGGGTTTCACGAACCGCAGTATTCATTTGGCCAAGTAAAGATGCTGAAACCGTAACCAAATATTGTTGAGCAGGAGACGTCATATGAGAAATAGCAATTGGTTGTGTTTCACTCAAAGTCTGGGGACTTGCATTGATATTGCTATCTTTGCTCGTTTCCTCATTTGATTTACTCTCCACCGATGGCTCTTCCTGATACTCAGACCCGTGCTCAACTTTATAAGGGACAATAGTGGTATCACTGTTAGAACGTGGTACCTCAGAAATGCGGTCAGACCCATAGAGTGAAATCTAAGCCATTAGAGCTGCTTTGGCGGTGTTGAAGTCATCACAGTCGGATTCATATGCATCCAAATCATCTGCTTGATATGCTACATTCTTAGTGTAGGTGGCTGTGGTTCCCTTATTTTTTGCAATTCCCAGATCCGCAAGAAATGCCAACTCCTCCTAATCTAATTCCCGACCCTTTGCTTGAGTATTAACCAAATATAGTTTCTCTTGAAACCATGTACTATCCCTCTTCCTCTTTGGCTGCTTGCAATCCTTAGCCATATGACCTTCTCACTTGCAGTTGTAGCAGGTGATCATCTTCAATGTCCCTGCAGCCTTTCCCTTTGATGCAGCAGTGTTGTAAGTACGAATAGCAAGAACTGAAGAACTTGGGCGACCCTGAAGTGGTTGAACCATGACCCTGCCATCTTAGATTGTAGCTTGTTGACGAGAGTTAGAAGAATTCCTTAATTGATTGTTTGTTGGAGATGGTCTTCTATACCCTTGTTTACTCAACGTTTGAGTAAGATAGGCAGACATTTTAGCTAACACCTCAACTGGATTATCACCTTCTCTAAGTTCAGGGACTGGCACCTCATCATCATAGTATAAAACTGGAGCTGGAGGAACTTCATATGCATGTGAAGGAGCAGTGACGTGTTGTGAGTAACTTGACTGACCTACTTCATGGGTTGGATAAGCAATTGCAGGAGCCTGAGGATATTGGTAAGGTAAATACCCTTGCTGACCATGAGGTGATGAATATGGATGTGGATCCCGTTATGATGATGATGCTTGATACTGATGTTGATTCGGATACGATGTAAGTGGTTGAGGTAAAATTGAGTACTGAGAAAAACTGGGAGTGCGATAAGCTGGTTGACTGTAAGCATGATGTCCCATAGAAGAGGATATGTTGTTGTATGACAACCGTGGTTGATTTTCCAGCAATGCCAATGGTTCGGGAGAGTATCCTTGAGACATCCGTTTCATTATCACATGTCTTTCCTGTTGCTGCAAGAATGAGTACATTTGATCTAAGTTTGATTTATGCAAATCCCGGATCAGCTTAACAACAGTGACATATTGGCCCCACTCTGCAGGTAGTCTGTTTAGAAATTTAGTGTTGATCTGAAACTGAGCAATGTTAAGGTTATAGACATTCAAGTCATTCATGAGTGTGGTGAAGCGCCAATAGTAGTCATGTAGAGTCTCCCCTGGAATGTATGTGAAACAATCAAACAAATCATATAATTGACATTCACGTTCTTGATTGGACAAGGAAGTTCCCTATAGTAGTACCTCCAACCGCTCCCATAGTGCCTTTGCCACCGTATAGTTACTTACCATTCGAAAAACATCGGGAGGAAGAGCTTGCCAGATAGTCTTAGTAGCACGCATGCCTGCTTCAGCAATGAGTTGTTCATCTTGTGTGAGCTCAGCAAAGACTCGTGGCCTTGTCTCAATCATCACAGTTCCATAATCAAGTGGTCCTTCTTTAATAGACTTGACCATAAGCCGTCCACTTGGATGATCCATAATGTAATAAATCATTCGCTCTTGACATGCTTCAAATAGATCTTTGATAAGCAATGGTGGACGGGTATCGGTACCCGAGATGATGGAAATATCCGTAAGTGAGGTAAACGTCGGCACCATCGGCATGAACGAATGTGGATTCATTTTATCACTTGACGAAAAAGATTACCAAAAGTGATCGAGCAATGAAATAAAGTTATGTTTTGTATTGTTGAATTAACACTCTTGTTATTATGTTTTTGTTGTGTGGTTGATGATAGTTACCAAATTAGTTGCAAAGTATTAAAATCCTCTAAGTTATGCGAATTTTATCCCAAAATTAACCAAATTCTATCGGAATAGTACCCCTATCGCAATACCAATAGTATCGCAATATGACCTGCTATCGCAATAATACCCTATCGCAATAATGCCCTGTCGCAATAATACCCATGTCGCAATAATACCCTGTCGCAATAATACCCCTGTCGCAATATGGTGTCTATCGCAATATGGTGTCTATCGCAATATGTCTATCGCAATATGTCTATCGCAATATGTATCGCAAGAACCTGTCGGAATATGTATCGCAATAAGAGACTGATCGCAATATGGCTGTCGCAATGTGGGCAGAGTAACGTTTCTATAACCCTTAGTTGCATCGCAATATGCTATCGCAATGAGCAATCGCAATCACTATCACAATAAGGGGTCTGTCGCAATGTTGATCGCAAAGTAAAACCCTTGGGTTATCGCGATCAAAAACTGTACATACCTTTTCCGAAAATGAAGTTGTCGTAATAGGTAGAAGATTTTCCAACTTTTGTCCAATAACTTTAGCAACTTTTAGGCAACAAGATTCGTGTTTTTACTAAACCAAAATACCCAAATCACTCAACTAACAATGATAAAGATATGTGGACTATTTAGAAGACGAAAAAACACAAAAAAATTTGAAGATTTGGTAAAAAAAAATCAAAAACCCATGAAAATTTTAAAACAAACAAGAACAACAATCAAGAGAACTTTGATTTCATCCCATGGCTCTTGATACCAATTGTAGAATATTGATAATCCTTGATTCTATCAAGAGGGTTGTTGTTTTTAGAGAGAGAAACTAGAGAGATAAAGAGAGAGAAAAACCTACAAGTTTATTAATAAAATGAAACAACGAACACCCTCTCTATCAAAGGAGAGGGCTTTTATACCCAAGCCATGGTGGGCTTGGGCCTTCCAACCCATGGACATTTCCTTGGGCTAGGCTACTTAAATAATTAAAGTAAACAACTAACTACGAGCCTACAACGTTTAATAATATTGTTGGAGTGACCGATACTTCTAATATACGTTAAAAAAGTATTTCCAACAGTAATTGGAACTGTGTGATTATATGGATAAGTTCAGGTAGCTGATGGGTGTGTGCTATGTTAATGGTCATTTGGGAATGTTCAACTAGACGGAAAGAGATAGTAATTTAAGGATGGATCCTGATTCGAAAGTAAGTGCGGCAAAAAAGGGTATAGGAATGGTATTGTTGTGTATGATAGTAAGGAATCGGAATTTAAATCTTTTAACAGAAGGTAACAAGGGAATTTAGTAGTCTGAGATAAGAAAGGATGGTATGTAAGCAATTATCTATTTACTTGTTGTAAGTATGGACTAACTGGAGGTCGGACTACTAAAGGAATAACAAGGATTGTGGTAAAGGGATTAGTACTTCTGTGGTAAGGAAATGTTTTCATTTCGGTAAAGGAGATTGAATAAAGGGACTATTCAGATGATGGAAAATCAATATGAAGGGAATGTTGCTGTTATTACAACCTATATTTTGGAAATGACTGATAAGGTTTGAGATTCAGATGTAGTAATTTGTGTATTCTTATCTGGTAATCATTGAGTTAGAATTTTTGGAATTTTTGAAGGTGTCGTTGATGGTGTATTGGAATTCTAAAGGTGTTATTGAGGAAATATGGAGATTTGAAGATGCTAGGTTTTAGTTGACCCGAGGGCGAGAAATCAACCAGGAATTGCGATTGGTTGAGATGAGAAGTTAATTGATGGAAGGATTATTAATGACTATATATATGTATATTAAGGGAATATTTTCTGAGCCTATGGAATAAAGAAGTGTAGCTAATTAATTGAACTAGAGTTGTGAGAAAGTAACCTGGATATCATAAGGATGGATATCATAAGGATGGATATCATAAGGATGGATGTCATAAGGATGGGTATCATAGGAACAGATAAATAAAGGTGGATAGAATTGAAATTGGAATGTTGTTGAGCATTGAGTACTGATTTCAGGAAGTAATTAGTGGAATTTCTATCTGATGATTTTATTGTTCAATGATGAGAAGGTGAGTGTATTTAATGGTAATATGTGATTGTTCCGCGGAATTTTAGAGTTCACTGTCGTCTTGGGAGAAAGGAAGCTTTGTGTTAGCTTGGTGATAGGAGTTATGCGATCTGATTGTATATTTTATTATATGGCATTATCGGAGAATTGAGGATGGTAAATTGATTGGTTGTAAGGATTGGCAGACGAGACAATAAGGATAATCTGATTTGACTAGAAGGATAGGTCATCAGAGAAGTAATAATGTAAGTAAGTAAAGAAGCTGGATGTCTTGTGAATGAAATGATGGATGTAAGATTGAACAAACTGAGCGCCAGAGATCGGTGTCCATTATTGATTGTGAAGGTTTGGTGTGATAAATAGAGGATTGAAGGAAAGAAAAGTACTCCCTACCAATTGGAAAATTGTTATTTAACAAGGAATGGTGTGTAAAGTTCTTTGGATAAGAATTTTAGTTGGAGTAATGTCGATATTTGAGGATGTGCGAGCTATGGCTGAAGTGATCGTGAAAATCTGACTAGATTGAAATGATTAAGGCTTTGTCGATACCGACGGAACCGACTGAAGCTTGTCAATTCCTTTGAGTAAGCTGAGTATTATCGGAGGTTTATCAGGAGGTTTTCACTGAATGTTGAACCAAGGATAAGCTGACAATGAAGAATTGGACGTTGGATGGGGTGAGATCCACGTTGTAGCTTTAATGAACAGAATATGTCTATGTTATGGTTCTAATGGAAATATATGTCTAAGTGTAACTCGGAGATCTGATTATGTAGTGGAGGAAGTTGTTTATGGACGCTAAGGATAAATTGAAGTTTTGTGCCTGTATGGGTAGCTTTGGAGGAATCTGAGAAATTGTGAGAGTTGTGATGATGACGTTTGGATAATGTCAAATGGAAAGAAAGTAATAGACGTCTATTGACTTGGATACAAGGAGTGTAACAGGGTTAATATGGTCATGAGTTTTGGCATTGTGGTATTGTTTTGGATTGTAAAGTACTACTTGTATGGAATCAAGTATGAAGGAAATAAGAAGGACTTATTGTAAAGGCCGTTTGGGGATTTCAGAAGGAAGGAGTTAAGGATTACCTCATGATGACTGGGAAATAATAATCGGTAGAATTTAGATGGGATATGTTATGGTTCTGTGCTACGAAGTATGTTTCAGATTATGAAGGATGAGTATGGATACTTTAACTATCGACTAGTGGGTATTTAGTAAGAAGGAAAAAGGTTTATAAGGATTCTGAAGTAGTTGAGAGTTGACTCTTGAGTTTTTGGATATTTGGAATATTGGTGACAAAGAGCAGAATGGATGGAATGGAAGGAACATTAGAATTGGACTAATAACTGATGGAAAAGGAATACCAAGAAAGGAGATCGATAGATTGTTGGATATTATGAAATAGATTGGTAATAGATATGAGGAAGTTGAGATGTATGTTTTTGTGGGACAAAAACGGTTATTGTAATTATCTAATTTTTCTCCTATGAGATCAGAATGTGCTAAGAATGCAAGGACCAGTGGTGAATGAATTGTTCAGATCAAGAAGAGAATTTAATTATTCTTAGAGTGCTGAGAGTATTGCGTGTAGTATTGGAGGAATTTTTCAAGTTGAGGTATTGCTACGGTATGGTTGGAATAAAATGTATTACTATATGAGGAAGCGATCTGACCGTTATACATTTCAGATTTGATTATATGAGACTAACGGGGTTATTTAACCAGTATATGGTGTGAGGAAGATGTAGTAATGTACTATGGAAGGTACAATAATTCAACATAGAGATTGTTAGATTGAATGAAAGTAGAAGATGAGTATAGGAAGTATATAAGTGACTTGTCAGGATTGGTGATAATCTCATTGCGATTAGTTTGAGTGTAAGATCGGGACCTAGATGCAGAGTAAATTCTAAATTCTTGAAGTCGTTGAGATGGTATGAGTAATGATTAAGGTTGAACGCAATATATGTAACCTAGAGACTGAGATTGACTTTTGTGTATAAGAGACTTTTGCGAAGTGTGAAGAATTGAGTTAAGAAGGAATATTGAGTGTTTTTTTGGGAAGCAATGGACAGAGTGAAAGGATGATGTGAACTTCAGATGATGATATCTTGAGTATTTCACTATGAGGACTAATGGAACCGGATGAGGATGAAATCTTTATGCAATGATAGGTGTCATACCAGTAGTTAAGAGGTGTCATCTGACCACTTGAATCACAACTATGTATGTTGTCAGAGTATTATAGCAGGAATGAGACTGAGGAAGTGATGTAGAAGGAGTATGAATGATGAAGGAATACTATAACAATGGAAGTTGGAATCTGGAAGTTGAAGTGTAGTAGTATTCGTTGTATGGTGGTATCATGAGAATTGAGTTGGACTGGTGTGTAGGCGTGAGTATCTCTTGAGAATAAGAGGTCACGTTGACTCTAGAAGTGAGGTAGTGCGAATGTGAGGTGGGTTGAGCGCCGAGACGTCGCTCTCTTTTAGGAGGGTAGGATGTAACAACCCAAAACCGTGGTCATTATTTAATTATATTTTACGTATATTTTTGCAATTTTGACGAGATTGATTGTCATAACGATTGGTGATTTGAATTGGATGATGTTGAAATTTTATATTTTAAGTTTTGACGAGTTGCGAGAATTATTAGTGATGACGATGTCGACGGATGCCCGAGAAATTTTACGTTTTATTATAAACGTGTCGATGTTTAATGTTTTGACGTTTTTATTTTAATGTCGTATTAAGTCGTGTCGGGACCATATAATATCATATATTGTGTGCGTTTTAAGTTTTGAGAAGTATTTTTATGAAACCCGAGACCCGTAAATATTTTCAAAAGTGACTAATAGTCATTTCCCGCTTTTTAACAAAGTATTTGCATTTTAGTCCACAAGAATCACAATTGGCAAAAACCACCCTAAACTTTTCCCATATAAATGGAAAATTTAACACATAAAAACACACAAACACTTCCACCACCAAAATTTTCTCTCCCCTCCCTCTTGTTCTTTCTTTCCCGTCCACCACCAAGCACACAAACACCCCTTGATTTTTAATTTTGAGGTTGAATCTATTAAAACCAATTGAAGACCCATCTTTATATTTTGATTCTCTATCTTTTGGTATGAAAATCTCTTACATGCATGAATATTTTTGAAAAACCCATTTTTGATAAAAACTATGCTTGTTTGATCTTGTATTGTTGTTGTATGTAGGTGTTTATGGTGTTATATATTATTTTAAGTTGTTGCATGTTGAAATTTTTAGTTGGGTTTTATTTGATTTGATCATCTAGGATTATTTAGCATTTTAGGTTTGGAAGTAGTAATGTAAGAATGATATTAGTGGTAAAAATGATGTTAAAATGTGGTAAAATTTTAATTTTAAATGATTTTTAAATATATATTTTAAAATAGATTATTAAATTTAATTTTCTGAAAATATGAGTTTGAGTTTGAGATAAAATAATTAGATATTGTCGTAGAGGATGTTTTTAGCTTCGATTTGATATAAGGTAGAGCTTCTAGCTCCAAACGAGCGAAAAATTATGTTAGATTGATTATTATCGTGTACCGGGAGACGAGTATCGTCACAATATATAATTGTTGTCGATATTTGGATCGAATCTCGGGGACTATAAAAGGATTTTAAAATGATTTATGGACTGATGATAAATTTTAAGTATGAGGATGTCGAGTTTATTTTCAAAGTTGAGTGTCGGTTTTATAAATGTATAAAAATAAATGTGTTAAAAGACTATACGAGTTGTTGACGTAAAACTGTCCGGTTTTTGTAGTTCGAAGATGTGTCGGGCAGGGAACTTTAAATGTAAAATCTTTTGATGAGCTTTTAACATGTCTTTCTATATAAAGTAAGTGATATCTCCGATTAGTATCATAAGTATTTGACACGTTTAAATGGGGTAAATGAGCTTGTACATTTGGTGTGTACCGGCAGATTTTTATCGAAGGATTTAACTAATAAAATAAACATATAGAATGGAGTAAAAGGGTCAGTTGTATTATTTTCAGGTTGGGATAGTTGTGGTTTCATTATTTTGAGTTTAATGTTATTAAGTATGGATTTTCTCGAGTTTGTTATTGATGAACGCGCCTTATTTGGTAGGTTGCGGTTTTTGTGTTTTACGGGCATCCACTGTGGTCGAAGATCGTCTTACTACTGCTATTAATCCAGGTGAGTTTATAGCCTCGCTTTCTACTTGTTTTAATGAATTTAAAACCCGAGAGGGGGATACATGCTATTTGAAATAAAATGAACACATGTCATGAGTAATTGTTGGACCCGATGTTGCTTTGTTGCCTTTGATGAATTGAATTGTATAAGTACCTAAATTGCATAAGTCCCTAATTTTATGAGCCGTTAACTATCTTCTGACTTGATGTTATGAGTCGGGAATAGCCGCTTATTCTAATAATAGTACTATTGGGCTAACAACCCTATCTGAGACCAGGGCTTTACGTTGAGTAACCCGCTGGGAAGGATAATTTTACGTGAATGAGAATTGGTATTCTTGCAATTGGTACCCTAGTAGGGGCACTGGTAAATTTTCTAGTCATGCCGGCATTTGGCGTAGGTGACTAAGTTAAGGGGTCGGTGGCATGAGCTTAATACAATTCATTAGCTGTTGCTATAAGATGATATACCTGATTTATAGATTGTATGGCCACAATTCTATTAAACAATTGTGAATGATTTTTACGATGTGTTCAATTATGTTTTGCTAAACCTATAGACTTGCTCAACCTTTGTGTTGATGATTTTAAGCATGTATTTCAGGTACTTGAAGTTGTTGCATTGCGAAGCTTGCTGGAGGAGGATTGCGGATTGCTTTGTCTTTTGTAGTAATTTGGTCTAAAACAGATTTCTTTCCCTATTGTCAAAAACATATAGTAATTGGTCAAATAATTTGGTAAAAGATTGTGGTTTTGATTAAGATCTTAGGGGAACCTGTACGCTACTCTGATATATATTTTTAAACTGATTTAACTTGGGATGGAAGGTTTTAGAAACTTATTTAAATTATTTCCATATTTATTCCTAAATATACTATTTTTGGGTCATTTATTGAGTTATGAAATGAGGTTTGTGAATAACACCCAATTGTGTATTTTCCGGTGCGCAATGTAAATTGGGGGTGTTATAGTCCGGTCCATTGTGTGCCTAAGAAAGGCGGAATCACCGTTGTGCCTAATGCAAACAACGAGTTGATTCCTACTCGTCTCGTTACTGGGTGGAGAGTTTGTATAGACTATCGCAAACTCAATGATGCCAAGAGAAAGGATCATTTTCCTCTTCCTTTTATGGACCAAATGCTTGAACGTTTAGCGGGTAATGAATATTACTGCTTTCTAGATGGTTTCTCGGGTTATTTCCAAATACCCATCGATCCCCAAGATCAAGAGAAGACAACATTCACTTTTCCCTATGGCACATTTGCTTATAAACGAATGCCTTTTGGCTTATGCAATGCCCCCGGGACTTTTCAAAGGTGCATATTAGCTATCTTCCATGACATGGTTGAGCAAACCATGGAAGTCTTCATGGATGATTTCTCGGTCTTTGGGGACTCATTCTCTTCTTGCCTTGCCAATTTAGAACGCATGCTTAAGCGGTGCGAAGACACTCGCCTTGTTCTAAATTGGGAAAAATGCTATTTTATGGTAAAAGAAGGCATTGTGCTTGGACATAAAATCTCAAAAGCTGGTCTTGAAGTGGACCGTGCTAAAGTGGATGTCATAGCCAAATTACCTTCACCTTTAACCGTCAAGGGCGTGAGAAGTTTTCTCGGTCATGCGGGTTTCTATCGACGATTTATCCAAGATTTTTCTAAAATCGCTCGCCCGATGACCCACCTCTTGGAAAAAGATACTCCTTTTATCTTTTCCAAAGAGTGTATTGACGCCTTTAATCTTCTTAAGGATAAGCTAACTAAGGCACCGGTCTTGGTTACCCCTAATTGGAAGCTACCTTTTGAGTTGATGTGCGATGCTAGCGACTTTGCTATTAGAGCGGTTTTGGGACAACGGATAAACAAACATTTCCAACCGATCCATTACGCTAGCAAAACAATGACGGGGCCTCAATTGCATTATACGACAACCGAAAAAGAGCTGTTAGCTGTTGTATATGCTTTTGAAAAATTTCACCCCTATCTTGTTTTATCCACTTCCATCGTATACACGGACCATTCCGCGTTGAAGTACTTGATGACAAAGCAAGATTCTAAGCCAAGACTTCTTCGCTGGGTTTTACTCCTTCAAGAATTTAAAATTGAAATTCGTGACAAGAAAGGAGCCGAAAAGCTAGCAGCGGATCATCTTAGCAGACTTGAGGATCCTTATCAAGGGGATCATCCGACTCAAGAGATTGATGACTCTTTTCCCCTTGAGGCCTTAATGTCTCTTCGTGCTACTCTTGAAGATGACACCCCGTGGTTTGCGGACATTGAAAACTACTTAGCGGGTGGAATTCTCATCAAAGGGTTAACATCCCAATAAAAGAAAAAGTTCTTAAAAGATGTTAAGACTTACTTTTGGGATGACCCTTTTCTCTTCAAACAATGCGCTAATTTGATTATTCGCCGATGTGTTGACGGACCGACAGCTTTAGACATTCTCGAAGCTTGCCACAAAGGACCCACTGGTGGTCACTTTGGTCCCAACTTCACCGCCAAAAAAGTGTTTGATTCTGGATTCTATTGGCCCACCATCTATCGTGACGCTCACAAAATGGTTAAACATTGTGATGCTTTCCAAAGAAAAGGCAAGATCACACATAAAGATGAGATGCCTCAAACTTTCATTCAAGAATGTGAAATATTTGACGTATGGGGCATCGACTTTATGGGGCCATTCCCTTCATCTAAAGGAAACAAATACATCCTTGTAGCCGTTGACTACGTTTCAAAATGGGTTGAAGCGAAAGCTTTACCTACTAACGATGCATGGGTGGTTTGTAACTTTCTGAAACAGCTATTCGCTAGATTCGGTGTGCCTCGTGCTATTATTAGTGATCGTGGGACTCATTTTTGCAATGATCAATTTGCACGAGTCATGGCTAAGTATGGTGGCAATCACCGTCTTTCCACCGCGTATCATCCACAAACTAATGGCCAAGCCGAGATCTCCAACCGTGGATTGAAGCGAATACTCGAACGTACTGTGGGAGAGCATTATGCCACATGGGCCGATAAACTTGATGATGCTCTGTGGGCTTTCCGTATCGCATATAAGACACCGATTGGTTGTACACCTTATCGTCTTGTGTACGGGAAAGCATGCCACCTCCTAATTGAGCTGGAGCACAAGGCTTATTGGGCCTTGAAATGGGAAAATTTTGACATCAACAAAGCCTGTGATTTGCGAAAAATCCAACTCAATGAACTTAACAAATTGAGGAATGAAGCTTACGAGAACTCATTGATCTATAAAGAGAAGACCAAGCTCATTCATGACTCTAAGATTAAGAATCGAGAGTTCTAAGTTGGAGACAAAGTTTTATTCTTCAACTCTCGGTTGAAAATCTTTTCGGGCAAACTGAAATCTCGATGGTCCGGCCCATTCACCATTGCTCAAATTTTTCCATATGGTACTCTTGAGCTCGCTCAACCCAATGGACCAAATTTTAAGGTGAATGGACAACGAGTGAAGTTGTACCTTGGAGAGGACATCTCTCATGAGATTATTCCATCCCTCTCCACCTTTCCTTTGAATTAATTCGGGACCGAGTCAGGCGCGTGACTCGGTTAACAAAAACAAGCGCTCCTCGGGAGGCAACCCGAGTATCTATCCCTTTCCGTTTTACCTCCTAAGTGCAGGGGGAGCTATATAGGTTGTTTGTGTTTGTGTGGTGATGTTATTATAGGGATAAGTGCACTTTTGGAATCTTTGAAGAACCGTGCTCCCGTGTTATCCGCAAATCCGGTTCTATCTCTCAACTATCGTGATTCGATTTTCTTCATACATACACTTAAAGTTGATCAATTTAGTTGTCTCTTCCTTAGCTTGATTTAACCAACGTGCACAATGTTATAAGTGTAGGGGAGCCTTTTCCCACATGCTTAAACATTGAGGACAATGTTTATATTAAGTGTAGGGGAGACTTCTATCGAAGTTTTAAGTGGACCTTTCCATTAAAATGCCTTCATTTAACCGAAAAAATTGTCTTTTTCGGTATTTTTCAAATTTTTAATTAACTTTAGCCATGCAGTTGTAATTTTTAAATTTTTTGTGTCTTTTATTTCTTTCCTTTTATCGTTTCTTTCATATGTATATATCCCATAATAAAGTCAAAATAAAATAAAAATCAAAAATATTAATAAAGTGGTTTAGCTAGTTTAGAAGTCTTTGATATATTAGGCCCGTTGTGATTATTTTGACTCAACCCGAATAGACTTATCTAAGTTTATTCTAGCTAGTATCCTTAACCATGGAGACCTTAATTGGTTTATTAGGCTAAGCATCCACGAGTCTCATTACTTGAGATTTTAAATTGTGGAGAACGATAAATGATAGAAGTCAATTATAAGTCGGTATTCTTGCATAAGCACACTTGGTGTAAGTATAAGCTTTTTCTCCCATCACCTTAAATGAATAAAATCAATAAGTAAGGTCGTACGGTTTGAAAAGTTACTTAGCTTCTAGCCCAAGATCGTTTAAAAGTTGCTCGGTAATGATAAGAGCTCATAGCCAAGGCATAACTTATTGAAGCGTGGCGTGAAGATTGGCGAGTCCGAAAAGGCCCTAACAAGGCATGAAGATTCCATTTTATTGCTAAAGATCCAAGATGATGTGAAAAGCATTATTCCCAAAATCAATATGAAGGATCAAGACACACGACGAAAAGCAATCAACTCCCATAAAGATCATGGAGAAGTCTATCCGAAAAGACCCTAACAAGGTATGAGGATAAATAGATCCAAGTCCAAAAAGGAGGCGGATCGTTTTATTTCAAAATCCCAAATAACGATTGAAGAAATAATGATGAAGTCGTGGTCAACAAAGTTGAAGTATCTCTCAAAATACTCCAAGTGAAGAAATTCTATAAACGAAGAAAAGACCATTATCTCAAGAACGTCTCTCAAGATATGAAGTATGAAGTACATGCCAAATATCGGCCCGAGAAAGGTCTCAAATCGTGAAGCGAGTTATGCCAAGATATGAACTTTTTGAGGTCTCGAGAAGCAGTTTTAAGAGATTTTGTCCTTTAGCTAAATATTAATCAAATCGCCCTACTTTATTTTCAGCCTTAATAAATTATCAAAATAAGTCCAAATATGCATCTTCATGATCATTCTAAGACAAAAATAAAATATAAGAGATACACCTAGGAATAAGGGAGTTTAAGTGTATAAATAAGCCATGTGTGTAAGTGTTTGTTTTACTAACTTATAATAACAATTATCTCGTTTTTAAGCTTAGCTTGGGGAACGTGAAATTTGAGGGTGATAAATATTCATAGCACCAAATCCCTAATGTAAGTCTTAGATCTCTTTGCGAGTTATTTCCATGTAGCTATTTCCAAGTGAAAATGGTTTCCTATCCCTTTTGTTTCGTTCAAGCTTTTACTTCTTTATAGTAGTTTAATTTTTGTTTAGTAGTTGTAGTAGTGTATGTTAATAAGGCCAAGGTTGATTGACTATGAGAAAAGTGTTAAGTTTTTGCCTTAATTTATAGCATTGCATGAGGGCATGGCAATGTTTAAGTGTAGGGGATTTGATAGGTGTGAAAACACCCATCCTTTTACCACTTATTGCTTGCTGAAACGAGACCAAAACGCGTATTTAATGTCATTTGTTTGGAATTATGCGTGGTTTGTGTGTTTGTTTTGTTTCAGAGCCAAACGGATTAACATTGAAGAAAACATGGGATTGCACGGGTTTTATCAAAGAAAAAGACGAAAGACGAAGTCCATAGTCTAAGAGATGCAAAAGATTTGAAGTCAATGGACCTATTTGAAGATTTATCTAAGAAAAGGACCAAAGATGGAAGATTTACATATGTCGAAGAACTCAAGTCTATTAAAAGAAGAAATTAAAAGACGAGTTGGATTTATTCATCGACAAATCCCGAATCAGAGTCGAAAACGTCAACTTTATTGAAGAGACGAGAAGACAAAAAGGAAGGAGAAAAGCCCACTCACCAACCAACTTCAAGACCTATAAATAGCCCCTCCTTCACATTTTGGAGGAGTGAGTTTTTAATTTTTTAGTTTTTCCCTTTTTCTCTCTTTTGGTTCGTAGGTAACCAACACCATTAGGGTGTTTGGTACTTTTCTTGAATCTTTGAATCCATCCATGATTTTGTAAGTTTAATCTTTACTTTTGTTTGTTTGAATCCTAATCTTTAATACAATCTTTCGTTTCATCTTGTTCTTCCTTTTCTTTTTGATTCCAAGTTTCTAAGTTGTGATTTGGTTGATTTTGATTTCTAAAATCAAGTGGGTTTTGTGTTTTTATTGATTTGGTTTGTTGTTTATCATTAGTAGATGATTAGTGGTTAGTTTGGTTAAATCCTTAGATTTATCTTGGTTGATTTTAGTCAAAATTCGTGTTGTTGTTATTTCCCTGTTCTTCGCGTATTTGTTACCCAGAATTATTCCGAACCAACAACATTATCCCGAACGAGCTGTTTATTCCGAGTCAATTGATTTTTCTGAATAAGCAAAACATTCTGAACAAGGCCTTTATTCCGCATGAACTGATTTATTCCAAATGAGCATGATATTCCGAACCAACAGATTATTCCGAATAGGTTATTTATTCCGCATAAGCGAATACTCTGAATAACCATTTTTATTCCGCATAATCCTTATTCCGCATGAAGGTTATTCCGAGTCAATATATTTATTCCGCATAAGATTTATTCCGCATAGACTCATTATTCCGCATATACGTTTATTTCGAATAAAGGAGTTATTCCGCATAAGTCAAATATTCCGAATAAAGGTGTTATTCCGCATGAATTGATTATTCCGAGTAAGCAAGTTTTATTCCGAGCGAAGGGTGATATTCTGAACCAATGCATTTATTCCGCATGAACCTAACTTTCCGAATGAAGCTGCTTTATTCCGAATAAGCATATTTTTCCGAGTAAGTATTTTAATTTCTCCCTTATTATTTTAAATTGTTTCGTCATTATTCTTAATTGCTTTTAGCTTTTTTTTATTACTTCACGCATTTACCTTTTAATTAGAAATAGATCTAAGCTCCCCCTTTTAGTTACCAACGACTATAATTCCACATTGAACCGTGATCAATTCGAGAAGATACCGAGAACAATGAACTTTTAACTAGTAAAGTCATGTATCAATACCCAACACTTCCTTTATACCTACACAATGTTTTACCTTCAAGGTCATAGTGCTCCTCATCTTGTCTCAGTTAGACCAAATGATTGTAGGTAAAAATACGCTCTTTTAGGAAAAAGAAACGTATAAACGGTAAGTATTAAATATGACGGTTTTAGGACAAACCCAAGTATTAATGACCCAAGTGAAAAAGTTCGTTTCCCAAGGAGGTATATGTGTGTGTTCTAACTTGTAATGATTTGAGATTAATATTAAGAAGGGGATGAGAAAAGGGAAAGACGGATACGTGAAAATTACACTACGACGTAAAAAACGTAAAATCGTAAAAATGACCAAAATAAATTAAATTCTAAAAATTCCCAAAAATTACCAAAAATCAAATAAAATATTCTAAGGGTTTACAAAGAAAATCCAAACTTGCCGAAACCTTTTATTTAATTAAATATTAATTTTTAAATGCTAATTAAAGCCCTAAAAATCAAAATTAACTAATAAAAAGTTCAAACCAAGATTTTCAAGTTGGTAAACCTCTAAAATAAACTAAAAAGACTAAAAACTATTTTTAAGAAATTTCAAACTAATTAAAACTATTTAAAAACTTAATTAAAATGATTAAAATCTATTAAAACGTAAAATAATTCTAGAAAATAGAAAGATGATGATAAAAATAATCTAAGAGTTGCAAAAATCCTATTTTAATGTATTTAAGCTAAAAAATATAATAGTGCTAAAATGTGAAATTTGAAAAATAATAATAAAATAATATTAAAATATTACTAGAAATAAAAAATTCTAAAAAATTCTAAAAACTTGAAAACTAACTTATTTTAGCCTAAATAAACAGAAAATGAAAGTGAAATGACCAAATTACCCCTAATGGGCCTCCAAATGGGCCAAAACCCAAGACAGTCAATACAAATGGGCTTTTGGGCCCAAAAAGTCAAACCTGGCCCAATAAGCTTGGAAAAGCCCAATCTGACTCAAAATTTAATTCTAAACACAAAACTCTGAAGGCCCAAAAGCTGAAAATGAGCTTATCACAGCTTAATGAACAAACAACTTATGCTTATTGGGCCAATAAGCCCATTAAGCCATAAGCTAATGCCATAAGCTCTAATTTAACACGCAAGCTTCTTTTGGGATACTAAAGAGATCTATAAAAAGACATTTTGAAAAAGCACACTCAATAAGCCAGAAATAAGCAAAGAACAATTTCACAAAATGACAAAATAGTCGGGTTTGAGTTCTAGGGCACCTCAAAAGTTCTAGTTTGTTGCAAAAGCTCACAAATAGCTTTACTAAGAATAATCAATCAAGAAAATCACAAAAAGCCAAGTAGAATAAGTTGTATGAACCAATAAGCTGGCTGAAAAAGCCAAATAAGCTAGTATTCTAGCAAAAGTTTAACCAAAAGACTTGTAACCTTCCAGACTTGTTATTAAGTTGGGAAAAATGAGTTCTATTACAAAAACCAAGTTGTTGCATGTACCAATAAGCAAAACAGATTCAATAAGCTATAAGACCAAGTTTGACCAAAAGTCAAACGCTGACAAGAGAAAATCAAACACTGTCAAGCACAATTTTAAACGTTGACAGACTTAATGAAGTGTTAAAACTTTGTTTTCACCCTGCTGGTCAAGGCTTGAGTACAAACCTTGTGAATCAAGGTCTCCCAGTTGAGTAGACTTGATGAGTTTTGGCACAAATAAGCCAATAAGCCAGTAAGCTTATAAGCTATCAACAAAGCAATCCATGTATCCAAATATCCTCACAAGCAGCACATAAACAAGATTCAAGCAACAAAACAACAATCCTTACACTAGATATACAAATGCAAGCACCAAATGAGGTGGTCACTTTGCTGATGCAAATGACCACTTCAGCAAACTTTGATAAGCTCTAGCAATCACAATAAGCCACCAAATTCAACAACTAGATAATGCACAGATAGCTTATCACCTAAACAATTCCCAAACCTGATTTTAGAACCTAGATCCAACAAACAAAGAAGATATTGGATCTGATGTGTTTGACCAATTTCAAAACAACTTTTATGAGATTTTTGCAAAACTTGAATCCTTTTTCCAATCTTACAGAAACTTAACCAATGGTTAAAACTTGTATATTATCACTTGTTTAGACTTCCCAAACCCTGAGAACCAAGGGCACAAGGCCACAAGACCTTATGAACCTATAATCCCAAACAACCCTTTAACAAGCACTTTTCAAAGAAACTACTAAATCCTACAAACAACCTACTGGTTCTAATGATCAAATAGCTACTCTAGGTGACAACTAACAAGTATCAACCATAAATATCAAAGCACAAACATAGAATCACCAAATCATATGCCAAATCATAAACATACCATAACATGTGATTTTTAGAGGGATTTTAACAAGACCTTATGCCTGTCCTCCACAACTTCCTAGGAGGACCAGCAAAGCTCCTTGGACCTTGTTCAACAACTAGAACAAGACCAAGGTTCTTCAATGGCAGATTCAAAACCTGCTGGTGTTTAAAAAAAAGAACCAGGTTTTGAAACTTTGATTTCTTCAACACAAATGAACAAACAGCTTCTCCAAAAGTTGATAAACCTTAACCAGCTTGGTGTCAACAAGCTTGTACAGGCTTATAGCTTTTGGACAAGGATTAGTACAAGTAAAATATCAAAACAGAATACCATTTTTCAAGCTTATTTCAAACTTGAAAACCTTACCAAACATAAACGTCCTTGAACCAAAAGATCCAAGCACACTTATAACATAAATTGGAACTCGGAATTACCCTTAAACAACACCAACTTTCAAAATCACAAAAAGTAATTACAATTTTTTCAAAATACCAACTTTTATAAAATTTTAAAAGGAATTACAATGTTTAAAAGGTAAAACTAGAACAAGGCCTCACCACAGGTTGGGGGTACTTATATAGGCAACAAAGAAAGAGAATTACATGAAACCCTAAGCTATAAATTCGCAAATTTGTCCCTGAGGTCTTCTAGACGTTTTGATGGAATATTCTGTCCAAATTGATCCTAGGCGTTCAAATTTGCGTTGTGACCAAGCAAGGGATGTGGGCTGTTGATTTTGACACCTGGCATTCCTTAGAGAAGAGGGTGTGAGGAGATTGGTGGAACGGGTTGGGGTGTGGGGTCCAAAGAGGAGTGGAGAACAGGGAATTAATGTGGGGATGTGTTTAGCCTTAGGTGAATCACACGGGTGCACAACCAATTTAACTTTCCCCTTTGTTTGTAAAAAGTAAAAACTGGGTTTCTTACTTTGCTACAGTAACCCTTTTGATCCGATTTTAGTGAGAGGGTTAAGTGTTTGGCGGGGTTTAAGTTATTTAAACTTTGGAATTTGCAGCAATGGCCCTTGTCTTTTGGCAAAACTTGTAAAACATGTTTTTAAGCCGTTTCAATCCATTTCCTTTGTAAATGAACTTTCAAAGTTCACACTTTAGCCACAAAACTTTGGTGAAAAGGAATCAAGGGTTATTTTTGCCATTTTTCAATATTTGAGGGGCTGATCTTGGACATTCTTGATCTTTAAAGGTCTTCATAGTATCTTTGACTTCATGAGGGACCATAATTGACAAATTAGAATTGATGAGGGACTAATTTTGCCAATTCTTCAAAGTTGAAGGACCTTTTTGTAATTTTGAAAAACTTAAGGGAACAAACTTGTAATTACGATTTCACAAGGGTTTTAAGTGTCATTTCTTCATTCATTGAGGATCAAACTTGCATATCTTTAAGTCTTCAAGGGTATTTCTTGGATAATTCATGCTTAGAGCTCGGTTCATTGTGCGTCTTCGTTTCTCGTGTTCGTTTTTCCTTGTAACTTGTGATCTTTTGTCTTTTTCACGATATCCATACCTAAAATACACATAAACACAAAAGCAAACATATATATGATATTTTATGACATATTTGTGCATTAAAAGCCCGTAAAGAACGATGAGATCATGTATAATTGCCATCTCATCACTCCCCATACTAAACCATTGACGTGTCCTCACGCAATGCTAGAATAAAGTATCGTAACAACTCCAAAATCCATTTTTATTAACCTTTATTGAAATAAAAACAAGCTATGATACTACTACGATGTGTTAGAGACATTATGTATGATTTTCATCACGAAAGTGACTTTTAGGGTCGGTGAATAAAAACAAGTGAATGTTCCATAGAGTAAATTTTGTCATCCTTGACTGTCCATGCTAAGTGCAAAAACACGATCATTGTCGGTACAAGTCACAATGCTAACACTACTTATGTATTAAAATTGTGTAATACTTTTTCTCCCCACAATCCTAATTTGTTAAAGAAAATGAAAGGTTTCTAACTTTTTTTAACTATTTGTCATGGATCACAAGTGATTCATATTGACTTATTTCGATATTTATTAAGGCCGAAAATAAAGTAGGACGATTTAATTAATATTTAGCTAGAGGACAAAATCTTTTAAAACGGCTTCTCATAATCTCCTTAAGTTCGTATCTTGACATAACTCATTTCGCGATTTGAGACCTTTCTCGGACCGATATTTGGCATGTACTTCATACTTCAAATCTTGGGAAGACGTTCTTGAAATTATGGTCTTCTTTTCATATATGGAATTTCTTCACTTGACATTTTTGAGAGATTCTTAAAAATTGGACCACGACTTCATCATTTTTCTTCAATCTTTATTTGGGATTTTGATATTCAACGATCCGCCTCCTTTTCGGACTTGTATATATTTATCCTCATACCTTGTGAGGGTCTTTTTGGATTGATTTTCTCCATGATCTTTAGGGAGTAAATTGCTTTTCGTCGTGTGTCTCGATCCTTCATATTGATTTTGGAATAATGATACTTCACATCATCTTGGATCTTTAGCAACAAAATGGAGTCCTCATGCCTTGTGAGGGCCTTTTCGGACTTCGCCAATCTTCGCGTCCCGCTTCAATAAGTTATGCCTCGGCTATGAACTCTATTCGAACACGAGCAACTTTTAAACGATCTTGGGCTAATAGCTAAGTAATTCTTTCAAATCGTAGGACCTTATTTATTGCAATTATTTATTTCCTAATGCATTGATCTTATGGGAGAAAAAGCCGCAATTAAAAACACATGAGTTTTTGAAAGAACATTTCCATGTTCTACGTTTAGCATGATCACTTGTCTAACTCTATCATTTCTCGTTCTTCACTATATAAAGACCTCTAATTAAAGAGAGTCGTGAATACTTAGCCGTGTAAGTCTAAATTAAGCTAAATTTTGGATTAGCTTTCATTAAGACTATAATAAATCGAAGTTTTGGGTTTTCAAGCCACTATAGGATCTTGCAATTTATTAAACTTGGATAAGTTTAGATCTTGCGTTTTAAAGTTCCTACGATAGATGACTTTCTAGGTCATTTATAGGAACTTGTGAAAAGTTCTTGTTCTTAACTCGTATGAATTAAGACCTTCGCGTTTTAAAGTTCCTTGTATAAAAGTCTAGGAAAACTTGATTTAGCGGGTTAAGAAATGTTAGGGGCTCCAAATGCCCATCAAGTCAAAAATTAGCTCTTATTCTACCCTATGGAAAATATACATTTGTGTCTCAAAAACACTTATGAAAGACTACGAAAAATTTTAAAATTTGGCCATTTTTAGCCTTATTAGCAACGAAAACAAAACGATAAATTTTGGAGTGCACGTGGACGCGGGCAAGGCAAGTACCTATTCACCCCCCCCCCCCCCCCCCCCATACCAAAAGTAAACATTGTCCTCAATGTTTCAAGTCTAAGGGTGGAGTACCCCCATACTAGAGACGAAAAGTCGAATGCTTAGGATATAGTATGGAAAGGGTAAGTAACAAATAATCTAAAGCCGTCTATGACTTATGCTAAAAGACTATTGTTAGAACAAATAAGGATATATGTCGTGGATTCGTGAAAAATTCCTTCAAAGCAAACGATCGAAGCTCGAGTGAAACGAACACGAGAGGCTTCGAAAGTGATGATGATGATCTAAATAACACAATCACAAACAACCACGAGACAACGAGTTAGAAGGGTACAAATCCCCTCTCATTAACTACATTAGAAAGCGATAATATGTACATGGATAGACATGGGAACTCTCCCACGAAGCACCTCGTTTTTGGTTACCGAGTCATGAGCTCGACTCGATCCCCTCAACGTCTAATTATCATTGGGGAAGGTGAATTGGTCGAGGTCGTTCAAAAGAGGAACTTCCCCACCAAAGTAGTGCTTAAGGCGATGTCTATTCACCTTTAAATTGGGACCATCATTTTGAGCTAGCTCAATGGTCCCATATGGAAAAACTTGGGTAACGGTGAACGGACCGGACCAACGGGATTTCAACTTACCGGAAAATATTTTCAAACGAGAGTTAAAAAGTAATACTTGATCACCAACGTTAAAAACACGGTTTTTAATTTTAGCATCATGAAACTTTTTAGTCTTTTCCTTAAAAATTAATTAATTTTCATAAGCAAGATCTCTCAATTCATCTAATTCATTCAATTGTATTTTCCGGTGATCCCCCGCGGTCTTTAAGTCAAAATTAGCATGCTTTAATTCCCAATATGCTTTATGTTCCAATTCGATGGGCAAATGACAATTCTTTCCATAAACCAACTTATACGGTGTACAACCGATAGGCGTTTTGTAAGCGGTACGGAATGCCCATAAAGCATCGTCGAGTTTGTCGGACCACGAAGAACGGTTCTCTCCAATCGACCTCTCAAAAATTCTCTTCAAGGCTCGGTTTGAAACCTCAACATGCCCACTCATTTGCGGGTCATAAGCCGTAGAAAGACGATGTGTAACTCCTTATTTTTTCAAGACTTTTTCGAATTGGTCGTTACAAAAACGGGTTCCACGATCGCTTATAATAGCACGAGGGTTCCAAACCGAGAGTATAGTTGTTTCAAGAACTTGACAACAACACGCGCGTCATTCGTAGGTAAAGCCTTTGCTTCCACCCATTTGGATAAGTAATCAACGGCGACGAGGATATATTTGTTTCCTCGAGACGAAGGGAATGGTCCCATAAAATCTATGCCCCAAACGTCAAAAATCTCACAAACTTGAATAATGTTTTGTGGCATTTCATCCTTTTGTGAGGATTTTCCATGACGTTGACAAGAATCACACGACTTTACAAGTATGTGTGCATCACGATAGGTTGTAGGCCAAAAGAAACCGGCATCGAATAATTTCTTTTCCGTGAGATTAGCACCGTGGTGACCACCCGTGGGTCCCTCGTGACAAGCTTAAGGATATTAGTAGCTTCGGTGCCATGAACACAACTTCGAACGAGTTGATCCGCACATACTCGAAAGAGATAAGGGTCGTCCCAAAAATAGAACTTGACGTCACGAAAGAATTTTCGTTTTTGTTGTGTCGTCATACCCTTGAGTATGAAGTTGCCCGCATGGTAATTTGTGATGTCCGCAAACCATGGGGTGTCGTCTTTAGAGTTCACCACACCAAGTGTTTTGAGAGGAAATTTTTTGGTAATTTCCTTGTTCTCGAAGACATCTTTGTGAGGATCCTCTAAGCGTGAAAGATGATCGGCGGCTTGAATCTCGGCTCCTTTTTTGTCAAGCACGGTGACATCAAATTCTTGGAGGAGGAGAATCTATTGAAGCAACCTTGGCTTAGCGTCTTGCTTAGCCAATAGGTACTTGATAGCCGAATGTTCCGTATACACGATGCTTTTAGTTAAAACGAGATAAGGTCAGAATTTTTCAGAAGCGTATACTACGGCTAGGAATTCCTTTTCCGTTGTAGTATATTTTATTTGAGCCTCGGTGATCGTTTGACTAGCATAATGTATAGGACGAAAGTTCTTTTCATAGCGTTGCCCTAAAACGACACCAATTGCGTAGTCGCTAGCGTCGCACATTAGCTCAAATGGAAGATTCCAATTTGGAGCTACGAGAATAGGAGCTTCGGTGAGTTTCCTTTTAAGAATTTCGAAAGCCCGGACACAATCTTCGTTAAAGATAAAAGGAGCATCTTTTTCGAGTAGACGTGTCATCGGTCGAGATATTTTCGAGAAATCTTTAATGAAACGTCAATAAAATCCGGTGTGGCCTAAGAAACTTCGAACTCCTTTGACGGTTTTGGGGTGAGGTAATTTCAAAATGACGTCGATTTTTGATTTGTCGACCTCAATCCCCGCTTTCGATATTTTATGTCCTAAGACGATTCCTTGCTTGCACATAAAGTGACATTTTTCCCAATTAAGTACGAGATTGGTTTCTTCACATAGTTTTAACATTTTTTCTAAGTTATTTAAGCATGACGTAAACGAATCACCAAATACCGAGAAATCATCCATGAACACTTCCATCGACTTCTCGATCATGTCATGGAAAATAGCCATCATACACCGTTGAAACGTACCGGGTGCATTACAAAGTCCGAAAGGCACTATACGATAAGCAAACGTTTCGTAAGGACGCGTAAACGTAGTTTTCTCTTGATCACGAGGGTCGATAGGGATTTGAAAGTAACCGGAAAAACCATCTAAAAAGCAATAGAAATCGTTTCCCGCAAGTCGCTCCAACATTTGATCCATGAAGGGCAAGGGAAAATGGTCTTTTCGAGTTGCATCGTTGAGTTTACGATAATCGATACAAACTCTCCAACCGGTCACGACACGTGTTGGAATTAACTCGTTTCTTTCGTTGGGCACAACGGTTATTCCTCCCTTCTTAGGGACACAATGGATTGGGCTTACCCATGGACTATCCGAGATAGGATAAATCATTCCCGCGTCGAGAAGTTTTAAAACCTCTTTCTTTATGACATCGTGAATTTTGGGGTTTACCCTTCTTTGATATTGGATTGCGGGCTTGTAATCTTCCTCCATTAATATCTTGTGGGTACAAAATTTAGGATCGATTCCTTTAATGTCGGAGATTTTCCACACAATTGCTCCTTTGTGAGCTTTCAAGATATTTATAAGTGCGGTTTTTCGTTATCGGAAAGATCTTTCGGAATAATTACCGGCAACTTATCTTCACCTTCTAGAAATGCGTATTCTAGATGAGGTGGAAGGTCTTTCAATTCTAGGATTGGTGGATCCTACATTGAAGGTTTTGGTTCAACACTCATAATTTCCACCGGCGGAAAATATGATGGAATATTTTCGTTGCTATCGTTCACATTTTTTTCATTGTTGATAAAATGCCTCCTTCGAATGGAGCGAGAGAGTGTGAATTCTTAGCAACAATAGGATCTAAAATAGTGGGATTGCCACTAATGGAACCTTCGGAAAAATTCTAACACTTCTTGTGAGAATTCGTCGCAAACTACGTCAATTAAATCAACGTGATTTATAGTAGCGATAGCGTAAACATGAGAAGGTGTCGAATTTTTGGTAGCGTTGATGACAAGTTCTTCCTCGTTAAATCGTAATGTGATCTTTCTAGAATGAACATCGATAATCGATCTCGAGGTGTCTAAAAATGGACGGCCCAAAATTAGAGGAACTTGTGGATCTGCGGGAATATCTACGATGATAAAATCGACCGGAAAGTAGAATTTTCCAACCTTTACGAAAACGTCTTCGACAATTCCGCATGCGAGAATTGTTGAATGATCAGCCATTTTAATGGACATCTTCTAAGGAGTAAGAGCCGGAAGTGATAGCGATTTCCACATCGAAAAAGGCATCAAATTAATGCTTGCACCAAGATCGGCTAAAGCAAGACATTCTTCCATTTCATGAATATCACACGGGATGAGAAATTTCCCGGGGTCTCCCACTTTTTCCGGTATTCGGTTAAGATAAACCGAAGATCAATTAGATAGCTTGGAAATCTTCTCCTTATCGTTCATCATACTTTTAAAAGTGGAGGCGAAATGAGGCATGTATAACAACGCGTCGGCTAAACTTACGTCAAAATGCACTTGTTGAAACATTTTAATAAAAAGCTCGATTTGTTGTTTGTTACGTTCATTAAGTTTCTCCTTATTACGTCTCGATGGATACGGCAAGGGTGGTGTGGGTTGGGCATTAGGCAACGGCCTTGGAATCTCGGGTTCCACAATTGGTATGGGTTCGACTGTAGGTGTGGTATGAGCGGTACTTCGTGGGCTTGAGATATGCTCCTTTTCGACCACCACCTCGGGTTCGTTTTCAATTTCCTTCTCCTTGGAAATATTAGCAAGATAAATGGGTTTATTAAAAGTTTTACCATTTCGATTAGTAATAACCTTCATTTCACCGTTCGGGTTTGCAATGGTATCACTAGGAAGACCATCCGAGGAAGACGGTTTACACATTATGGCTTCAAACATGCTTGCCATTCGATCTTCGAATTTAGATTGCATTTGATTCGCTTTTAACAATCTAGCTTAATTTCATGTTCGCCTTGTTCCATCTTTTGTTGATTTTGTTGAAGACGTTGAACATTACCCTCCATTTTATTAGCGTGAGTTTTTAATTCGTTCGCAAGCTCATTTTTTAACTCATTCTTCTACTCGGTTCTCAAACTTATCATTACACGTTGCATATTATCAAATTTAGCATCGTTGGCCTTTGCATAATCCAAAAATTCACCATTAAGGTTTTTAGTGTGAGCATTTTGAAAACCTTGACTCGTATTTTGAAAATCACGATTTTGGTTTTGATTTGAAACTTGCCCATTGTTACCACTTGTATATGTTCCCTTGTTGTAGTTACGTGAATTGCCTTGGTAACCATTTCCTTGATTATTTCGATAGTTGTTAACATTTTGATTTTGAGGAACTTGATTTGGACGTGAATTTTGACCAAACGTTCCCGTGGCTACGCAAGCACTCGAAGTGTTACCACCGGCGGTAATGCATTCGGAAAGATCATGTGCTCCTCCACACGATAAAAAACTCTTATCAACGACTTTGACGGATGCGGAATTGGAAGCTTCCTTAGCCTGCCAATGGGTCATAAGCGATGAAAATCGATCGAAAAATCTATTTTCCTCATTTGCTTCGTTTTGTAGAACGTTCATGTTATGTGACGACGATGAACCCATATTGGCAACACTCGGTGTGTTACGAGTGTTGTAAACCTTAGATCTATTCTCGATGATAGTTAAAGCCTCATTTGTCGTTTTGCACAAAAAATTACCACCAGCGGCGACATTTAGATAATCTCGTTCATGATCGTTAAGTCCATTGTAAAAAGTGTCAATTTGATGCAATTCGGAAAAATCATGGTGTGGATATTCATGTAACATTTATTTAAATCGTTCCCATGCCATGGAAAAACTCTCATTAGGTTTTTGCGTAAACCTTGAAATTTCATTTTTCAAATGTGTCGTTTTCGATGGTGGGAAAAATTGGTTCACGAATTTAGACACGAGATCACCCCACGTCAAAATCGAATTTGGAGGTTCTTTCTCAATCCAAATCTTAGTGGGACCATCTAATGAGTATGGAAACAACATCATCTTAATGGCGTCGTGTGGAACATCCTTAAACTTGCTCGTTGCGGTGAGACGATTAAAATTTCGAATGTGATAATGCGGGTTATCTTTTTCATGTCCTCGAAATTTGTTCGCTTGAAGCATCGACATTAAACCCGTTTTGATTTTGAAATTTTCCGCAAGGATAGCGGGAATCACAATCGCTTCTCCAAAACCCTCGGTGGGTGCTTGAAGCAACTCCATCATAGTGCGGTTAGCCATCGAGACTATTTGTTCTACAACGTGTTCGACAATTGGAGATTTATCAACCAAGGTGTGGTTCACTTCTTGTTGACGACGTTTACGAGCACGTTTCGCTTGAGAGCGAGTTTGCATAAACGTTACGAAGAATGGGAGGTGAGCAAAGAAGATTCTTTTTGGTGTTTTTACGTTTTTCAATTTTTTTGTGTTTTTTATTGTTTTTAATTTTTTTGGATTTTGTGTGTATTACGTAGACAAAGAATCTACAAAAATCTCTCCTCGAATCAAACTCTTGATTAAAGAAGCCTCAAAGAATGAAACCGATCACGTGGAGTGAACGCCTTCGAATGACTTCAGAACTTTGGTGAAAACCAAATTGTTCAAGAGGGTTTAATCATAAAGAAACCAAGCACATATATATGATACGTAATAATACTTTGGGCGGCAAAACCCTCGTTTAGCTTTCAAAATCAAATACTCACAAGTGAACGGGGGGAATGAGGTGGCACAAAGCAATTAAGTACCTAGCTTCCCTTTAACGGCCTTTTATAGCATGTTGCCTATCTATTCACCTTAAAGTTCGTATTTTTCAAAATCGAGCTTCACGAAAGTATTTATCTATTTTTGCCTTTTTCTTTTTGTTTGAGATTCGAATAAAATGATTGAGTGATGAAATCCCAAATCAAGGTTGTGTTTTCACACTTTTGGAGATATTGTATGTTTATTGTGATACGTATACAATATAGTAATAATATTCACAAAGAAAACCGAAAACCGATAATACGTGTTAAGGGAGTTCCACTTAACACAAATAGTTATTATGGATAATATCAAAAATAAATTTTTTCAAATTAAAGCACAACACACCTCCCCGGCAGCGGCGCCAAAATGATTTTAAGTAAAAATATGCTCTTTTAGGAAAAAGAAACGTATAAGCGGTAAGCATTAAATACGACGGTTTTAGGACAAACCAAAGTATTAATGACCCAAGTGAAAAACTTCGTTTCCCAAAGAGGTATATGAGTGTGTTCTAACTTGTAATGATTTGAGATTAATATTAAGAAGAAGGGGATGAGAAAAGGGAAAGATTGATACGTGAAAATTACACTACGACGTAAAAAACGTAAAATCGTAAAAATGACCAAAATAAAAGTAAATTCTAAAAATTCCCAAAAACTACCAAAAATCAAATAAAATATTCTTAGGGTTTACAAAAGAATTCAAACTTGCCGAAACCTTTTATATAATTAAATGTTAATTTTTAAATGCTAATTAAAGCCCTAAAAATCAAAATTAACTAATAAAAAGTTCAAACCAAGATTTTCAAGTTGGTAAACCTCCAAAATAAACTAAAAAGACTAAAAACTATTTTTAAGAAATTTCAAACTAATTAAAACTATTTAAAAACTTAATTAAAATGATTAAAATCTATTAAAACTTAAAATAATTCTAGAAAATAGAAAAATGATGATAAAAATAATCTAAGAGTTGCAAAAATCCAATTTTAATGTATTTAAGCTAAGAAAAATATAAAAAGTGCTAAAAAGTGAAATTTGAAAAATAATAATAAAATAATATTAAAATATTACTAAAAATAGAAAAATTATAAAAAATTCTAAAAACTTGCAAACTAACTTATTTTAACCTAGATAAACAGAAAATGAAAGTGAAATGGCCAAATTACCCCTAATAGGCCTCCAAAGGGGCCAAAACCCAAAACAGTCCATACAAATGGGCTTTTGGGCCCAAAAAGTCAAACCTGGCCCAATAAGCTTGGAAAAGCCCAATCTGACTCAAAATTTAAATCTAAACACAAAACTCTGAAGGCCCAAAAGCTGAAAAATGAGCTTATCACAGCTTAATGAACAAACAGCTTATGCTTATTGGGCCAATTAGCCCATTAAGCCATAAGCTAATGCCATAAGATCTAATTTAACACACAAGCTTCTTTTGGGATACTAAAGAGATCTGTTAAAAGAAATTTAGAAATAGCACACTCAATAAGCCAGAAATAAGCAAAGAACAATTTCACAAAACGACAAAATAGTCGGGTTTGAGTTCTAGGGCACCTCAAAAGCTCTGGTTTGTTTCAAAATCTCACAAATAGCTTAACTAAGAATAATCATTCAAGAAAATCACAAAAAGCCAAGTAGAATAAGCTGTATGAACCAATAATTTGGCTGAAAAAGCCAAATAAGCTAGTATTCTAGCAAAAGCTTAACCAAAAGACTTCTAACCTTCTAGACTTGTTATTAAGTTGGGAAAAATGAGTTCTATTACAAAAACCAAGTTGTTGCATGTACCAATAAGCAAAACAGATTCAATAAGCTATAAGAACAAGTTTGACCAAAAGTCAAACGCTGACAAGAGAAAATCAAACGCTGACAAGCACAATTTTGGACGTTGACAGACTTAATGAAGTGTTAAAACTTTGTTTTCACCCTGCTGGTCAAGGCTTGAGTACAAACCTTGTGAATCAAGGTCTACCAGTTGAGTAGACTTGATGAGTTTTGGCACAAATAAGCCAATAAGCCAGTAAGCTTATAAGCTATCAATAAAGCACTCCAAGTAGCCAAATATCCTCACAAGCAGCACATAAACAGGATTCAAGCAACAAAACAACAATCTTTACACTAGAAGTACAAATGCAAGCACCAAATGAGGTGGTCACTTTGCTGATGCAAATGACCACTTCAGCAAACTTTGATAAGCTTTAGCAATCACAATAAGCCACCAAATTCAACAACCAGATAATGCACAGATAGCTTATCACCTAAACAATTCCCAAACCTGATTTCAGAACCTAGATCCAACAAACAAAGAAGATATTGGATCTGATGTGTTTGACCAATTTCAAAACAACTTTTATCAGATTTTTGCAAAACTTGAATTCCTTTTTCCAATCTTACAGAAACTTAACCAATGGTTAAAACTTGTATATTATCACTTTTTTAGACTTCCCAAACCCTGAGAACCAAGGGCACAAGGCCACAAGTCCTTATGAACCTGTAATCCCAAACAACCCTTTAACAGGCACTTTTCAAAGAAACTTCTAAATCCTACAAACAACCTACTGGTTCTAATGATCAAATAGCTACTCTAGGTGACAAGTAACAAGTATCAACCATAAAATTCAAAGCACAAACACAGAATCACCAAATCATATGCCAAATCATAAACAGACCATAACATGTGATTTTTTAGAGGAATTTTAACAAGACCTTATACCTGTCCTCCCCAACTTCCTAGGAGGACCAGCAAAGCTCCTTGGACCTTGTTCAACAACTAGAATAAGACCAAGGTTCTTCAATGGCAGATTCAAAACCTGCTGGTGTTCAAAAAAAAGAACCAGGTTTTGAAACTTTGATTTCTTCAACACAAATGAACAAACAGCTTCTCCAAAGGTTGATAAACCTTAACCATCTTGGTGCCAACAAGCTTGTACAGGCTTATAGCTTTTGGACAAGGATTAGTACAAGTAAAAAATCAAAACAGAATACCACTTTTCAAGCTTATTTCAAACTTGAAAACCTTACCAAACATAAACGTCCTTGAACCAAAAGATCCAAGCACACTTATAACATTAATTGGAACTCAGAATTACCCTTAAACAACACCAACTTTCAAAACCACAAAAAGGAATTACAATTTTTTCAAAATACCAACTTTTATAAAATTTAAAAAGGAAATACAATGTTTAAAATGTAAAACTGGAACAAGGCCTCACCACAGGTTGGGGGTCCTTATATAGGCAACACAGAAAGAGAATTACATGAAACCCTAAGCTATAAATTTCCAAATTTGTCCCTGAGGTCTTCTAGACGTTTTGATGGAATATGTTGTCCAAATTGATCCTAGGCGTTCAAATTTGCGTTGTGACCAAGCAAGGGATGTGGGCTGTTGATTTTGACCCCTGGCATTCCTTGGAGAAGAGGGTGTGAGGTGATTGGTGGAACGGGTTGGGGTGTGGGGTCCATAGAGGAGTGGAGAAGAGGGAATTAATGTGGGGATGTGTTTAGCCTTAGGTGAAACACACGGGTGCACAACCGATTTAACTTTCCCCTTTGTTTGTAAAAAGTAAAAACTGGGTTTCTTACTTTGCTACAGTAACCCTTTTGATCCAATTTTAGTGGGAGGGTTAAGTGTTTGGCGGGGTTTAAGTTATTTAAACTTTGGAATCGGCAGCAATGGCCCTTGTCTTTTGACAAAACTTGTAAAACATGTTTTTAAGTCGTTTCAATCCATTTCCTTTGTAAATGAACTTTCAAAGTTCAAACTTTGGCCACAAAACTTTGGTGAAAAGGAATCAAGGGTTATTTTTGCCATTTTTCAATATTTGAGGGGCTGATCTTTGACATTCTTGATTTTTAAAGGTCTTCATAGTATCTTTGACTTCATGAGGGACCTTAATTGACAAATTAGAATTGATGAGGGACTAATTTTGCCAATTCTTCAAAGTTGAAGGACCTTTTTGTAATTTTGACAAACTTAAGGGACCAAACTTGTAATTATGATTTCACAAGGGTTTTAAGTGTCATTTCTTCATTCATTGAGGATCAAACTTGCATATCTTCAAGTCTTCAAGGGTATTTCTTGGATAATTCATGCTTAGAGCCCGGTTCATTGTGCGTCTTCGTTTCTCGTGTTCGTTTTTCCTTGTAACTTGTGATCTTTTGTCTTTTTCATGATATCCATACCTAAAATACACATAAACACAAAAGAAAGCATATATATGATATTTTATGACATATTTGTGCATTAAAAGCCCGTAAAGAACGATGAGATCATGTATAATTGTCATCTCATCACCAAACCCATCGTCTCTCATGATACATCACATCTATATCTCCTCATCCATTTGATTATCGATAATAAGCCTTCCAATCAAATATTATAGGTCATTGCCATCCCTTTTTTCCAAACTACAACAATATTAGCCTGCTTTGTGCTTTATTCTACTCATTAGGCTATACCAAATTTTTATCTTCAGTTCCTATCTCGACCTATTTCATTCATGATTCACATCTATCCACACTTCCTTCTTCTTCCTCAGCTCATGGCATACATCACGATGTTATACTTCCCGTCTTTCAAGTCATCTATACGTCAAAACTTTCCAAGTAGCTTCACTTGTTTTCCTTACGACCAGTTCTCCTACTCCCTCCTAATAGGCACTGATGAGATGGCTTTTATACATGATCTCATCGTTCTTTTTGGGCTTTAAATGTACAAAACATCCTCAAATAGACCATATATATGCTTGTATTTGTTCATTGTGTATTTTAGGTACAGATATTGAGAAAACAACAATAGATCACAAAGAACAAGCAAAAACAAACACGGGAAACGAAGCCGCACAATGAACCAAGCCCTAAGTGTTGATTTTCCAAGAATAACCCTTGAAGATTTGAAGTTTATGCAAGAAGGGTACTCCAATATTAAAGAATTAACACTTTAAACCCTTGTATATTCATAATTACAAGATTGGTCCTTAAAGTTTGTCAAATTTATAAAAAGGGCCCTCCACTTTGAAGAATTGGCAAACTTAGTCCTTCAACAAAGCTAAATTGTCAATATTTTTCCTCCTCAAAGTCAAACATACCATAAAGACCTTCAAGACTTGCCAAGAATGGTCCCTCAAAAATGAAGACTTGTCAATTTCAGTCCTCCAAAATGTCAATCATATAAGTCAAGACCATAATCATTGAAGAAAATGCCAAAACACCCCTTCAAGAATCATAAAATGGCAAGAAATACCCCTGAAAATACTTTGGAAAAATATTTGGGGCAAAAGTGTGAAAAATGAAACTTGTATAACAAAGGAAATCATGTTTTGGCTGTTTAAATAGCAAGTGAAAGGAGTGTGAAAGATTAAGGGCCAAAATGGGCAAACATCAATACATACATTAACCAACCAGCACATGCCACGTGCCCCACTCACTCCCCTCATCTAATCAGAACCCACCTCCTTGCCACCTCACATCCCACTCACCCTAACCCGTTTAAACTTAATATTAATTAAGTTAAACACGCGCCAAACACTTTTAAACCAAAAACAAGATTAAAACATGTGTTTTTGATGTTCTTAGCAAAATTAGGCATTCCTTAATCACAAACAATTAAACCTTAATCTCTTCCAGATTAGTGATTAAGGTATCCCTAAATATAACCCAATCACAAAAACCCTTGCCACCTCATCAGCTTGGTCACATGTTAAACCCTCCTCACATGGTTTTGGGGAAAATGCCAAATTGTGCCAGGGAATCTACCACCCACATTCTGCTTTCATCTTAAGCATCAATATGAGCCATTGATCACTATTTCACCTTGCTAACTCATGCAAACAGCCAAATTCAGTCAAATGATCTTGACGATATTCAAAAATTCAGACGGAAAATTGGGGACTTCACAGCTTTAGGGTTTACATTTTTTAGCTTCTTAGCACTAGTTTGTAGCCTATATAAAGGCATTAGGGTTTCACTTTGAGCCCTGCTCTTGATTTTTTCCTGGTTCACTTTTCTGTAAATCTAATTTTCATATTAATGAATTGTGTTTAAAATTGTTGAAGAAAAGTCAAGTGCCACTTTAATCTTTGCTAGTTTATGTTTAATGTTTGATAATCTTGAAGCTTAAAAACTGTTTTCAAAGAAGTGTGCAAAAGTTTGCACATTTTCCAAATTTTCTTGATATTCTGCTAAGTCTTGTTCAAACCTTGGAATTTTTGAGCTATAAGTTGTCTATACACCTTGATAAGGAGCTTATCAAGGTGTTGTGCGCTTATAGTTTGGGGATAATCACGTGTGGGAAACAAAGGTTGCATTAATCAAGATTTTTCCATTTTCTTCATTTTTCTATTTTTGATATTTTTGTTCTCTAACCTTGTTGAATCTTAGCAGGGTTGTTTGTGGAAGCTTGTGCTTGTTCTTGCTAGAACATAAGCTCAAAATCCGTGGGTGTTGATGTACATGCATGAGTTTTCAACCTTTTTACCCAAAATCTGCTTAAATGCTTGATTTTTGGTGATTTGGTGCATTGCTTGTGTTCTTGTTGAATTTGTGTCTTAATCTTGCTTGATATTACATGATATAACTGTTGTGTTTGATTAAGCTTGGGTAACACTGGAATATACTTATACTTGTTTTAATTTTGATTTGAAAAATATAAGGGGTGTTTGGGATTACCTGTTTAAGATCCTAAGTTGTTATTGTGTTATTGAAAGTGGTTTGTTTGAGTTTGTATCTGCTAAGCACTTGGTTGTATGCTAAAACCTCCAAGTTCTTGCCTTTGACACTTAAAAATCTTGATTGTGCTATAAAAACTTGAAATCAGCCTGTTTTGACCTAAGTTGTAACACCCCATTTGGATAAATGGAATGTCACAGGATAATTTTGGCGTATCATCAAAGCATACAAGATAAATGTCCTAAAACATTACATGACCATAAGGGATAACCGGAAACAAACATCGGTCCCC
This sequence comes from Glebionis coronaria, assembly GCA_025667525.1. Taxonomy (NCBI): domain Eukaryota; kingdom Viridiplantae; phylum Streptophyta; class Magnoliopsida; order Asterales; family Asteraceae; genus Glebionis; species Glebionis coronaria. The sequence goes on along the minus strand of JANFOE010000475.1, from coordinate 382,040 downwards.
AACATAAACTCATAAACATAGCATAAAGTAAAAGTAATGCAGAAAGAACAGAACACAAAATAGCTCCCATCCTATGCATAACCTTTCCATGCTCCTGAACTTGTGTACCTGCCGTTTAAGGACATGAAAAGAGGAAACGGCTGAGCGAGACGCTCAGTGCGCAGATATATATAATAACATGGAATATCATAACATAAGTGAAGGCTAAAATGAAAACATAATAATGAAAATGCAGCCGAATAATGTAAGTCCTGGGAAACCTAGTGACATGTAATAAACTTGTAACTTGTAATAAACTGGTTTATTCTTACAGTATCATGTTCATGTAAATACTGGAAGTCTACTGTTTAATCATGAAAACTGTAATTTAACTGCCAAAGAGCTCACATAGGTCATGAAAATATATCAATGTGCATGAATACATAGAGGGGTGACCTCGTCATGCAATTAGAGGGGTTTCCTCTAATCATAATAGTGTGGGTAGGAGGGATAAACTCCTTGTGAAGGATGCAAGGAACACACCACATTCACCATGAAATTCTTGTAAACTTGTAACTAGGATGCACCCATTCGCCCCACATGATAATAATAATAAAGGCCAAACTTACTAAAGCGACGTTGCGAGCAATCACTCTCCCGCAGAAGAGTCATAACACCGGTGCATCCGGTGCTATGGTTATGATACCTCCATAAGTAGGTGAAACTGACATGCATGTATATGGCTATGGCAATTAAAATAAATGTGACATTTCTTGACGTGTTTAAGACACATGACTACAGGGAAAACAAATGGCATAATAAATGGGGAAACCTATTCAACATGAAACAGAGAGAAATTGTCCATACTGAAGGACGGAGTATCCGTACCTCACGTCTAGTAATGAAAACGGAGAATAACGTGGAAGATGAGAACGCGAAGAAGATCATACTCCATAAATGTTACATAATAAAGAGGGACGCGTATGAGTCGCATGGTTAACTTATACTTAATAATTGTTAATTACTTGACAAAATCTTAACTTGTTCATGTATTGTCTTATATGTTCTTGACTTATTTTACGGCTTCTAGTTAAATCGTGTATTCTTATTAGCGTAATTCGTATTCTTACATGTTAATAAGCATAAAATATATAATTCGTGATCATGTAGTAAAGTTTACTTAATAAATACTTATGGTAAAAATAAATAATTGTTAGTTAATAATAAAATGCATGGTTTTACCTGAAATGATAATTTATATCATAACATGATGATTTAATAAACCTAACATTAACTAGATACTTAAATAATTAAATTAAGTCACGTTTGTTAATCTAATTTCGTAAATAAAACACTTGGCAAAATCTATCAATTAGATCTAATTTAAGTCTCGTAGAAATATCTAATCATAAAGCGTAAAAGTATTTAACTATAACGTATACATAAATGTTAGAATAATCATGTTTGATAACGTACTTAATCGTACCCAAGCCTACCGAGATACCCGTGTCTCGATCGCACAAAACAAACAATCTAGCAAAATACCCCAAAAATAGAGTTGTCCCATAAATGAATTCCAGTTCTGTCCAACATATTAATATAGTCCTGTCCAATATCCGTGTTCCAGTTCTGTCCAATATAAAACCTATAGTGCTGTCCACTGTATATACGCAAGCATGCTGCTGCCTATAAACCACCCACTTGCCTTTGTGTGTTACTGCTGTTTGTTATAACTACCCACTCTATTCATGTTTTTCTTGTTGCCAGTTAACCCTACCCACAGTTTGTTTATTCCTTAACCACCGAGACTCGGTTCCTACTGACTGAAATTCTTACCCGCTGTTATTACTACTGTCAATACAAAAACCACACAGCCAACTAGGGCTTGCGGCTGGTGAGTTCTAGGTTACCACCGAGACCATGGATGGTCTCGGTTATGCAGATCTGACAAAAAAATACCAATCGAAACCTACTTCTTAATTCTTGTTAATCCCACACTCATATAAACATGCTTATGATCCGGTTTGGATCCTTGATTACTTTAAAAAATGTAAAAAAACCGAATTAGGGTTTACTTGTGTTTTAGGAATTGAAAAGCAAGATCGTAGACAACCATGGTTTCCTTGGATCAAGCCCACACTTTCCTCGTTCCTATTCTTGATGTTGGATCGACGGTCAACAGGGAGGAAAGAAAAAAAACGATTGTTTTTATTTGGTTTTAGGGTTTCTAATCATTGCGTGTTTTATGTCGACAAAAGAGAAAAAAAACAACACCCTCCCGTTTTATACTAAATTTGGGTTGGTTTGGTTTGTATTTGGTTATTGGGTTGCGGCCCAAATGCCTCCCCCTTCTCTTGTCTAAAATCCGGCCCAAATACAACAGCCCTCTTTATTATCTAGTTTTTTCTTTAACTTTCGCGATTTGGATAAACGTTTTGCGTTTTCGTGGTTCTAAAATGTCGTGAATTTTTATAGTTACCTTTATACATATTAAACGTAATTATTATTTATGTAATTACTTTTCGTGTTACTTTAATACACGTAAAAATAATAATCGTGTTAATTATTTGCGTAGCGCGATTTAAACGTCGTGTATTATTATTTTGGTGGTTTCACTTGTTATTCATAAATTCATGTCGTAGGTAAATAATAATAATATACGTATTTATTTGTCGTACTAAAAATAATATTCGTAATAATTATATTAAACGTTCTCAAAACGTATCGTATATACGTAAATCATAAGTTTTAAATTTATACGGAATTTCATGTACGTAGTATTCTAGGGATTTTATGCGGGTTTTACAACTCTTCCCCTCTAAAAGAATAATTCGTCATCGAATAGAGATACGATATTCCGGAAGGGACATGAACGTGACGTGATCGTAGAGAACATAGAACATGACGTGACTTAAGTAATATGGAACGTGAAGTGTCTGAAAAGATCATATATGAACTTATGATACTAAGTGTCATACTTACTTGTATAAGCATACTGCGAGGTATTGATGTATGAGACATATTGAGACGTAGCACGTGAACAATTTTGAACGTGATACGTGAACAATTGTAAACGTGATACTTGGAGATATGGAGCATGAAATATGCGAACATAAGGTGAGTGAGAATACGTGAAAAATATATCGTGAACGTGATATGAGAACGTAGAATAAACATGACATGGGAACATATAGTGGACGCGCAATAACTAAGTAGGTAAAATGAATGATACGAGCTAAGACATGAAATGTTACGTGAAACGTCTGTCTGAAGATGAATAGTCATACTAAACTTGAGTCTGGTTTCTCAAGCTTCCTACAATCTTTCCATAATGAAAGTAAACGTATATCATAAGATATGATATTATCATGAACGAAATGATGTCGTGAACGTGGAAACGAAAAGCTAATCATGGAAATGAAAGAAATACGGACGTGGATAATTTGTAAATGCTCACGTGAGGCATAACTTGAGAGTTGAAATAAGTGTCGTGTAATCGTATGATCATTGGCTGGAATATGTCTGATACTCTGCTAATGTGCACTCCTTTCAGATGAAAGAAAACGTGTAGGCTAGGTTAAATGGTCGAATGACGATTCAAAATTTTCTAAAGGTTGAGATGACTGCAAGCGTGTTGGTGTTCTATCTTAACCTGTTGAAAAGTCAGGCATTTAGATATGAACATAACTACATCTTGTTTCATGTTTCTCCACCAAAATGTGGTTGAGGTCATAATACATCCTTGTAGGATCTGGATACATAGAAATTGGAAGCTATTAGTCTATGTAAAATTTAGACTTCTATTAGCGTAGGATTTTCTGGAACACATAAATTAATGTAGGATTTTCTTCTTTACGCGTAGGCATAGTCATGGTAAAAATTTACCGTGAGAACAATGTGATTCAACGTGTCAGTGTAATCAACTACATACGTACAGAAAAATTTCAATGTGAATTTCTCCTGTGTAAGTATTGCAACATAGAGTGAAGATGGTCTTCGTGCTCATCTCAAGACTTAAAGAAAATCTGAATGTTAACAACGAACATAATGATAAACTTGTCCAGAATTCATGATAATTTGATTTCTCAAATCCACAATTACTTCTGGCATTCGTGAACTAACAGGTACAAACATGAATTTATAATGACCATAGCGTGTGCGAAGAACAGTCACGGAAGTGTCTTGCTCCTTCACTCACTACCATTGATAGTCTTATAGTAAATCGATCTTGGAAAGTGTTTAGGGTCTAGTAGCTGATTGGATAGATCAATAATACTTAGAAAGAGAAAAATACAGAAATAAATAGTGGTATGATTGGTAGTTCCTTCGGGTAATAATTCTGGGGAATTCTAAAAAAAATCGACTGATTAATGAATAAGAATGTCGGAAGTCGTGTCATAAATGATAGCTATAAATCTTCGTAGCCAATAATACATGCTTGTAAGGCTAAAAAAATTTCACCGATTTTCCCTGGTGGAAAACCCATGCCGAGTGTATTCAGGAGTGTGAACATCGTTGAATATAATCTGTTACGAATGGTGATCCATTGTAGAAATGAAAAAAACCTTGTTGTCAACTGAAATGAATGTCTATATATACCTGGGCGATATCACGGCTTCTAAGAGGGACATGAATATCTGAATATGAAATCGTTAAATGAAGTGTCATGTCTGCACACGAAGTAAATGTGGCAGATTTCACTGAATGTGTTTTGTCCATCTCACACACAATGAACACCGCGTGACCAACTAATAAGTGTGTAAACACTTATCTGTTTGCCACTAAAATCAAGGAAAAACAAGACCTAATCATGTGTTTAATATCGTAAAAGTCGGAATTACGCGTGGTTTCGTGTTTTTGTATGAAATAGGTACAAAAGATCAAAAGGAAAGAAAACACGGGATTTCACGGTCAAATATTGAAGAAAAGTCCAAGAAAGAGACGAAGACAAAGTCAAAAGACCAAGAGTGTGCCAAAAGATCACAAAAACCGTCAAAATCGATACGACTTTGAAGAAATGATCAAGGAAGCCGAAATCAAGCTCGTTTTAGTGGATTCAATTTTATGAAGATACTTGGGCCAAGTGGGACCCACATTCAGGTTAATGGGCTCAAAAGCCCATTTGGAAGTTATATGTTGCTTGTTAAATAACTACAAGCCCAACAAAGTCCCAAATCTTAACATTGAGACGGATTGAAAGAGTATTTGGGCCAAGCCCATTTGGTTAAATAATTAGAGACGGAAGGAGTTATCATTTTGGGCCAAGCCCAATTGTTTACACAAAACTTGGACGGTAAAAGAAAGTAAAAAACTTTCTTGATCAAACTCCCAATCAAAAGACTTCCCGAGTCAACCCTCATATTTACTCACTCACCAACCAACTGTTTACCCTCACTCCTCACCACACGTTTTTATTAAACTCACATTTACCCACCCACCACTTATCTACCCATTCGTTAAAAACAATTTCTCCACCTCTTTCTCTCCCAACACAAAGGCAGACACCCCATTTTATTTTACCACTTTTCCCCAAAAACCCTAATTAACATTATCACAAATTTACCAAAGTAAATTGGGGGTTTTAATTAATACGTGTGATTCACACGTATAGGGTTAATTCCCCCTTAATCTGGAACATGATACTGGTGGTCCTCAAATCTACATGGCCTTTTTCCCTCTTTTGATTGGCTGTGACAACACCACAACACCAATCCACCAATCTTTATTTGCCACTTCAGCATCAAAGTAACACAAGAAACACATATTACTGCCACGAGGGCGATCCATGTGACCCCTAATGATTCTCAGCCGTTTGATCAAGAAGAGAAGAAAGAGAAGGAAGAAACGAAGAAAAGAGCGGCCATGATTGATTTACTTCCTCAACAAGTTTTCTAGGGTTTCCCTATAAAAACCCCATCAAATATGTAATCAGTGTGCACTTTTATTTTATTTTATTTATTTCTGCAAAATTAGATTATAGGTTTATTGTAATTTCTCTTTCAAGTATTGTATTTAATTTTTAATTATTAATGAAAAATTTACTTCCAGTTTAAATCGTGTCTGTTTTTATTTAAAGTTATTTGCAATTTATCTTTATTCTAAATTTTGGATTAAATAATATAAAGTAAAAGTGTTTGGCTATTTTCCCCTACTGGGAAAATTAAATCTGTTCCGAAAAGGTGTTTTTGGTGCAAGCCGTTAGGTTCGTGATTCGATGATGTTTGGGTGAAAAGTGGAGCTAGATTCGGTTCATAAAGGGGATTCAGCGCCCATCTTCTTCCCAAAGGTTTTCGACACAAGGTTTTACTTTCTTTTAATTTTTGTTAAATTTAATTTCTGTTTAATAAATCTGCTGGTGTAGTTAATGTTATTAGAATCTGCTTTATTTTTGGTTTTATCTGCTTAAGTAGTTAAGCTTCTTTCTGTTTTGTTTAAGTTTTGTTTGGATCTGCCTATTTTGTTATCTGCTTTTTGTTATTTAATCTGATTAGTTTTGTTTAAGTTTTTTTCACTGTTTGGGTTTGAGTTTCATAGGATCTGCTTTTTAGCTTTTCTACTTATTGTCTTAAGTTTTGTTTAAAGATTTTGCTTTTGAGTTGCTTATATCTGCTAGTGTTTGGATCTGCTCTTTTGCTTATTCGATTTCGCTTATCTGTTTTATTGTTTTGTTTATTAGATTTCTGCTTATTGTCAGTTCTATCTACTTATTTAGTTTTGATTAATTAGTTCAAGTTGTATTGCTTATTTTCAGTTTTAGTTTCATCTACTTAATTGCTTGGCTATTGTGCTTATTTGGTCTTTTTATTTTGATGATTTGTTAATGCAACAGACCCATTTGGTCTGTATGTTTAAACTGCCAAAAAATTAATTTCCAAAAATATAAAAAAAAAATAAATAGCAAAAATTGTCCATCAGGGGACTCGAACCCCTGACCACCAGCTCAACAACCCATAGCTTAAACCATCTCGTCTAGTACTTCATTTGTGTTTAGTTACTAGTTATTTTATTAATATAGGTTTTATCAAATTTAGCTGTCAGATTTAATAAATAGTTTTAATTCAAATTTTAGTTTAATTAATTTTAAATATACGTTTTTAAAAGTTTTCTTTTATTCAGTTTTAAAAAAAGATAAAAAAATTAAATATTTTATTATTTTTATACATTTTAATTGTTTTTAAATTTAGTTTAAATTTTTTTATAGATTTTATATAAAATTAGTTTTTAATTAATTTAGTTTTATTTTAAAAATAGTTTTAAATGGATTTCTTTTACATTTAAAGTTTTAGTTACATAAAATTAATTAGATTCAAGTTTTATTTTAAATTAGTCTTCAAATTTAATTTATTAGCTTCAAATTTAATTTAATATTTTTAAATTAGTTTAATTAGTTTTAATCAAGTATTATTTCTTTTAATTAGATTAATTAGTTTTTTTATTAATATTAAATAGTTATTAGTTTTTTTTAAATACCAAAAAGAGTTTTAGTTACCAAAAACAATTAATCCACGCTAATTAGGTATCAATTCGAGTGAGTCGAGGAAAAACGAATGATAATTGATTGAAAAAGTCAAATATAAAATTGGCGCCGCTGCCGCTTCGCTCGTTACCATTGACGATTGTTCGTGAGAAGATTTGGATTTTGGGATCCGTTCATTTTTGAATCTTACTTTTTGTTAACAAAATCACAAACATAAAAAAATCAAAAAGATAAACATACCAAAAAAATCATCAAAAGCAAACTCTTTCCTAAGATTTGCACGGAAAAAATTAAAAAATCAAAAAGTAATACTTTTTCCTAAAAGTATTACGCCAAAAATATTACGTATTATTGTTATTTTTCTTATTTTGATTTTTTCGCTTTTTATTGTGAATATATATTTTTCTAAAAATACAAAAAGATTTTTCTTTTACTATATTATATTACGTAGCACAATTAATTTACCTACTTTCAAATAAGACCTTAGTTACGATTTCATCACCTAACTATTGTATTCGAATCCAAAACGAACAAAAGGGGCAAATAGATAAATACTAATAAAACGTTTGAACTCGATTTATACAAATATAAGGTGGGTATAAGGCGACGCGCTATAAAAGGCCGTCTAAGGAAAAAGGTATTTAAGTGCTTTGCGCCACCTCGTTTCCCCGCTTGCTTGTGCGTATATTGAGAGGGACGACCGATTATTGGTTTTCCAACTCAAGTAGTATTACGCATATATTTTTGTAACTTTTTAATATTGAACCTCGAGAGGGATAATCCCTTTCCTCTCAAAGTCGACCGAGGTCTCCTACCTCATTCCTTGTTTTGAGTTGTATGCGCACTCGCGCGCGTGCACACATACCGAGTAGTGTATCAAATACTTCTAATTCTTCCCAAAAGAAAAAGAAGAACAAAAAGACCGTCAATCAAGCCGATCCCGAGAATCGAGCTTTCGACAATACGATGGCAAAGGATAACCGACCTATGATCGAGATTTTGCAATTACACGTTGAGGGAAACGATGACGCTATCGTTGTCCCCGCAATTGGAGCAAATAATTTTGAAATCAAAATGGGTTTTATTCAAATGGTTTCCGCTACACCATTTTTAGGTCGTTCCCAAGATGACCCCCATGATCATATTAAGAGATTTATCCATTTGACTAATACGGTGAAATACAATGGGGTGACTCAAGAGGCAATACGTTGTTGCTCTTTCCTTTTTCCCTCGAGGGACAAGCCCGGATTTGGCTTGATAAGGAACCACCCCAAAGTATTCTTACATGGACGGATTTAGAGACCAAGTTCATTAACTACTTTTTCCCACCATCCCGGACCACCTCTTTAAGGAATGACATCATTACCTTTGAACAAAAATATGGGGAAACATTTAGTGAGTCTTGGGATCGTTTTAAAGATCTTTTAAGAGGATGCCCTCGACATGGTTTTACCAAAGTTCATCAAATTAATACTTTTTACAATGGATTAACTTTGAATAACCAAGACTCACTAAATAGTGCTTCGGGGGGAAATATTTTGGTGAAATCAATGAACGAGGCTTGGGCAATAATTGAAAACAAGGCTAAAGTGCAAACCAAGAGTGTTAGGGCTACTATGGTAAGTGCTAGTTCTAGTGAGAACGACAAGAGAATTGATAAGCTTACTTCGCTTGTTGAATCAATTGCTCTACAAACCGCTAACAATACCAAAGCCATTAATGGTCAAGTAAATGCCTTAAAAGAGACTTGTGAAACGTGTGAGACATGTGGTGGACCACATTCATATTTTAATTGTCACAAGGTTCACAATCAACAACAACAAGTTTGTGCTTATAACACCAATGCCAATGAGAGGGTTCAATTCAAACCAAATGTTGATGTAAACCAATTGTCTTATAAGATTACTAATTATTTGGCTCCCCCGGGTTTTGTAGCTCCACAAAGACCACCCCAACCCGCCCAAAATACCCAATACCAAAATAGGAACCAAGGTCCTCAAATGGGTAATTTTCAAGGGAATGCATGTCAAGGGAATTTTAATGGTCAAAATCAAGGGTTTCGAAATAATAACCAAGGTTTTCATAATAACAACGGTTTTCAACCTCAATATCAAAACCAAGGTTTTCCTAATCAAGGGTTTAATCAAATGAACATGCTTAATCCTCAAATGGACTTGGTTCTCCAAAAATGGACCGAACATGAGAGAATTATGAAACAAATGCAAGAATCCACCGATATGAAGTCCGTGAAAATGTTGCAAGCCCTTAGACCCCAAGGAGCCTTACCTTCTAATACCGAGATTAACCCTCGTGCTAATGTGAGTGCTATCACTACTCGAAGTGGAGCCACTTTAGTGGGACCTTCCATCTCTTCGCCCATAAAGGAGAGACAAGGCCCGGAGGTCATAATGAGTAATCTTACTCCCCCTCCGGTGATTTCTCCCACTACCACTCCTAGTACTAGTTCTCCATTGCCCAAAGATCTAAACCCTAAGGTTGTTCAAGAAGCGAGTCCTTCTCCTTCTGAACCTTCAAAGTCTAAACCCAATATCCCTTATCCCTCTAGGTTAAACAAGGCTAAAGTGCTCACCAACGATGACGTTCATGTTTCCAACTTTTTGAAAATGATTTCCAACGTGAATGTTAACATTAGCCTTATTGAAGCACTTGCTCAAATGCCTAAATTTGTGAAGATGTTCAAAGATTTGCTAAATAAGAAAGAAAAATGGTAGAGCTCGTGAACACCCGTTTAAATGAGAATTGTTCCGCGATTCTTCTCAAAGAGCTTCTCGAAAAGCTAGGAGATCCCGGATGATTCCTGTTTCCTTGCTCGTTTCCTCAAATTGATGATTGTATGGCTTTAGCGGATATCGGCGCTACCATCAATCTTATGCCACTCTCGGTATGTAAACAATTATCATTACCCGACCTTGTACCGACTCGCATGACTCTCGATTTAGCTAATAGAACTCTCGCATACCCCGTTGGTATTGCCGAGGACGTTTTTGTTAGAGTTGGTACCTTCACTTTTCTCGTGGACTTTATAGTCGTTGACTATGAGATGGATCCTCGTATTTCGTTAATACTTGGTAGACCATTATTACGATACGGAAAAGCATTAGTGGATGTGGCCGAAGGGGAGTTAATTCTTAGGGTTAGGGATGAACAACAAGTTTTTGAAATAGGAAAAATCACAAACAAATCAAATGGAAAAGAATCGGTCAATATGATTGATGTTCTTAATTATGATAATGAAGAGATTTTTATTAATCCTTTTGGAATTCAAAGTCTAATCAAAATGATTTTGTGATAAACTCATCCCTTCCCTTAGAGCCTCAAATTTTTGAAACTCCTATTTATGATACCTATAGTGATGACACTTCTTCAAGTGATCAAACTATCTTCGGTTTAGACGACCCGTCTTTTGACCCACCCAATTTTGACCCACCTATTTTTGATATACCAATCTTTGATACTTACGATGATGACACTTATTTTGAGTGATCTCATTAACTTTGATGACCCATCCCATGATCTTAATGCACCTCATATCTCTATGAGTGATTCTTCCATGGATACTCCTTTTGACTTCTATACTCCAATTTTAGAAGTCATGACTTTCGAGGAGGATCCTCCACTCTTAAAGATCATTCCTACTTTAGAGAACATTCCATTTGAGGAGGATTTAGATATCTTTCTAAATACCTATTTTCCTCACGAGGATGAGTTTTCCTATGACTCCGATGATACTTATGTTTTCACATCAAGTTTGGAAGAGGACGACTTTCACACTTTGGATTATGATGATATTTTGAGCTTAAATGTCAACACCTCTTTCTATTTTCCCGTTAAGGAACCGGTGTTTGATCCGGGAATAAAGAATTTAGTGCTTTTATTGCAATATCACCATACCACCCTTTCATTTAAAAGATCGTTGCCTAAGGATACCCCACTTTTCTTCGCATGTGTGATTATACCACCTCGGGGTTTATTTCCTTTCGTGATGGAAATTATGTGTTTGACCCAGGTGGATTTTCATGAGTTATTCCTTATATGACTTTGTTTCACCCTCTATCATGGAGAGATCTTCCTCCCTTGGAAATCTCGGTTTTCCCATGATCTTCCCATTTTAATGATGACATTTGGGAAATCGAGTCGAGCTTAATGATAAATAACTCAAGCATCGTATAACTAGGTTAGATTTTTACCTTTTTCCATCCTTTCCACCTTTTTTTCACCTTCACCCATTTCCACCAATAAGTGTAGGGGGGAGCCAAGTAGGTTGTTTGTGTGTTGTGATGTTGTGCGGGGACATGTGCTTTAATGATCCACTTTTGGTGTTTTTGACGCGACCCGTGATCCCGTGTTCCCGTGTACACGGTTTCTTCGATAAGTTTTTTCTATTGTGATTCAATCTTTTATATAAATAAAACGTGAATAAATGTAATCACTTTAGTTGTCTCTTCCTTAGATCGATTTAAACAACGTGCACAATGTCCTAAGTGTAGGAGAGTTCATTCTCCCACATGCTTAAATATTGAGGGCAATGTTTATATTAAGTGTAGGGGGACTTCTATCTAAATTTAGTGGGATTTTCCATGAATTTGACCTCATTTAACCGGAAAATTTAATTTCTCAACGTATTTCAAATTTTTGATCTATTTTGGCCTAGTAGTACTTTACATTTATTTTATTTTATTTTCTTTCATTTTGTCATCGAATCGTATGTATATATTCCATTTCAAGAATAAAGTAAAAAAATAAAAAAATAAAATGGTTTTAACAAGTTTAGACGTCTTTGATATATTAGGCCCGTCGTGAATATTTTGACTCAATCCGAGTTTACTCTAGCTAGTATCCTTAACCATGTATACCTTAATTGGTTTATTAGGCTAAGCATCTACGAGTCTCATTACTTGAGAGTTTAAATTGTGGAGAACGAGAAATGATAGAGTCAATTATAAGTTTTGTATTCTTTCATGAACTTATGTGAGTTAATTATAAGCTTTTTCTCCCATCACTTGTAAATAAATAAATGCAATAAATAAGGTTGTACGATTTAAAAACTTACTTAGCTTCTAGCCCAAAATAGTTTAAAAGTTGCTCGAGATTAATTAGATTTCATAGCCAAGGCATAACATATTGAAGCGGGACGCGAAGATTGGCGTATCCAAAAACGCCCTAACAAGGCATGAGGATACCCGAGTCCAAAAAGGCCCTCACAAGGCATGAGGATTCACTTTTTTAGCTAAAGATCCAAAGATGATGTGAAGATCATTAATCCAAATCAATATGATGGATCAAGACACACGACGAGAAGCAATTACTCCCCTAAAGATCAGGTAGAAGTCTATCCAAAAAGACCCTAACAAGGTATGAGGATAAATTGATCCAAGTCCGAAAAGGAGGCGGATCGTTGAATATCAAAAATCCTAAATAACGAAGAGGATAAATAAAGAAGTCGTGGTCAACATTTGAAGCATCTCATACTCCTAATGAAGATGTATACCAAAATGAAGAGAAGACCATAATTTCAAGATCGTCTCTCAAGATATGAAGTTTGAAGTACATGCCAAATATCGGTCCGAGAAAGGTCTCAAATCGTGAAACGAGTTATGCCAAGATATGAACTTTATGAGGTTTCGAGAAGCTGTTTTAAAAGATTTTGTCCTTTAGCTAAATATTTATTAAATCGTCCTACTTTATTTTCGGCCTAAATAAATTATCGAGATAAGTCAAAAAATGCATCCTCCTGATCATTCAAGACAAAAATAAAATACAAGAGATACACCGTAGGAATAAGGGGGTCTAAGTGATTAATTAAACCACATGAGTAAGTTTTAGTTGTGCTAACTTGTAATAACAATGATCTTGTTTTTATGCTTGGTATGGGGAACCTGAAACTTGAGGGTGATTAACATTCATAACACCAAAGCCCTAATTTAAGTCTTAGATTTCTTTACGACTTTCTTCCATCAAATAATTTCCAAGTTAATAAATTGTTATAAGTTTTGTTTCCTTTAAAGTTTTTATCTTTTCATCGTAGTAGTAATAGTATATCTTAATAAAGGCCATGATGGGTTAATTATGAGAAAAATGTAACTTTTTGCTTTAAAACTATGCATTGCATGGGGTCATTGCAATGGTCAAGTGTAGGGGATTTAATAAGTGTGTAAACACTTATCCTTTTGCCACTAAAATCAAGGAAAAACAAGACCTAATCATGTGTTTAATATCGTAAAAGTCGGAATTACGCGTGGTTTTATGTTTTTGTATGAAATAGGTACAAAAGATCAAAAGGAAAGAAAACACGGGATTTCACGATCAAATATTGAAGAAAAGTCAAGAAAGAGACGAAGACAAAGTCAAAAGACCAAGAGTGTGCCAAAGATCAAGAAAACCGGCAAAATCGATACGACTTTGAAGAAATGATCAAGGAAGCCGAAATCAAGCTTGTTTTAGTGTATTCAATTTTATGAAGATACTTGGGCCAAGTGGGACCCACATTCGGGTTAATGGGCTCAAAAGCCCATTTGGAAGTTATATGTTGCTTGTTAAATAAATACAAGCCCAACAAAGGCCCAAAACTTAATATTGAGACGGATTGAAAGATTATTTGGGCCAAGCCCATTTGGTTAAATAACTAGAGATGGAAGGAGTTATCATTTTGGGCCAAGCCCAATTGTTTACACAAAACTTGGACGGTAAAAGAAAGTTAAAAACTTTCTTGATTAAACTCCCAGTCAAAAGTCTTCCCGGGTCAACCTTCATATTTACTCACTCACCAACCAAACGTTTACCCTCACTCCTCACCGCACGTTTTTATTAAACACACATTTACCCACCCACCACTTATCTACCCATTCGTTAAAAACAATGTCTCCACCTCTTTCTCTCCCAACACAAAAGCAGACACCCCATTTTATTTTACCACTATTCCCCAAAAACCCTAATTAACCTTAGCACAACTTTACCAAAGTAAATTGGGGGTTTTAATTAATACGTGTGATTCACACGTATAGGGTTAATTCCCCCCTTAATCCGGAACATGATACTAGTGGTCCTCAAATCTACATGGCCTTTTTCCCTCTTTTGATTGGCTGTGACAACACCACAACACCAATCCACCAATCTTTATTTGCCACTTCAGCATCAAAGTAACACAAGAAACACATATTACTGCCACGAGGGCGATCCATGTGACCCTTGATGATTCTCAGTCGTTTGATCAAGAAGTGAAGAAAGAGAAGGAAGAAAAGAAGAAAAGAGCGGCCAGGATTGATTTGCTTCCTCAACAAGTTTTCTAGTGTTTCCCTATAAAAACCCCATCAAAGTAATCAGTGTGCACTTTTATTATATTTTTTTTATTTCTGCAAAATTAGATTATAGGTTTATTGTAATTTCTCTTTCAAGTATTGTATCTAATTTTTAATTATTAATGAAAACTTTACTTATAGTTTAAATCGTGTCTCTTTTTATTTAAAGTTATTTGCAATTTATATTTATTCTAAATTTGGATTAAATAATATAAAGTAAAAGTGGTTGGCTATTTTCCCCTACTGGGAAAATTAAATCTGTTCCGAAAAGGTGTTTTTGGTGCAAGCCGTTAGGTTTGTGATTTGATGATGTTTGGGTGAAAAGTGGAGCTAGATTCGGTTCATAAAGGGGGTTCAGCGCCCACCTTCTTCCCAAAGGTTTTCGCAGAAGGTTTTACTTTCTTTTAATTTTTGTTAAATTTAATTTTTGTTTAATAAATATGCTGGTGTAGTTAATGTTATTAGAATCTGCTTTATTTTTGGTTTTATCTGCTTGAGTAGTTAAGCTTCTTTCTGTTTTGTTTAAGTTTTGTTTGGATCTGCCTATTTTGTTATCTGCTTTTTGTTATTTAATCTGCTTAGCTTTGATTAAGTTTTTGTCACTTTTGGGTTTGAGTTTCATAGGATCTGCTTTTTAGCTTTTCTGCTTATTGTCTTAAGTTTTGTTTAAAGATTTTGGTTTTGAGTTGCTTATATCTGCTAGTGTTTGGATCTGCTCTTTTGCTTATTCGATTTAGCTTATCTGTTTTTTTGGTTTTGTTTATTAGATTTCAGTTTGCTTGTTGTCAGTTCTATCTGCTTATTTAGTTTTGATTAATTAGTTCAAGTTGTATTGCTTATTTTCAGTTTTAGTTTCATCTGCTTAATTGCTTGGCTATTGTGCTTATTTGGTCTTTTTATTTTGCTGATTTGTTAATGCAACAGGCCCATTTGGTCTGTATGTTTAAACTGCCAAAAAATTAATTTCCTAAAATATTAAAAAAATAAATAGCAAAAATTGTCCATCAGGGGACTCGAACCCCTGGCCACCAGCTCAACAACCCATAGCTTAAACCATCTCGTCTAGTAATTCATTTGTGTTTAGTTACTAGTTATTTTATTAATATAGGTTTTATCAAATTTAGCTGTCAGATTTAATAAATAGTTTTAATTCAAATTTTTGTTTAATTAATTTTAAATATAAGTTTTTAAAAATTTTCTTTTATTAAGTTTAAAAAAAGATAAAACAAAAAATAAATATTTTATTACTTTTATAAAATTTAATTATTTTTAAATTTAGTTAAAAAAATTTTATAGATTTTATATAAAATTAGCTTTTAATTAATTTAGTTTTATTTTAAAAATAGTTTTAAATAGATTTCTTTTACATTAAAAGTTTTAGTTACATAAAATTAATTAGATTCAAGTTTTATTTTAAATTAGTCTTCAAATTTATTTTAATAGTTTTAAATTAGTTTAATTAGTTTTAATCAAGTATTATTTCTTTTAATTAGATTAATTAGTTTTTTTAATAATATTAAATAGTTTTTAATTTTTTTTAAATACCAAAAAGAGTTTTAGTTACCAAAAACAATTAATCCATGTTAATTAGATATCAATTCGAGTGAGTCGAGGAAAAACGAACGATAATTGATTGAAAAATTCAAATATTACCAAGTATAATAAATAAGTCAGAGATGGTACTGAAATTTGGTGGCTTGATTTGTACATGGCACAACAGAATAAGTATACCCTTGGAAATCTACCTTGAATTACTGAGGCTAAATTCAGAAATTATGCATGAGTCGTGTGTCTTGACTCATGTCCTGGGAACCATACGTGTGACATGTGTCTTGACTGATATCTTGACATGTGTCTACAATACATATTCATGAGAGGATGTGTCTTGACGGATGTCTTGACATACAACAAGGAATCATAATTAAAAATGGTGGTTAAAATTCCAGAATTGGCCTCGTATTGCTAAAAGAAAACTAAATGATAACTGGCATAAAAACTGAGAGGATAATGGCATGGAAATGAAATAATAGTGTCTGGTGGATGAAGTATGTTTCAGTCGGGTGGTTCCGATCTATCGCCTTCATCCTTGTCTTGTTGGATTTTTAGGTATGTGAATAGCAATAACATGGTAAACAACATCTTGTAAAAGATGTCATGTGAGAAAATGCCAGAGGTAAATGGGAATCGTCTAACGAATGCTTATGGAGTATTGTAGGTGAAATACACATAGACTACGACACATGGAATACACGTGGAATATGGTACTTGGAATACTATATGTGGGGTTCATGTGAAATACATATGAGATGATCGATGTGGTATCAATCATCTGACACGATTTAAACAAAAAGAAAACTCATTTAAATGGTCAGGAAACCGAACTGAGTGAGGGATATGATAGTCTAGCAATTTTAGCATAGACGTCGTTCTTTTTGCATAAAGGAACACTAAAAGGATGGTTAAACAAAATTCAACGATGGTTTGCATGAAAGCATGATTAATGAAAACCAACCATGACTATCATAAAAGTTTGATTAAATGAAATTCATATATGTCTAGCATGAAGCATTAACAACATGAGGAACCATGAGACAAAATTAACATAGAGGACTATGAAAATTTAGTCATCATGAAGGTAAGGTTAACCATGATAGTATGACAACCAAATTGACATACGGAAACGTAATAATAATTGAGGGTATATGAAATGTTATGACTGTTACGAAATAAACTTGAGAATTGATGGTGTGGATCACTATGAATCGTTTAGTAATGCAAAACAATGCAACCTAAATGCTAATTCTAACATAATATGATATGACATAAACATAATGGATGCATGAAAAAGTATATAAAGTATGAATCAGTTTATTATGCATGAAAACAGTTTAAAAAATGAATGTGTTAGAAATACGTTTTTAACGTATATTAGAAGTATCGGTCACTCCACGTTATTATTTAATGTTGTATAGCTCGTAGTAGTTTTATTGCTTATTTAGTTAAGTAAACCGGTTCATGGGCTTGTCATGAACCGGCCCAAGCCCATTAGAGGCTTGGAATATAAATACCCCTTTCCACCTTGGAAAGGGGTTGGTTGTTGGTTTTGTTTCACATACATTACATTGAATAAACACAAGTTCTCTCTACTTTCTCTCTCTAACTTTATCTCTCTAGAAACACATCAACCCACTTCATAGGTTCATAGATTATCACTTTTCTTCAATTGGTATCAAGAGCCATGGGGTGATTTAAGGTAGGATTAGTGTTGTTTTTTTTGTTTTTGAATGTATTAGTGTTCTTTAAGGAAAATCAACCTTGAATCTTGTTATTTTTGGTGTTTTTGTTGTTGGGATTAGTAGATAAGGGTTGGGTTTAGCTTATTTTGGTTGAAATCACAAAACTTTTGGTTGTTTTTGGTCAAAATCGGATTAAAACTCGTTTGGTCTAAGAAAAATCAAGAAAAGTCGGCTATTTTACTGTTTCTGCCCAGAATATTCCGAACCAAAGGTTTATTCCGAACCAATTGGTTATTCCGAACCAGTTGGTTATTCCGAACCAGTTGGTTATTCCGGACCAGTGGTTTATTCCGAACCAGACAGTTATTCCGAACCAGTCAAGTATTCCGAACCAGACAGGTATTCCGAACCAGTCAAGTATTCCGAACCAAAGGTTTATTCCGAAACAGTTGGATTTTCCGAACCAGTTGGATATTCCGAACCAGTTGGATGATATTCCGAACCAGAGAGTTATTCCGGATCAACTACTTATTCCGAACCAACCAATTATTCCGAACCAAGGCATTATTCCGAACCAAGGTATTTTTCACATTAAGGTACTTATTCCGAATCAACTTAACTATTCCGAATCAAGGGTATTTTGCAAGTTTTTTCGACGATTTTTAGTGGATTTAATCTTGGGTTTTTACACACGCTTTACTTCAACAACACAACACAATTCACAACCTTACGTCACTGCTCGATCAACCGATAATCTTTGAGTCTTTAAGTGATCAAAATGAATCCTAAGTCAGTCATGCCTCAAATGACGACACTTACGGATATCTCAGCCATCACGGGAAACGATAACCGCCCTCCACTGCTCATCAAAGAAGTTTTTGAAGCATGGCAAGGCCGTATGTTATCTTACATCAAGAGTAAACCGACATATGGGAGACTTATGGTCAAGTCAATACTTAAGGGTCCACTTGATCCTGGTACTATCACTGTTGAAGGTGTGACTCGACAAAGGGAATTTGAAGAACTTACACCTGAAAACCAACTCATTGCTGATGCAGATGAAAGGGCTCTTCAAGTTATCAAACAAGCTCTTCCACATGACATCTATCGAATGGTAAGTAACATGACAATTGCAAAAGAGGTATGGGAACGGTTACAAGTTCTGCTGCAAGGTATGTCTCTAAGTAAGCAGGAACGTGAGTGTCAGCTGTATGACTTGTTTGATAGGTTTTGCTACAGTCCAGGGGAGACGCTTCACGATTACTACTTCAGATTCACGACTCTCATGAACGATCTAGGTGTCTACAATCTTAATATTTCTCAATTCCAAGTTAACACAAAGTTTGTGAATACCTTACCTCAAGCTGAATGGGGTGAGTATATTACGGGGTTGAAGTTAACAAGGGATTTGCATAAGTCGAATTTGGATCAACTCTATGCTTATCTTCAGCAGCATGAGAAACATGTAATCATGCATCGTGCGTCTCGAGGTATGTACCCTGACCCGTTAGCTTTGATGGCAAATCATCCTCGAATGTCATATAACAACGCTCCGTATATCATGGGAAGCCAAGCCTATCATCCTTCTCCATACGTGACGCCGAGCTTTCCCCAATACTCGATTCTGCCTCAGCCACCCACCTCATATCAGCAGCAGTATCGGTTCAATGCACCAGTGTCTCAGGGAGGATATCAAGCATCACAATATGATCATCCGTATGATCCACAGCACCCATATTTACCAACAAGCAGTGCTCTTTATGCTCAGTCATCGTACTCTCCATACAAAGAACCTGAAGCATATTCACCAAGCTATCCTCAATACATAGGTACTTCATCTAGTACTTATGCAGCTCAGCAGGACCAAGCAATGTATTGCGACAATGATGAGGTTCCCATTCCTCAATTCCAACCAGGAACTGATCCAGCTGAAGTGTTAGCTACTATGTCTGCCTATATCACAAGAACTTTGAGCAAGCGAGGATATCGAGGCCCAGCTCCGACTAACAATCAGTTGAGGAACTCGTCAACAAGCTACAATCCAAGATGGCAGAGTCATGGTCCAGCCACTTCAACCATATTAGGGGAGACCTACCACATCCAACTCCAATGCACGCATGGTCAATCCTCCTCCACCGGTCAACACTGCTCCAATGGTTAACACTGCTCCAAGGGCTAATTCCAAAGGTAAGTTGTGAATGATCACATGTTATAACTGCAAGGAAGAAGGTCACATGTCAAGGGATTGCAAGAAGCCTAGGAGGAAAAGGGATGATCAGTGGTTTGCTGAGAAGATATATTTGGTGAATGCTCAAGCAAGAGGTCAAGAGCTTGATGAAGAAGAGTTGGCATTTCTTGCTGACCCTGGTATTGCGGAACATGAAGTCATCTCTACACAAAATGTAGCATACCAAGCCGATGATTTGGATGCTTATGATTCAGATTGTGATGAACTTCAAACTGCTCAAGCCGCTCTCATGGCAACCATCTCCAAGTTTGGGCCCGATCAGATAGCCGAGGTACCTACCAATACCATTGCAAATAGTATTGTACCATATCAAGTTGGGCAAGTTGGTACCTATACGAATGAGTATGCGGTGGTGAGTCCTTCAAATGAGGAGACAAACAATGATAGCAATATCAATGCAAGTCCCCAGACTTTGACTGAATCACAACCGGGCCCCATTTCGCATATGAATCTTCATGCTCAACAAGATTTGGTAACGGTTCCTGCACATCTGCTTAGTGAAATGAATACTGCCCTATTAACTACACTAGACACAAATAGGAATTTTTCATCTGAGCTTGCTTTGTGCAAAGAAAAGGTTCAAACTTTGGAACAAGTTCCGTCATCCACTACTTTAACAAATCTCGAATATGATCATTTTAGAAACAAGCAAATGAATCACTTGCAAGAAATAGAAAACTTAAGAGCGAATTTATCTAATGAACTTAAGGAAAAACAGTTAGTGGTCACTAATTTTCATAAACTTCAAACGGATTTAGAAATACTCGAATCTAAAAAGACTGAAGTGGAAATTAATGCAGCTAATCAGATTAAGAAGTTAGATTATTTGCTGTTAAGACAATACGATGCCTCTCAACTAGTGCACCTATTTGAATCATCGTTAAGAAATTTAGACTTATCGCGTCAAAAAGACCTTCCCCCTAATCCATGGTATGCTAGACAAGCTTTTAAGCATAATCCAAGACTTATGATGCAACCAAATTAGGACTGGCCTTAGAACCGATAATTATTTTCGAGGGTAATAAGTATAAGGGTCTAGTTGAAGATGAACGGTCATACATTTGTTCAAAATATCCCCAATGCGATTATTTTAAAATGAACAAAGAGGTTGCCAAAACTGATTTTAGAGTTCGATTTCATATGGATAAAGATCTCATTACTACACCAACCTACATGTTAACTGAAGGAAACCCTAGTATACTTCCTACACTTGTCAAAAAGGTTGAACCTAAGGAAATTCCAAAGGATCTTCCTCCTGTTAGCTCTGTATTGATCAACCTCCAAGAGATTGATAAATACTTTGCTAATTTTGACAAGGTCATCTTGGAATGTACGACTCAAATGGCCTAAACGCCGGAGAATGGTCTTTCGAACACATGAACGAGGTGTTTAGGACTGAGATCAAACCGTTTGTCGCAAATCTAAAAAGAAGTTATGGAACTTTGTGTGAAAATCTTAATTTCGAAATTAAGGAAGTTCAAAAAGTGTTTTATGAAATAGACACCACATATGAGCTACAATTAATTGAGAAAGAAAAGATTTTATCCGAGTATGACGATTTCTTGTGCCAAGTGATTTCGTGTGATGTGCTTAAAACTGTGAACGTTAATTATTCGTTTGAGCTTATATCTGTTGTGAATAACTGTGATGCTGTGAATAAATCTGATGATGTGCATGATCTCTCTGTAAATATTGTTGAGACTGTAAATGAGGTAAATAATCATTCTTGTCACGAATCTAACGCTGCATTTTTAAAGCCTCAAGATTCTTACAACTTACTTGCAAAACGTTTTGTTCAACTTGAAAAGCATTGTATATCTTTAGAATTAAAACAACAAACTCAAGATGAGGATCTTTTGGTAAAAAATGTTTCTCAAAATTTTTGTGAAGACAGCGTTGAGATGAGTGACAAGATGATTGAAATAGTTAAGACTTTAGAGGAGGAGATTATGAGTTTAAAGAGAGAATTATCATCGAAAGAGAACTTAGAATTGGAACTAGAGGCTGCAGAGTCTAAAAACCAGTTTTTGGAAGCTAGACTGACCGAAGTTCTAGGGGAGATGGATCGTGCGAGACAGGGAATTTCCTCTATTTATGGTTCATTAGAAGAAAGGTTCGCTTTTAATGCGACACAACAACAATTTTATGTTGAACAACTGAACCAAAAGTGTGAGGAAATCTCTGACTTAAATATCCAACTCATTGACAAGAACATGGTTTTGGCCGAGTTAAAGGAGACACTTCTTCTCACCCGACAAGAAGTTGTTGATAACTCAGCTACTAACTCTGCACCATCCACTAGTGCTCCAACAACCGATTTAGTGGTGTTTTACAAGAACCCGTACCACAAGCATAATCCGGATACTTACGATGTGTATATGATGAATGCCATTAAGCACGTAGACCTTGTTACGGATATTTTAGATGATCTTTATGCCTTAGATCCCTCAAATAGCTACTATTATTCAGCTCATGCATATATTCAGCGAGTTCAATATTGCTTAGCAAATTTGCAATACATAGGAAAACCGGGTTCTGCACCACTCAATAATAGGCCCATTGCTGTAACGCCACTCAACAAGACTCCAGGAGCAAAACCGTCGTTGACACCATCAGTTAAGGCACCTATAAAATCTGTTGCTAACATTCCCACTTTGCCTTCTACAGGAATAAAAGAGTCTGCTAAGGCTAAAGGATCACAAGTCAAGAAATATAAGATCAAGCCCTCCACTAGTAGCACAATCAAGAAGAAAGTAGAAGCCCAACCTAGGACTATTATTTCAGATTTAAATAAAAAGAATCATGTAGTTAAAACTAAAAGCTCTGCGCCTGTACAGCAGCCCAAACCATTCGTGAATTCTAATTTGACATGTTGGAATTGTAATGAATGCATGTTTTCTCAACGTCATGATTTGTGTCTTATTGATCACGTGAATGAAATGAATGCAATTAGGAATAATGTTGAATGGAAACCAACTGGGAGAACTCGTTCCCAAGTTGGATTGCAATGGCGTGCCACTGGTAGGACCTTTACATTAGATGGAAATATGTGCCCTTTAACTAGGAATGCATCCATTGAGGTTAGGTCTGAACGTCCTTTAAATAGGCCCGTTAGCACTAAAGTATGGAAACCGCGCCCTTTAGTTAGGTCTGCTCCCACTATAGTGCCTATCAGTGAAGAAATACCTCAGGATTTAAGCCAACTTGACTCTACACCACCCATTAGGAAGAAGGTTAGGAAGCCTAAGAAACCTAAGGTTAGCAAATCTAAGATTATTAAATCTGTACCTGCTAATGACAAGGATCTTTTAGATTCCGAAACCTATACGTTGTCCTCGTCTGGTGATATTTTCAGGTGGTCCAAATCATCCTCTGGTATTTGGACTCCGGTTGTTCGAAGCATATGACCGGAGATCGCTCGATGCTCCGATGTTTCGTCAGCAAGTTTCTTGGAACGGTTAAATTCGGTAATGATCACATTGCAAAGATAATTGGGTATGGTGAATATCAGATTGGGAACGTAACGATTTCAAGGGTATACTATGTTGCGGGATTAGGTAATAATTTATTTTCAGTAGGACAGTTTTGTGATTCCAACCTGGAGGTTGCCTTTCGACAGCACACTTGTTTCATCCGCAACTTGGAAGGAAAAGATTTGTTGAAGGGTTCTCGTGGTGCAAATCTCTATACTCTGTCTCTTCAAGACATGATGGCCGCCTCTCCAGTATGTGTTCTCTCCAAGGCATCTAAGACCAAGTCATGGTTATGGCATCGCAGATTATCTCATCTTAATTTTGATGCTATTAACAATTTGGCTAAAAACGAATTAGTTCGTGGTCTTCCAAAGCTCAAATTTCACAAGGATCATCTATGTTCCGCGTGTTCCATGGGGAAAAGCACTAAGAAAGTATACAAGCCCAAAGCTGAAGACACCAATCAGGAAAAACTTCATCTTTTGCATATGGATCTGTGTGGACCAATGCGTACCGAAAGTGTGAGTGGTAAGAAATTCATTCTTGTCATTGTGGATGATTTTACAAGGTTTACATGGGTTAAATTTTTGCGTACAAAGGATGAAGCACCGCAGGTTATCATTACTTTCCTAAAGTTCATTCAAGTACGCTTAAATACAACTGTCCGCCGTATCCGTACCGATAATGGAACTGAGTTCGTTAACCAAACTCTTCGTAACTACTATGAAGAAGTTGGTATTTCACATGAGACATCCGTTGCACGTACTCCACAACAAAACGGTGTCGTTGAAAGACGAAATCGTACGCTTATGAAAGCTGCTAGGACTATGCTTATTTATGCGAACGCACCGTTATATTTATGGGCAGAAGCTGTATCAACCGCATGTTACACCCAAAACCGCTCTATCATTCGCAAACGCCATGGCAAAACACCTTATGAGCTTTTACATGATCGCAAACCCGACGTCTCATTTCTTCATGTGTTTGGTGCTCTTTGTTATCCAAACATTAATAGTGAGAATTTGGGCAAACTACAACCGAAAGCTGATATAGGTATTTTTATTGGTTACGCACCGACTAAGAAAGCATACCGAATTTACAACCGTCTTCTTGGTAAGATTGTAGAAACTATGGACGCGGATTTCGACGAGCTGACAGCGATGGCTTCTGAGCAACGCAGCTCTGAACCCGCGCTTCATGAGATGGGACCCGGTGCTATCAGTTCCGGATTAGTTCCCAATAATCCTACTCTTGCATCATTTATACCACCAACTAGGCCACAATGGGATAAACTATTTCAACCATTGTTTAATGATTTCTATGATCCCCCAAGTGAAGAAGTTCCAGTAGCACCTGCAGTGATAGCTCCAATTCCTGAAGTTGTTGCTCCAGCTCATGAAGCTTCTCCAAATGCATCTTCAATTGAAGTTGAACCAGATGCACCCACTCCAGGAAATTCTCAAACAACGACACCTGAATCTTCACCCGTAATTGTGCCTAATGATGATGCAGAAGAGGATACTGTTGATCACGATTTGGAATTCGCACATCTACAAGAGCTTCCATTCTTTGGTATACCGATACCTGATGATCCATCAGCCGCGTCTACTTCAGAAGAAGCTCCTACAACCGTTCACTCCAGACCACAAAGGATTGAAAACCACAGCACCAAATGGACAAAAGATCACCCAATTAGGAATGTTATTGGAGATCTCAATCGACCAGTCTAAACACGCCATCAGTTACAAGAGAGTGCACTCTACTGCTACTTTGATGCATTTCTCTCAGAAGTTGAACCTAAAAACTGGCAACATGCAATGACTCAATCATCTTGGATTGAGGCCATACAAGAGGAACTAAATGAGATTGAAAGACTTGAAGTATGGGAATTAGTTCCTCTCCCTGATAAGGTTAATCTCCTTACTTTGTTGTGGGTTTATAAGGTTAAACTTGATGAAACGGTCGGAGTTTTGAAAAATAAGGCTAGATTGGTTGCTAGAGGATATAAACAAGCCTTGGGTATAGACTTTGAAGAATCTTTTGCTCCGGTAGCTAGGTTGGAGGCTATTAGACTATTCCTTGCGTACGCCGCTCATATGAACATGATCGTCTATCAGATGGACGTGAAGACGGCATTTTTGAATGGTGAACTAAGGGAAGAAGTTTATGTGAGTCAGCCGGATGGGTTCGTCAGCACGGAGTTTCCTAACCATGTGTATAAGCTTAAGAAGGCTCTCTATGGGTTGAAGCAAGCTCCACACGCGTGGTATGACCTCCTGTCAACATATCTCATCTCGGAAGGCTTCTCCAAAGGCAAGGTGGACCCGACTCTGTTTATTCTCAAGGAAGACGACGACATGATACTGGTACAAATTTATGTTGATGATATAATATTTGCTGCCTCTAACATTGAATTGTCCAACCGTTTTGAGAACATTATGTCCACACGCTTTAAGATGTCAATGATGGGAAAATTTTCGTTTTTCTTAGGATTGCAAATTTCTCAAAATCCCAGAGGCATCTTTATTAATCAATCCAAATATTCTCTAGAATCATTAAAGAAATATCATTTCGAGAATTGTGACCCCGTGGATACTCCAATGGTGGAGAGATCCAAGTTAGATGAAGATAGGGATGGGACTATTGTCGATCCGAAACTTTACCGTGGAATGATCGGCACCCTTCTCTATCTGACTGCTAGCAGGCCAGATTTGCAATTTGCTGTGTGCATGTGTTCCCGGTATCAGGCTCGGCCTACCGAAAAGCACTTACATGTAGTTAAAAGGATCTTTTGGTATCTCAAAGGAACACTTCATCGTGGTCTGTGGTATCCGAAAGACTCCTCTATTGCGTTAGTATCATATGCAGATGCAGATCACGCTGGGTGTCAAGATACTCGACGTAACACTTCTGGATCATTGCAAAAGGCAGAAAAGCGCTGCAATATCAAGCACGGAGGCTGAATACATCGCCATGTCCGGTTGTTGTGCTCAAATCCTTTGGATGCGGTCACAATTAACTGACTACGGTCTAGGATTCAACAAGATCCCGATGTACTGCGATAACAAGAGCGCCATTGCCCTTTGCTGCAACTATGTTCAACACTCCCGGGCCAAGCACATTGACATCCGCTACCATTTCATAAAAGAGCAAGTGGAAAATGGAGTGATCGAGCTGTATTTTGTCACTACTGAGTATCAGCGGGCGGATAACTTCACAAAAGCCTTAGATCAAACACGAATGGAGTTTTTGATCGACAAGCTTGGAATGAAATCCTTCTCACCAGCGACTCTCAAAGAGTTGGCAGAAGAATCAGCAGAATAGTCGTGGTAAACTATTCGTGCGTATCCTTTGTTCGTGATCATGTATATTATCGTACATACATAAACCACAAAAAGAAAAAGAGAAAAATATAAAACCTATAAAAACCATAAAAAATATAAAACCAAGAAAACCCAAAAAGATTTTTGTTTTTAAATCGGGCATGTCTTTTAGTACGGTAATATTTACGGCCTTAGAAATGTTGATTAATATTCACACGGTGCCGTAAATAGAGTCCGTATAAAAGTTCAACGTTTTTTAAAACATGCCCATAATGGCTTGTAGTTATTTCAGACTACAACCCGCTTTTCGCATTAAAGTCACGTATTTCCTTGGAAAACGTTGGCTCACAACGGGAATTAATTTTCTCGGGCATGGTTTACAAGCCAAACCGTGCAAAGGGATCAAGTTTACTTTATAACTTGGTCTAACACGACTTAGTGTACGCTTCAGTACATTATGTTGTTTAGATAAGAGAAATCTTGTCGCCACCACGAATAAATCTTTCCATAACATCAATCGGCAAATGTTTTCAGCATCATGTGCCTCGTTAAACAATGACTACCGCTCTTTCAATAGAACACGGGTGATCGTTTAAGGGGGAGTAAATGTTAAATCATCTTTGTCATCAAAACGGTCTTCGAGGAAAATTAATTAGCTAAGTATTTATTGCTTGCAATTGCTTTGGTTCGTCTTGTATTCATTCTTGAGTTGTTCGTGCATAAGTTAAGCATGTGTGATTGGTTAAGGTGGTTAAGGTTAACGGTTAGAGTGTTTAAGTTTAACGATGGTTAACGAGTGTTAGTAACTAAAAACAAAGAGAAAAGAAAAGCTAAAAAGGAAAGGATTTAAAACACAAGGGGTCAAAAGTAACAAGAGGTGAAATTTGACCAAGTCAAATCCCACCCCCACCCGTCTTCCCTCTCTTCTTTCTTTTTCTTCTTTTCCTGTTATTTTTAGCCGCCATTAACAAACACAAAAACACACACACGAAGCAATTAAGATCGTTCAATCCTTTCTCATTCAATATCTAAGGTATTTAATCGTCTAATTTGTTTCATTTCTTGTTTTTAATCCATCTAATTAATCCAGTTAATTAGCCGGTTAATTAAAATTGACCGAAATTAGGGGATTGGTTTAATTAGCTCTAATTAGCTAAGTTTTTTGTGGGTTTTACTCGGAATTAGCTTAGAAACATGCTAGATGCCTTTAGATTGCCTTAAACACACGAATTAGCTTAAATTAATCTAATTTAGATTAAGTTTTGATTATTCCGAATGAGAGGTGTATTCCGAATGAGAGGGGTATTCCGAATGAGAAGCATATTCCGGATGAGACGTTTATTCCGGATGATACAATTATTCCGGATGAGACGTTTATTCCAGATGAGACGTTTATTCCGGATGAAGCAATTATTCCGGATGAGACATTTATTCCGGATGAAGCATTTATTCCGGATGAAGCACTTATTCCGAATGAACCATTTATTCCGGATGAAGCAATTATTCCGGATGAGATGGTTATTCCGAATGAGGTGATTATTCCGGATGAGATGATTATTCCGGATGAGATAATTATTCCGGATAAGATGATTATTCCGGATGAGATGAATATTCCGAATGAGATGAATATTCCGAATGAGATGATCTTTGCATGTTTAAGTGTTTGAATGTTTTTAATGCTTTAAGGGTTTATGTCATATGCTTAGGTATAAAATTCATAATGATATGCATATCTGTATGTATCAACTTTTATGTTTTATCTTAAGCAGAAACAATGACAAACCCAACCGTGCAACAAATTCAAGATAACAAAGCAGCAGCAATCGAAAAAGCCAAAACCCTCCCGGTCATTCCAAACAACTTCAGGCTGAAGGAGATTACTCACACCAAGCACTCTGGGTTCAAGGTAGGTTCAGCCATTCTTGATAATACACCTTTCAAGAATGCGCTAAGAGAGAGTGCTTCGGTGCCATTTGAGTATATGTACGAATTTTGGGCAACCAAAGAAAAGAGGTCAAACAAGATCACGTTCTCCATCGACAACAAGCAGCAGACTCTCACCATTGCTGACTTCCGCAAGATCTTTGGCTTTCCGGAGTGTCCCAAAGGATCCAAATTCTCAGCCAACCCGACGAAGAGCGAACTCTTGGAGATGTTCACAGCCATTGGAAGTGCGGATCTACGTGTAGTGTCTGACTTCACAACCGCCAAAGTGCGTCACTTTGGAGATTGATGAAAATGCCCCTCCACAGGCTTGGATCACGGCAGCCATGATAGAAATGCTGCTACTGCACAATCAATTCCCGGTACATCTGTTCCTAAGTCTATACCTTTTACCACTAACCCTGCTAGTTCTTTGGTTGATACTGTGATTGCAGAACCAGTCTACACTCCTCCGCAAAATGAACCGGTATCTGCAGCTCCCGAGCCAAGCACACGAGACTGGGCTGACACATTGGAGATTGATGAAAATGCCCCTCCACAGGCTTGGATCACGGCAGCTGCTGCGTTTGATCCAATCACGGACGCTGATAGGGACATTCTGTATCTCCGAATCCGAAGCCCGATCGAATTGTGCGCATTTTGGGCTCATGAGTTCCAATCGTCAGTCACTCCATCATTGGTGAAGAGAGCGCTGTAGGACAAGAGAATTCTCTCCAAGACTAGATTGAGTCGAATGGAGTACGAATATTATGCAGATGAAATCCTGAAAGCCTTAAACACACCTCAAAGGCCAGGACTTCATGAATCAGAAAGGTCTCCACCTCCACTTGATCCTAGTCAAGACAATCAGATTGCTCTGGATTTCTTCATCACATATGATCTCGATTATCTTCTCAAGGGGTCATCTAAGTATGAAACTTCCCTGACTGTACTCAAAGCTGCCAATTGGGGCACAATACCTTGGATCGAGGAAAGGGTAAACCGTCTCTGGGTCGCACAGGTAAACCGCAAATACGATATGTATGCTGCAGTAGGTGCCTCACGTTGGGACGAACGCTTGCGAAGGGCGTACAGAGGTTGTTGCACATTTAACTCTGGAAGCAACGTCAAATCCAATCTTCGCATCACAAGCATTTTGGGAGTGAAGGTTTCACCTAAAATGGCTATCCTCACGTGTCGGAGATTAAACTCAAAAGGGAGGATGACAGGGAATGTGTAATACAACAAGGTGACTTCTCCCTCATTCGTCTGGAAGACATCGAGGACATTTTGCTTCACTTAACCCGTGATCAGATAACTCATATCACTCGTGAAGAAAGTATCGCGTTGAACACAGCACTTCGTATGTTTACACGAAGTGTTGTAATCAAGAAACGAGTTGAAGATTTTCAAATGGGCGTTGAAAGTTACCAACGGAAGCTCAACATGACCCGGCCAATGAACAATGTTTTACCTGAGCATGTCAACCGATGTCCATACACTGGTACCACCGTTCCGATTCATGGGATTTTCTACCTAAACAGTCGGGGTATAATGAAGTTCATGCGGATAGGTGAGCTTCATAATTACAGTGATGGGACACTCCTGAACGTCAGAGGTAAATTGGAACGTCTCAACAATAAAGAGATGTTACCTGAAGTGATTGAGGATTGGCATCCGGGTCTTCAGAAGATGTCTTCATATGTGATAAGTAAGATCGATGAAAAGCTCCGTGACCGTCGATTGCACAGGAGCTTGGAAAGATTTGTTGGTGGCCGACCATATGGAGTGCACTACAGGTTACTGCAACGATCCATCTAATGGGTCGTACACATCAGGTCCACTTCATATTGGTCTTTTAATTGTGAATATGTAAATTTGTGAATATTGCTTTTGTGGCTTGATGTAGTGTTAAGGTATGATAATTTTTCAAGAATTTCTCACGAGATTCTAAATCTTTCAAAATCTGTCATACTGAAGCACTACAACTAACCCTTATTAGTTTAAGGGGGAGCACTAATATGTTCTATGGCCAAACGTTAATTTCATTTTTACCCAAAGACCGATAAATCCATTCAATATCCCAAATATTAATGGTTAACATTTTGGATAAGGGGAGAAAATGGGATTAAGGAGACTTAAATGATACTTGGCTAAAAGATGAAAAAGACTTAACGATAATCCATCTTAATATGTGTAAAGCACGTATTAAGGGGGAGCGTTTTTGATGAACAAAACACTTGATGTACCAAATTTTTGATTTTAATATCACAAGTACCTCAAGTGATTTTCAAGGATTTTTCATGGAGATTAAACCTTCCCAAAACACACTTATTTCACGACGGATATGGTGACAAAAGGGTGGTAGGAATAGGTTTTAGTCCTATGATTCATCAAAGCCGATGAAATCTTCACAAGGAAAAATTCCCTAGATTAGAATTAGAAGTCCTAGGAAAGATGGAGAAAGATTGTGAATGTAGCTGAATGCCGACCAAGTACTTAAGCTAGCACTGGAACAATCACAACAAGGTGCTAGTGATGACGTATTGGTAAGCATTGAAGGGGTTGAAGAATGAAAAAGAAATGTAAAGATAAAGGGTGTAAAGAAAGAAGCCCTCCTTACAACTTAGGACAGACACCGGGTCAACACATCTATTGATTGGGATCATTTTAAATGATTCTCAATATTGAAGACAAGATATCATGGACCCAGTGATGTCATGCACAACCCTTCCCAGCTAACTCAAATATCTCTCAAAAGATATTTGTTTTAATCACACGGAGATCAACACGTTTCTATTGGTTTATTCACTCCGAATAGACTGATATTGAATAGGTGGCACTCCTCTCCAGCCATCGCTCACTAAATCAAAACGCACTATCGAGTCTAGAGCCACGAGATCATCAAAAGTCTCATTAGGACACTTTCCATTTATTCCTTACTTCTTCATACACTGTGAAAAGTAAGAGATTTTTATGAGTCCTACGCAATATTCTTGTAATATCGCCAGAACATCCGAGTGATACGCAAGTATTACAATGAAGATGGAAATCCTGCTTGAGCCAACATCAAACAAGCTCATGGTAGGTGACACGTGTGGTTTCTTTAGAAACCAAGCTTGTGAAAACTGGAAAGAAACAGTAGTTTAACTCTTAATTGAACTTAAACTCGTTCCAGGCCTCTTCGCATTTTCGTAAGATCTTGCCAGAAAACTCAGAGTGACATCATTAAATGTTCACAGTGACGAGTGGAAATCCTTCTAGTGTTAACATCAAACAGCACTTGGTAGGTGACGTGCAAGATTCTATACGAATCAAGCTCGTGACAACTGGAAAGCAACAATGGTGAAAATCTTAATTGAAATTCACTTGTTCCAGGTTCATGTATTGACGGCTTCAATCACAAAGATAATTTATTATCCAAGTGATCACTCTTTATGTTCGCAGTCAGGCTTAGTGACGGTCGAATAAAGAGAACGGGTTTACCCGCGAAATCCTGTTAGGAAGTTACTTAATTGAAACTATCCGTCACAGGTACGATATCTAATATCGTCCAACGGTCTTCACCGACCGGAGGTAGAATGCTACCGTTTAAGAATGAAATGTTCTAAGCCATTTCACTCGTGTCTTGATATGTTGCGGCATTTGAAGACGGTGGCGTTGCGGTGTACCAGCTGAAGTCGTTCCCACATGCTTATGTTTTCCTGCACCAAAGTTCAGCAAAATTCAAGAAAGTACAAAATGAAGTCTTCCGCTGTACCAAACTTTGAAGCTTTCAAGAATTCAACGAAAACATAAGTGTGTGGAACATGGAGTCACGAGGAGGCAAGTTTCACAAGAAGGCAAAGAACGCACATGAATGGTCAAAAGAACAATGCTCTCAAGCCAAAACCGAAAAGATCAAATTCAACATATTCACATCAAAAGAAAAAGACTACGAGCTGAAGAACGAAGACTTAGTATAGTATGCTAGGTTTATAACTTTGTTGGAGTGACCTTCCTTAGGGGGAGATTGTTAGAAATACGTTTTTAATGTATATTAGAAGTATCGGTCACTCCACGTTATTATTTAATGTTGTATAGCTCGTAGTAGTTTTATTGCTTATTTAGTTAAGTAAACCGGTTCATGGGCTTGTCATGAACTGGCCCAACCCCATTAGAGGCTTGGAATATAAATACCCCTTTCCACCTTGGAAAAGGGTTGGTTGTTGGTTTTGTTTCACATACATTACATTGAATAAACACAAGTTCTCTCTACTTTCTCTCTCTAACTTTCTCTCTCTAGAAACACATCAACCCACTTCATAGGTTCATAGATTATCACTTTTCTTCAGCATGGTCAAGAACTATGATGATATGTACATGAGTGAACGCCTATGGGTCGGTTCTCAAAACAAAAGGCAAGTGTGGACGCCTATGGGTCGGTCCACTAAACAACAAAATTCGAAAGAAAACACATGCGACTAAATAGGCTAGTCCTGTACCAACCATACTTATTCAAAATTCCTGTAACAATGATTCATGAAATAAATGCATGAACAAAATGAATACATGAAATAAATAATGGAACAACTATCTAAGAACTTATAGAAAACATGTGACTAAGTATACACTACTATGGTCTAGTCCCTACTAGGCAAAATTCATGAGGAGATATTGTGCATAAAACTAATGACATGTAACTAAGTATGGATTACTATTGATCAATCCATATTAGTAACATATATCTGATGGAAGACATCAAGGTTTAAGGAAATAAGGTTCTGAAATTATCTATGTGTGGAATAACGAGCTTGGCTTAGGAAGGTCCTGGTGACTACCCACTAGTCACAGGTCAAGTTTTAGAGCCTACAGGTCGAAACCTTGCGCTCTGATACCATAATTGTAACACCCCATTTGGATAAATGGAATGTCACAGGATAATTATGGCGTATCATCAAAGCATACAAGATAAATGTCCTAAAACATTACATGACCATAAGGGATAACCGGAAACAAACATCGGTCCCCAACATAAACTGATAAACATAGCATAAAGTAAAAGTAACGCAGAAAGAACAGAACACAAAATAGCTCCCATCCTATGCATAACCTATCCATGCTCCTGACCTTGGGTACCTGCCGTTTAAGGACATGAAAAGAGGAAACGGCTGAGCGAGACGCTTAGTGCGCGGATATATATAATAACATGGAATATCATAACATAAGTGAAGTCTAAAATGAAAACATAATAATGAAAATGCAGCGGAATAATGTAAGTCCTGGGAAACCTGGTGACATGTAATAAACTTGTAACTTGTAATAAACTGGTTTATTCTAAAAGTATCAAGTTCATGTAAATACTGGAAGTCTGCTGTTTAATCATGAAAACTGTAATTTAACTGCCAAAGAGCTCACATAGGTCATGAAAATATATCAACGTGCATGAATACATAGAGGGGTGACCTCGTCATGCAATTAGAGGGGCTGCCTCTAATCATAATAGTGTGGGTAGGAGGGATAAACTCCTTGTGAAGGATGCAAGGCACACACCACATTCACCATGAAATTCTTGTAAACTTGTAACTAGGATGCACCCATTCACCCCACACGATAATAATAATAAAGGCCAAACTTGTAAAGGGATGTTGCGAGCAATCACTCTCCCGTAGAAGAGTCATAACACCGATGCCTCCAGTGCTATGGTTATGGTACCTCCATAACTAGGTGAAACTGACATGCATGTATATGGCTACTGCAATTAAAATAAAAGTGACATTTCCTGACGTGTTTAAGACACATGACTACAGAGAAAACAGATGGCATAATAAATGGGGAAACCTATTCAACATGAAAGAGAGAGAAGTTGTCCATACTAAAGGACGGAATATCCGTACCTCACATCCAGTAATGCAAACGGAGAATAACATGGAAGATGATAACACAAAGAAGATCATACTCCATAAATGCTACATAATAAAGAGGGACGCGTATGAGTCGCTTGGTTTACTTATACTTAATAATTATTAATTACTTGATGAAATCTTAACTTGTTATTGTATTGTCTTATATGTTCTTGACTTATTTTACGACTTCTAGTTAAATCGTGTATTCTTATTAGCGTAATTGGTATTCTTACAAGTTAATAAGCATAAAATATACAATTCGTGATCATGTAGTAAAGTTTACTTAATGAATACTTATGCTAAAAATAAATAATTGTTAGTTAATAATACAATGCATGGTTTTACTTGAAATCATAATTTATATCATAACATGATGATTTAATAAACATAACGTTAACTAGATAATTAAATAATTAAATTAAGTCACGTTTATTAATCTAATTTCGTAAATAAAACACTTGGAAAAATCTATCAATTAGATCTAATTTAAGTCTCATAAAAATATCTAATCATAACGCGTAAAATTATTTAACTATGACGTATAAATAAATGTTAGAATAATCATGTTTGATAACGTACTTAATCGTACCCAAGCCTATCGAGACACCCGTGTCTCGGTCGTACAAAACAAACAATCTTGCAAAATACCCCAAAAATAGAGTTGTCCCATAGATGAATTCCAGTTATGTCTAACATATTAATATAGTGCTGTCCAATATCCGTGTTCCAGTTCTGTCCAATATAAGACCTATAGTGATGTCCAATATATATACAAAGGCTTGATGCTGCCTATAAACCACCCACTGGCCTTTGTGTGTTATTGTTGTTTGTTATAACTACCCACTGTATTCATGTTTTTCTTGCTGCCAGTTAACCCTATTCACTGTTTGTTTATTCCTTAACCACCGAGACTCGGTTCCTACTAACTGAAATTCTTACCCGCTGTTATTACTATTGTCAATACAAAAACCACAAAGCCAGCTAGGGCTTGCGGCTGGTGAGTTCTAGGTTACCACCGAGACCATGGATGGTCTCGGTTATGCATGATCTGACAAAAAATACCAATAGAAACCTACTTCTCAATTCTTGTTAATCCCACACTCATATAAACATGCTTATGATCCGGTTTGGATCCTTGATTACTTTAAAAGATGTAAAAAAACAGAATTAGGGTTTACTTGTGTTTTAGGAATTGAAAAGCAAGATCGTAGACAACCATGGTTTCCTTGGATCAAGCACACGCCTTCCTCGTTCCTGTTCTTGATGTTGGATCGACGGTCACCAGGGAGGAAAGAAAAAAAACGATTGTTTTTATTTGGATTTAGGGTTTCTAATCGTTGCGTGTTTTATGTCGACATAAGAGAAAAAAAACAACACCCTCCCGTTTTATACTAAATTTGGGTCGGTTTGGTTTGTATTTGGTTATTGGGCTGCGGTCCAAATGCCTCCCCCTTCTCTTGTCTAAAATCCAGCCCAAATACAGCAGCCCTCTTTATTATTTAGTTTTTTTTAACTTTCACGATTTGGATAAACGTTTCGCGTTTTCGTGGTTCTAAAATGTCGTGAATTTTTATAGTTACCTTTATAGGTATTAAAGGTAATTATTATATACGTAATTACTTGTCGTGTTACTTTAACACACGTAACAATAATAATCGTGTTAATTATTCGCGTAGCACGATTTAAACGTCGTGTATTATTATTTTGGTGGTTTCACTTATTATTCGTAAATTCATGTCGTAGGTAAATAATAATAATAATAATATACGTATTTATTTGTCGTACTAAAAATAATATTCGTAATAATTATATTAAACGTTCTCAAAACGTATCGTATATACGTAAATCATAAGTTTTAAATTTATACGTAATTTCATGTACGTAGTATTCTAGGGATTTTATGCGGGTTTTACAACAGATCTTGGGAACACCTAGAGTGTATGCATGCTTAGGGATAAAAGTTGTTAAAACCAAGTTTGTGTAACCTGATAACAAGATTTGAGTGTTTGAAATTGGCTTGTTGGTCAAGTACATCAGAAAAGAGAACTTGTGTTTACCTGCTCATATTAGAAACTTGTTTATGCATGCAACTAGCTTAATTTTTTGAACCAGTGCTTAAACCAAGTTATTTTGTGCTTGTCTAAGTCTAATATAGCTTGTGTAATCATTTGGTGCAATTTGGTTGGCTGAATCTTGCTAAATTAGCTTTTTTGTGAAATCTGCTTATTGTTCTTAGTCTGGTGCATATCTGGTGATCTTTTGATTAAACTGTATCAATTGGCTGATTGTGATTGTGATTTTATTGTTTTTTTTTACTCCTTATGATTAACTGATCATTTGGGTGCCTTTGCTTAAAATGAATCCACAAAAAAGTCACTAAAGACAAAAAGTCAAGAAAGTCAAGCAGTGGTAACGTTTCCTACTGAAATTGGACAAAAATTCCCACTGCTAGTGAAAATTAACAAACAGCTTATTAATAAGCCATTCTAGCTTATTGAGACTTGCAAAAACTTTGCTTTTGTAATCAATCTTACTTATTTGACCCATTTAGTTAATCTGGAGCTTTGTGGACTTTGACTTTTAGGTTTGAGTAGAAAACGAATCAAGTTGACTTTTACAAAAGTGCTTATTGCTTATTCCAGCTTATTCAGTGGTTCTTTTGAAAGATTTTTGGTTCATAAGCTTAGTTAAGCTATTTGTGACTTATTGCAACTTGAATCAGCTCTTGAAATAGCCTAGAACTCGAAAACGACTATTTTGTCGTTTTGTGAAGATAGCTTTTAGCTTATTCAGGCTTATTTCTTGGACTTATTTCAAATTTCTTTTTTCAAATAGCTTATTTAAGCCAAGAGAAGGACGTGTGTTTAACTTTAGCTTATGGCATCAGCTTATAGCTTAATGGGCCAAAAGCCCATTAAGAATAAGCTGCTTTGAAATAAGCTAGCTTAAAGGAATTTTCAGCTTTTGGGCCTTTGGAAAATTGTGTTCAGAATTCAATTTTGAGTCAGATAGGAACTTTTGGGCCATTTTTATAAATATTTTTCTTATTGGGCTTATTTTGGCCCAATAAGGGTCTGTTTTGGACTTTGGCCCATTTGAAGGCCCAATAGGGGTATTTTGGTAATTATAAGTTCATTTCTATGTTACTTAGGTAAAATTAAGTAGGTTTGCAACTTTTTAGAATTATTTATAAATTTTGGGTTTTTAATATTATTTTATTATTACTTTATTATTAAAAATTAAAATTTAGATTTTTCAACTTTTATATTTTTCCTAGGTTCTAGACATTAAATTAGGATTTTTACAACTTTCCAAATATTTTTAGCATCTTTCAGTTATTTTCTAGGATTATTTTAAGTTTTAATAATTTTTTATGTATTTAAAAATAGTTTTTAGTGGTTTAAAAATTTATAAAAATACTTTTTAGTTTAATTAGGTCATTTTAGAGGTTTAAAAACTTTAAGATCTTGATTTGGGCTTTTTATTAGTTAATTTGGATTTTTAGGGCTTTAAGTAGCATTTAATAATTAATAATTAATTAAATAAAAGGTTTTAGCAAGTTTTGATTTTTTGTAAACCCTTAGAATATTTTAGTGGATTTTTAGTTATTTTTTGGGATTCTTTTAGAATAAAATTTTAATTTGCCCCTTTTACGGTTTTACGTCTTTTACGTCTTAGTGTAATTTTCACATATCCGTCTTCATTTTTCTTTTCTTCCATCATAATACTAATCACAAATAATTAATCCAAGTCATTACACACATAACAAACTAGCCTCCTTGAGAACGAACTCACAACACACTTGGGTCATTGACTTGTGATTTTCCTGAATCACTTGTTTAATTGCTTACCCTAATTATAACCTTGTTTTCCTAAACAAGGGCGTTTTTACAACTATCATTTTGGCGCCACTGCCGGGGAGGCGTGTTGTGTTTTGAATTGGACAATTGTTGTTTTTATATTATCCATAATAACTATTTGTATTAGTAGCACTCTACTAATACGTATTATCGGTTTTCGTTTTTTTGTGTGAATATTACTAATGTATTGTATACGTATCACAAAAAATTTAACAAATACTCCAGAAGTGTGAAAACACAACCTTGATTTGGGATTTCATCTCTCAATCATTGTATTCGAATCTCAAACAAAGAAAAAAGGCAAAATAGATAATTACTTTCGTGAAGCTTAATTTCAATTAACACAAACTATAAGGTGGTATAAGGCGGTTGTATTTCACGACCTAAAGGAAAAAGGCTCTTTAGTGCTTCACGCCGCCTCGTTTCCTCCGCTTGCTTGTGTGTATTTTGAGAAAGAGGGATAATCGAGGGTTTGCCACCCAAAGTATTATTTACGTATCATATATATTTTCTTGGTTTCAATTGATTAAACCCTCTTGAACGTTTTGGTGTTCCACCAACGTTCTAAAGTCATCGAAGGTGTTCACTTCACGTAATCGTTTTCATTCA
This sequence comes from Glebionis coronaria, assembly GCA_025667525.1. Classification (NCBI taxonomy): domain Eukaryota; kingdom Viridiplantae; phylum Streptophyta; class Magnoliopsida; order Asterales; family Asteraceae; genus Glebionis; species Glebionis coronaria. The sequence continues at coordinate 342,711 of JANFOE010000475.1, read as the reverse complement.
TTGGGGATCCTTTAATCACGAAATTTGATTTGAGGAGAGATTTGTAGATTTTGGTCTACGTAATACATCACCAAAATCCAAAAAATATAAAAACAGTCAAAAACACAAAAAAATCAAAAAAAAGTAAAAACACCCAAAAGAATCTTCTTTGCTCATCCCCACATTGTACGTGACGTTTATGCAAATTTGTAACCAAGCAAAACGTGCACGTAAACGTCGAAATTGTAAGGAAACAACACCAACCTTTTCTAGCGAAGACTCTACCATTGACGAACCCATTGTAGAACCAATAGTCACCATGGTTAATCGTATTATGATGGAGTTACTTCAAGAACCCACCGAGGGTTATGGAGAGGCCATTGTGATTCCCGCAATCCTTGCGGAGAATTTCGAGGTTAAGAAGGGTTTGTTGTCCATGATCCAAGCCAAAAAGTTTCGTGGTGACGAAAAGGAAAACCCCCACAATCACATCCGTCAATTCAATCGTCTTACCGCCACTTGCAAGTTTAAGGACGTTTCAAACGACTCGATAAAAATGATGCTTTTTCCGTAGCGGGGACCGCTAAAATTTGGTTAGAGAAAGAGCCACCCAATTCTATATTGACGTGGAAGGATCTCGTTTCAAAGTTTGTGAACCAATTTTTTCCGCCTTCTAAGACTACACATTTGAAAAACGAGATTTCAAAATTTTCACAAGAATTTAATGAGAGTTTTTAAACGGCTTGGAATCGTTTTTAAGAGATGTTACATGAGTATCCTCATCACGGTTTTTCCGACTTGCATCAACTTGACACGTTTTACAATGGACTAAATGATCATGAACGTGACTATCTAAATGCCGTCGCGGGTGGTAATTTCTTGTGTAAAACGGTTGAGGAAGCATTGAAGATAATTGAGAATAGGTCTAAGGTTTATAGTCCTCGTAACACATCGAGTGTTAACAAGGCTTCATTTTCACGTCAATCCTCATCTTCGTCACGTACCATTGATGCTATGCAAATAGAGGAAAATTTGGAAAATAAGATTTTTGATAAGCTTAAGGGTTTGTTGGTTGAGTTTAAGGTTGGTGAACAACCCGCTCCCGCTACGATTAAAGCGATTGAGGTTTCGTGCATGTATTGTGGTGGAGTTCATGATTTTTCCGAGTGCATTACCAACGGTGGTAACACTTCGAGTGCCTACGCGACCATGGGAACTTATAACCAAAACGGTCAAGTTACCCGCACTAATCAATTGACTCCACCCGGTTTTTCACCAAATCAAAATGCTAATAACAACTATCGCAACAATCAAGTAGGCTATCAAAGGACAATTACAAGGGTAACAACTTTGGGAATCAAGGGGCGAACAATCAAGTCAAAACAAGGATTTTCAAAACAACAACAAAGGTTTGCAAAACTTGAAAGATATTCCAAATGAATTTGTTGAATATGCTAATGAGAATGATGCTAGGTTTGATAATATTCAAAGGGAGATAATTAGCCTAAGATCCGAGTTTAAGAATGACTTGAAAAAGGAGTTAAAAACCGAGCTTGCTAATGAACTTAAGATTCACACCAATAAAATGGAAAGCAATGTCACTAAGCTATAACAAACCCAACAAAAAGATGGAACAAGGTCAACATGAGATAAAAAAAAATATGCTTAAGGCCGATAAGAGGCAATCTATGTTTGAGGATAAAGTTTCATCCATGTTTGAAGCTATAATGTGCAAGCCGTCTTCGAGTGGTTTACTTAGTAACACCATGTCGAATCCTAAGGGAGAGATGAAAGTTATTACTACTCGTAGTGGTAAAACTTTCAAAGAGCCGATTCCTCAACCAATTGCTCCTACGGAGGAGCCAATTGAGGAAGAACCCGAGGTTGTGGTTGAAAAGGAACATATCTCAATCCCACGAAGTACCGCTCATACCACACCTACGGTTGACCCTTTACCATCATTGGAACCCGAGATTCCAAAGGGTATGCCTATGCCCCACGCAACACCACCCTCTTCCTTTGAACCATCAAATTCTTTACCAACACCTCCTTTGCCTTACCTTTCGAGACTTCGAAAGGAAAAGATGCAAGAACGAAGCAACTACCAATTTGAACTTTTCATCAAAATGTTTCGTGACTTGCAGTTTAACATAAGTTTCGTCGACGCACCAATCATGATGCCTAGATTTGCCGCCAACTTTAAGAGTATGTTGAAAGACAAGGAGAAATTGAAAAAATTGTCTAGTTGTTCAACGGTTTATCATAACCGCATACCTCAAAAATTCGGTGATGCTGGTAAATTTTTGATTCCATGTGCTATCCAAGATATGGAATAATGCTATGCCTTGGCCGATCTTGGTGCTAGCATTAATTTGATGCCTCTTGCAATCTTCAAGGAACTCAATCTTCCTAATCTTACTCCATCATAAATGTCTATCGAAATGGCCGATCATTCTACGATTCCCGCATGTGGGGTGGCCGAAGACGTTTTTGTGAAAGTGGGAAAGTTCTACTATCCCGTAGACTTTATCGTTGCTGATATTCCCATGGATCCTCAAGTTCCTCTCATATTAGGGCGATCATTTTTAGACACATCAAAAGCGATTATCGCCGTCCATGCTTGAAAAATCACTTTGCGATTCAACGATGAGGAACTTGTTATAAGCGCAACACAAAACTCTACACTTTCTCATTTTTATTCCATCGCTCCCATGAACGACATTGACATTGATATGATTGATGTCGTTTGTGAGGAATATTCACAAGAAATATTAGGTTTTGTTGACGAAGCTAGTTATGGCAATCTCACAATGCTTGACCCAATCATTGATAATTCGACACCTTCTTTCACTCCATTTGAAGGAGGTGGTTTTACGTTGAAGTAATATGATGTTCCATGTACGTGTAACGAAGACCTATATGGCGATGAGGACTTCTCGATTATCAAAGATTTTCTAAACGATTTCCCATTTCCTCTGCCGGTGGAGGTTATGAGTATCGAACCCACATCTTCAATCGAGGAACCACCAACCCTCGAATTGAAAGATCTTCCTCCACACCTTGAATACGTATTCTTGGAAGGAGACGATAAGTTGCCGGTTATTATTGCAAAGGATCTTTCCAATGACGAAAAAAAAAGCACTTATCGAGGTTGTTAAGACTCACAAGGGGGCAATTGCGTGAAAATTATCCGACATTAAGGGGATCGATCCCAATTTTTGTACCCACAAATTCTTAATGGAGGAAGAATACAAGCCCGCAATTCAATGCCAACGTAGGGTAAACCCAAAATTCACGACGTCATCAAAAAGGAAGTTTTAAAACTGCTAGACGCGGGAATAATTTACCCTATATCCGATAGCCCTTGGGTGAGTCCATTCATTGTGTTCCTAAAAAGGGAGGGATGACCGTTGTGCCAAACGATGACAACGAGTTAATCCCCACTAGACTCGTGACCGGTTGGAGGGTGTGCATTGACTATCGTAAGTTAAATGACGCCACTCGAAAAGACCACCTTCCCTTCCCCTTCATGGATCAAATGTTGGAGCGTCTTGCGGGAAATGACTTCTATTGTTTCTTAGATTGGTTTTCCGGTTACTTCCAAATCCCCATCGATCCTCGTGATCAAGAAAAAACTACGTTCACGTGTCCATATGGAACGTTGGCCTATCTTAGAATGCCATTCGGACTTTGCAATGCACCGGGAACTTTTCAACGGTGCATGATGGCTATTTTTCATGATATGATCGAGAAGACGATTGAAGTCCTCATGGATGACTTTTCCGTGTTTGGTAATTCGTTCACTTCGTGCTTAGGAAACCTTGAGAGGATGTTACGACGTTGTGAAGAAACCAACTTAGTGCTAAATTGGGAGAAATGTTATTTTATGGTTAGAGAGGGGATTGTTTTAGGGCACAAAGTTTCTAAAGCGGGGATTGAGGTAGACAAAGCTAAGATAGACTTCATCGCCAAATTACCTCATCCCAAAACCGTCAAGGGAGTGGGAAGCTTCCTAGGCCACGCGGGCTTTTATCGACGATTCATCAAGGATTTTTCAAAGATCTCTCGACCTATTACACATCTTCTTGAAAAAGATGCTCCTTTCGTTTTTAGCGAAGATTGTGTACGAGCCTTTGAAATCCTTAAGAGGAAACTTACCGAAGCTCCCATTCTTGTGGCCCCAAATTGGGACGTCCCCTTTCAGCTCATGTATGATGCTAGCGATTATGCTATTGGGGCCGTTTTGGGGCAACGTCATGAAAAACACTTCTTGCTTCACTATGCTAGCAAGACGATGACCAAGGCTCAACTTAAGTATACCACAACTAAAAAGGAATTCCTTGTCGTGGTTTATGCATTTGAGAAATTTCGACCTTATCTCGTCTTGACTAAAAGCATAGTGTATACGGACCACTCGGCTATAAAGTATCTCATGGCTAAACAAGATGCAAAGCCGAGATTACTTCGTTGGATGCTCCTCCTACAAGAATTTGATGTCACAATTCTTGACAAAAAAGGAGCCGAGAATCTAGCGGCCGATCATCTCCCTCGTTTGGAAGATCCTCACCAAAGTGTTCTAGAGAATAAAGAAATCAATGAATCATTCCTTCTCGAGACACTTGGTGTAGTGAATTCTAAGAAAGACTTGTCCACCCCATGGTTTGCGGACATCACAAATTACCATGCGGGAAACTTCATCATTAAGGGTATGACGACACAACAAAAGCTAAAATTCTTTCGTGACGTCAAGTTCTGCTTTTGGGATGACCATTATCTATTTCGGACTTGTGCGGATCAAATCATTCGACGTTCTTTATTTGGCACCGAAGCTTCTAACATCCTTAGAGCTTGTCACGAGGGACCCACGGGTGGTCACCATGGTGCAAATCTCACGGCTAAGAAGGTTTTTGATGCCGGTTTCTTTTGGCCCACTATCTACCGAGACGCACACGCACTTATCAAGTCGTGTGACGCATGCCAACGTCAAGGAAAGTCCTCACAAAGGGATGAAATGCCTCAAAATATAATCCAAGTTTGTGAGATCTTTGACGTGTGGGGCATTGATTTTATGGGGCCGTTCCCATTGTCTCGTGGAAATAAGTACATTCTTATGGTCGTTGACTACCTATCTAAGTGGGTTGAAGCTAAGGCTTTGCCCACGAATGATGCTCGTGTGGTAGTCAAGTTCTTGAAGCAATTTTTCTCTCGGTTTGGAACCCCTCGTGCTATCATAAGCGATCGTGGAACCCATTTTTGTAATGACCAATTTGAAAAGGTTCTTAAGAAATATGGGGTTACACATCGTCTTTCTACGTCTTACCACCCCCAAACAAGTGGGAAAGTCGAGGTTTGAAACCGAGCATTGAAAAGGATCTTCGAAAGATCCATTGGAGAAAATTGACAATCTTGGTCGGATAAGTTAGACGATGCTTTATGGGCCTTTCGTACCTCTTACAAGACACCATTGGGTGCACTCCTTATAAGCTTGTGTATGGGAAGAATTGCCATATACCAATTGAGCTCGAACACAAGGCTTATTGGGCCCTAAAGCACGCTAACTTTGATTTGAGGACCGCAGGGGATCATAGGAAAATAAAATTGAATGTATTAGATGAATTAAGGGATATTGCTTATGAAAATTCATTGATTTATAAAGAAAAGACTAAAAAGTTTCACGATTCTAAAATTAAAAACCGGGTTTTTAACATTGGTGATCAAATGTTGCTTTTTAACTCTCGTTTGAAGATATTTTCTGGAAAATTGAAATCCCGTTGGTCCGGTCCATTCACCATCTCACAAGTATTTCCTTATGGGACCATCGAGCTAACTCAAAATGATGGTCCTAACTTTAAGGTGAATGGACATAGGTTGAAGCACTACTTTGGTGGGGAAGTCCCTTCTTTGGACGACTTCGACCAAGTCACCTTCCCCAATGATAATTAGTATTGAGGGGATCTAGTCAAGCTCATGACTCGGTAATCAAAAAATAGGTACCTCGTGGGGAGGTCCCATGTCTATCCATGTACATATTATTGCTTTCTAATGTAGTAACGTGAGGGGATTTGTGCCCTTCCAACCTTTGCTCCGTGGTTGTTTGTGACTTGTGGCTATTAGGTCATCATAATCTTCACGATTCAAGCCTCTCGTGTTCGTTTTACGTGAGCTTTGATCGTTTGTTTTGAAGACATTCTCAATATCCACATGATGTATCCTATGATGTTCTAACCTTAGGTTTTCTAGCACACTCATAAACGGCTATAAATTTAATGGTTTAACCTTTTCCATGCTAGATTAAGCATTCGACTACGTCTCTAGTATGGGAGTATCCTACCCTTAGACTCGAAACATTGAGGACAATGTTTAACTTTAGTATGGGGGCGTGAATAGATACTTGCCTTGCTTACGCCCTCTTGCACTCCAAAATTTTTGTTTTTGTCTCTCTTTTTGTTGCAAAATAAGGCTAAAAATGGCCAAAATTTTAAATTTTTCTCATGTTTTTATAAATGATTATGACACGAATGTAGATTTCCTGATGGCGAGAATAAGAGTACTTTTTGACTCGACCGTGCGTGTAGAGCACTTGGCTTCGATTCCTTAACTTACTTAAGGGTAAGTCTCTTAAATGAGGACGAGAAATGATAGCGTTAATTATAAGTTACTATGCTAAACGTAGAGTATTCGTATTCTTTCAAAAACTCATGTGTCCTAATTGTTTGATTATTCTACCTTCGCTTGTATATAAATTTTGCTAATAAGTATTAACTTAGCGGTTTAGTCTTAATTGTTGGTTTCTAGTTTTTCTAGTAGCTTCCATGTAATTAAATTGGGAAAACATTTGAGAATCGCCAGCGTCACGGTTTTGAAGTATTTGCAACCCGAATAATCGAAAGCTTCTACCCAATAACAAGATTTCAAGTGCTCAACTAAATCAAGCAAACAATTTGAAGCTCACAAGGCCGAAAAATTTATGCAAAAATTGAAAGTGAATCAAGCCTTAATCTTTGAAGCTTTAAAGATCCAAGATTCGCTTCTAGCGTGAGGATATACGTCTTTGGCCATAATAAACACCTTGTGACAAGGTTAAATAAAAGGCAAGGCAAGACCGATCCCAAAAGGTGAAGGTAAACCTATGATAATAAGGCCCATCCGGTAGGGGGCGTATAAAAGTCTTGGTAATAAGTCCCATGTTCAAAACCGTTCTAAAACCGTGTTTATCGAATCTCACTTGTTAACTTATTTTTTTGACATCGTTGTCTATTAAGGGAGGCTATTAATTCGATGATTTTGATTGCACCGTTTCGTTTCTATTTTTAGACCTTAATCTCTATCATCGCATAAGACAAAATAAAATATAAGAGATACAACTTAGGAATAATGGGAGTCTAAGCACGTGATTAGAGCATATGAGTAGTGTTAGCATTACTAACTTATAATGACAATGATCTTGTTACACGCTTAGCATGGAATTTGGTGAAAATCGAGGACGATCAATTTATCTCTATGAGGCACTCAAATGTTCTTATTCTATGAACCTAAACGTCCCGTTTTGCGATGAAAATCATACATTATGTCTAAAACACAAAGTAGTATTAGTGTAGCAAGATTACTTTTGAATAAAAGTGCATAAAATTGAATTTTGGAGTTGCGTAGATACTTTATTCTAGCATTGCGTGGGGGCACGACAAACGTTTAGTATGGGGGAGTGATGAGATGGCTTTTATACATGATCTCATCGTTCTTTTTTGGCTTTAAATGTACAAAACATCATCAAATAGACCATACATATGCTTGTATTTGTTTATTGTGTATTTTATGTATGGATATTGAGAAAACAACAAAAGATCACAAAGAACAAGCAAAAACGAACACGGGAAACGAAGCCGTACAATGAACCAAGCCCTAAGTGTTGATTTTCCAAGAATAACCCTTGAAGATTTGAAGTTTATGCAAGAAGGGTCCTCCAATATTGAATAATTGACACTTTAAACCCTTGTATATTCATAATTACAAGATTGGTCCTTAAAGTTTGTCAAATTTACAAAAAGGGCCCTCCACTTTGAAGAATTGGCAAATTTATTCCCTCAACAAAGCTAAATTGTCAATATTTGTCCTCCTCAAAGTCAAACATACCATAAAGACCTTCAACACTTGGCAAGAATGGTCCCTCAAAAATGAAGACTTGTCAATTTCAGTCCTCCAAAATGTCAATCATACAAGTCAAGACCATAATCATTGAAGAAAATGCCAAAATAGCCCTTCAGGAATCATAAAATGGCAAGAAATACCCCTGAAAATACTTTGAAAAAATATTAGGGGAAAAAGTGTGAAAAATGAAACTTGTATAACAAAGTAAATCAAGTTTTGGCTATTTAAATAGCAAGTGAAAGGAGTGTGAATGATTAAGGGCCAAAATGGGCAGACATCAATACCTACCTTAACCAACCAGCACACGCCACGTGCCCCACTCACTCCCCTCATCCAATCAGAACCCACCTCCTTTCCACCTCACATCCCACTCACCCTAACACGTTTAAACTTAATATAAATGAAGTTAAACACGCGCCAATCACTTTTTAAACCAAAAACAAGATTAAAACCTCTGTTCTTGATGTTCTTAGCAAAATTAGGTATTCCTTAATCACCAACAATTAAACTCTAATCTCTTCCATATTAGTGATTAAGGTATCCCTAAACATAACCCAATTACAAAAACCCTTGCTACCTCATTAGCTTGGTCACATGTTAAACCCTCCTCACACGGTTTTAGGGAAAATGCCAAATTGTGCCAGGGAATCTACCACCCACATTCTGCTTTCATCTTAAGCATCAATATGAGCCATTGATCACTATTTCACCTTGCCAACTCATGTAAACAGCCAAATTCAGTCACACGATCTTCAAGATATTCAAAAATTCAAATGGAAAATTGGGGACTTCACAGCTTTAGGGTTTACGTTTTTTAGCTTGTTAGCATTAGTTTGTAGCCTATATAAAGGCATTAGGGTTTCACTTTGAGCCCTGCTCTTGATTTTTTCCTGGTTCACTTTTCTACAAATCTCATTTTCATATTAATGAATTGTGTTTGAAATTTTTGAAGAAAAGTCAAGTGCCACTTTAATCTTTGCTAGTTTATGTTTAATGTTTAATAATCTTGAAGCTTAAAACCTGTTTTCAAAGGAGTGTGCAAAAGTTTGCACATTTTCCAAATTTTCTTGATATTCTGCTAAGTCTTGTTCAAACATTGGAATTTTTGGGCTATAAGTGGTCTATACACCCTGATAAGGAGCTTATCAAGGTGTTGTGAGCTTATAGTTTGGGGATAATCAAGTGTGGGAAACAAAGGTTGCAATAATCAAGATTTTTCCATTTTCTTCATTTTTCTATTTTTGATATTTGTGTGCTCTAACCTTGTTGAATCTTAGCAGGGTTGTTTATAGAAGCTTGTACTTGCTCTTGCTAGCACATAAGCTCAAAATCTGTGGGTGTTGATGTACATCCATGAGGTTTGAACCTTTTTTCTCAAAATCTGCTTAAATACTTGATTTTTGGTGATTTGGTGCATTGCTTGTGTTCTTATTGAATTTGTGGCTTAATCTTGCTTGATACTGCATGACATAACTGTAATTGTGTTTGATTAAGCTTGAGTAACACTGGAATACACTTATACTTGTTTAAATTTTGATTTGAAAAAGATAAGGGGTGTTTGGGATTACCTATTTAAGATCATAAGTTGTTATTGTGTTATTGTAAGTGGTTTGTTTGAGTTTGTATCTACTAAACACTTGGTTGTATGCTAAAACCTGCAAGTTCTTGTCTTTGAAACTTAAAAATCTTGATTGTGCTATAAAAACTTGAAATCAGCCTATTTTGACCTAAGATCTTGGGAACACCTAGAGTGTATGCATGCTTAGGGATAAAAGTTGTTAAAACCAACTTTGTGTAACCTGATAACAAGATTTGAGTGTTTGAAAAAGGCTTGTTGGTCAAGTACATCAGAAAAGAGAACTTATGTTTGCCTGCTCATATCAGAAACCTGTTTATGCATGCAACTAGCTTAATTTTTTGAAACAGTGATTAAACCAAGTTAATTTGTGCTTATCCAAGTCTAATATAGCTTGTGTAATCATTTGGTGCAGTTTGGTTGGTTGAATCTTGCTAAAATAGCTTTTTGGCGAAATCTGCTTATTGTTCATAGTCTGGTGCATATCTGGTGATCTTTTGATTAAACTGTATCAATTGGCTCATTGTGATTGTGATTTTATTGTTGTTATTGACTCCTATTGATTAACTAATCATTTGGGTGCCTTTGCTTAAACTGAATCGACAAAAAAGTCACTAAAGACAAAAAGTCAAGAAAGTCAAGTAGTGGTAACTTTTCCTACTGAAATTGGACAAAAATTCCCACTGCTAGTGCAAATTAACAAACATCTTATTAATAAGCCATTCAAGCTTACTGAGACATGCAACAACTTTGCTTTTGTAATCAATCTTACTTATTTGACCCATTTAGTTAATCTGGAGCTTTGTGGACTTTGACTTTTAGGTTTGACTAAAAAACGAATCAAGTTGACTTTTACAAAAGTGCTTATTGCTTATTCCAGCTTATTCAGTGGTTCTTTTTGAAATATTTTTGGTTCATAAGCTTAGTTAAGCTATTTGTGACTTATTGCAACTTGAATCAGCTCTTGAAATAGCCTAGAACTCGAAAACGACTATTTTGTCGTTTTGTGAAGATAGTTTTTAGCTTATTCAGGATTATTTCTTGGACTTATTTCAAATTTCTTTTTGCAAATAGCTTATTTAAGCCTAGAGAATGACGTGTGTTTAATTTTAGCTTATGGAATCAGCTTATAGCTTAATGGGCCAAAAAGCCCATTAATAATAAGCTGCTTTGAAATAAGCTAGCTTAAAGGCATTTTCAGCTTTTGGGCCTTTGGAAAATTGTGTTCATAATTCAATTTTGAGTCATATAGGAGCTTTTGGGCCATTTTTATAAACATTTTCTTATTGGGCTTATTTTGGCCCAATAAGGGTCTGTTTTGGACTTTGGCCCATTTGAAGGCTCAATAGGGGTATTTTGGTAATTCTAAGTTCATTTCTGTGTTATTTAGGTAAAATTAAGTAGGTTTGAAACTTTTTAGAATTATTTATAAATTTTTAGTTTTTAATATTATTTTATTATTAAAAATTAAAATTTAGATTTTTCAACTTTTTATATTTTTCCTAGGTTCTAAACATTATATTAGGATTTTTACAACTTTCCAAATATTTTTATCATCTTTTAATTATTTTCTAGGATTATTTTAAGTTTTAATAATTTTTTAAGTATTTAAAAATTGTTTTTAGTGGTTTAAAAATTTAGAAAAATACTTTTTAGCTTAACTAGGTTATTTTAGAGGTTTACAAACTTTAAGATCTTGATTTGGGCTTTTTATTAGTAATTTTGATTTTTAGGGCTTTAAGTAGCATTTAAAAATTAACAATTAATTCAATAAAAGGTTTTAGCAAGTTTTGATTTTTTGTAAACCCTTAGAATATTTTAGTGGATTTTTAGTAATTTTTTGGGATTTTTTTTAAATTAAAATTTTAATTTGCCCCTTTTTACGGTTTTACGTCTTTTACGTCTTAGTATAATTTTCACATATCCGTCTTCATTTTTCTTTTCATCCATCATAATATTAATCACAAATAATTAATCCAAGTCATTACACACATAAAACACTAGCCTCCTTGAGAATAAACTCACAACACACCTGGGTCATTGACTTGTGATTTTCCTAAATCACTTGTTTAATTGCTTACCCTAATTACAACCTTGTTTTCCTAAACAAGGGCGTTTTTATAACTATCAGGCATAGACTAGAGTTTCCTGTGATTACATGCGGATCACACTCTCATCTTATATCCATGTTAGTTTCCATATTTCTAAACTAGGACATATTCTAAATTCTTACTCAAGTCTCATACTTCTATTATGACCTTGCACCTAACATGAGATACTTTCAATCATCATCTTCTAGGAATACTTGGTTCTCTCATTCCATGGTTCTCCCTAATTCCTTCACTATCATGTCCAACCAAAATTTCTCACTCAATTCATCAACTCTATGGAAATCGTTATTGCATTGGATAATGCATAACTGTCTCTTCCAAAGATCCTTCATAAACACCTTCACTAAACTGACCCTCTAATCACTTCTCCACGAACTTATTCAGCTCAGCTTCACTACTCATCCCTGGATATTGATTGCCACGAAATTATATCTTTGTGTAGTCACTCGACTCCCATTGTTACTTCCTCGAGTTCTTAATCTCCCATATTATGTAGTCACTCCACCACGATCCATTGGTTCAGCTCTTTGTAGCTCCACTCCGGTACTCGAACTGTCCTTCTTCGTCAGGAACCATACGGAGATTCCCATCATAGTGATTGCCACCTTTCCAGTCCTTGCAACTTCTGTTACTCCTTCGAAATCTCTTGTATCCTTCTAGTTTCTGACACGTTGTCCTTTCAGCTCCTTTCTTCACGATGTAGCTCTTCACGCACTCCTTCTCGTCTCCATGATGTTACCTAGGAACTTCACACTACGCAGTAGCTTCTAACTTTAACTTATCAACCACAATATTTCTAAAGGTACTTCAACCCCTCAATGGCTCAATCTTCCTTACTTGTTGTACTTCACCATTAATCAGCCTCCAACCAGTCATTCTTTCACATTCATGTTTTCCTTCACGTGTCTACTACTACCTTGCCTACATAAGTATACCAATTCCCTTGCGTGTTATTTGACCCATGTTTCCATTAGTAGAAACTTTCTACTCTACCCTCACATCCGCTAGTACTTTCATCAATCTCCTAATGGTACATCAACCAACTTCTCATAGCATAACATCTCGTTCCTACGACCAGTCAACTAACTTTACTTACTCCCTTATTCCCGTAACCAATCTAAGTTTCAAAACTCCACAAATCTTAATCATTCCTTCAACACAACCTTTAAACCAAAATACATATATCCATTCTAATATCTAACCATAAGTAATACTACCCAACTCTATCCTCTCATCCTAACGTTCCCAGAACCGCATAACTAAATCAACCATGACGTGTACCAAAATAATTCCAAACAATCGTGTTACCAAATAAAATATAGGGTAACACGAACCCTAGCCACAAAAACTGAAAACAAAACAATGTAATCCGAAAGATCAATAGAGCGTTCCAACAACAAAAGATAGACTCATCACGATTTGTATTACCAAATTTCAATATCTTATAAAATTTTAAATTTTCATCTCAATTAGTTACTTCACATTAGGACCATATTTTAACACCAATAAATGAAATCATAGTCATATTTTACCATCTTCGTTACTATCAAAGGGCATAACTCATTTAGTGTACTAAAACTCACTTTATCTATTATCTCCTTTAACAATAAACTTATCTTTTATCTTCATTATTTTATCAAAGGTATCCACTAGTTAGTATAGTATAACATTATTCTAACCATTATCATGTTTACTCACATTAAACTCATTTCACTTGTTATTATAAAACCAATACGTGTTTATAAAATATGGTGTTTTTATTCACTTTTTTCTATATTATAATTATTTTATATAATCCATTTAGGCTTGTTATAACTAACTATTACACGTTTAATTACAAGGTGTGGTGTTAATATTATCATTATTATAATAAAATCATCCTTTTTACTCTTACCATCTATTTAAATACTTCTAAAATTTTAACTCTACTTTTAAGAAAATTATCGTAAAATTTCTTTACCCTTTGTATGTACTATCACATGTTACCTAGAAAACTAATCCATTCATTATCAATATATATTTTTTAACTTATTATAACTCTTATATATACAGCAGTATATTATAAAAAAATGATGGAGGTACTGTTTCGCTATTACCCATACCTCACAACACAATTACCACACAAGCCGTTCTCACAACTATTATGTATAGAAAATATCGTTGTGTCTGGGTGAGAGTAAAAACTGCCTTCACTCGCCTGATTACTAAGCAATTGTTTGCTAAAGCTATGAGTGCCATGTGTCCTAACTACTTATATAAATCGTATTCTCCATCTGTGTGTATCCATTTGTGTGGTCGGTTTGTATAGATCTGACCGTAACTCATTTTTGAAAACACCAACAATTTTTGGGTTCCTTGATCCGATTGTAAAGGTTTGCTGGAAACCTAATCTCCGTAAAGCTTTGGAATCCCTAATTTTAAGGGTCTCCAAGAAACCCAACTTTAGAGTCGTTCTTTGCCGTGAGGTTTTGTAATTCCTAATTTTAAGGGTTTGCTGGAAACCCGTGGACATGTTCATAATTTCTAACGATTGCTGGCAGCTCTTTCACTTTTCGTTGGTTTCATTGATGCTATAAGAGGTATTGAAGCTTATTATTCTTAAAGGGTATTATTTCTGATTAAAATTTAGGGTTTTGATTGTCTTTGTATCGTGATGAGAATTAATTGACCAAAAGATGATTCAGTGGTTGCAGTTAAGCAGCTTTGTACAAACATTAAAATTGTACTATTTGTTGAAAAATTATAACTTTGTTGGAAGGCACCTGAATCTTGGCAAGGCATCACTCATCTATGTTGGCAGCCATGTCGGGTTTGCTTATTTCCATGGTTCAAATTGAGACGTAAGCTGGCAGGGCATCACCTTCAGTGTGTTTGCAGCCGTTGTACGCGCTACTGTTTTGATAAATGTTTGTTGATCTTATTAAATTGTGAGAACAATTCAATTCTTAGAAAACTCATGATCCTCTTAATTTGTGAAAACATTTAACATTTTCCATGTGGCTAGCGGGCTCCGCAATAATCTTGTTGATGCATTCGAAGAACTGATAATAGTGGTTTTTATCGTGGGATTTATGGTTATGCCAGTGATATTGTTCAAACGTTATGTATTTTCTTTGGTAACTTTTTTGCGTCAAAGGCTATGGTGAATATGAGAGTGTTCATAAAACTGACACCACCCATGACTTGGCGTGGCAACCTGTTGGGTTTTCAGCCAATCTAGATGCGTCCTCATATATGAAAGCGATTGAAAAAAATGAAACCACCCGTGACTTGGCTTGGCGTGGCAACCTGTTGGGTTTGCAGCCACGGCGGATGTGTCTTAATTTCGATTATTACACTATCTGAGCCTACAGTAACACATTCATTCTATTATAATATAGTGGTGGTTAAATTAGAGTATAATTTTTGTGAGAAAGGCGCGTTAGGTAAAGTTGCTAGAGGTTGATAATAGCGATACAGTAACACATTGACTTATATGTACTATGCTGCTAACTGTATGCCAGCCGAGTATAGATATATTTCTATGGAATATGTGTTTATCTAGGCTTTGATGAGTTTAAACAGGGCGGGTAAAAGCCGAGAATACCCGGATGTTGGCGTCGTAACCTGTAGGGTTACAGCCATACCAGATGTATCCTCCTTTTCCTAAACGTTCCCCATTTGAGCCTAAACAAGATAAAATAATTTTCCACCCAGTGTTTCTGTATATGACTTGGCGATTTCAGAAACTTCACAGGATGTGGATGCCTGCATCAGCCATGGCGGATGTCTGATTTTCATCCTGTAGGTAATATATGGTATCCTTAAATCAAAGTTCCTTCATTTGTAGTACTAAAATTGATGTTTACATCTCAAAGCACTTAGGTGGAGTATACAATGACTATGGAGAATGTATGAGAGATGCTGCACATACTGGTCATCAGCTCTTTTCTTTGGTAATTCGTACTTGAAAATATGGAATATGACTAATTAGAGTTGGCGTAAGTGAAAATGTAAATTTGGCGCTAGTGTTACATGATCTTTTGTTCCATGTAAGAAATATGTACTTTTATCACTTGAGATTTATCTTACGTAAGTAGAAACAGTGCACTTATTTTTAGTTGTATAATCAACCATAGTATACTGATGGAGTAAATAGAAACAATACGTTTATTACTGATTACAAAATCAAAGTGTAGCTAATATGCTAGACAACTCTTTTTGCATCTCTATTATTAAGTGTTTAATTTACGCCCCTGTAAGTAGAAAAGTGAATGGAGATAAGTACTTTAGGAATTAGTGTTTTGATTTGCTTATTATGTGCACAAATGCATATACGTGGGTGAAAATGTAGACTATAGACAAATCATATATGGTTTGGATACGCAGTTTGTATAAGGGTCGAATGTTATCTAAGCTAAATGTGTATTTAAAAGTATAAAATGACGTAAATAGTGCTTTTACTAAATTAGCAAACAAAAGTCTTTTTTGATCGTTCTATCATGTCGATTTCTAAATACGTTGTTCTTTTGGTATTCAAATAAACTTGCGGATTCATTCACATGAATTTCTGTTTTCATATTAGAGTTTATGTAGAGGGTGTTTCTTAAGCTTATGTTTAATGAGTAGTATACCATTTCTGATGAAAACATTTATAAAAGGTTGTTTAGATTAGCTTATAGTAAAAAAGGTGCCCTATAAAAGGTAACTTTGTAATAATATGTTATATTTTCAGGTTACTGCATGTTCTTATATTTAGTTTCCAGTTCTGATAAATGTCATCTTGCAGGTGAATCTTACCGAAAATTTCCTCAATGTAACCAGATACGCGCCAGCCTCAGAAATTATGAGTAATTTGAATTCCCTCCTCAAGGTGCTTTCAGTTTGCTATTTTTACAATTGTGTGTTTTTGTACCTGATTTTTCCCGTTTCATATGGGTTTCAAACTAATGATATGATAACGATATGTAGGAAATAGTGATGTATGTGGTTGCGTAGCTTGGGGTTGTAATAATCAGATAAGTCGTCGTTCAATTAATTTATTACTTTAGGAACTAACACAACGATCGAACTAAAAAATAGGGTTAAATATGGAGGGGCAGCAACTAATCTTAGTTTATTGTATTTGCTGGAGGGATTGGTGAGATGCATATGGGGGAGAGTGGGGTGGGTATTGTGAGATGTGGGAATATGAGAGGTTGAATTCTAGTAGTGTAGGGGAGTCGAGGTTGGATTATAGGAGAGCCGTGGATGGGAAGAGTTTGGTGTGAAAATTATCATGCCTTCTATTGCTCTCGGTCATAATACTCAGTGTCTAAAAGTTCTACATTTATTACAGGGTACGGCATAAGTTGTTGACGTCAATGATGCCATTACCTTGAGTAAACTCTCCTCATCATTGCAGTCGTCCTTAATTTGTTTACCTTGATTTCTTATTAGGTAAGGATCATTTTTTCATTTACTGATGTGTTGCAAGTGTTTTTGTACATTTGGAAGTAATTAACAATGGCAATAAACTTACTAAGATAAATTAGGAGAAACATAATATTGTACATGTTGTAGTCATAAAATAGCTACTAATGAAAATGTGGAATATAAAATCTACATTCAAAACAAGATTCATACTTATTGTTACACTTTACGGATTCGTTTAAAATACATGGGATCTATAAACCCTTTTGCATATTGTCCCACTGTTCAACGTAAACCATTTTCTCAAGGTTAGAGTATTAACAAATTGCATCATTTCTGGACAAGTGCCTACTTATAGTTCAATTGGAAAACCCCCAAATATTGGTGATAATCATTGAGACACATAAAAAAATGTTTTGAGTCTATATTCTTAATCCCTAAAGGTATTAGTACTATAGGTTTATCCATAGAATCGAATTATATGGATATGATATATGTAATGTCTACTTCTTTTAATTATATGTGCATCTATATGTTGATCCTTTTTTAAACAATGTAAAAACCATTAATATGGATGTATAAAATTTGATAATACAAATATATTTTATCATTTTAAGGCTTAGTACTCTTAATTGGTATATAAATCTTTTAGCTTTGTCTGCATCTCTTTTTTGACCATATTGGCTCTTAACAACCACTGCAATAAGTCCAGATTTGGATGACATGATAAGTCAAGTGAGATGAAATTGAGAACGGTTTGATATTTCTTGGTGCAACTACTATCAAGGATAAACTTCAACAGTGGGCGAGGTTCTGTACTTCAAGCACAATTAAAACTATATATGTATGCCAATGACGCTAAAATGAATGTGTTTTATGTAAGGAGGATACAGTATTGTGTTTGTAAATGCTTTTAGAATATAGTTACCCTTTTGTAAATGCTTATAGAATACCTATCTTGATGCATCACTTTCTCTGTAAATGATGAGCAAGTACCACAAGAAGCAAAGAAAAAAAAAGCTACCGAAGATTATTGTTTGCTCACAATAGAACATTCAACGACCCGGGGCGAAGCCCGAGCTTAATTTCTTGTTACCAATAAACTTAAAGAAAAGATATGTAAGTCAGGATATCATACCGTACACTTACAAAGTATTTTCAAAAGCATTTTACTCTAATTAGCTAGACTCCTTTGCAAGAAAATTTAGTAGTTCTCATCAATTAAAATACATACCCGAATGTAGACACACTTCAAAAGATTCAAAACGTCGTTGGAACTCCATCAAACTCCATCACTAATAAAGTGTTTAAACACGCGAGAACACAAGGTACGTTCAAGTTATAATAACTATTGAACGACCGTATAACATAACATAACATGTACTAGTATATATACATCCGCATATATATACCTATTAAATCTCTCCCACCATACTCGTTATCATACGTGTCAAGTCAATCGATCGCGTCATACACTTGTTTTTCCATACGAGTAATCACCATCTCACCATGCCACAAGGCATAAAACCCATCACCAAAACTAAACCATATCATATGACCCCATTGTCACACAATACGACTATAACCCAAATCATATAACACAAAAAAAACATAGCCATATCATAGGCAACCATTACATAAACCGCTATTGTTTACAAATACCCAAAATACAGATCTCATCATATACAAGACTGTACTAACCCCTTTTTCAAGCAACCATACTTGGAAGTCCATCGGTGTTGTGGCACATATATAATTACGTAGGCCTCCATAATTATAGATGTCCCCTTTCACCCATGTACTCCCTCCTATGACGACACTTATAAGAAATTAGTACTACACGGAACACATAAGTCTACCTGTAACTCCCCGCTCCAAAAAGAGACAAAGTGCTACTACTATGGTGTCACATCAGATACATCATATTATAAAAGGGCTAAAAAGAAACTTTTATTAAATCCAAAATACTTAAAGTAATATCTTAATAAACAGAAATCCCCAAAACAACGGGGTCGAAAATGCAAAGTATCAAATCATAAAATGTCCTAAGATTTATTAAAAAAACATGGGAGAATCTAGGTAAGTCGATACTCTCTCAATGCCTCGTCTCCCGCTTAATACTTGTCGCATGGAAAAAGAAACGACTGAGCAAAACGCCCAACGAACGGATATAAAAAATACGGTTTAAGGCAAAAGAGATAACAATAATGAAGATATCACAAGGTATGAACATAAGGATGATTAAGTGGATGAATAAAAAGGGTTAATGAAAGACAAGAATAGCCCACGAGCACACATAACAAATCACATATCCAAATCAACCAAATAATCATATATGTATACTAGGATTGCGACTCCTATGTACCAAAGTTACAGCGTGTATTGCACACACAAACCTATCACATTAAATCACATCATATCATATCAAACAAATACCTAGGATGCATCCATACGCTCCCTACAAAACAAATGTCAATAGCACGTGCACTAGCCCATGACTAGCACCCGCACTCACAATAATATAATAATTATGTGCACCAAAAGGGAATGTCGGGGATCTAATCACACCGCCCCAGTTAGTGTCATGTCATCGGTGCATCGTATGCCATGTTCATGGTACCCCATGACTAGATACAAATATGGCTCGGGCTTAAGGGTTCATTTCAAAGGCACAACGACTAGGAAAAATATAAGTATTCAAATGGGGAACATATAAAGGAATAACAATAATGGAATCATAACAAGGCAAAAGAATTTAGGCATCATATCAAAACAGCAACTAAGGATGTGGGAACATACCAATGGCATAAGAATTTATCAAATGGAGTTGTGTAAGAAAGAGTAAAAGAGTGTTCTTTAATAAAGAACCGAATATACGTACCTTAAAAGCACAAACAAGTCACAGAATCGTATACAAAGCAACAAGTCCTATTCCCGTGTCACCAAGGCTAAAAGATACATAAAAATATGTCTTACAAACTGTTCTAGTAAAAAAAGATTACAAGGTTTCATGATTCGGTGATTCAAAACCCTAATTATACACTTTCCCAAAACCCGTCATTTAGAGACTGTTTTAGAAGATCCGATTGTAAAACCATTTTACAAAACCATAATTACTGATTAAAGTTCAAATTTGAAAATACATTCGAAGTAGATAGTTCTAGACCCCGGATTCACTCAAAAAGCTATCCCGAGGCTCAAGATATGACTCTTACAAGATGACTCGTATTCTGATTTTTAAGGACTGTTTTCAAAGACCGACACGGTAACCATAGTTCCCGACCACTTAAAAACGTTTTAAGACCTGTTATGAAAACTAGATTCATTGTAGATGGTTTTAGGCTTTTGAACCAATTAAAAATATATTATAAAACCTGTTATATAGCCCTTACAAGATCACCTAAAATCCGGACAACCCTTAGTTATTATTACGTATGGGCCGGTTTAATGATCTAGACCACCATAGGTTAGCTAGATCTTTATAAAAACTTTATATAACCATATTAGAACATATTTAGGCTGGTCTGATGTGACAACCCAAAACCGAGGTCATTGCTTAATCTTATTTTACGATTATTTTTAAAAATTTTAGATGAGTTTGAACGATATTTATTTTTGGAGGGTTAAGTTTAATAAGTTTAAATATTCTATGGCTCGTGATCTATGCTAATAATGATGTGACCGAGACTTTCTTTGGGAAAACACATTTCCAACAATCTCCCCCTTAGGGAGGTCACACCATTTTACAAAATCTTAAACCTAGCATCTA
Organism: Glebionis coronaria; assembly: GCA_025667525.1. Classification (NCBI taxonomy): domain Eukaryota; kingdom Viridiplantae; phylum Streptophyta; class Magnoliopsida; order Asterales; family Asteraceae; genus Glebionis; species Glebionis coronaria. Next base: position 321,740 of record JANFOE010000475.1, on the reverse strand, counting down.
TGCTTGAGTCTTCGATCTTGTTCTTGTGAATATGCTTGAAGTGATCTTTGACTTTAGTTCTTGAGCATGTTTCCTTGCCTTGACCTTGTGCATTCATTACTTGTGAAATTTGCCTCTTTGTGACTACATGTTCCACATACTTATACCTTTAAATTCTTGAAAGCTTCAGAGTTTGATACAGCGGAAGACTTGACCTTCAGACTTTCTTGAATTTGTTGAAGTACTAAGTGTATGTAGTATAAGCATGTGGTGACGACTTCTTCTGGATTGTACACCGCAATGCCACCTTCTTGTTACGCTGCATAAGACAGTTAGCAACAAACAATATGCACGGATGAAATGGCCTTGAACATTTCATTCTAATTCGGTAGCATTTTACCTCCGGTCGGTGAAGACCGTTGGACGATATTAAATATCATACTTGTGGCAGGTAGTTTCAATTAAGAACCTCCTTGACAAGATTTCGCGGGTAAACCCGTTCTCTTTACTCGACCGTCCAAAGCTGACTGCGAACGTAAAGAGTGAATCATTTGGATAATATTATCCGTATGATTTGAAGCCGTCAATTCATGTTCCTGGAACAAGTGAAGTTCAATTAAGAACCGCACCATCGTTGCTTTCCAGTTGTCACTAGCTTGATTCATAAAGAATCTTGCAAGTTACCTACCAAGTGCTGTTTGATGTTAACACTAGAAGGATTTCCACTCATCACTGTGATCAAAAAGGAGTCACTCTGAATGTTCTGGCAAGATCATTTGATAATGCGTAGAGGCCTGGAACGTGTTTAAATTCATTTAAGAATTAAACCACTGTTGCTTTCCAGTTATCACAAGTTTGATTCATAAAGAATCGCACAAGTCACCTACCATGAGCTTTTTGATATTCGCTCAAGAAGGATTTCCATCTTCATTGTAAATACTTTCGTATTACTCGGATGTTCAGGCAAGATCATGAAGATTTTGCGTAGGACTCTTAAGAACTTTCTTACTTTTCACAGTGTGTGAAGAAGCAAGTAAATATGACAGTGTGTCCTAATGAGATATTTGATGATCTCAAATGGCTCTAGACTCGATCGTGCATTTTGGATTTTTAGTGATCGGAGGCTGGAGAGGAGTGCCACCTTTTCAATACCAATCTATTCGGAGTGAATAAATCAATAGATAATGTGTTGTCTCCGTGTGATTAAAACAAATATCTTTTAAGAGATATCTGAGTTAGCTGGGATGGATTGTGCCTTGCATCACTGGGTCCATGATGTCTATCTTCAATATCAAGAATCATTAAAAATGATCTCAATAGCATATGAATTGACCCGGTTTCTGCCTAAGGTTGTAAGGAGGGCTTCTTTCTTTACACCCTTTATCTTTACAATTCTTTTTCATTCTTCAACCCCTTCAATGCTTACCAATACGTCATAACTAGCACCTTGTTGTGATTGTTCCAGTGCTAACTTAAGTACTTGGTCGGCATTCAGCTACGTTCACAATCTTTCTCCATCTTTCCTAAGGACTACTATTTCTAGCTATGGAATGTCCTTGGGAAGATTCCTCCGGTTCTAGAGAAATCATTAGACTTTAACCTATCCTACCATCCTTATGTCACCACAATCTTCACCGTCGTGAATAAAGATGTTTTGGGTAAGTGTATGTCACCATGAAATCCATTTTGAAGTGCAAATCCATTTTGCTCCCCTTAACATATGCTACGATATTCGAAAACATTTCGCACATGTCGGGATGAGCTAACACGTTAAGTCAAACCATTTGTGATTAATCATTTCCCATATTAAATCACATTTTCTCCCCCATATTAAAAATATTAACCTAATCGATGTTTTTAATATCAATTGATTTAATAGCATTTTAAGAAAATTTGGGAAGAAAAATGTAAATCCAATTATCTTCATGAATGACACAAGCTCCCCCTCAAATTAATGAGGGTGTACTTGAAACGTAAATTAAATACCTTTTAAACACAAGTGTAAGGTATTTAACACGTGCAAAGATCAATATATGATGATGAATTCACAATATTAGCAATGTACGAGGTTGGACCTGAATAATGGAGAACAGCATATGAAAGAAGCACATGGTTCTTGTTCACGAATGTTGGTCACCTCGTCACGTCCCCGAGAAAATTAATTCCCGTTGTTGAGTCAAAGCTTTCCGGTGAAATGCTTGACTTGATTATGAAAAGCGGGTTGCTATCTGAAATAATAGCAAACCATTTTGAGCATGTTTTAAAAGTTTGAACTTCTGCTCGAACTTTATTTACAACCCCGTGTCATTATTGAATGACATTTCTAGGTTCGTAAATATTATCGATTCCAGAAGACATGCTCTTTTTATCAAAACATTTTTGAACACACAATTTTGAAAGATTTAGAAAAACCTTTTGAGAAATTCTCGAAAAATTGTGTTCAAAGTTTTGAAAACCAATTACTTGAGCTTAAGATGTTGAATATCTTATAAAACGAGCTCAATTCCGAGAAGTTGTAAACTTCCCGTTGTTAAGGATAAGTTTATCATCGGCGATAAACTTTCCTTTTATCTAAATAACGAGTCCTAAGCTGACATTACTTAGAAGTCATTTTCATGAGCTTGAAAACTTTGACTGTTTTAACGGAAAGCTCATGACCGAGAAAGGTTAATTTCTCGTTATGAAGAAAAGTTCTCTTAGTTAAAAGATACACTTTCCTTTATGAGCTTAAAACTTCGAATGTTTTAATACAAGCTCATGACCGAGAAAACTGAATTTCTCGTTATGAGGATAAGTTTATCATTAATAATAAACTTTCCTTTATTTGAAGTTCGAGTTACAGTCTGACATTTAACTGTAAGTCATATACACGAGCTTAAAACCTTTGAATGGTTTTAAGATAAGCTCGTGTCCAAGAAAACTTAATTTCTTGTTAAGAGGGTAAGTTATCGTTGCGTAGATAAACTTCCCTGTCTCTGAAGTCCGGGTCGTCGTCTGTCATTTAACGAGGAGCCATAATGCATGAGCTTAAAAAACTTGGAATGTTTTTGATATAAGCTCATGCCCGAGAAAAATGAATTTCTCGTTTTTAGGATAAGTTTATCATCGGCGATAAACTTTCCTTTCTTTGATGATCGAGTTATAGTCTGTGATATGACTATAAGTCCTTGTTGCAGCTTAACCATGAATCCCCTGAGACATTTGTTTCTCTGATATCTGCTTCTTCAACAACCAAACTCTAAGAGTGTTCTTAGTTGAACGGTAAACAACGATTGGACCGCTTCGTTCTTTTGGAACATCAACTTTGGTACCTGCATTCTCATTAGGAATTTGCTTGCTTTGACATGGGTTAGCGATATCAATTATAGAAGCACATGGGGGTTCACAGTTGGCTTTACTTGTTTCAGAGGCGACCTGAGTAGATGATTCACTAGTCTTGGCTGGCAAACGTTTCCTTTTATAGAAAACCTTAAGTTTAGGTGTAAGTGAAGTATCATCTTTATCAGTTTCCTCCCTAGTAGACTTCGTAGAATCGGAGACTATCCTAGTTAAAGGGCACTCGTTTCCTACAAGAGTGAAATTTCTACCAGTGGGGCGCCAAACTTTACCAAAGGGTTTGATTTTAGCTATCCACTGGGACTTAATTCTAGCACGGGAGTTCACCTCATCAAGTAATTTCTTAACACAAGCATCATGATTTGCCGTAAAGACACATTTTCTACATGTTTTACAAGTAGCATATTTAATGTCTGAATAATTCCTAGATGATTGATCGATGCTCCTAGAAGATGGCATGCTATGGTTAGCAGTGTTGGGTAATCTAGAAGGCATCTGACTAGGTTGGACATTGCTATCTCTTACATGTGTCTTTTGACTAGCTTCCCTTTGACCAGATTTATGGCAAACGTCATTTGAGCTAGTTCTAGACGTGGTCTTGGTATTTTTAGGGAAACTAGAGGCAATCATATGATTTGGTCTTGCTAAAGCTGGAGTGATCACATAGGGCCTAGTTGCTGGAGTGTCTGGTCTAGAAAGATGAACCAAATCAACTTGGGAGGCAAACCGCGGTCTCGAGGATTGTGGTCGCTCGGATCTAAATGCAGTAGGTTGTCTGACAATCGGTTGTCTGACGAACTGATTTGTAGGCGGTTTCCCCAAGATTGATGGTTTTTCAAGCTTAGTGTCCACACTAGTTCCTCTATTTTTCCTTAACTCGTTTTTCAACGCAGCTATAGCAAATACCTTTTCCTGAACTTGGGCTTTTAACGTTTCATTTTCTTTGAGCAAGTTATCTTGGGATGCCAACTTAGATTCAAGCAGTTGAATTTGTTTCAAAAGATTATCCTTTTCAGCTTTAGAATCTAGAACAGTTTGATCCAATTTTCTTTCAAGAACAACGTTTGACTTTTCAAGTTTTTCAAAGTATGTTTCAAATTTATCCGTTTTCTTAGAAAATTCAAGTTTGGCATCCTCAAGATCTTTTGATTGTTGAGCTACAATCGTTTCGAGCTCTTTAATCTTGGAATTAGAAGCAGTCAATGAAGCAGTTATAGGATAATTATCATGATGTTTAGCATTCTGAACAATCTCTCCCCCATTATGACTGACATCGGATGAATCAGAATCGGTATTGTTATCACTCTTTTCCATCCCATGTTTGTCATAATTAGGTTCAGAATGCTCAATATGCGGCATTTCATCAGCGTATACATCATAAACAACATTACATTGTACCATGTTTGCAGGCTCTTCGTCATAAACGGGTAAGGCGTCAGCAAAAGAGATCTCGTGAACAGTTCCTGACGTGCCACTGGTATCATGTTGTCCTCCTGATTCCGTGCTCTTGGCATCGATAGACTCCAAGTTTTCAACCGTATGACCAGTCTCCTCTTGCATCTGCGGTATTGATTCTTGCACTCCATTATCATACGTTTGCTGAAGTCGAGATCTTTCATAAATCGAAGACGAGACCGATGACATGAGTTTCAAAATCGTATCACGGAAAACTCGAAGCTCGGTATGTGTATCTCGAAGAAACGATTGGCAAATCATTGAACTTTCAGGCTTGATGATATTAAATTGGAGGAAAGGCGTGAGGTGTGTCACAAGAGCCTTATATGCAAGTACCGATGCAGAGTGATTAAAGTTTCCATGGTTGAGTTGCTCGGCGAGTTGGGTCAAAGCGGTAAAAATGGAGTCGATGAATATATGACGATCTTGTCCAAAGATTGTCACAAATTCGCTCCCTCCTTGAATCCCCGAAAGAGTGACAAGATGAGACTGGAGTAGTTGAAAGGAGGTGATGCCACTTTTCTTAACTTCGTTTTGCCTTAAATACAACTCTCCCTTTTGACATGTCGAATCGAACGAATCCATTAAAGATCGATTAAAACGAAAGACCCGTAAATAATACTTAAAATTCCTCGATGGATGGTGTAAATGAAGCTCGTCACTTTGACTCGTCACGTTTGTCTTTAAATCCGGCCACAAAACTTTTAACCCGTCACTATAACTCGTCACGATAACCCGTCAAAAATTTTTCACGATAACTTTTAAAAAAAAAATACCCGCTTAACACGATTTGCCAAAAATTACTAAACAAAATGCTAAAAATATAAAAGTGACAAAATAAAAATATAAAAGTGACAAAAATACAAAAAAATAAAATGTGATATTTTTAAAATAAAATGTGATATTTTAAAAGAAAAAGGATTAATTTAAATAAATAAACTTTTTAATCAAAAAAATATTACGTTACTAAACTTAAAAAATAAAATCTTGATAAAAAATCAAATAAATGTTGACTTAAACACAAAAAAAGAAACGTGTCCCAAACTGAAGTTGATAACGTGGCAGAGTTAGAAACCGTGCATCCTTTCTTTGGATACTCCGTCAAATTAAAAAAAAATCTTAACTTGCTTTGTTTTCTCCGTCTGAACAAAAACACGTGGCCCAATTTCTTGTTAAATCCGCCCACCTTATTTCACACAAACTCACAACCACATCTATTATCTCTGTTTCTCTTCACACACACTTTGTAGACTTCGCCTCTCTCTCACCTAAAATAGATCTCCTCCATTTTTATTTTCGTAGCCCCCTTATCTCCCCTAATCTAAATACACACAGCCACAAATCTCCCAAAGGCAAATCCCTTTTGCTTAACAGATCCAGAAATCACTAACCTCGATTATCTTATTTATTCCTCCGTTACTTTCCAGATCCAGAATACTCACAACACTTGATTTTCCACACCCATTAATAAAGAAGAATCAAGATTTTCGTCATCAAGATCATTCAAATGGTCTCGGGTAGGTACTCTTCTATGTTTTCTTTGGATCGATGAGAGTTTTTTGAAACTGAGATCGTTTTAATTGGTTGTCGTGTGTGTTGGAGTCTCTCTCATCTGTGAGTCCTTCTTGAGTCTTTGGTGGTCGTGTCTTGAGGGGGTGTGAGGGTTGTGAGATCGAGTCGAGGGTGAGTTTTGAGGGAGTCCGTTTGAGGGAGAGAGTGAGGGGTGTCGAGGATGGGTGAATCTGTTTGGTGTCAGTTTTAGTATTTGTTGTGTGGGTGTGGGTTATGTGTGGAGTGTAAGGTCGAGGGTGATGTTGAGTGTTGGGATGGGTTGTGAGAGTGTGAGAGAGAGTGAGTTTGAGTTCGAGAGGTGTTGGTGTTTGTGTGAGACGAGAGGTCGAGTCGGGGTTGTGGAAGGTGTTGGGTTCGAGTCTTATGAAAGGTGAGTCCAAAATCGGTGTGAGTTTGGTTTAGATTGAGTCACTGTTTGGGTCGAGTTGTTAGAAAAGCCTATTCGGAAAGTCCTATTCGGAAAGTCCTATTCGGAAGTTTTTCCTATTCGGAAGTTTTTCCTATTCGGAAGTTTTTCCTATTCGGAAGTTTTTCCTATTCGGAAGTTTTTCCTATTCGGAAGTTTTTCCTATTCGGAAGTTTTTCTATTCGGAAAACTTTGTCAATTCGGAAAACCATACGGAAAGTCGTGTCTATGCGGAAAGATGGAAAATCTGATACGAAAAACTGATAACTTTGGATCAAAAAGGATTGAAGGACTGATGACACTTTTTATGGACTGATAACTTTGGATCAAAAACTGATAACTATGGACTGATGACAGTATTGGACAAAAATAAAAGATGACAAACTGAAAAAAACTGATTAATATAAAATTAATAAAAAAACTGATAAAACTGAAACTGCTTATCCAGACATCAATTTGATAAAAATGATTATAAAAAGATGAGAAGAAAAAATAATGATAAAAACTGAAAAAAAATTTGATAAAAAACTGATTGGATAGATTAAAAAATTATTAAGTAGTGACTGATAAAAAAATGATTAAAAAAAACTTGATTATGTTAAAAAATTTGATAAAACTAGATTAGATAGATTTTCAAGAAAGAAAAAGAACGAGATGATTATATAAAAAAATAAAACGAAAAGATTATAAAAAATTAGAAAAGAAAGGATTTTTACCACCAAATCAAAAGATAAAAAATAAGCAAATCCTAAGATTCAACCATGGCTCTGATACCAATTGAAGGCCTACGTATTCTAAGGATTTGGTAAATGATGGATTAGATCTATGGATTTGGTGGAAGAGATGGGGAAGAAGGAGATTAGGTGTAGAGAGAGAAAGGAGAGGGAAGAAAAGTAGAGAGAGAAAGTGAGATTAGATTAATGAAAAGATGTTAATGAATGAACTAACCAACCCCCTCCTAACATGCTAGGAGGGGTATATATATAGCCCACCCTACATGTGGGCTATATGGACTATACATTATTAAGTGGACCACGAGCCCATTACATAATTATCGTTGGAGCGACCGATCCTTCATAAATACGTAAAACGTATTTCCAACATAAGGAGTATTAGCAAGAGTGATGCCGATGGATGCCAAATATTTTACGTCTTATTGTCGGTTGATCGATTTTTGTCATTTTTGATGTTTTCTTTTGTTAGGTCGAGTCGGGAGTCGATATTATTATATTTGAGGTACGTTTTAAATTTTTAAAAGTATCTTTATGAAACCCGAGCCCCGTAAATATTTTCAAAATTAACTAAGTCATTTCTCGCATTTTAGCTAACTACTTTCATTTTTATCCATAACTATTGCAAAATTTCAACCTAGGTCCCTCAAGCACTATATATAAGATTTATTTTTTTAAACACACACACACACCACTAAAAAAAATTTAATCTCTCTCTCTCTCTTTTTCTTTTTCTAGTCGTGACCCTCCTCCCTACCAAAACACCAACTTCAATCAATTTTTACTCAAATTTGAGGATGATCTAAGCTAAACTAATCAAAGTACCTATCTTACAATTGATCAAGGATCATTTTGGTGTAAGAAAATCATACATGCAAGTATTTTTTTTATGTTGGTAGGTGAAAACTATGATCATGCATGGCATTATTATAATGATCCATGGTGTTCTTGCTAAAATTTTTGTTAAAAACTTGATTTTGATCTAAAGATTTTTATTTTTATGATGATTTGGATGTTATGGTTCATATATGTTGATGTTAGAGTATAGGAATGATCATTTCTATGGTTGGTTTTGATCAAAAAAGTAATTTTGTACAAGTTTTAGGAAGGCATTTTACATCAGTGGGTAAAACTGCATTTTCGAATATTTTATGAGGATATAATGTTTTAACTATTATCCTAGGGTTGTAGAGCATTCTATTAGCTTCGATTTGATATAAGGTAGAGCTTCTAGCTCCAAAGGAGCGAAAAGTTATTATGTTTTGATTATTCGTGTACCAGGAGACGAGTATCGGCACTACACGTAGTTGTTGTCTGATACTAGAGATTTTACTCGGTGAAGGTTCGATTCTCGGTATCTTCTCGAATGGATAACGGTCCAAAGTGGTACTTGTCGTTCTTGGTGTCGGATCAGGGGATTGGTTTTCTATTCTAAGGTAAAGGAATAAAGCCGTGAAGATAATCTAAGCAATGGATAAATGAAAATGAAATGGAAATTAAAATCAAGTGAAATGCTCAAAAACTTAAAGGACTTAACTAGGAAAACTTAACTTAGAAAACTTAAGAAAAATCAAAACAAGAAAAGCTAGAAAAAGTGCTTCATTCGGAATAGTAGGCTGGTTCGGAATAACTCCTTCATTCGGAATAATCACTTGGTTCAGAATAATGCTTCATTCGGAATAAAGTAACTGGTTCGGAATAAATCAACTGGTTCGGAATAATGCTTGGTTCGGAATAATTGACTGGTTCGGAATAATGCTTGGTTCGGAATAAATGCTTGGTTCGGAATACCAGCTGGTTCGGAATGATGTACTGGTTCGGAATTAACTCTCACTCGGAATAATTATTCCGAGTGAGCTGAATTGGTTCGGAATAAGTCTACTGGTTCGGAATATTGCTTCATTCGGAATAATCTGGGCAGTGACGAACTTTGAACATGAATTTTTGCCAAAATCACCAAAACTAACCAACCAATCTTAACCAAACTTCACACTAATCATATATAGACCATAAACAACAAATCCCAATCATAAAAACATAAAACCCACCAACTTTTAAAGATCAAATCACCAAAAATAAACTTAGGAAAACTTTGAATCAAGAACACAAGATGAAAAAGATGAAATGGAATGATTAAATGAAAGCTTTAAGATTTAAGAAACGTGAATCAAAGATTTAATGTAACAAACTTGTGCAAAAATTAAAAATCACCAATCACCCTAATAGTGACGGTGGAACACCTACGGTTCAAAAGAAAAAGAAAGAACAAAAAGAAAAGCTACTCTCAAAAATGTGAGGTTGGTCCTATTTATACTCCTTGGGCTTGGTTGGTGAGTGGGCTTTCTTCCTCTCTTTTTGTCTTCTCGTCTTTTCAGTAGAGTTGACGTTTTCGATTCAGATTCGGGGATTGTCGATGAATTAATTCAACTCGTCTTTTAATTTCTTCATTTAATAGACTGGAGTTCTTCGACATATGTAACTCTTCCATCTTTGGTCCTTTTCTTCGATAAATCTTCAGATAGGTCCAATGACTTCAAATCTTTTGCAACTCTTGGACAACAGACTTCATCTTGAGTCTTTTTCTTCAATAAAACCCGTGCAATTCCATGTTTTCTCCAAATTCATCCGGTTGACTCTGAAAACACAATAAACACAAAAACCACGCATAATTCCAAACAAATGATATTAAATACGCGTTTTGGTCTCGTTTTAGCAAGAATTAAGTGGTAAAAGGATGGGTGTTTACACACCTATCAAATTCCCTACAATTAACCATTGCCATGCCCTCATGCAATGCTTAGTGACAAAGCAAATTTACATTTTTCTCATAATCAATCAACCTTGGCCTTATTGACAACTACTAAAAATTAAAATACTAAGGAGGGATAAAAACTTGAAATAAATCAAAAGAAATAGAAATAAATTGTAAAGAGATCAAGGACTTACATTAGGACTTTGTTGCTGCGAAGACTTATCATCCTCAAGTTTCACGTTCCCCAAACTAAGCTTAAAAACGAGATCATTGTTATTATAAGTTAGCAAAACAAACACTTACACACATGGCTTAATTACAAACTTAACCTCCCTTATTCCTAGGTGTATCTCTTATATTTTATTTTTGTCTTAGAATGATCATGAAGATGCATTTTTGGACTTATTGTGATAGTTTATTAAGGCTGAAAGTAAAGTAGGACGATTTGATTAATAGTTAGTCAAAGGACAAAATCTCTTAAAACTGCTTCTCGAGACCTCAAAAAGTTCATATCTTGGCATAACTTGCTTCACGATTTGAGACCTTTCTCGGGCCGATATTTGGCATGTACTTCATACTTCACATCTTTTGAGAGACGTTCTTGAGATAATGGTCTTCTCTTCATTATAGAATTTCTTCACTTAGAGTATTTTTGGGGGATACTCCAACTTTGTTGACCACGACTTCATCATCATTTCTTTGATCATATTTTGGGATTTTTGAGATACAACGATCCGCCTCCTTTTCGGACTTGGATCTATTTATCCTCATACCTTGTTAGGGTCTTTTTGGATATACTTCTCCATGAACTTTATGGGAGTCGATTGCTTTTCGTCGTGAGTCTTGATCCTTTATATTGACTTAATAAAAATGCTTTTCACATCTTCTTGGATCTTTAGCAATAAAATGGAATCCTCATGCCTTGTAAGGGCCTTTTCGGATTCGCCAATCTGCGCGCCCCGCTTCATTAGTTATGCCTTGGCTATGAACTCTTATCAATGCCGAGCAACTTTTAAACGATCTTGGGCTAAGAGCTAAGGAATTCAATAAAATCGTACGACCTTACTTATTGCATGTATTTATTTACAAGCGATGGGAGGAAAAGCTAATAATTACACCAAGTGTGTTTATGTAAGAATGCCAACTTATAATTGACTCTATCATTTCTCGTTCTCCACAGTTTAAAATCTCAAGGAATGAGACTCGTGGATGCTTAGCCTAATAAACCAATTAAGGTCTACATGGTTAAGGATACTTGCTAGAATAAACTTGGATAAGTCTATTCGGGTTGAGTCAAAATAATCGCAACGGGCCTAATATATCAAAGATCTCTAAACTTGCTAAACCACTTTATTAATATTTTTGACTTTATTATGGAATATGTACATATGGAAGCTACGATAAAAGAAGGAAATAAAGGATATAAAAATTTAAAAATTACGACAGAATGGACAAAGTTAATAAAAATTTGAAAAATGCTGAAAAATATGATTTTCCGGTTAAATGAAGGCATTTTCATGGAAAAGTCCATTTAAAACTTCGATAGAAGTCTCCCCTACACTTAAGATAAACATTGTCCCCAATGTTTAAGCTTGTGGGAAAAGGCTCCCCTACACTTATGACATTGTGCACGTTGTTTAAATCAAATTAAGGAGGAGACAACTAACGTGATCATTTTCAAATGTGAGAATGAAGAAATTTGAGTCACGATAGTTGAGAGATAGAACCGGATTGCGGATAACATGGAAGCACGGTTCTTCAAAAGTTCCAAGAGTGCGGGAATCCCTGTAATCACATCACCACACAAACACAAACGACCAAAATAGGTCCCCCCACTCTTAGGAGGTTAATAGGATAGATACTCGGGTTGCCTCCCGAGGAGCGCTTGTTTTTTATAACCGAGTCACGAGCCTGACTCGGTCCCGAATTAATTCGCAGGGAGGGTGGAGAGTGATGGAATCTCAGTAGAGATTTCCTCTCCAAAGTAGAGCTTCACTCGTTGGCCATTCACCTTAAAATTCGGGCCATTGGTTTGAGCAAGCTCAATGGTACCATATGGAAGAATTTGAGCGATGGTGAATGGGCCAGACCAACGAGATTTGAGCTTTCCAGAAAAGATTTTCAACCGAGAGTTGAAAAGTAAGACTTTGTCTCCAACATGGAACTCTCGGTTTTTGATCTTAGAATCGTGAATGAGCTTAGTTCTTTCTTTATAGATCAAAGAGTTGTCATAAGCCTCATTTCTCAATTCATCAAGTTCATTGAGTTGGACCTTGCGCAAATTTCCGGCTTTGTTAAGATCAAAATTTGCCCATTTCAAAGCCCAGTAAGCTTTGTGTTCCAACTCAATGGGGAGGTGGCATGCCTTTCCGTACACGAGACGATATGGTGTACAACCAATTGGAGTCTTGCATGCGGTACGGAAGGCCCACAGAGCATCATCGAGTTTATCTGCCCAGGCGGCTCGATGCTCTCCCACGGTTCTCTCGAGTATTCGCTTCAACCCACGGTTGGAGATTTCGGCTTGGCCATTCATTTGTGGGTGATATGCGGTGGAAAGACGGTGGTTGACACCGTACTTTGCCATCACTTTTGCGAATTGGTCATTGCAAAAGTGAGTTCCGCGATCACTTATGATGGCACGTGGCACGCCAAATCTAGCGAATAGTTGTTTCAAAAAGTTGCAAACCACCCTTGCATCATTAGTGGGTAAAGCTTTCGCTTCAACCCATTTAGACACGTAGTCAACGGCGACAAGGATGTATTTGTTTCCTTTCGAAGAAGGGAATGGCCCCATAAAGTCGATGCCCCAGACGTCAAATATTTCACATTCTTGGATGAAATTTTGAGGCATCTCATCTTTATGTGTGATCTTGCCTTGTCTTTGGCAAGCATCACATTTTTGCACCATTTCGTGAGCATCACGATATATGGTGGGCCAATAGAATCCCGAGTCAAACACTTTTTTGGCCGTGTAGTTGGGACCAAAGTGACCACCGGTGGGTCCTTTGTGGCAAGCCTCTAGAATTTCTAAAGCTGCGTGTCCATCAACACATCGGCGTATTATCAGATCGGTACATTGTTTGAAAAGATACGGGGCATCCCAGAAGTAGGTTTTGATATCTTTAAAGAACTTCTTCTTTTGCTGGGATGTCAACCCGTCGATGAGAATTCCACCCGCCAAGTAGTTTGCAATGTCGGCAAACCATGGGGTCTCATCAGAAGTGGAGTTTATAGACATTAAGGTCTCCAAGGGGAAAGAGTCATTGATCTCTTTGTGCGGTTGATCCCCTTGGTATAGATCCTCAAGTCTGCTCAGATGATCCGCGGCTAGGTTTTCAGCTCCTTTTTTATCTCGAATTTCAATTTTGAATTCTTGAAGCAGTAAAACCCAGCGGAGAAGTCTTGGCTTGGAATCTTGTTTGGTTAACAAGTACTTCAGCGCGGAGTGACCGGTATACACGATCGTAGTAGATAAGACAAGATAGGGGTGAAATCTTTCAAAAGCATACACGACAGCTAAAAGTTCTTTTTCTGTGGTCGTGTAATGCAATTGAGCCCCACTCATTGTCTTGCTAGCATAATGGATCGGTTGGAAATGTTTGTCAATTCTTTGTCCCAACACCGCTCCAATAGCAAAATCGCTAGCATCGCACATCAACTCGAAAGGTAGCTCCCAATTTAGAGTAACCAAGACAGGTGCCTTAATGAGCTTGTCCTTTAGAATGTTGAAGGCTAGAATACACTCATTGGAAAAGATAAAAGGAGTGTCCTTTTCCAAGAGGTGGGTCATGGGGCGAGCGATTTTAGAAAAGTCCTTTATAAATCGTCGGTAAAAGCCCGCATGCCCAAGGAAGCTTCTCACACCTTTCACTGTGGAAGGTGGAGGAAGTTTGGCTACGACATCAACTTTTGCACGGTCCACTTCGAGACCGGATTTGGAGATTTTGTGTCCTAGCACAATGCCCTCTTTTACCATGAAATGGCATTTTTCCCAATTTAGAACCAAACGTGTGTCTTCGCACCGTTTAAGCATGCGTTCTAAATTGGCAAGGCAAGCAGAGAAAGAATTGCCATAGACCGAGAAATCATCCATGAAGACTTCCATGGTTTGTTCAACCATGTCATGGAAGATGGCCATCATACACCTTTGAAAGGTCCCTGGAGCATTACATAAGCCGAAAGGCATACGTTTATAAGCAAAGGTTCCATAGGGACAGGTGAATGTGGTCTTTTCTTGGTCTTGGGGATCAATTGGGATTTGAAAATACCCAGAAAAGCCATCTAGAAAGCAATAGAAGTCATTGACTGCTAAACGCTCTAGCATTTGGTCCATGAACGGAAGAGGAAAGTGATCTTTTCTCGTGGCATCATTGAGTTTGCGGTAGTCTATACAAACTCTCCACCCAGTAACGAGACGAGTTGGAATTAACTCGTTGTTCTCGTTGGGAACAACGGTTATTCCGCCTTTCTTTGGTACACAATGGATGGGACTAACCCATGGGGAATCCGATATAGGATAAATCATGCCCGCATCAAGAAGTTTGATAACTTCTTGTTTGATAACGTCATGGATTTTCGGATTTACCCTTCGTTGGCTTTGAATTGTGGGTTTAAAATCGTCCTCCATTAGAATTTTGTGCGTACAAAATTTTGGATCAATTCCGTGGATATCGGAAATTTTCCAAGCAATTGCCGACTTATGATCTTTAAGCACAGAGATAAGGCGAGATTTTTCATCTTCTTTCAGGGCCTTTGCGATGATAACCGGAAGCTTCTTGTCATCGTCAAGGAATACGTACTCGAGATGAGATGGTAAATCCTTGAGTTCGAAGTCCGGTGTGTCCTCAATAGATGGAGGAATCACAGTAGGTTCCTCAATAGATGGTTCAACTAATGATGGAGTATCATTAGCAACCGTTTCAGGAGTAGGAGGAGATGCAGGATCTTCTTTGAGAAGTTTCTCAATGGTTAGAAGTTCGGCTGCCCAATCGGTGGAAGTATCGGTAGAATTAAGCTCAAGGGGATTCAAGCTAGCTTGAATGTCATCCCATAGAAAGTCACTTGCTCCAAAGGAGTCAAGGATGGAGCAATTGAGGAAACAGCTTCAACATTGGGTAAAGAAGACAGATTGCTTTTACAAGCATCATTAAAGTGTTCTTCACAGGCCTCATCGAGAGCATCAATGCAATTAACACTTTCGTGGTCCGAAGGCTGTAAGGAAAGTTTACCCATGTTGAAGACTATTTTGTCTTCACCGACTCTCATAATTAATTCGCCCGCGGCTACATCGATGAGAGTACGGCCGGTCCTCAAGAATGGATGTCCAACGATTAATGGTATACGTGGGTCCATTTCGTAGTCAACAACGACAAAATCTGCCGGGAAGGTGAATTTGTCGACGCCAACTATAACGTCTTCGGCTATCCCCACCGGATAAGCAACCGTTCGGTTGGCTAATTCCAATGTCATTTTAGTGGGGACTAGCGCTGGGAGAGATAATTGCTTCCATACACTTAATGGCATTAAGTTAATACTAGCTCCTAGATCGGCTAGGGCCATGCAATTATCAACTCCTGGGAAGTTGCAAGGAATGAGAAAGCGACCCGGATCACCAAGCTTGGTTGGCAATTTCCTTAAGAGAACCGTAGAGCAATTCTCATTAAGTTGGGTGTTAGCGATATCGAGAAGTTTTTCCTTGTCACTAAGAAGATCTTTAAACATCTTCGCATATTTGGGCATGTGAGCGAGAGCCTCAGCGAAGGAGACATTGAAATTCAGTTGTTTAAACATTTTAATAAAGTTTGAAACTTGAACATCATCCTTGCTTTTTAGCTTCTCTTTCCTCAACCTTGAAGGATAAGGTATATCGGAAGAAGAGGTAGGCGTTGGAATTTGAGGTTCACTCACAACCTTGGGTGGTGGAGGGGTAGAAGTAAGAGGTGGAGAAATTGGGGAAGCAGGAGGTGAAGGAATAGCAATAGATGGCTCGGCTTCCTTAGTTGCAACCACGGGTGTAGGTGTAGGAAGCTCGGGTTCCTATGTACCTTTACCACTTCGAGTGGTGATTGCTTTCATCTCCCCCCTTGGATTCACAATGGTGTTACTCAGAAGAGTACCCGAAGAAGAGGGTTGACTACTTTGGAAAAATCCGGCCATCATTTCCCGAATGTCATTGGTTTGACCACTCAAAGAATTTCTCATGTCAGCTCGAAGATCGTTACCTTGTTTGACCATGTCTCCTTTCAAATTAATAATTTGAGATTGCAGATTCTTCACCAACGCATCATTCGTCCTCATATACGTTTCAACCTCTTGGTTGAATACCATAGGTTGCGTAGGAGGAGGTGCTGAATAAGCTGGTGGTTGGTAAGGAGCTTGTTGGTAAACTTGGTTAGGATTTTGAGTTGCGTATGGTTGTCTTTGAGGTGGTAGATATGGAGCTCGAGGTTGTTGATGAGTAGGGCGGTTGGTGTTAGCAGGTGGAAAACCGGGTGGGGAAATAAAGTTGGAGGAACGATAACTTAGCAATGTACGGTCTCCTTGAGGGCGGGCTTGATAGCCTCCTTGAGGATATGTACCATAAGCTGCGTTAACGTTCTCACAAGAGTAGTCTTGAGTGGCAGGACAAGAGGTATAAGAGTGAGGACCACCGAAGATGTCACAAGATTGACTCACAGCGTTTGCGTGAGCATTTTGTGCATTTATGGTTTTGGTATTGTTGGCGGTTTGAAGAGCAAGAGATTCAAGAAGGGTAGTGATCTTATCGAATCTCTTGCCATTGTCACTAGTGCTAGCACTAGCGATATTGGTCCTCGCACTCTTAGTTTGCACACGAGACTTGTTTTCAATAATATCCCACGCGGCATTACAAGTTTTAGCCAAAAGATTACCCCCTGCGGCACTGTTTAGTGAATCTTGGTCCGTCATTCTTAAACCATTATAAAAAGTGTTGATTTGATGCACCTTTGTAAAACCATGTGGTGGGCATTTTCTCAAAAGATCTTTAAAACGGTCCCAAGCTTCACTAAACGTTTCATCGTACTTTTGTTCAAAATTTATGATTTCATTCCGCAAAGCGGTAGTACGAGAGGGTGGGAAAAAGTAGTTGATGAATTTGGTCTCAAGATCCGCCCACGTAAGAATACTTTGTGGGGGTTCCTTTGCAAGCCAATGCTGGGCTTGTCCCTCTAAGGAGAAAGGAAAGAGTTGTAAGTGTATTACCTCTTGGGGAACACCATTGTACTTCACCGTGTTGGCAAGCTGAAATGAACCGGTGAATGTGATCATATGGATCATCCATTGGGCGTCCCAAGAAAGGTTGAGCAGAGACCATTTGTATAAAACCGGATTTAAGCTCAAAATTATTGGCAGCAACGGTTGGAATGACAATCGGATCATTATTGGCGTCAATGTGCGCTTGCAAAAGCTCAATCATAGGTTGGTTTTCCATCGGAGGAATCAGGGGAGGCTCGTCAACCGGAGGTTGTTGAAGGTTCGGATTTTGATTGGCTTGCTGCGCTTGTGATCGTGTTTGCATGTACCTGCAAAAGACAAATGAAACAAAGAAATATTTTTGGTTTTTATATGTTTTTCTATTTTTTTGTGTTTTTGAAAATTTTATATTTTTTAGGATTTTTGAAATTTTTTGTTGCAAAGAAAGGAACGTTCACGGCGAACGGATCCCAAAATCCAATTTTCTCACAAAAAACCGTTTATCGCTACGAAAAGAGCCGGCAGCGGCACCATTTGATACTAGAGATTTTACTCGATGAAGGTTCGATTCTCGGTATCTTCTCGAATGGATAACGGTCCAAAGTGGTACTTGTCGTTCTTGGTGTCGGATCGGGGGATTGGTTTTCTATTCTAAGGTAAAGGAATAAAGCCGTGAAGATAATCTAAGCAATGGATAAATGAAAATGAAATGGAAATTAAAATCAAGTGAAATGCTCAAAAACTTAAAGGACTTAACTAGGAAAACTTAACTTAGAAAACTTAAGAAAAATCAAAACAAGAAAAGCTAGAAAAAGTGCTTCATTCAGAATAGTAGGCTGGTTCGGAATAACTCCTTCATTCAGAATAATCACTTGGTTCAGAATAATGCTTCATTCGGAATAAAGTAACTGGTTCGGAATAAATCAACTGGTTCGGAATAATGCTTGGTTCGGAATAATTGACTGGTTCGGAATAATGCTTGGTTCGGAATAAATGCTTTGTTCGGAATACCAGCTGGTTCGGAATGATGTACTGGTTCGGAATAAACTCTCACTCGGAATAATTATTCCGAGTGAGCTGAATTGGTTCGGAATAAGTCTACTGGTTCGGAATATTGCTTCATTCGGAATAATCTGGGCAGTAACGAACTTTGAACACGAATTTTTGCCAAAATCACCAAAACTAACCAACCAATCTTAACCAAACTTCACACTAATCATATATAGACCATAAACAACAAATCCCAATCATAAAAACATAAAACCCACCAACTTTTGAAGATCAAATCACCAAAAATAAACTTAGGAAAACTTTGAATCAAGAACACAAGATGAAAAAGATGAAATAGAATGATTAAATGAAAGCTTTAAGATTTAACAAACGTGAATCAAAGATTTAATGTAACAAACTTGTGCAAAAATTAAAAATCACCAATCACCCTAATAGTGATGGTGGAACACCTACGGTTCAAAAGAAAAAGAAAGAACAAAAAGAAAAGCTACTCTCAAAAATGTGAGGTTGGTCCTATTTATACTCCTTGGGCTTGGTTGTTGAGTGGGCTTTCTTCCTCTCTTTTTGTCTTCTCGTCTTTTCAGTAGAGTTGACGTTTTCGATTCAGATTCGGGGATTGTCGATGAATTAATTCAACTCGTCTTTTAATTTCTTCATTTAATAGACTGGAGTTCTTCGACATATGTAACTCTTCCATCTTTGGTCCTTTTCTTTGATAAATCTTCAGATAGGTCCAATGACTTCAAATCTTTTGCAACTCTTGGACAATAGACTTCATCTTGAGTCTTTTTCTTCAATAAAACCCGTGCAATTCCATGTTTTCTCCAAATTCATCTGGTTGACTCTAAAAACACAATAAACACAAAAACCACGCATAAATCCAAACAAATGATATTAAATACGCGTTTTGGTCTCGTTTTAGCAAGAATTAAGTGGTAAAAGGATGGGTGTTTACACACCTATCATTGTCGATATTTGGATCGAATCTCGGGGACTATAAATTGAAGTTTTGAAATGAGTCACATACTGATAATGAAGTGTTAACTTTAGAGGTTGAGTTTACTTTAAAACCCGAGTGTCGGTTTTGTAAACGGAGTCGTTTAAAGAAGTTAAAACGGTTGTATGAAAAATTAACGTAAATTTGTCCGGATTTTGTTGTTTGAAGATGAGTCGGGTAAAGGACTTTAAAAGTAATTTCATTTGATAAACTTGTAGGAGGACTTTCTATATAGTAAGTTAGTTTATCGATTCTTTTCATAAACATTTGGTAAGTCTAAAAGGGGTAAATAAGTTAGTACATGTACTATGTGCCGGCGGATTTTGTTGAAAGTATAAAATGGTAAAGTAAATGTGTAGTAGAGTATAATGAAGTTATTTATACTGTTTTCTCTCGAGTTTATCGTGATTTTATAAGTTTGAGTTTGATGTTTTTTATATGATTTTTTCTCGAGTCATTATTAATGAACGCGCCTTATTTGATAGGTAGCCGTTCTCGTGTTTGAAAGGCATCCATTATCATCGACGATCATCTCGCTAAATCTCTTATACTTAGGTGAGTCTGTAGCCTCGCTTTTTATGCTAGCTACTAAATGTTTTATTACCCGCGAGGGGGATACATGTTATTTAAAAATAACTGAACACAAGTCATGAGTAATTGTTGGACCCGAATGTTGCCTAAGTTGTTTACATTGAATTGAGTACCTTGTTGCTTAAGACCTTAATTTCATGAGCCGTTAACTATCTTCTGACTTGATGTTGTGAGTCGTGAATAGCCGCTTATTCTAATGATAGTACTATTGGGTTGACCGCTAATACGGAGATTCTCTTGGTTATAAATGAAGATTAATTGTTCGTTGTATGTGTCTAATCGAATTGATCTCCGGTTAATTGTGCGACTCCGTCGTTCTTGGTGGAAAAATAAGAAAGGTTGTCGTTGTGTAAAATTAATTAAAAAGTAAAGGCGAAACGTAATAAAAATAAGCTAATAACAAAACCCAGAAAAACTGTCACTTTTTCTGTAAAATAAAAATAGAAAAACACTTTAAAAATAAACTAAGACGTAAGGAAATGAAAACTATAAAATAAAACACGTTTAAAATTAAACTAAGACAAACAAATAAAGATAATGCTTAAGAAAAATAAGACGAAACAATTAAAATAAACTAATATTGCGATGGAAGCTATCGCAATACCCACCCTGTCGCAATATGCGAGCTATCGCAATAATCCTTCTGTCGCAATGTGCACCCTGTCGCAATATACACTCTGTCACAATGTATACCCGTCTCAATGTGACCTGTCGCAATATGGGTTCTGTCGCAATATGACCTGTCGCAATATGGCTAACAAAAATTGGGTAGCGTCTCGTCGCAATATGCCCTTAAACCCCGTCGCAATATACGATCGCAACGAGCGATCGCAATCACGATCGGAGTAAGGGAGGTATCACAATACACGATCGCAAAGTAGAAACACTAAGGTTTATTGCGATCGCAACCAAGCTGTCGGAATGAAGTGTCGCAATGAGCTGTCGCAATAATAAAACCCTAAGCTATTGAGATGGAAAGAACAAATATTCGGATGAAATGAAATAAGGTAAAAACCAAATGAGCACTTAATCAAAACTTACCCAATAAGAAAAGCAAAATAAGACACAAAATTAAAAAAATTTCAAAAATCAAAATAAGCAAACTTTAAAAAGATAAAACTTTCAAGAAACCTTTAAAACAAATAAGCTAAATACAAAATAAGCCAATAAGATTGTCAAACTTATAGCTTAATTCGTGTAAAAGCCTAGATGGAAATAAAAAGATGAACTTTTTAATCAAATAAGCAATAAGATTAAGCAAAATCAATGCTTAATCTGAACTAAAATCAAATCAAAAACAAGAAAAGTAGGATGAGAATGATAAAGAAAAGCTTGAATAGAAGAAAGATGTAAAGATTGAAGAACACGAAATTTAAAACTTACTTGGAATTAAAGAAATTAAAATGCAAGACAAGTATTTAAAATGACGATTAATTAAAAGTGCATAAAATAAAGTGGAGAACTAATTTGTCAAATTAGCTAACAAACATGAAAAATGAACTTAGGCCTCTATTTATAAGAGGAAGAGGAGAGGTTGGAAATTTCCTTCTCTCTTTCTTCTTTCTTTCTTTTTGGTCCTTAGTCTTTTCGTCTTCTAAATTCTTCGACTTTTAAGACTTTGTCTCGGGATCGCTTTAAACTCGTCTTGTAATTTCTTCATAAATTAGACTTGAGTTCTTCGGCTTTATTAAACTTCCGTCTTTGGACTTTTTCTTCGATAAATCTACATAATAGTCCTTGGACTTCCGTTCTTTTTGCACTCTTGATTTCTTGACTTCGTCTCTTGTCTTTTTCTTCAATAAAATCCCGTGAAAGACCGTGTTCTCTTCCTTTTTCACATTTTGATCCTGAAACACAACAAAAACACAAACCACGCATAATTCCAACATTTACGACATAAAATATACATTATGGTCTCGTTTTCATTGTAATTAAGTGGTAAAAGGATGGGTGTTTTCACACCTATCAAATCCCCTACACTTGACCATTGCAATGACCTCATGTAATGCTTAGTGACAAAGCAAGATTTACACTTTCCATCATAATCAACCTACCTTGGCCTTTATTTAAACAATAGAAACTAAGGAAACTTTAAAAGATAGAAAACACAAAATGCAAGAAGGAATAAACTTTTAAAGAAATCTAAGACTTACATAGGGCTTTGGTGTCATGAGTGTTTATCACCCTCAAGTTTCATGTTCCCCATGCCAAGATTAAAAACGAGATCATTGTTAGTACAAGTTAGCATAACTAACACTTACTCATGTGGTTCAATTAATCTCTTAGACTCCCTTATTCCTATGGGTATCTCATATATTTTATTGATGTCTTGAATGATCACGAGGATGCATTGTTGACTTATTTCGATATTTTATTAAGGCTGAAAATAAAGTGGGACGATCTAATCCATAGTTAGCTAAAGGACAAAATCTTTTAAAACTGCTTCTCGAGACCTCATAAAGTTCATATCTTGGCATAACTTGTTTCACGATTGAGACCTTTCTCGGACCGATATTTGGCATTTACTTCATACTTCAAATCTTGAGAAGACGTTCTTGAAATTATGGTCTTCTCTTCATATATAGTGTATATCTTCACTTGGTGAAGTTGAGATATTCTTCAAATGTTGACCACGACTTCTTCATTATTTCTTCAATCCTTATTTGGGATTTTGATATACAACGATCCGCCTCCTTTTTGGACTTGGATCTATTTATCCTCATACCTTGTTAGGGTTTTTCGGATAGACTTCTCCATGATATTTATGGGAGTGATTGCTTTTCGTCGTGCGTCTTGATCCTTCATATTGATTTTAGGAATAATGCTTTTCACATCATCTTGGATCTTTAGCAACAAAATGGAATCCTCATGCCTTGTTAGGGCCTTTTCGGACTCGCCAATCTTCGCGTCCCGTTTCAATAATTTATGCCTTGGCTATGAACTCTATTTAATACCGAGCAACTTTTAAACGATCTTGGGCTTAAAGCTAGGTAATTTTTCAGACCGTACGACCTTACTTATTGCATTTATTTATTTACAAGAGATAGGAGAAAAAGCTCATAATTAACTCACATAAGTTAATGAAAGTATACCAAACTTATAACTAACTCTATCATCTCTCGTTCTCCACAATTTAAAACCTCAAGGAATGAGACTCGTGGATGCTTAGCCTAATAAACCAATTACGGTCTACATGGTTAAGGATACTAGCTAGAGTAAACTTGGATAAGTAAACTCGGGTTGAGTCAAAATATTCACGACGGGCCTAATATATCTAAGACATCTAAACTCGCTAAAACCATTTTATTGAATAATAGAAAATAACAAAAATAAAGGGAACTACAATTAGACCAAAATAGATTAAAAATTTTGAAAAATGTCGAAAAATCGAATTTCCGGTTAAAATGAGGTCAAATTCACGGAAAAGTCCACTTAAATTCGATAGAAGGCCCCCCTACACTTGATATAAACATTGTACTCAATGTTTAAGCATGTGGGAGTAAACTCCCCTACACTTAGGACATTGTGCACGTTGCTTAAATCTTGCTAAGGAAAGGACAACTAACGAGATTCCTATTTTAATATAGAGATATATAAAATAGTGAACCGAAAAGAGTTTAGGATAGAACCGGGAAGACAAGAACACGGAATCACGGGTCGTAAAAAATCAACAAGAGTGGATCGTTGAACACTCGAATCCCTGAGTATGAGAAGAGAGAAAATAGCAAACATCAACGGGTCTCCCCTACACTTAGGGTAGAAATAGCTAAAAGATAGATACTTGGGTTGCCTCTCAAGAAGCGCTTGATTTTTTATTACCGAGTCATGAGCCTGACTCGACCTTGATTAACATGGAAAGAACCTTGAAGAGCATCCACCGGGATCAAATACATGGTTTTCTTCCATCAAATAGAATAGGCTTAAGGCGAACAAGGCAAGCCAAAGAAAATAAGGCAAGGTTCCCTTAAGCAGAGGTAGAGCATGGTGGTAGCAAGGATGATTGGGTGCAAGCATATCTCCAAAAGTTCCAAAAACCTTGCCTTTTATTTCATCAGACGGATACTGAGGTGGCCGAAAAATAGCAATACCGGGGTCGAACACCTTTTCCATTAGGGGAAAATAGCACTCAGGCTCAGCAGAATTTGAAGAACATCCGCGTAGAAAATGCACAACCTCGTCCTCAGCAGGTGGACAAAGAGGTGTTACAACATACGTGATGCGGATGTGGGTGTCTTCCGGCTTCGTCTCCTTTGAAAGAAGTGTCTTCTAATCCATAGAGGGAGGAAGACTATAATCATCAAAGTCCAGAGGAGGGGCATCACTCTCATGAGGGAAGTATGTATTGAGAAAAGCAGAAAATTCTTCCTCAAATGAGTAGTCATCCAAAGTAGGATTAAGCATAGATGGCGGAGAATCTGCAGCATGCGACGAATCACTTGAAAGAGTATCGACGTCATCAAAGTCATCATAAGAAGGCATGTCTTTATACTCCGAAGTAAAATCATCATA
Source organism: Glebionis coronaria (assembly GCA_025667525.1). Taxonomy (NCBI): domain Eukaryota; kingdom Viridiplantae; phylum Streptophyta; class Magnoliopsida; order Asterales; family Asteraceae; genus Glebionis; species Glebionis coronaria. The sequence continues at coordinate 297,186 of JANFOE010000475.1, read as the reverse complement.
ATCTTCCTCATCGGAGCTCGAATCATCATCATAAGCATCAAAAATTGGTGGAGAATCATAAATGGGAGGGGGATCCAAATTGGGGAGAGAATCATCCACATCATCATGAAAAATTGGATTGTCATATATAGGCTCGAAAAGAGGATTGTTGTGGATAACAAAATCATCAAGCACATTAATCATCTTAGCCGATTCTCGTCCATTGACTTTACTTGTAAGCGTCCCCATTTTAAAAACTTGTGCATCATCCCCGACACTTAGGATGAGTTCACATTTGTCAACGTCTACTAGCGCTTTACCGGTTCTCAAAAATGGTCGTCCAAGTAATAACGGAATACGAGGGTCCATTTCATAATCATCCACGACAAAGTCGACCGGAAAAGTGAACGTACCAACTTTAATAAAAACATCTTCGGCGATACCAAGGGGGTATGCGATAGTTCGATTGGCAAGCTCAAGAGTCATCTTAGTTGGTGTAAGAGCGGGTAATGATAACTTTTTCCAAACACTTAAAGGCATCAAATTTATACTTGCCCCGAGATCGGCTAAGGCAGTAAATTCGTCGGTTTGGTTAAAAGTACAAGGTAAAACAAAACGACCGGGATCTCCAAGTTTTTCCGGAAGTTCTTTAAGAAGGATGGCAGAACAATTTTCATTCAAACGAGTATTAACAAACTCGGCCATCTTCTCCTTCTTATTACGCAATTCCTTAAACATCTTCACAAAAGTGGGCATTTGGGCAAGGGCTTCAACAAGGGTAAAAGTGACGTTTATTCCCTTAAGTGTCTTCAAAAAGTTGGAGACGTGGACATCATTCTTAGTTTGAATTCGAGCCCTGCTCAACCGTAAAGGGTAAGGAATGCTGAGGTTGGGTTGTGGGGGTGCAGAAGGTGAAGGTGGGGTTGGTGGAGGATTCTTCTTGGGTACTTCTTCTTCACGAGGCGGTGACGATAATGGTGAACTAATACTAGGCGTGGGCGTAGGAGGGATAAATGGTGGTGGGGGAGGTATAGATGGTGTAATCGGGGGAGGGATAGATGGTCCTACTAAAGTTGCTCCACTACGTGTAGTAATAGCACTCACATTCGCTCTCGGATTGGTGACGGTATTTGAAGGAAGTGAGCCCGAAGTAGAAGGTTGATTACCTTGAAAGAAACTATCGAACATATTCTTCAAATCATTTGGCTTTGAAGATTGTTAACTAGCTCTCGTTGGGTTCTCATGAAAGTTTCAACATCTTGATTTACGGGTGGAGGTTGGGGGCGAGTGGGTGATATGGAGTAAAAGCTCGAGGTTGGTTCGGAGTGCTTCGATTGTAATTGTTGGGGTTGAGGTTTCGAGGAGGAAAACCGGGTGAAAGGTAGTTGTTGGACCGGTAACTTAGCAAATTTCTATCCCCTTGAGTTCGGGCTTGGTAATTTTCCTGTGAATAATTACCATAAGTCGCATACACGTTTTCCGGATTGCCTTGAGTAGAAGGACAATCAGTGTATGAATGAGGACTGCTGCATGTCTCACAAGAAGGTACTACCGCTTTAACTTGTTGTTGTTGATTTGAAGCGATGAGCAAGATATTTTTGTTCATTTCAGCCATCATGCGGGTGAATTCGGTCATATCGGGGTTTGTTGAAGTAAAAGAAACATTGACTCTCGGGTTTATTCCTTGAAGAAGCGGATGAATCCCAATTCTTGTGATGAGTAGTCATGTTCTCAATAAGCTCTCTACACTCCTCAGGTCTTCTTTTCATAAATGTGCCACCGGCGGCTGCATTAATAGTATCACGATCACGAAAAGTTAAACCATTGTAGAAAGTATCAATCAACGTAACGGGGAGCATGTTGTGATTTGGACATCGATCGATCAAAACATTATATCTTTCCCAAGCATGAAAGAGAGATTCATCGGGTTCTTGCATGAAACCGCTGATTTGATTTTGAAGGCTCGTGACCATGGATGGTGGAAAGTAGCGCGACAAAAATCGTTGAGTCATGTCGTCCCAAGTATGAATGGAATTCTTTGGGAGACGATCAAACCATTTTTCGGCGTGGTAGGATAAAGTATGTGGAAAGAGCTGTAGGACATCCATAGAAACACCGGGCATCTTCATGCTTTGAGTAATGGTAATGAATTTGTCGAGGTGCTTGTTGGCATCATCATCTGGTATTCCGCGAAATGGATTGGTTTGCACTTGTTGGATCATGTGATGTTTCAACGAAAACTCCGGAGCCGTGATTTGCATTGGCGCAATCGGTCCTCCTCATCCATACATTGTGGGTTGACAAAGCTCCTCCATTGTTCGAAGATCGGGTGGTGGAACAATGGGGTTATTGATGTTAGGTAGTACACCAGCCATATCTATATCTTCACGAGTCTCGGACTCTGAATAATTTGAAGATCTAGTACGCATGCACCTACAAAATCAAAAGAAAATATACCAAACGCAAAGAGAATATATATACACACTTAGAAAAAGAAAATCTTTTTTGTGCAAATTAATACTTTTTTATATGTTTTTTAATGTTTTTGTATTTTTGAATATTTTTAATTTTTATGGATTTTTGAAAATTTTGAAACGAAAAATAACGCTCACAAATGAACGGATCCCAAAAAGCAACGGTCTCTCACAGAAAACCGTTAATCCTCACGAAAAGAGTCGGCAGCGACGCCATTTTATATTGAGATTCTCTTGGTTATAAATGAAGATTAATTGTTCGTTGTATGTGTCTAATCGAATTGATCTCTGGTTAATTGTGCGACTCAGTCGTTCTTGGTGGAAAAATAAGAAAGGTTGTCGTTGTGTAAAATTAATTAAAAAGTAAAGTTGAAACGTAATAAAAATAAGCTAAAAACAAAACCCAGAAAAATTGTCACTTTTTCTATAAAATAAAAATAGAAAAACACTTTAAAATTAAACTAAGACGTAAGGAAATGAAAACTATAAAATAAAACACGTTTAAAATTAAACTAAGACAAACAAACAAAGATAATGCTTAAGAAAAATAAGACGAAACAATTAAAATAAACTAGTATTGCGATGGAAGCTATCGCAATACCCACCCTGTCGCAATATGCAAGCTATCGCAATAATCCTTCTGTCGCAATGTGCACCCTGTCGCAATATACACTATGTCACAATGTATACCCGTTGCAATGTGACCTATCGCAATATGGGTTCTGTCGCAATATGACCTGTCACAATATGGCTAACAAAAATCGGGCAGCGTCTCGTCGCAATATGCCCTTAAACCCCGTCGCAATATACGATCGTAATGAGCGGTCACAATCACGATCAGAATAAGGGAGGCATCGCAATACTCGATCGCAAAGTAGAAATCCTAAGGTTTATTGCGATCACAACCAAGCTGTCGGAATGAAGTGTCACAATGAGCTGTCGCAATAATAAAACCCTAAGCTATTGAGATGGAAAGAACAAATATTCGGATGAAATGAAATAAGGTAAAAACCAAATGAGAACTTAATCAAAACTTACCCAATAAGAAAAGCAAAATAAGACACAAATTTAAAATCTTTTTCAAAACTCAAAATAAGCAAACAAAAAAGCAAACTTTAAAAAGATAAAACTTTCAATAAAACTTTAAAAAAAATAAGCTAAATACAAAATAAGCCAATAAGATTGTCAAACTTATAGCTTAGTGTAAAAGCCTAGATGGAAATAAAAAGATGAACTTTTTAATCAAATAAGCAATAAGATTTAGCAAAATCAATGCTCAATCCGAACCAAAATCAAATCAAAAACAAGAAAAGTGGGATGAGAATATAAAGAAAAGCTTGAATAGAAGAAAGATGTAAAGATTGAAGAACACGAAATTTAAAACTTACTTGGAATTAAAGAAATTAAAGTGCAAGACAAGTATTTAAAATGAAGATTAAATAAAAGTGCATAAAATAAAGTGGAGAACTAATTTGTCAAATTAGCTAACAAACATGAAAAATGAACTTAGGCCTCTATTTATAGGAGGAGGAGGAGATGTTGGAAATTTCCTTCTCTCTTTCTTCTTTCTTTCTTTTTGGTCCTTAGTCTTTTCGTCTTCTAAATTCTTCGACTTTTAATACTTTGTCTCGGGATCGCTTTAAACTCGTCTTGTAATTTCTTCATAAATTAGACTTGAGTTCTTCGGCTTTATTAAACTTCCGTCTTTGGACTTTTTCTTCGATAAATCTCCAAAATAGGCCTTGGACTTCCGTTCTTTTTTCACTCTTGATTTCTTGACTTCGTCTCTTGTCTTTTTCTTCGATAAAAGCCCGTGAAAGACCGTGTTTTCTTCCTTTTTCACATTTTGATCCTGAATACAACAAAAACACAAACCATGCATAATTCTAACATTTACGACATAAAATATACGTTATGGTCTCTTTTTCATTGTAATTAAGTGGTAAAAGGATGGGTGTTGTGAGTCGTGAATAGCCGCTTACTCTAATGATAATACTATTGGGTTGACCGCCCTATCTGAGACTAGGGCATTACGTTGAGTAACCTCTAGGAAGGATAATTTACAGGAATAAGAGTGTGGTATTCTAGCAACTGATACCCTAGAGGGGCAATGGTTTTATTCTAGTCATGCCGGCATTTGGCGTAGGTGACTATTTGGTTAAGGGGTCGGTGTCATGATCTTAAATACAATGTTTATTATTATTGCCTTGAATATAGATTGTGTGTACGACAATTCTATAAATGATTATTATTGATTTTCTTCTTGTGTTCAAATGTGATTTGATAAACCTATAGACTCGCTCAGCATTATTGTTGACTCATTTTAAGCATGTGTTTCAGGTAATAGGGAGTGATGGAGCATGGAGCTTTGCTATGGAGGTTCTGGCTTGGCTTTTGGAAGAATGTTGGTCTAAAAACTGTTTCTATCCTTTACTGTTGAACAATTTACTTTAGGTTTGTGTACCGTACTAAACTTGTTGGTTGTTGGTCGAGATCCATAAGGACAAAACTCTTTACTCTGATGTCGTTTAGTACAATCATGGGATGAAATTTATGTTTTAGACCTATATATGAAAATCTTGTTTATATTTTTGTGTAAACGTCTCTATTTTGAGTCGTTCAATATACCTTGTGTGATGATGCTTGTGTCTAGCACCCAATTGTGTATTTCCGCTGCGCAATGTAAATTTGGGGGTGTTAGAGATTGGTATCAGAGCTGCAAGTTATAGAGAACTAGGTCGATCTTAAAATTTTTCCTAAACTATAACTTTGGTGTCGAAAGTATTTATTCTTCAAAAGCACACAACTCCTCTGCAACGCTCCGGTAAGATCACTTTTAGTTTTGTTTTGTATTATAGATGTGTCCCTCATAACTAAAATGATTTCCCGAGTATTTATTCAGTAAATACTACGATATTGTATTGGAATTATTGAAATTACGTTGAGTGCTTGTCAATATCATATTTATTTTTGCGAACATTGCATAAACATCAGTTGCATTGTGTTGCATAGCATGGATTAGGTATAACATTTTCATAAGCATGGCGTACTAATTATTATCTTATTAACGATGACCTTAAGTATCCTTAAACCCTCGTAATTGTAGAAAATGGTTGGTTTACCTCGCGAGGATGGATGGATTGATATGACTGATGTATTGGATGGTGAGGAAGTAGATAACTTTGGTGCTGGTGACGATGAGGAGCCTTATGAGTATTTGGATGATGAAATTCCACCTACTGCAGTTGGTCAGGCCGAGCCTGAAGTGATACAAGGTAGTTATGTTCCAAGGGTTGTGTGATACCAGTGAATGTGCCGTATGATGCTAAGTTATTGTCTCATGAGCCGTTCAGTATAAGCATTTCTCTTAAGTTGCGACTCACTTGAGGATGTGATACCACGAACCCAACGTCATTTATTTTATCCTATTTTACGAATATTTTTGAAATTTTTAAGAAATTTCGTTTGTTGTATAATTGACGGTTTAAGTTGAAACTAATACTTAAGGTCGCAATCTTAACGATTGACGATTTAAGAAGAACCGATGACGACTACGATACTGACGGATGCCCAAAATTTATGTTTTATTATCGATTATCTCGATATTGGAGATTTTTGGAATTTTCGTTTTATTATGTATTAAGTTGAGTCGGAACCTTACTATCGCTTTTCGTGAGCGTTTAAATCTTTGAAAAAGTATTTTATGGAACAAGACTTTATTTTTATGAAGCCGGGACGAAACCCGACTCTCGTATATTTCAAAAACGGACTAGCTAGCTCATTCCCGCTCTTTAAAACTTGTTTTGCAACAAAGGCCAAAAGATAGCTAAAATTGCCACCTAGGTCCCTCCATCTTTTACAAAAGGGGCAAACAAACACACATACTTCATTTTTCACCTCAAAAATTTTCAACATCTCCTCCCTTTCTCTCTCTAAACCCACAGCCAAATATCATCACCATCAATCCACCACCAAAAATTGTTTTCTTGAAAATCTAAGCAATACCCCATGTTTATAACATCATTGTATGTAAATCCCACCAATAAAATCACACATGCAACAACATTTTTTCAAGATTTAATTTTTGATAGATTCTGATAAAAACTATGTTTTGATCTAATTAAACTAGTAGGTTTGTGTTTAATTGTGTTTAGGATTAACCTCTTGAAGTATTCAAGCTAGGAGCAAATGTTTCTTGGTGACTTCAGCCCCCAAACCCACGAATTTGTGGGGGGTTTGGGTGTTCTTGGTGTTTTTTATCCATTTAATCATTGTAAGGTTCCATTGTTATTGTTAATATTATTTTAATTGTTTTCATTTAAGTACATGCATTTGTTTATAATTTTTTGGTAAATTCATATTGATTATACAAGTGATTAGGAGTTTAGGGGTTGTTATGGATGATGAATATAGGTTAGTTGATGTATTGGTGAAGTGAGAAATGGGTCAAAACAAGTGTTGAAATGATTTTGAAGAAGGAAATTTTAGACAGATTGTTTAGGCATACTTTTCGTGGGTTTAATTGTGTAAACAGGTCATAAATATAGGATGTAGTTGTAGAGCTTTGTCTTAGGTTCGTTTCGGTATAAAGTAGAGCTTACGACTCCAAACGAGTCAAAAGTTATGCTATTTTGAAAGTTCGTGTATCGGGAGATGAGAATCAACATAATCCGAAATTATGTTTGGTTTTGGGTCAAATCCCGGGGACCAAAGATAGAGTTTTATAAATGATTGAAAGTTTTTATTTGGTTTCAAACCTGCACTTTAGTGTCTATTTTTAGACTTAATGGTCAAATTAGCTAATGGTGTCTTTTAAATGAGTCAAACAAGTCTTACGTTGTAGAAGTGCAAAATCAGTCAGAAAAGGTTACGTCTAGTGATGTAATGAGTAATGGGTCATAAAAGCGGAAACTTTTTATGGGATTTAAAATGGGTTTTCTACAGGTCATAAGGGATTTTTACAAATTTTCTTGTAATTTATATAAATGCTTAAGTCATAGAAAGAGCCCGTACTTTTGGTAAGTACCGGCAAAGTTATAAAATTTGAAATATTTCTAATTACATAGATAGATAGTTCGAGTCTAGTAATAATCACTTGTATGGAATTTTGGCGTGAGTTTATACAAACTTTGAGTGACTTTAATTATATACATACAGTACTTGAAAGTACTTGAAGGTGTTTATTCATTTAGTGTTTATTCGTTAGGTGTTGTATTTGATATCCCGGGGGCATCCACATCGTCGGTGATATTTTCGTTACGTCTTCGCTAGAACCACTAATACTACGCAAGGTGAGTCTATAGCCTGGCTTTCTACTGTTTTGAAATGATTTTAACCCGCGAGGGGGATACATGCTATTTAAAATAAATGGAACACAAGTCATGAATGATTGTTTGGACCCGAATGTTGTTTATATTGTATTGAGTACCTTGTTTCTAAAGGCCCTAATTTCATGAACTGTTAATTATTGTCCTGCCCTTGTGTGGGTTGGAAATAACCGCTTATACAATTTATAGTAATATGGGGTTGACAACCCTATCCGAGACGAGAGCTAGTACGTTGAGTACCCTCTGCGGATGGATAACTTGTGATAAGAGATAAGGTATAAATCTGGCAACAAATACCTTAAGAGGGGCAATGGTTTCATTTTGATCACGTCAGCATTTTGGCGCGGGTGATTAAGTTAACGGGTCGGTGTCATGAGCTTAAATACAACCAATTAGCTTTGTTAAATATGAAATACTTGAATAATAGATTGTATGCGCACAATTCTATTAAATGATTATGATTTATTTTTCTGTTGTGTTCAACTAATGATTTGATAAACCTATAGATTCACTCAACCTTTGGGTTGACGATTTTAAGCACGTGTTTCAGGTAATCGATGATATGTTAGCAAGGAGCATGCGAGGATGGAAGTTGTTGTGGCTTGGCGGTTTACTTTGTCTTTCTCCCTTTTTATAACCTAGAACTTTTTTTTGTGTCATGTGAACAAAAATGTACTTTTGGGTTGAGATTCAGTGGGGACCTAACGCAACTCTGTTTTGTATTAACTTTGGGACTTGGAAAGTAGTAGACTTTGATGTTTTTAACAATGTTTCAATTATGTTTAAATTTATACGTCTCTTTGAGTCGTTCGAAATAGCTTATGAGTGACGATAACTGCCTAGCACCCAAATGTTGTAGTTCTGCTGGACATATGATTTGGGGGTGTTAGTGATTGGTAATCAGAGCCATGAGTTATAGAGAACTAGGTCATTTTGAAAAATCCTAAACTATAACTTTTGGTGTCGAAAGAAATTGTCCAAGCACACAACTATCCTGCATGGCTCCGGTAAGATTTTTTTAGCATTGATTTATATTTTAGATGTATCCCTTAAAACCTGATATGAATTCCCTAGTATTTAATAAGTAAATACTATGATATATATTAAGATATATTGTTGTGTACGTTGAGTACTTATTATCGTAACTTACAAATTCTTATAAGATTATTTTATAGGTTGCATGTATTTGGCATAACGGGCTATATTGCATTACATGGCACTGCATTATAATCCTACGTGTATGTAGGAATGATTGTATGTATAAGTATGTATATACTATGGTATTTAGAGGCATTACACGTGAAGAAATGGTCCTCGTGTGATTATCGTACATTTAAAATGCGGTTTTGTTGAGAATTCGGTCTCACCGCCAAGTATCAATCTTGATAATTAATTCATTGTTCGAATAGCCAAGTGTGAAACTCGTTTGATACTCTAGATACGTAAATAACACTTCGTAACATATTGTATATTGACTAGATTGATCTCGATTGTTGTTATCGCACCGTGATGTGTCATTTTGGGACATCTTCTTTTTGGAACGTAAATTACTAACATATTACTGTATTCCCTCATTCCTATGGGTTTGATATATTAGTTAGTGTAACTATAACATAGCCGAAGTTTAGTCAACGATGCATACATCGTAGCGACGAGTCATATGTGTATATTATGAAACGTGGTTGAGGCATATCGCCATTTAATCGTTTTTATCATCCTACTTGAATTTAAATATGCGTTTAAGGATAGACTGGCGTTGTGATCAAGCGTGATAACTTGAAGTTTGGTTGGTTTGTGTTAATTTTATTGTGTACGATTTCGAGACTCATCCGAGGCCGATAACAACACTTAGTTGACATGCGTATTCTCGTTCCGTCTATTGCATATGTCTTGTTGTCTCATCATTTTGAATTCGATATTATATATGATGAGGTCTGACACTTGTGCGAGTTAAATAAGCATTGAGTTTTGTAAATTTAATGATTTAAACGTAAAGCGTTTTACATATTAAATATAGGGTGAATGAAACTTTTGGATAAAAATGACGTATGATGTGTCTTGTAACAAGTAAAATTCGTGTAGAGAGTAAAGTGAAAAAGTGAAATTATTTTTCTTTCAACCTTGGTTGGTAAATCATAATAAGAAATTTATATTACACGTAAAATCTTTGTTTTCATACATTAATAATTTGATACTAAAATCTTGTGATGGATTTGTTAAGAATTTGCTTAACTTAATTTGAAAAAAAAGAGTTATTAGTAAAATTAACGATATGACTAGCGAGTATGTTCAGCTTTGGATTTGATATGAATTAATTTCTGGGTCAATGTAGCAAACTTTTGGCGTATTTTGTAATGTAAAACATGAGTAGAAAATGTGGACATGTGTTTTGGAGCTAGAGATTTTGTAAAACTGGTTTTATCTTAAACATAAGGTCAAGTTTTATTTACGAATGCATTGGTATAAACTGGAACTCGTCACTCGTTGTAGTGAATAAATTGGGACAAAATCGGAATGTACACTTTAAGTGAGAAATTATAATGCTTGAAATAAATTATTAAAAGTTGACGGAACGTTATTTTATTCTGCTACGAGATGTGTTAATGTTAAAAATCACATGATAATTGGCTAAAGGTTTAAAATTTGAATTTTCTATATTTTAGAATTATTGGAATAAGCATCTTATTTATTTATTATATTATTATTATTATCGGGATTCAAGTGTCGACAAAAATCAGTAAGCATCCGAGATAATACTACGTGAAACATCTTTAACGATTGACTCGAGTCATATGAATAAAATATAACAAATCAATTGTAAGGAAGACATGTGTATAATAAAAAGTCAAAGGTTGAATTTTAAGAGTTAATTGGACTAGTTTGAGTCATGTTGGATACATGTATATATGTGATAAGATAAGTCGTAATAATAATAACGTAAAACTCGAAAAAAATTTACTATGAACGTTTTTGGTACTTAAGATATGAACATTAACGAGATTTTGACACGAGTATGGAGATTTTCAAACCTAATGATTTTGTCGATTATGATAACCGAGTCACCGCATCTACTAATGTTAATAATTTCCCATAGATTGAAATTTTTCCAGAAATAAAAACTTTGTAAGTTGAAAAATTAAAAGTATAAATTCTTAAACGGTGTAACGCAAATTAAAAATATGCAAATGTTCGGTTTTACAATGTACAAGGTAACATTATTGGAATACGCAAATGGATTACACAACACACGCCTACTTGTATAGTATTTTTAAAAGATGTATATCTAATGTTTTGAGTCACGATGGTTCGATCATACAACATCACTTCTTTGATTTCGCGAGTCTATATCTGAACTTGGGTAGTAATGTGACTGTTCATTTTAATATTTTCTATGGTATGAAACCATTATTGTAAAACCCGCTTGCTTTTACCATGAATAGTACTCTTAAGATCGTACGTGCTAGATTAAAAACCTTCCTTATATAGTATGATCACATTCACGTGCTAGTATTTAAGTATTACATACGTGCATGAACACGATAAGTATCGATTACGTACGAACACATGATAACTATTTAACATAAATTAATCACGAACGTAATTAAAACGCGAGCTAATATTAATTATGTATATATATTTATTACGAACACGAATAAATATATTAGGTCACGATCGAAAACTAATTAAATTACGTAAACTACGTAACACGTAATCACGGACATTTAAACGATTATTCTTATTATGTATTATTGAAATTAACACAACAAGTATTACACAAATTAACATTACTTATAGCATATGAAATTATTACAAATAATTCACGACATAAAATACACGAAACCGAATACGTCTTTAACTAAACGTTTACGTTTTATTAAACGAATGATACAGACATATAAGAATAAGGTTTTGGGCTGTTTTTGACGAAGTAGAAAAGAAGTAGGACTTGGGCTCAAAGCCCAAGTGTGTTAGTCGGTGTAAAAAGAAAGGAGACGGGGGGTTTGTTTATTTTTGGACAAACCATACAAAACTTTCCAAAACCCTAAAATCTAAATAACAGCCGCCTATGTTTTTCTTTTGTGTCTTTTTCTCTTGTCCCTCTCTGCTTCCTTCAATCTACACCAAGAAGAAACAAGGAACCACCGTGATTTTATCAAGAAGATCAAGCAATGCAATTGTTTTTTTTTATATCCTAAACCCTAAAACAAGGTAAACCCTATTTTCATTTTATTTGGTTTTCTTTGATTAGTTTGAACACGAATCCGATTATGTGATTAAATACATGTTAAAAAGGAAGTAAATATTAAAGAGGGTTTCGTTCGTGGGGTTGATGGGTTTGTTGGGTACGCAAACCGAGACCCTTCATGGTCTCGGTGATGGTTTCTAACCACCAGCCGCAACCCTATTGGGTGCTGGCTGGATTTCGTAAAAACAGTGGGAACAACGGCCTAGCAGGGGTGTTTGGGTTTTGGTCTGCCAGTGGGAACCTACGGCTGACAGGTTAGCCTGTCGGTGGGAATTTTAAACAAGCGGGGGAAACCCAGAACTGCCCGGTGGAACTGGCAGTTAAGGGTATGTATGGATTTTGGTTTTAAATAGATTTAAGGGGGTGTTTGGCTACCAGTTTTAAAAAGACATTAAGGGGGCTGTTTGGCTCGGCTTATTTATAAAACATAATACGAGTTTTACGTTTAAATTAATAAGACACGGGTTCGGTTTTCGACTTTTTTATAAAATAATACAAGAGTACGTGTTATTATTTTACGGGTTAATTTACTTTACATGCTTATTAATTTTACAAGGTAATTAAATTAATAAATAATGACTTATTATTACAAGATCAATTAAATTGATTTAACATGCTAGATAATTAATTTAATTAAAAACATGGACTTAGGTTTATTATTACTAATTAATAATACATGATTTTAACCTAAGTATTGTTATTATTTAATTTAGACTATAGTAATTAATTAATTATTAAACATGACTTATAATTAATTAATTATCATAACTTAGGTTAATTATTTTTACTATTAATACATAGCTAAACCTAAGTATTTTAATCATGAAAATTAGACTAAGTAATTAATTAATTATTAAAACCATGACCTATAATTAATTAATTCTCATGACTTAGGTTATAGTAATATAATTAATAATACATGTTTTAACCTAAGTATTTATATCTTATTTAATTAAATCACATGATAATTAAATAAATGTTGTAACCTATAGTTTATTTAAATACATGGAATGATTTATAAAATATACTATTTTATTACATGACTTAGAATATTAATCAGTAAATAGTTAAGCTTATATATTAGCTTACTTAACCAGCTTATATCTATTTATGGAAACTTTCTATTTTTAGAAACTTATTTAATTAAGGCAGCTAATCTATTTATGGAAACTTCCTATTTTTAGAAACTTATATATTTTAAGAAGTAATTCTATTTTTGGAAACTTTCTATTTTTGGAAACTTTCTATTTTTGGAAACTTTCTATTTTTGGAAACCTTCTATTTTAGGAAACTTGCTATTTTTGGAAAGTTACTTATTATTACACAGTAAGTATAATAATACATGAAATACAAGTAATACGTAATCAGAATAGACAGAATATAAGATAATCACAGATTAAGGCTTAAAAACAGTAAAACATGACTTAAAAACATATAAAATAAGCTAAGACATGACATAAAACCAGTACGTATTCAGTAATCAGATACTTATACACGTGTGTATTCATGTAGCGTTCGTGATCCAGAAGTAGGATTCTCTCTTCCGTTCATTCACTGGACTTGAGGTACGGATTTCCGTCCTTTCAGTATGGACATTCTTTCCTTATTAGGATTTCCCCGTACGCAACCAACTATTTTCCCAGTATTTGTTTTATTGTTTTTGAATTGCTTATGCTTAATTAGCATAACCTATAGCCATATACAAGCATGACCAGTTTCACCTAGTTATGGAGGTACCATAACCATAACACTGGAGGCACCAATGTTATGACTTCCCCACGGCGGAGTGATTGCTCGTGGCGTCCTTTCAGTTTTGGCCATATTATTATATATCATGTGGGGCGTATGGGTGCATCCTAGTTACATGTTTTATTCAGGATTCCATGGTGAAAGTGATGTGTGCCTTGCATCCTTCACAAGGAGTTGATCCCTCCTACCCAAACCAGTATATTAATTAGAGGCATCCCCTCTAATTTGCATGATGAGGTCACCCCTCTAAAAATTCATGCACGTGACCTTTTCATGACCTATATGGGCTAATGGTAAATATGTTAAACAGTTTTATAAGATAAACATAAGGCTTTTCAAACTATAAAACCAGTTTTACTAAGCTATACCAGGTTTTCCAGGACTTATACATTTCCGCTGCTATTAAGTATTCATTATGTTTCAGTCATTCATACTATGTCTATATCCGTGCACTGAGCGTTTTGCTCAGCCGTTACTTTCCTTTCCATGTCCCAAAACGGCAGGTACCCTAGGAAAGACTCGAGAATTTGGAGGATGTGCATAGGATGGAAGCTGCTAGAGACTTCTTTTCCTTTTGCCTTCATATAGTTATGCTTTTTTGTCTTTATTCATTTCATTTCCTTTATTTATGTTTTGGGCTTATGTTGGGAACCGATGTTTGATTCCGGTTTACCCTATGGTCATGTATGTTTTACTACATATTACCTTGCATGCTTTGATGACACGCCATAATCACGCGTGACATTCCATTTATCAAAATGGGGTGTTACAATTATGGTATCAGAGCCAAGGCTTCGACCTGTAGGCTCTAAAACTGACCTGTGACTAGTGGGTAGTCACCAGGAGCTTCCTAAGTCAACGCTTGTTATTCCACGTATTGACGTTTTCAGCACCTTGTTGTTTTAACCATGATATTTTAACCAGTATCATTTTACTAATATGGAATGAACAACCGTCATCCATACTTAGTTATGTATCATTCTCTATGCATGATGTTCCTAGTGAACTGTGACTATGTGAACTGAACCCCAGTAGTTCATAATTTTCACATAAAATTTTTTCTAGTTAAGTTTTGACAATGACTTTTAATTATTTATGTTTCATGCATTCATTCATTTATATCATATGTCATCTATTGCAGGAATTTTGACTAAGTAATGGTTGGTACAGGACTGGCCCTATTTAGTCGCATGTGCTTTTATCGAAACTTTTAACTTTGGGACCGACCTATAGGCGTCCCCGCGCCCTGTCATTTTGTTTTGGGTAAACTGACCGTGGGCGTTTACCTTTGCGCATATAAGTTTTATAAACTACATCATGTATTTATGCACTGTTTTTACGCATAAAATTTTTCATGATTATGGCATAAATTTTGTTTCATATTACGCTCTAATCAAAGTAATCATATCAATTTTGTTTTGGGAGTCGACCCCAGTCGTTCCTACCAGTGATTTTTTTCAAAATTTTATTTCATTACAATCATATTATTCCATGAACATTCATTAAAATTTTTATGATCTTTATTTCGATTATGGTTTCATACTATCATGGTTAACTTCATTTTTCATGCTGATTACGTTTTATACTCCCTCTTGATTAATTTCATTCCAATATTTTCATGATGATTTCATCTTCATGATTTAGTATGCCTTAAGTTTTATTTTGATTATGTTCTCGTCATGTTGAGCATGCCCTCATGCTAAACATGGAAGGGCTTCATTAAATCCTGTTTTATGACAAGTCATGGTTGGTTTTCATTAATCATGCTTTCATGATAATCATTGTTCAATTTCGTTCCATCACACTTTTGGGTGTTTTCCTATGTAACCCGAATGATGTCTATGCTGATATTGCTAGACTATCATGATGATCAGCCCAGTTTGGTCTTCAAACCGCTAATCAATTATTCCATGCGAATCATGTTAGATGATCAACCCATATTGATCATTTCATGTGCATTCCATGTGTACTCCAAGTACCGTATTCCATGTGTATTACACTTACTATATTACATGTCTATTTCACTGACAATACTCCATGAGTATTCACTAGACGATTCCAAATCATCTCATGCGTAGTCCACTTGTTGATGTTCTACAAAATGCTGATGCCGCTCACAACTCGGAAATGTTACTAAATGTTGATGATGTGGATTAGTTGGAGATGCTACGAGATGCTGACGACGTTTACAACCTGGAGATCCTAAAAGAGGAAGACAAAGGCGTTAGATCGAAGCGGTCAGACGAGATGATGCTTCACCACTGGAGGATTTGCATCACAATCCATGTTCTTACCTTATCATATGTCATAAGCCTTGCAGTTGTCTTTTCAGTCACATGAGTAGGAACCGGTACCAGCCGGCCACTCACCTGAATAGTTACATGAATTACAGTCATGAAAATAACAGTCATGAAACTGACGGACACGATGATAGTAACCATTACTTTGACTGCAACCATCCTGGTAACCACCATAGAACACGGTCACGGACGTGATCGGGTATTACAAGGATTAGCATGCCAATTTCTCGAATTTTGGCATACTAACCTAGTATTGTAGTTCTATTGTTTCACATCTCGAGACACGTGTCAAGACATCAGTCAAGACACATGTCTTATGTATACTATTGAAGACACATGTCAAGACACCAGTCAAGACATATGTCATGCTTATACTTCCAAGACACGATTCAAGACACATGACTCACGTCCAATGATGGAACATCTCTAAGAAATTCAGGGTACCCTCCCAGGGTATATCCATTTTGTTGTGCCATGTATTAATCAGGCCACAAGAATTTCAGTACCATTACCGGCGTATCGTGAGAACTGTCACATTGTCGATGACACTTCTTTCACCATATTTCATACGATTCATGACCATGAAGGACGTCTTTCATATTCTCCATGTATACGAAGATTTTCCTTCAGCTTAATGATGAGATCCAAGCTGCTAACGCATTTCCTCGGAGAGACACGAGATGAATTTCATCCTAATTATGGACTAGGAACAACACACCATGCTACGATTCATAATTATGTACAGTAATGTGTAGGCTCCTGAATACGTTCAGCTTGATTTTCCATCAGGAAATTTGTACAAATTATCTATGCTTACAAGCATGTGCGTTGTTAGTCATGGTCGCTAAAACTTTCTAGCCGTCAGTTGATTATTCCAAGATCTTCCCATAAATTCCAGAAGAACCTACAAGGAGAAGGACGGTACCATGATATTATGTGTCGACTACCGTCGATTTAAACAAATCACCATTCATGACCGTTATTCTCCTCCACGTGTTGACAACATGTCCAATCGACCTTATAGTACTAATCACTTTTCCAAGATCGAACTCATGATCATACTGCCAACAGTGACGAGTGAAAGAGAAAGACATGTCCATGAATTCTATTCGTTCACGACTCAGGCATGCTAGATTCATGATTTTGCTTTAGTCTCATAAATGCTCCAACAGCATTATGGACTTAGTAGATCGAGCTTCCATGAACTCGTAAACAAATTCATTAGTGTTTTCTTCAAGGACAGCCTGATATTCTCTAAGTCTGGAGAAGAGCAGGAAGACCATATTTGCACTATGTTGCAAATTCTACGTCAGGGGAAATTTCAACCTGCAAACTTTACAATATCAATTCTGTTTGATTACAGTGACACGCTGGATCACATGGAATTTACTGGTTAATCTTACCATGACTCAGCTTATGCATAAGGTAGGAACCCTACATTACGTTAGGTGTTCCAAGAAAATCCTACGCTAAGAAAAGTCTAAATTCTGAAACTTATAGTTTCACAAACTCCTAGGTATATGTTTCTATGAAACAAGATCCAGATAAGTTCATATCTAAATACCTGTCACACCAGCAGGTAAAGATAGAACACCTGCATACTAGTAGCTATCTCCACCGGGAACACTTTCCGAGTGGAAACAGTACAGTAACTCCATGGAGTTATCAACAGTTTGATCAAGTCTGCTAAATCCTTGCATCCGCGAAGATTTCATAGTAGTAGACTTTCAGATATTTCAGCCAATGATCGTACAATCACTTGACCTCTTTTGAATATCAGATTACATTTACACTCATATTCAGATTCATTTTCCTTACGATCATGCCTTTAGCCAATTTCATGATTTGCTTTATCATTCACGTTCATGAACTATTCATGTTCATGATTGTATTCTAGCTTACGATGTAACTCCCAATTTCATTCCGGGAAATTATAAGAACTTGGGAGACCAGACTTAAGTTCAATAATTTTCCATCCTCGGACAGACGTTTCACGTCACACTTCGCGTCTTACCCATACCGTTAGCATTATCATCTAAGTTATCTACGTTCACGATATGCTCCCATATCATTGTTCATCATATGTTTCGCATTTTACACTCACCATATATCCACGTGGCACGTTAAAAATTTTTCACGTAATCCATTCAAAATTTTTCACGTACTATGTTTCATTATGTCTCTCGCATCGTTTCAAAATTTTCGTTAAATTAAATTGTGTTGCACAATAACGTTTCAGTTACTCTTATAGGTTAATTCTTTTTCCTCGATCAAATCCAAGGAATCCATCTTACGTTGATAACCAACAACTTGTTTTGGATTTTCAAGCCAAGGTCAGGAGGACCAAGACTTACCATTCGTGGCAAAACCTTGATAAGGAATCGTTCCAAGAGGGAAGCCACTCGGAAACGGACAAGTTCATCCGGACTTCTTCTCCGTTTTCTCTTATCGATTAGATATGTCCTTTCAGTGAAGTCACGTTCCATGTCCTTTCAAGACATGTAACGTTCCACGTCACCTTCATTTTCGGTTATTTTACATACCCTACCAGTTTAATTCGGGTATGTTATTCTTTTCCAGTTACTTCATCTATAATTCGGGGACGAATTATTCTTTTTAGGGGGGGAGAATTGTAAAACCCGCTTGCTTTTACCATGATTAGTACTCTTAAGATCGTACGTGCTAGATTAAAAACCTTCCTTATATAGTATGATCACATTCACGTGCTAGTATTTAAGTATTACATACGTGCATGAACACGATAAGTATCGATTACGTACGAACACATGATAACTATTTAACATAAATTAATCACGAACGTAATTAAAACGCGAGCTAATATTAATTACGTATATATATTTATTACGAACACGAATAAATATATTAGGTCACGATCGAAAACTAATTAAATTACGTAAACTACGTAACACGTAATCACGGACATTTAAACGATTATTCTTATTATGTATAATTGAAATTAACACAACAAGTATTACGTAAATTAACATTACGTATAGCATATGAAATTATTACAAATAATTCACGACATAAAATACACGAAACCGAATACGTGTTTAATTAAACGTTTATGTTTTATTAAACGAATGATACAAACATATAAGAATAAGGTTTTGGGCTGTTTTTGACAAAGTAGAAAAGAGGTAGGACTTGGGCTCAAAGCCCAAGTGTGTTAGTCGGTCTAAAAAGAAAAGAGACGGGGGGGGGGGGGGGGGGGTTTGTTTATTTTTGGACAAACCATACAAAACTTTCCAAAACCCTAAAATCTAAATAACAGCCGCCTATGTTTTTCTTTTGTGTCTTTTTCTCTTGTCCCTCTCTGCTGCCGTCAATCTACACCAAGAAGAAACAAGGAACCACCGTGATTTTGTCAAGAAGATCAAGCAATGCAATCGTTTTTTTTATATCCTAAACCCTAAAACAAGGTAAACCCTATTTTCATTTTATTTGGTTTTCTTTGATTAGTTTGATCACGAATCCGATTATGTGATTAAATACATGTTAAAAAGGAAGTAAATATTAAAGGGGGTTTCGTTTGTGGGGTTGTTGGGTTCGTTGGGTACGCAAACCGAGAGCCTCCATGGTCTCGGTGATGGTTTCTGACCACCAGCCGCAACCCTATTGGGTGATGGCTGGATTTTGTAAAAACAGTGGGAACAACGGCCTAGCAGGGGTGTTTGGGTTTGGGTTTTGGTCTGCCAGTGGGAACCCACGGCTGACAGGTTAGCCTGTCGGTGGGAATTTTAACCAAGCGGGGGAAAACCAGAACTACCCGGGGGAACTGGCAGTTAAGGGTATGTTTGGATTTTGGTTTTAAACAGATTTGAGGGGGTGTTTGGCTACCAGTTATAAAAAGACATTAAGGGGGCTGTTTGGCTCGGCTTATTTATAAAACATAATACGAGTTTTACGTTTAAATTAATAAGACACGGGTTCGGTTTTCGACGTTTTTTATAAAATAATACAAGAGTACGTGTTATTATTTTACGGGCTAATTTACTTTACATGCTTATTAATTTTACAAGGTAATTAAATTAATAAATAATGACTTATTATTACAAGATCAATTAAATT
This sequence comes from Glebionis coronaria, assembly GCA_025667525.1. Lineage (NCBI taxonomy): Eukaryota > Viridiplantae > Streptophyta > Magnoliopsida > Asterales > Asteraceae > Glebionis > Glebionis coronaria. Next base: position 277,019 of record JANFOE010000475.1, on the reverse strand, counting down.
GATTTAACATGCTAGATAATTATTTTAATTAAAAACATGGACTTAGGTTTATTATTACTAATTAATAATACATGATTTTAACCTAAGTATTTTTATTATTTAATTTAGACTATAGTAATTAATTAATTATTAAACATGACTTATAATTAATTAATTATCATGACTTAGGTTAATTATTTTTACTACTAATACATAGCTAAACCTAAGTATTTTAATCATGAAAGTTAGACTAAGTAATTAATTAAATATTAAAACCATGACCTATAATTAATTAATTCTCATGACTTAGGTTATAGTAATATAATTAATAATACATGTTTTAACCTAAGTATTTATATCTTATTTAATTAAATCACATGATAATTAAATAAATGCTGTAACCTATAGTTTATTTAAATACATGGAATGATTTATAAACTATACTATTTTATTACATGAGTTAGAATATTAATCAGTAAATACTTAAGCTTATATATTAGCTTACTTAACCAGCTTATATCTATTTATGGAAACTTTCTATTTTTAGAAACTTATTTAATGAAGGCAACTAATCTATTTATGGAAACTTCCTATTTTTAGAAACTTATCTATTTTAAGAAGTAATTCTATTTTTAGAAACTTTCTATTTTTGGAAACTTTCTATTTATGGAAACTTTCTATTTTTAGAAACCTTCTATTTTAGGAAACCTGCTATTTTTGGAAAGTTACTTATTATTACACAGTAAGTATAATAATACATGAAATACAAGTAATACGTAATCAGAATAGATAGAATATAAGATAATCACAGATTAAGGCTTAAAAACAGTAAAACATGACTTAAAAACATATAAAATAAGCTAAGACATGACATAAAACCAGTACGTATTCAGTAATCAGATACTTATACACGTGTGTATTCATGTAGTGTTAGTGATCCAGAAGTAGGATTCTCTCTTCCGTTCATTCACTGGACTTGAGGTACGGATTTCCGTCCTTTCAGTATGGACATTCTTTCCTTATTAGGATTTCCCCGTATGCAGCCAACTGTTTTCCCAGTATTTGTTTTATTGTTTTTGAATTGCTTATGTTTAATTAGCATAACCTATAGCCATATACAAGCATGACCAGTTTCACCTAGTTATGGAGGTACCATAACCATAACATTGGAGGCACCAATGTTATGACTTCCCCACGGCGGAGTGATTGCTCGTGGCGTCCTTTCAGTTTTGGCCATATTATTATATATCATGTGGGGCGTATGGGTGCATCCTAGTTACATGTTTTATTCAGGATTCTATGGTGAAAGTGATGTGTGCCTTGCATCCTTCACAAGGAGTTGATCCCTCCTACCCAAACCAGTATATTAATTAGAGGCATCCCCTCTAATTTGCATGATGAGGTCACCCCTCTAGGTATTCATGCACGTGACCTTTTCATGACCTATATGGGCTAATGGTAAATATGTTAAACAGTTTTATAAGATAAACATAAGGCTTTTCAAACTATAAAACCAGTTTTACTAAGCTATACCAGGTTTTCCAGGACTTATACATTTCCGCTGCTATTAAGTCTTCATTATGTTTCAGTCATTCATACTATGTCTATATCCGTGCACTGAGCGTTCTGCTCAGCCGTTACTTTCCTTTCCATGTCCCAAAACGGCAGGTACCCTAGGAAAGACTCGAGCATTTGGAGGATGTGCATAGGATGGAAGCTGCTAGAGACTTCTTTTTCCTTTTGCCTTCATATAGTTATGCTTGTTTAGTCTTTATTCATTTCATTTCCTTTATTTATGTTTTGGGCTTATGTTGGGAACCGATGTTTGATTCCGGTTTACCCTATGGTCATGTATGTTTTACTACATATTACCTTGCATGCTTTGATGACACGCCATAATCACGCGTGACATTCCATTTATCAAAATGGGGTGTTACAATTATTGTTATATTTACTTTTGAATTTCTACTTCACTATTACATGATAATAAGGGTATTTCCCCCGGTGTATTTTTGTCATGTTCATGGACGCTGTAACTTTTCTTCTTTCGGTTAATGGAACCAAAAATTCTGTATTTACTTGAATGATGCTATATGATGAGACGGCTTTTATACATGGTCTCATCGTTCTTTTTGGACTTAAAATGCATAAAATACCATCATAAATGCCAAATATATGCTTGTGTTTGTTACTTGTGTATTTTACGTACGGATATTGAGAAAATGACAAAAGATCACAAGAATCATGCAAAAACGAACACGGGAAACGAAGCCGCACATTGAACCAAGCCCTAATGAGTAATTTTCCATTGAAAGCCCTTGAAGATTTGTAGAAATGAGAAGAAGGGTCCTCCAATATGGAAGAATTGACACTTTATACCCTTGTATCTTCATAATTACAAGTTTGGTCCCTAAAGTTTGTCAAAATTACAAAAAGGACCCTTAACTTTGAAGAATTGGCAAATTTAGTCCCTCAACAAACCTAAATTGTCAATGATGGTCCTCCAAGAAGTCAACAAACAAGTCAAAGCCTTGAAGTTGAAAACATGCCAAAAATCAGCCCTTGAATATTGAAGAATTTGCATATTTAGTCCTTGTTTCAAGTCTTTATAATATTTGTGCCAAAACTGACAACTTCCCAAAGTTATTTACAAAGGAAAAAGTGATTTGGGCGGTTTTAATACAAAGTGAAGAAAAGGGAAAACATTAGGGGGCATTCTTGGGAGACAAACAAACTCCACCAGCCAACCCTCCACTGACACGTCACCATAAACCCACCCAAACCCATTTACCCGACCCAACTCTAACCCACAACCCACAAAACCATGTTTATATTTTATTTACTTTCAAAAAATGGTTAATTAATAAAAACCGGGCTACACTTACTGTAGATCACCCACACCCAAATCCCCCTTTCTTAAACTCACATAAACCCTAATCAATCAAACCTTAATCCCCAATCAACAAAAGCTATAATCATCCAGAATGATGATTAACATCATCCTCACCTAAACCCCACACCCAAAAACTTCCCCCGTGACCTTGGTCCCCTCCCACGTGGCTTCTTTTGTGCAAGCAAACAAAATAGATGCAGAAAATCAACGCTTTGGAGGAATTCCTTGATGCCCACATCAAATCCAACGCACAAGATCAATCTATCACAGCTCAGCAATCACATGGAGATGTTGAACAAATTCAAAAAGGGGATATGCTGAAATTGATCCGCATCTTCACCAAGGGTATTTCTGGATTTTAATCAATTAGGGTTTGCATTTTTATATTTTTTTTCTTTTTTCTAGAACAATCCGAGCTCCCTATAAATTGAGGACCAACTTGTGGTATCCCTTTTTTTCTTTGTCTCGGATTTTTGTGTAAAAACCTCTTTTATGAATGAAAAGTTTGCAGTTTTTAAATTCATCCGAGTTCCATTTTAATTTTATGTTTTATGATTTAAGTTGGTGTTTTTAAATTCGAGTTGTGAAGTTTCCTGTTTAGATTATTCAGTAAGATTGTTGGAGTGAATAAAAGCTTTTCGTTTAAAATTATTTACAAGTTTCAAATATTTAGTATTAGAGTGTTGATTGAAAAGATTGTGAAAGGAAGAGAACTTGTTTATCTTGTGCACTTACTGAATCAAGACCTTAGGTCTTGATTCTTGGATTTCTCTTCACTCTTAGCAGCCTCCCTTACATACCGGGTCTTCGTTTCAGCTGTTGAACCTCAACGAACACCCGTGTATTGCTTTCTATTTCGAGACGCCCCTTGTTTGACCTAGTTGTTGGTCAGATTTAGGGGTAGCTTAGCTGACCCCTGTTGGATGTGAACAGGGGTAGGTATCATAGCCTCTTCACTCGACTTACTTTTCTTATTTTTCTGGTTTGTTTACATGTTTAAATGTTCTAGAATACTCGTTGCTTGAAGTAATTCTGCTAAGTGTTTGCGTTCTTGTTTCTGCTCAACCTTGTGCTTGCTAAGAAAAATCGGTTTAAGTAAAAAATTTGGTATCTCTTGGAATTTATCCATTTTCTGCAAGTGAATGTGTACTTGGGTGATGTTCGAGTTTTGATTAAGTGGTATTGGATTATAGAGAGTAATTTCGTTTATTGAGTTTGTGTTTATTATGCCTTGCATCTTAAAATAGCAAACCAAACATCAAAGAAAACAAGATAAGTGACTGTGTTGTTTTGTAGTTAGACTGTGTGCATCTTTAAAAGGTGAAACCCGCTGGTGTCTTTGTTGTTAACCATACACGAACCAACGTCATTTTTTGTGTGAATTGGATTCATACTAGAGATTGAGTATCCAGGAACAAGTAGAAAAACATAAGACATCTAGGTTTATTAAAACTGTATGTGTCAAACTCGTTAATCGAGCTGTGTGATTAATTGACTGTCTAGTTCAGTAGCTTTAAGGGTCTAACTGTGGATTGGTAAAATTCTTGAATTTAATCAGTAAAATTTAATAGGATTGGTTCTTTTCATTTAGTCTGTTTAAACTGATTAGACGATTAGGCTTGGTTGTTCTCAATCTAAGTTGCTTAGTTCATGCTTAAGGATTGCCTGCTGACTTCTCTGTTGTTAATCATGTGTTTTTTTTATGACGTTAAGTTAAATTGTGTTTTTGCATGATGTACCATAGCTTAAGAGTGCTCAGTTGGTTTGTTTGCGTTTGTTTAAGTGTGTGCAACTTCCCTGCTTGTCGTTAGCCTGCTTGTGTTTTATCAGTTTTGTTGTGTCGTGTTTTGTCCTTTTGTTTTCTGCTTGCTATACACCCCCACAAGCCAACTGCAAGTGGAGGGTTTTTGTCTGTCCAAAAAGAACACATCAGATAAAATAAAGGGGGCAATTGCCCACTGTCACAAACAGATAAAAAAGAAAGAATTGTTCTAGGTCTGAGGCCTATTTGATTCTTTTAGGAGTGATTCTAGCTTAATTGGACGTGTGTTTGTGTTTGAGTTGGTGTAGGTTTCTGTGCACATGTGTTTAAAAAGAGAAAAAAAAATTATTTCAAAAATTTTGGCGTGGCCAGGAATCGAACCTGCGCCACCACTGCCAAAGCACACACACACTACCGCTCGCCCTAGGGACTTTTACTGCTAAAGTCTCAAGGTGTTATCCTTTTAACACCTCTTTTCATTTGGCTTTATTAAATAAGCCGTAGCTTTTCTTGGCTAATTGAGCATATTTAATAAGCTAATTCGTGATAGCTTATTTTTCCTAGGTTCTTATTTTGATTTTAGACTTTTCTGTTTAAAAAGTAGATTTTTCCCTTTATTTATTTATTTTTTATGCATTTTTCTTTACCCGTATTTTGTTAATTAATTAAAAAATAGAAAAAGTGTTTTTATTTTTATGAAAAATAATTTTTAAGCTTTTAATTAATATTTTGAGGTTTACATTAGGTTAACTTTTCAAAAAGCTTAATTTTTAATTTTTATTGATTTTAGATTTTTTTATTGAACTTTAAAAATTAATATTAGATTATAAAAAAGGTTTTAGGAAATTTTAACTGATTTTCTTTCTTAGTTACATTATTTTAAGTTTTTAGAAATTTTTTAGAATTTATTTTAGTAACTTTTTATTTTTTGTATTATTTTAATATTATTTTATTAATAAAATAAAAAGTTTTTTTTTATTTCTTTTTTCATTTTTCCTAGGTTCTTTAGCATTAATTAGGACTTTTACCACTTTTAGAATATTTTTATAGCTTTTAGATTTATTTTTATAATTATTTTAAGTTTAATTAGGTTTAAATCATTTTAATTTGTTTTTAGAGTTTTAAAAATAGTTTTATTAGCTTTTAAATTTTAGAAAAAATACTTTTTAGTCTTTTAATAATATAAGTAAGTTATTGGTTCAATAAAATAATATTTTGGACATTTCTATTAATTATATTTAATTTTAAGGCTTTAATTAGCATTTAAAATTGAATATTTAATTAATAAAAGGTTTTAAAATATTCTTGTTGGATTTGTATACTTATTTATAATATTTTAGACTACTTTTAGCTTTTAATTTCATTTTTAGGGTTTAAATTTTTAATTTTGGTAGATCTTACGACTTTACGTGTACGTCTTTTTCGTCGTAGTTTAATTCGTAATCGTAACCGTCACTCTTGTCTTATTTCCATTCTCATTTTCTTCTCATCAATAAAATCAAACATAATTAATCATTTCAACACACAACGCACTTGCCTCCTTGGGAAACGAACTTAATTTGGGTCATAAGTGTTTACGTTTTCCTAAACGTACGCTTAACGCTTACCGCTTTTACGCTCTTTTTCCTAAAAGACGTATTTATAACACATCAATTTTTGGCGCCGCTGCCGGGGAGGCGTGTTGTGTTTGATTTGAACAATTGTTGTTTTCTTTATTAGCCATAATATCTATTTGTATTAGTAGCACTCTACTAATACGTATTATCGGTTTTCATTTTCTTTGTGAATATTATTAATATATTGTATACGTAGAACAACAAATTAACAAGTACTCCAAATACGTGAGAAATCACAACCTTGATTTGGGAGGTCATTACCCAATCATTGTATTCGAATCTCAAACCAAAGAAAAAAGGATAAAATAGATAAATACTTTCGTGAAGCTTAATTTTGATAATACAAACTATAAGGTGGGTATAAGGCGGATATTATAAAATATATCCTAAGGAAAAAGGCTCTTAAGTGCTTCGCGCCGCCTCGTTTCCCCGCTTGCTTGTGCGTATTTGATTTTGAGAGTGAATCGAGGGTTTTGCCGCCCAAAGTATTATTACGTATCATATATATTTTCTTGGTTTCATTGATTAAACCCTCTTGAACGATTTGGTGTTCCACCATCGTTCTAAAGTCATCGAAGGCGTTCACTTCACGTGATCGTTTTCATTCCTTGAGGCTCCTTTAATCACGAGGTTTGATTTGAGGAGAGATTTGTAGATTTGTGTCTACTTAATACATTCCAAAATCCAAAAAAAATTAAAAACAATCAAAAACCCAAAAATTAAAAAAAAGTAAAAACTCCAAAAAGAATCTTCTTTTCTCCACCCCACGTTGTACGTTATGTTTATGCTCACTCGTTCTAAAGCAAGACGTCAACGTAAACGTCGAAACCGAAAGGAAGCAACACCTACGCTTTCTAACGAAGACTCTCCCATTGACGAACCTATTGTAGAACAAGTAGTCACCATGGCTAATCGTACTATGATGGAGTTACTTCAAGCACCCACCGAGGGTTATGGAGAGGCCATTGTGATTCCCGCAATCCTTGCGGAGAATTTCGAGGTCAAAACGGGTTTGTTGTCCATGATTCAAAATAACAAGTTTCGTGGTGACGAAAAGGACAACCCCCACAATCATATCCGCCAATTCAATCGTCTTACGGCCACTTGCAAGTTTAAGGACGTCTCTAACGACTCGATTAAGATGATGCTTTTTCCGTATTCCTTAGCGGGGCCCGCAAAAATTTGGTTAGAGAAAGAGCCACCCAATTCTATATTGACGTGGAAGGATCTCGTTTCTAAGTTCGTGAACCAATTTTTTCCGCCCTCTAAGACTACGCATTTGAAAAACGAGATTTCTAAATTTTCACAAGAGTATAATGAGACTTTTTCAACGGCTTGGAATAGGTTTAAGGAAATGTTGCATGAGTGTCCTCACCACGGTTTTTCCGATTTGCATCAAATCGACACGTTTTACAATGGATTGAATGATCATGAGCGTGATTATCTCAATGCCGCCGCGGGTGGTAATTTCTTGTGTAAAACGGTCGAGGAAGCTTTGACAATCATTGAGAATAGGTCCAAGGTCTATAGTCCTCGTAGCACATCGAGTGTTGCCAAGGCTTCGTATACACCTTCGTCTTCATCGTCTCATACCATTGATGCTTGCCAAATCGAGGCAAATTTGGAAAACAAGATTTTCGATAAGCTTAAGGGTTTATTAATTGAGTTTAAAGTTGGTGAACAACCCGCTCCCGCTACGATTAATGTGGTTGAGGTTTCTTGTATGTATTGTGGTGGAGCTCACGATTACTCCGAGTGCATTACCAACGGTGGTAACACTTCGAGTGCCTTCGCGGCCACGGGGAACTATAACCAAAACGGTCAAGTAACCCGCTCTAATCAAATGACTCCACCGGGTTTTCCACCAAATCAAAACGCAAACAATTATCGAAACAACCAAGTTGGTTACCAAGGCAATCAAAGGAACAATGTCAAGGGTAATAACAACTATGGGAATCAAGGGGGGACCAGCCAATTGCAAAATCAAAATCAAAATCGTAATTTTCAAAACCCAAGTCAAGGTCTTCAAAATGTTTACACTAAAGAGCTTCCAATGGACTTTTTGAATTACGCTACTTCAAATGATAAGATTTTGGAAAACATTCAAGAGCAATTGGCTTGTCAAGTTAGGGACGCGGCTAAGAACACCAAAGAGTTGGCTAATTTTGTGAAGGAAAATCTTGCTATGAGAAATGAGTTGAAAAATGATTTTGCTAATCAAATTAGAGGTCAAAACAATAAAATTGAACAAAGTTATGCTAGACTTGAACAAAGAATTGACCAAAAAGCCGCTAGTCAAGATTTGAAGTTTAATAGTTTTGATGCTAAGCTTAATGCCATCTTAGAAGCCGTCGTGGGCAGCAAAGCCTCTACTTCGGGTAGTTTACCAAGTAACACCGTGTCAAACCCGAAGGGAGAGATGAAAGCAATTACCACACGTAGTGGTAAGACCTTTAAGGAGCCGATTCCTCAACCAATTGCTCCTACGGAGGAGCCAATTGAAGAAGAACCCGAGGTTGTGGTTGAAAAGGAGCATATCTCAATCCCACGAAGTACCGCTCATACCACACCTACGGTCGACCCTTTACCCATATTGGAACCCGAGATTCCAAAGGCTATGCCTATGCCCCACCCAACACCACCCTCTTCCTTTGAACCATCTTCGTCTTTACCAACGCCTCCTTTGCCTTACCCTTCAAGGCTTCGAAAGGAAAAGATGCAAGAACGAAGCAATTACCAATTTGAGCTCTTTATCAAAATGTTTCGTGACTTGCACTTTAATATAAGTTTCGCGGACGCACTAATCATGATGCCTCGGTTTGCCGCCAACTTTAAGAGTATGTTGAATGACAAGGAAAAATTGCAAAAATTGTCTAGTTGTTCATCGGTTTATCTTAACCGAATACCTCAAAAAGTCGGTGACCCCGGTAAATTTTTGATTCCATGTGCGATTCAAGATATGGAAGAATGCTATGCCTTGGCCGATATTGGTGCTAGCATTAACTTAATGCCTCTTGCAATCTACAAGATGCTCAATCTTCCTAATCTTACTCCTTCACAAATGTCTATCGAAATGGCCGATCATTCTACGATTCCCGCATGTGGGGTGGTCGAAGACGTTTTTGTGAAAGTGGGAAAATTCTACTATCCCGTAGACTTTATCGTTGCCGATATTCCCACGGATCCTCAAGTTCCTCTTATCTTAGGACGATCTTTCCTAGACACATCGAAAGCGATTATCGACGTCCATGCTCGAAAAATCACTTTGCGATTCAATGACGAGGAACTTGTGATAAATGCAACACAAAATTCTATAATTTCTCACGTCTATTCCATTGCTTCCATGAACGATATTAACATTGATATGATTGATGTCGTTTGTGAGGAATATTCTCAAGAAATCTTAGGTTTTGTTGACGAAGCTAGTCGTGGCAATCCCACGATGCTCGATCCAATCATTGATAACTCGACACCTTCCTTCACTCCATTTGAAGGAGGTGGTTTCACGTTGGACGAATACGATGTTCCACGTACGTGCAACGAAGACCTCGATGACTTTGAGGACTTCTCGATTATCAAAGATTTTTTGAACGATTTTCCATTTCCTCCGCCGGTGGAGGTTATGACTCTTGAACCTACATCTTCAATCGAGGAACCACCAACCCTCGAATTGAAAGAGCTTCCCCCACACCTTGAATACGTATTCTTGGGGGAAAACGATAAGTTGCCGGTTATTATTGCAAAGGATCTCTCCAATGATGAGAAAACCGCACTTATCGAGGTTCTTAAAACTCACCAAGGAGCAATTGCGTGGAAATTATCCGACATTAAGGGGATCAATCCCAAGTTTTGTACCCACAAAATCTTAATGGAGGAGGACTACAAGCCTGCAATTCAATGCCAACTTAGGGTAAACCCAAAAATCCACGACGTCATCAAAAAGGAAGTTTTAAAACTACTAGACGCGGGATTGATTTATCCTATATCCGATAGCCCTTGGGTGAGTCCCATTCATTGTGTCCCTAAAAAGGGAGGGATGACCATTGTGCCAAACGATGACAACGAGTTAGTCCCCACTAGACTTGTGATCGGTTGGAGGGTGTGCATTGACTATCGAAAGTTAAATGACGCCACTCGTAAAGACCACTTTCCCTTGCCCTTCATGGATCAAATGTTGGAGCGTCTTGCGGGAAATGACTTTTATTGTTTCTTAGATGGTTTTTCCGGTTACTTCCAAATCCCCATCGACCCTCGTGATCAAGAAAAAACTACGTTTACGTGTCCTTATGGAACGTTTGCCTATCGTAGAATGCCATTCGGACTTTGCAATGCACCGGGGACCTTCCAACGGTGCATGATGGCTATTGTTCATGATATGATCGAGAAGACGATGGAAGTCTTCATGGATGACTTTTCCGTGTTTGGCAATTCGTTCACTTCGTGCTTAGGAAATTTGAAAAACATGTTAAAACGTTGTGAGGAAACCAACCTTGTGCTCAATTGGGAAAAATTTCATTTTATGGTTAGAGAGGGGATCGTCTTAGGGCACAAGGTATCTAAAGCGGGGATTGAGGTAGATAAAGCTAAAATAGACGTCATCGCCAAATTACCTCATCCCAAAACCGTCAAAGGAGATAGGAGTTTCCTAGGCCACGCGGGCTTTTATCGTCGCTTCATCAAGGATTTTTCAAAGATCTCTCGACCCATTACACATCTTCTTGAAAAAGATGCTCCTTTCGTTTTTAGCGAAGATTGTGTACGAGCCTTTGAAATCCTTAAGAGGAAACTTACCGAAGCTCCCATTCTTGTTGCCCCAAATTGGGATCTCCCCTTTGAGCTCATGTGTGATGCTAGTGATTATGCTATTGGGGCCGTTTTGGGGCAACGTCATGAAAAACACTTCTTTCCTATTCACTATGCTAGCAAGACGATGACTGAGGCTCAACTTAAATATACCACAACCGAGAAGGAATTCCTTGCCGTGGTATATGCATTTGAGAAGTTTTGACCTTATCTCGTCTTGACGAAAAGCATAGTGTATACGGACCACTCGGCTATTAAGTATCTCATGGCTAAACAAGATGCAAAGCCGAGATTACTTCGTTGGATGCTCCTCCTACAAGAATTTGATGTCACCATTCTTGACAAAAAAGGAGCCGAGAATCTAGCGGCCGATCATCTCTCTCGTTTGGAAGATCCTCACCAAAGTGTTCTCGAGAACAAGGAAATCAATGAATCATTCCCTCTCGAAGCACTTGGTGTAGTGAATTCTAAGCTTGATTCATCCACCCCATGGTTTGCGGACATTGCAAATTACCATGCGGGGAAATTCATAATTAAGGGTATGACGACACAACAAAAACGAAAATTCTTTCGTGACGTCAAGTTCTACTTTTGGGACGACCCTTACTTATTTCGGACTTGTGCGGATCAAATTATTCGACGTTATGTTTTTGGCACCGAAGCTTCTAACATCCTTAGAGCTTTCCATGAGGGACCCACGGGTGGTCACCACGGTGCTAATCTCACGGCGAAGAAAGTTTTTGATGCCGGTTTCTTTTGGCCAACTACTTACCGAGACGCGCACGAACTTATCAAGTCGTGTGACGCATGCCAACGTCAAGGAAAGTCCTCACAAAAGGACGAGATGCCACAAAATATTATCCAAGTTTGTGAAATCTTTGACGTTTGGGGCATTGATTTTATGGGGCCGTTCCCATCGTCTCGTGGAAATAAGTATATTCTCGTGGCCGTTGACTACCTATCTAAGTGGGTTGAAGCCAAGGCTTTTCCCACCAATGATGCTCGTGTGGTAGTCAAGTTTCTAAAACAATTGTTCTCTCGGTTTGGAACCCCTCGTGCTATCATAAGCGATCGTGGAACCCATTTTTGTAATGACCAATTTGAAAAAGTTCTTAAAAAATATGGGGTTACACATCGTCTTTCTACGGCTTACCACCCCCAAACAAGTGGGCAAGTCGAGGTTTCAAACCGAGCTTTGAAAAGGATCTTAGAAAGATCCATTGGTGAAAACCGACAATCCTGGTCGGATAAGTTAGATGATGCTTTATGGGCCTTTCGCACCGCTTACAAAACACCCATTGGGTGCACTCCATATAAGCTTGTGTATGGAAAGAATTGCCATCTACCAATTGAGCTCCAACACAAGGCTTATTGGGCCCTAAAGCATGCTAACTTTGATTTAAAGACCGCGGGAGATCATAGGAAAATACAACTTAATGAATTGGATGAGCTAAGAGACATTGCTTATGAAAATTCATTAATCTACAAAGAAAAGACTAAGAAGTTTCACGATTCCAAAATTAAGAACCGGGTTTTTAATGTTGGAGATCAAGTGTTGCTTTTTAATTCTCGTTTGAAGATATTTTCCGGGAAATTGAAATCCCGTTGGTCCGGTCCATTCACCGTCTCACAAGTTTTTCCTTATGGGACCATCGAGCTAGCTCAAAATGATGGTCCTAACTTTAAGGTGAATGGACATCGTCTCAAGCACTACTTTGGTGGGGAAGTCCCTTCTTTGGACGACCTCGACCAAGTCACCTTCCCCAATGATAATTAGTATTGAGGGGATCGAGTCGAGCTCATGACTCGGTAATCAAAAAAGAGGTACCTCGTGGGGAGATCCCATGTCTATCCATGTACATATTATTTCTTTCTAATGTAGCTTACGTGTGGGGATTTGTGCCCTTCCATCCTTTGTTCCGTGGTTGTTTGTGCATTGTGGTTTTTAGATCATCATCTTCACGATTCAAGCCTCTCGTGTTCGTTTTACGAGACCCTTGATCGTTTGCTTTGAAGACATTTCTCGATATCCACATGATGTATCCTTTATTGTTCTAACCTTAGGTTTTTAGCACACTTCATAAACGGCTATTAATTCTTTGGTTACACCCTTTCCATGCTAGATTAAGCATTCGACTACGTCTCTAGTATGGGGGTTTCCAACCCTTAGACTCGAAACATTGAGGACAATGTTTAACTTTAGTATGGGGGGGTGAATAGATACTTCACTTTGCTTACGCCCTCGTGCACTCCAAATTTTTTGTTTTTTCTCTCTTTTTGTTTTTTCTCTCTTTTTGTTGCAAAATAAGGCTAAAAATGGCCAAATTTTAAATTTTTCTCATGTTTTTATAAGTTTTTAAGACACGAATGTAGATTTTCCGATGGCGAGAATAAGAGTAATTTTTGACTCGACCGTGCGTGTTGAGCACTTAGCTTCGATTCCTTAACTTTTTAGGCTAAGTCTCTTAAATGAGGACGAGAAATGATAGCGTTTTTATAAGTCTCGTAATCTTTCACGATCTTATGTGTAGTAATTATTGCTTATTCTCTCCACGCTTGTATATAAATAAATTGCTAATAAATATTGAATTAGCGGTTTAGTCTCTATTGTTGGTTTCTAGTTTGTTTTGGTAGCTTCCATGTAATTAAATTGGGAAAACATTAAGGATTCGCCAGCGTCACGGTTTTGAAGTATTGGCACCCGAATAATCAAAGGTTTCACCTAATAATAAGATTTCAAGTGCTCACCTAAATTAAGCAAAAATTTGAAGCTCCCAAAAGCCGAAAAATCTATGCAAAGTTGAAGTGAATCAAGCCTTAATCTTTGAAACCTTAAAGATCCAAAATTCGCCTTAGCGTGAGGATATACGTCAAGTCAATAAAACCACCGATGATGGTGGATAATAAAAGACAAGGGCAAGACCGAAGTCATAATAAAAGCTTCATGGCGAAGTTGAATAAAAGATGGAGGTAAACCATGATAATAAAACCACCGATAATGAGGCGGATAATAAAAATCTGGTAATAAGTCTCATGTTCAAAACCGTTATAAAACCGTGTTTATCGATCCTTTTTGTTGACTTAATTTTTTGACATCGTTGTCTATTAGGATGAATTATTAATTTAATGATTTAGGTTACACCGTTAGGGCTCTATTTTTGGATCTAATCTCTATTCACGCATAAGTCAATGATGTATCCTCGTGAACATTAAGACAAAATAAAATATAAGAGATACCAATTAGGAATAAGGGAGTTTAGGTACTTAATTAACACTCATGAGAAGTGATTGTGTTGCTAACTTATGATAACAATGATCTCGTTACACGCTTAGCATGGAATTGGGTGAAAATCGAGGACGACGAATTTATCTCTATGAGGCACTCACGTGTTCTTATTCTATGAACCTAAACGTCCCAATTTTGCGATGAAAATCATACATTATGTCTAAAAACACAAGTAGTAGTAATAGTAGAGTGTAGCTAGTTTACCTTTCAATAAAAGTGAATAAAATGGAATTTTGGAGTTGCGTAGATACTTTATTCTAGCATTTGCGTGAGGGCACGACAATGGTTTAGTATGGGGGAGTGATGAGACGGCTTTTATACATGGTCTCATCGTTCTTTTTGGACTTAAAATGCATAAAATACCATCATAAATGCCAAATATATGCTTGTGTTTGTTACTTGTGTATTTTAGGTACGGATATTGAGAAATGACAAAAGATCACAAGAATCATGCAAAAACGAACACGGGAAACGAAGCCGCACATTGAACCAATCCCTAATGAGTAATTTTCCATTGAAAGCCCTTGAAGACTTGAAGAAATGAGAAGAAGGGTCCTCCAATATGGAAGAATTGACACTTTATACCCTTGTATCTTCATAATTACAAGTTTGGTCCCTAAAGTTTGTCAAAATTACAAAAAGGACCCTTAACTTTGAAGAATTGGCAAATTTAGTCCCTCAACAAACCTAAATTGTCAATGATGGTCCTCCAAGAAGTCAACAAACAAGTCAAAGCCTTGAAGTTGAAAACATGCCAAAAATCAGCCCTTGAATATTGAAGAATTTGCATATTTAGTCCTTGTTTCAAGTCTTTATAATATTTGTGCCAAAACTGACAACTTCCCAAAGTTATTTACAAAGGAAAAAGTGATTTGGGCGGTTTTAATACAAAGTGAAGAAAAGGGAAAACATTAGGGGGCATTCTTGGGAGACAAACAAACTCCACCAGCCAACCCTCCACTGACACGTCACCATAAACCCACCCAAACCCATTTACCCGACCCAACTCTAACCCACAACCCACAAAACCATGTTTATATTTTATTTACTTTCAAAAAATGGTTAATTAATAAAAACCGGGCTACACTTACTGTAGATCACCCACACCCAAATCCCCCTTTCTTAAACTCACATAAACCCTAATCAATCAAACCTTAATCCCCAATCAACAAAAGCTATAATCATCCAGAATGATGATTAACATCATCCTCACCTAAACCCCACACCCAAAAACTTCCCCCGTGACCTTGGTCCCCTCCCACGTGGCTTCTTTTGTGCAAGCAAACAAAATAGATGCAGAAAATCAACGCTTTGGAGGAATTCCTTGATGCCCACATCAAATCCAACGCACAAGATCAATCTATCACAGCTCAGCAATCACATGGAGATGTTGAACAAATTCAAAAAGGGGATATGCTGAAATTGATCCGCATCTTCACCAAGGGTATTTCTGGATTTTAATCAATTAGGGTTTGCATTTTTATATTTTTTTTCTTTTTTCTAGAACAATCCGAGCTCCCTATAAATTGAGGACCAACTTGTGGTATCCCTTTTTTTCTTTGTCTCGGATTTTTATGTAAAAACCCCTTTTATGAATGAAAAGTTTGCAGTTTTTAAACTCATCCGAGTTCCATTTTAATTTTATGTTTTATGATTTAAGTTGGTGTTTTTAAATTCGAGTTGTGAAGTTTCCTGTTTAGATTATTCAGTAAGATTGTTGGAGTGAATAAAAGCTTTTCGTTTAAAATTATTTACAAGTTTCAAATATTTAGTATTAGAGTGTTGATTGAAAAAATTGTGAAAGGAAGAGGACTTGTTTATCTTGTGCACTTACTGAATCAAGACCTTAGGTCTTGATTCTTGGATTTCTCTTCACTCTTAGCAGCCTCCCTTACATACCGGGTCTTCGGTTCAGCTGTTGAACCTCAACGAACACCCGTGTATTGCTTTCTATTTCGAGACGCCCCTTGTTTGACCTAGTGGTTGGTCAGATTTAGGGGTAGCTTAGCTGACCCCTGTTGGATGTGAACAGGGGTAGGTATCATAGCCTCTTCACTCGACTTACTTTTCTTATTTTTCTGGTTTGTTTACATGTTTAAATGTTCTAGAATACTCGTTGCTTGAAGTAATTCTGCTAAGTGTTTGCGTTCTTGTTTCTGCTCAACCTTGTGCTTGCTAAGAAAAATCGGTTTAAGTAAAAAATTTGGTATCTCTTGGAATTTATCCATTTTCTGCAAATGAATGTGTACTTGGGTGATGTTCGAGTTTTGATTAAGTGGTATTGGATTATAGATAGTAATTTCGTTTATTGAGTTTGGGTTTATTATGCCTTGCATCTTAAAATAGCAAACCAAACATCAAAGAAAACAAGATAAGTGACTGTGTTGTTTTGTAGTTAGACTGTGCATCTTTAAAAGGTGAAACCCGCTGGTGTCTTTGTTGTTAACCATACACGAACCAACGTCATTTTTTGTGTGAATTGGATTCATACTAGAGATTGAGTATCCAGGAACAAGTAGAAAAACATAAGACATCTAGGTTTATTAAAACTGTATGTGTCAAACTCGTTAATCGAGCTGTGTGATTAATTGACTGTCTAGTTCAGTAGCTTTAAGGGTCTAATTGTGGATTGGTAAAATTCTTGAATTTAATCAGTAAAATTTAATAGGATTGGTTCTTTTCATTTAGTCTGTTTAAACTGATTAGACGATTAGGCTTGGTTGTTCTCAATCTAAGTTGCTTAGTTCATGCTTAAGGATTACCTGCTGACTTCTCCGTTGTTAATCATGTGTTTTTTTTATGACGTTACGTTAAATTGTGTTTTTGCATGATGTACCATAGCTTAAGAGTGCTCAGTTGGTTTGTTTGCGTTTGTTTAAGTGTGTGCAACTTCCCTGCTTGTCGTTAGCCTGCTTGTGTTTTATCAGTTTTGTTGTGTCGTGTTTTGTCCTTTTGTTTTCTGCTTGCTATACACCCCCACAAGCCAACTGCAAGTGGAGGGTTTTTGTCTGTCCAAAAAGAACACATCAGATAAAATAAAGGGGGCAATTGCCCACTGTCACAAACAGATAAAAAAGAAAGAATTGTTCTAGGTCTGAGGCCTATTTGATTCTTTTAGGAGTGATTCTAGCTTAATTGGACGTGTGTTTGTGTTTGAGTTGGTGTAGGTTTCTGTGCACAGGTGTTTAAAAAGAGAAAAAAAAAATTATTTCAAAAATTTTGGCGTGGCCAGGAATCGAACCTGCGCCACCACTGCCAAAGCACACACACACTACCGCTCGCCCTTGGGACTTTTACTGCTAAAGTCTCAAGGTGTTATCCTTTTAACACCTCTTTTCATTTGGCTTTATTAAATAAGCCGTAGCTTTTCTTGGCTAATTGAGCTTATTTAATAAGCTAATTCGTGATAGCTTATTTTTCCTAGGTTCTTATTTTGATTTTAGACTTTTCTATTTAAAAAGTAGATTTTTCCCTTTATTTATTTATTTTTTATGCATTTTTCTTTACCCGTATTTTGTTAATTAATTAAAAAATAGAACAAAGTGTTTTTATTTTTAGGAAAAATAATTTTTAAGCTTTTAATTAATATTTTGAGGTTTACATTAGGTTAACTTTTCAAAAAGCTTAATTTTTAATTTTTATTGATTTTAGATTTTTTATTGAACTTTAAAAATTAATATAAGATTATAAAAAAGGTTTTAGGAAATTTTAACTGATTTTCTTTCTTAGTTACATTATTTTAAGTTTTTAGAAATTTTTTAGAATTTATTTTAGTAACATTTTATTTTTTGTATTATTTTAATATTATTTTATTAATAAAATAAAAAGTTTTATTTTTATTTCTTTTTTCATTTTTCCTAGGTTCTTTTGCATTAATTAGGACTTTTACCACTTTTATAATATTTTTATAGCTTTTAGATTTATTTTTATAATTATTTTAAGTTTAATTAGGTTTAAATCATTTTAATTTGTTTTTAGAGTTTTAAAAATAGTTTTATTAGCTTTTAAATTTTAGAAAAATACTTTTTAGTCTTTTAATAATATAAGTAAGTTATTGGTTCAATAAAATAATATTTTGAACATTTCTATTAATTATATTTAATTTAAGGCTTTAATTAGCATTTAAAATTGAATATTTAATTAATAAAAGGTTTTAAAATATTCTTGTTGGATTTGTATACTTATTTAAAATATTTTAGACTACTTTTAGCTTTTAATTTCATTTTTAGGGTTTAAATTTTTAATTTTGGTAGATCTTACGACTTTACGTGTACGTCTTTTTTGTCGTAGTTTAAATCGTAATCGTAACCGTCACTCTTGTCTTATTTCCATTCTCATTTTCTTCTCATCAATAAAATCAAACATAATTAATCATTTCAACACACAACGCACTTGCCTCCTTGGGAAACGAACTTAATTTGGGTCATAAGTGTTTTACGTTTTCCTAAACGTACGCTTAACGCTTACCGCTTTTACGCTCTTTTTCCTAAAAGACGTATTTATAACACATCACTATAAATTTTCATTAAAGCGGTTATTTATTTATATTCAACAAAAGCAAGGAGGCGAAGCCGCTTTACCGAATTGTAGAGGTGAAAGAACTCGATCTTCCGGGTGAAATTGTTTATATTCGACCAGGTGATTCTTCTCCTCTCCCCGTATACCCTTGGTGTAATGTGTGTGCAACTCGAGACGATGATATGATTGTTGTTCTATTTTTTACGCTTGTGTTGATATTCAATTTTTACTCCATGTATTCGTAGATCGCTGTTGTTATCCCGAAACTCTTGTCATGACTTTGAAATATTTTCATTTCTTATGTAGTTAATTTCAGTTGGCAATTATATTTCTCGTTTACCTCGTTCGATCTCATTGATAGATGATTTTATTACTTGTTGTGCTTGCAATGATCTTTAATCTTGAACCACCTTACCGTTATTTGGTGAATAGTCTATTTTGAAAATATGTATGAGTGTGTCAAATGCTTCGTTTAAATAAAAGTGAATGGTGTCGATTTATTTATTTAAGTTATTTATTTATTTTCTCATAAAAAGGCAAAGAAAAAGGTATGTTTCCAAAGTAGGTGAAAAGTGTTTGATTTGTTTCCATAAAACGATGGTAACAATATTTTCCCATTCCAATTTCTTTTCAAACGATTTAATTATTTTGAAGTATAGGTCGAAAACTTTCATAGTCATATTTGGTATGTAATAATAATGCTTCTGTCGTCACTCGATCCTTAATTATGCACAGCTTAGCTAACTATGCATAATTCGGGAAGTGTCCTATTTTGTTGGTTGTCGTTGCTTGGTCCTTAAGTATGCATGATCTAGCTTATTATGCATAGTTTAGGAAGAGCACTATCGTTTTAAATCAATTGGTAATCTTCAAACTTGTAGTGTTTTCATAAATGTTTGGATGAGAACGCTTTTAAAACGTGGATCATTTTGCAAGTAATCGTATTCTCCTTGATTCCTAAAGAATATTTTTGAATTTTGTTGTGTTCCTTGAAATCTTTCTTTTCGTTTGGCGTTGACTTAGTACGTCACCTTGACTGAGTATTTATGGAAAATGCTTTTATGTGTTGCAAGTAGCGTGTGAATTCCATCTGAACCACTAGAATGTTGATGAAATACAAAACGGGCTCATGCCGACACTGAGGAGAAATTTAAAGCAAAATAGAAGACTGCCGAAGTAGAGGAAATCAGAGTTCGAGTGACTCTGAGGGAAATGAGGAAGACTTCTCCTACATCAGTTGTGTCGTACTCTATTTATTTTCTTTTCTTGTTCTTTTGATATATCAAACGACACGCGATAAACTGTTGAAGTTTACCAACTGTGCATAGGTAGTTGGAAGAAAATTCCATTGCCGTCTTCGTTTATTCAAGTGAGGAATCTTCTTTGCTTGACTCAATTTTCTTTGATCATCGATGGTTCAACGACAGATGGACGTAGTTGATGTTTATGTGCTAAACCCTTGCCTTTTATGTATTTATGTTGTATATGACCTAGTCAAGTGATCGGAAGTTGTGAGAACTTGAGACGACATTGTCCACTGACGTCCGATCATGGACAACGCGTGCCATGTAATATATTTTTTTTACTATGAACGATGATGCTTATTGAGATTTTGTCCACGTTTGGGACGAAAGTAAATGGTGTTCTAGTAATATTATTATTTCTTTTTTTTTTGGGTATGGATCCGTGTGTGAGCACCCCACGATGACATATGTAAGTATTTTCTTTCTTTTTGGATATGCATCCATAGCTAGCAAGCTTGTGAACGTTCTTAAACTTGCAATTTTCTTTTGACTGGACTCATCCGAGAATTATGTCATATATATCTTATTTTGTCATGGCTTGGCTGATTAGCAAGCATGAATTAACTTGATTGAACTGATTGACTTGGCATGGTTTGGCTATGTTGCAAACATGTCGTAATGTGGTTGTATGTGTTTCATATTGGATTTTGTGTTTGATTGGATTGTGATGTTTTCGAGAGAGTTATGTATACGCCGAATGATTACCGTATCGATGAATTCGTTTTTTACGAACTAGGGTTGTATGTACGTAATATTGCAGTAAGGTGATTTGTACGATTAATATTAAGTACTACGTCTTGTATATTTTGAACGTTTTCGTTGGGGTTATGTGCGACCCGTGCGATTTCCTTTATGATTAATTGTTTCTATGAGAATGATGGACTAAGTGAAAGGACGATTCGAACATTTGAAGACATGCTCCGAGCGTGTGTAATTGATTTTGATAGTTGTTGGGGCCGACACTTGCCGTTGGTAGTATCTTTTGTACAACGACATTTACCATGTTAGCAATGAAGCTGCAACACTTGAAGAATTATGTTGATGAAAATATAGATCGCCAGTTGGGTGGAATGAAGTAGGGAAAAGTCAGTTTAATGGACTTGAAATGATTCGAGAGACTACGGAAGTAATGGTGTAGATTAAGAATCACTTGTTAACTGCGAGAAGCTGTGAGACGAGATGTGTTGATAACTGTAGGAAGAATTTGGGAAATTGAAGTGGAGATCATGGATCGAGATGTTAAGAGATTGAAGCAAGGTATAATACTCATCATGAAGGTGCGATGGAACCCTAGACGTGAATCGAAGTCCACATCGGAACATGAAGACCTCTTTAGGAATTAGTACCCTCATCTTTTTAGTAGTACAAAATGCGAGCATAAGAACCAGAGAGCGCCGGTACGTCGCTCCTTAAGGAGGGGAGGATGTGATACCAGTGATTGTGGCGTATGATGCTAAGTTATTGTCTCAAGAGTCGTTCAGTATGAGCATCTCTCTTAAGTTGCGACTCACTTGAGGATGTGATACCACAAACCCAACGTCATTTATTTTATCCTATTTTACGAATATTTTTGATATTTTTACGAAATTTCGTTTGTTGTATAATTGGCGGTTTAAGTTGAAACCAATGCTTAAGGTCGTAATCCTAACGATTGACGATTTAAGAAGAACCGATGACGACTACGATACCGACGGATGCCCAAATTTTATGTTTTATTATCGTTTATCTCGATATTGGAGATTTTTGGAATTTTCGTTTCATTACGTATTAAGTCGAGTCGGAACCTTACTATTGCTTTTCGTGTGCGTTTAAATCTTTGAAAAAGTATTTTATGGAACAAGACTTTATTTTTATGAAGCCGGGACGAAACCCGACTCTCGTAAATTTCAAAAACCGACTAGCTAGCTCATTCCCGCTCTTTAAAACTTGTTTTGCAACAAAGGCCAAAAGATAGCTAAAATTGCCACCTAGGTCCCTCCATCTTTTACAAAAGGGGCAAACAAACACACATACTTCATTTTTCACCTCAAAAATTTTCAACATCTCCTCCCTTTCTCTCTCGAAACCCACGGCCAAATATCATCACCATCAATCTACCACCAAAAATTGTTTTCTTGAAAATCTAAGCAATAACCCATGTTTATAACATCATTGTAAGTAAATCCCACCAATAAAATCACACATGCAACAACATTTTTTCAAGATTTAATTTTTGATAGATTCTGATAAAAACTATGTTTTGATCTAATTAAACTAGTAGGTTTGTGTTTAATTGTGTTTATGATTAACCTCTTGAAGTACTCAAGCTAGGATCAAATGTTTCTTGGTGACTTCAGCCCCCAAACCCACGAAATTTGTGGGGGGTTTGGGTGTTCTTGGTGTTTTTGATCCATTTAATCATTGTAAGGTTCCATTGTTATTGTTAATATTATTTTAATTGTTTTCATTTGAGTGCATGCATTTGTTTATAATTTTTTGGTAAATTTATATTGATTATACAAGTGATTAGGAGTTTAGGGGTTGTTATGGATGATAAATATAGGTTAGTTGATGTATTGGTGAAGTGGGAAATGAGTCAAAACAAGTGTTGAAATGATTTTGAAGAATGAAATTTTAGGCAGATTGTTTAGGCATATTTTTCGTGGGTTTATTTTTGTAAGAAGGTCATAAACATAGGATGTAGTTGTAGAGATTTGTCTTACCTTCGTTTCGGTATAAAGTAAAGCTTACGACTCCAAACGAGTCAAAAGTTATGCTATTTTGAAAGTTCGTGTACCGGGAGATGAGAATCAACATAATCCGAAATTATGTTTGGTTTTAGGTCAAATCCCGGTGACCATATATAGAGTTCTATAAATGATTGAAAGTTGTTTTTTTGTTTCAAACCTGCATTTTAGAGTCTATCTTTAGATTTAATGGTCAAATTAGCTAATGGTGTCTTTTAAATGAGTCAAACAAGTCTTACGTTGTAGAAGTGCAAAATCAGTCCAAAAAGGTTACGTCTAGTGATGTAATGAGTAATGGGTCATAAAAGTGGAAAATTTTTATGGGATTTAAAGTGGGTTTTCTACAGGTCATAAGGGACTTTTACAAATTTTCTTGTAATTTATAGAAATGCTTAAGTCATAGAAAACCGCATGTACTTTTGGTAAGTACCGGCAACGTTATAAAATTTGAAATATTTCTAATTACATAGATAGATAGTACGAGTCTAGTAATAATCACTTGTATGAAATTTTGGCGTGAGTTTATACAAACATTGAGTGACTTTAATTATATACATACATTAATTTAAAGTACTTGAAGGAGTTTATTTATTTAGTGTTTATTCGTTAGGTGTTGTATTTGATTTCCCGGGGGCATCCACATCGTCGGTGATATTTACGTTACGTCTTCGCTAGAACCACTACTACTACGCAAGGTGAGTCTATAGCCTCGATTTCTACTGTTTTGACCCACGAGGGGGATACATGCTATTTAAAATAAATGGAACACAGGTCATGAATGATTGTTTGGACCCGAATGTTGTTTAAATTGTATTGAATACCTTGTTGCTAAAGGCCCTAGATTCATGAACCGTTAATTATTGTCCTGCCCTTGTGTGGGTTGGAAATAACCGCTTATACAATTGATAGTACTATGGGGTTGACAACCCTATCTGAGACGAGAGCTAGTACGTTGAGTACCCTCTGTGGACGGATAACTTGTGATAAGAGATAAGGTATAAATCTAGCAACTAATACCTTAAGAGGGGCAATGGTTTAATTTTGATCACGCTGGCATTTTGGCGCGGGTGATTAAGTTAACGGGTCTACGTGTCATGATCTTAAATACAACCAATTAGCTTTGCTATATATGAAATACTTGAATAATAGATTGTATGCGCACAATTCTATTAAATGATTATGATTGATTTTTCTGTTGTGTTCAACTAATGATTTGATAAACATACAGATTCGCTCAACCTTTGTGTTGACGATTTTAAGCATGTTTTTCAGGTAATCGATGATATGGTAGCAAGGAGCATGCGAGGATGGAAGTTGTTGTGGCTTGGCGACCTACTTTGTCTTTCCTCCCGTTTTATAACTTACACTACAAGAAAACAAGGCTAATGCAACACTTAAAGAGCAACACTTTAAAAAGATGTTGTATTTTAAACAAAAATGATTATAAAGCAACATTTCGAATAAAAGTGTTGCATGCTAATAACTAATGCAACACTTTTGAAAGTGTTGCAAATTTTATTAGAAAAAAAGAAACACATTTTATAAGTAATGCAACACTTTTTGTAAAGTTTTGTGAATTTATTAAAAGTTAAGCTAAAAATATTATTTTAACTCGGGTTAGTCGGGTCGGGTTTGGGTACACCCGAATTCGAGTAAATTTAAAAAAAAACTTCTTTTTTACCTTTTTAATACAATTTATATTAAATTTAAAATTTAAAAACAAAAAAAAACAAAAAAATATTATTATTCGAGTCAATCGGGTTAACCTGAACCCGAGTTATACATAAATATTATACCCGATGTCTGACTCGATTTCGAATTTGGGCGACTAACCCGAATTGAAATCTCAACCCGAGTAACCTGACCCGAATAGGCTCGGGTCGGATTTGGGTCGGTCGGGCCGGGTCGGGTCGGAAAAAAAAGACACCCCTACTTGCAACATTAGGTAATATATGAAAAATTAAAATACTTTTTAATGAAAAAAAATACTCGGATTGTACTTGCACAGTTTAAAAAAAAATCTGATCTCCAAATCCATCCCGCTCAATTGTCTGCCCAAAAACTCCAAAATTTGGAATGATGGAGCCAATATTTTCATCAAACCTTTTAAGACTCCTTAAAAATTTCCAGATCCCCTCTCCTAAAGCGCGGTTTTCTTTTCCCCATAAAAATTCCAAGTGTATTAGTTTTCTTATTGATACTTCCTAGCCATCAGAGTACATTGTTATCCCCTAATCTATGCTCGGACGTTCTTCCACCTTCTCTAATTTTTAACAAGCAGGTAATTGTTTCTCACTAACTATCATGAAATATGTTATAATAGAAATTGCAAATAGAGTACCAATTCATTTTGTGGATTGAAATATTTTTAGTTGAATCTGAAGGTGAAGTCTCTATTTCTTCCATGTTGTTCTTAGCTCTTTGTAATCTGTTATTGTTTTTATACATTAGTTATATGTAAAAAAAATTTGGATAGACATATATATTAAAATGACCCATTATATTATTTGAACACCAAGTGTTTGATGAAAATCCTCATAAGCGAATGCTAGTCGAATATAGCTAGAACTTCTTTATTTGCTTCTTGTAATGTTCCTGCAACTTTTAGTATACATGCATGTATTTACACTATAATACTATGTGCTTATATGTTGTTGCAACTTTTAGTGTTAACAAGGTTTAGTTACCCGCGCGTTGCCGCGGGGAGATACAATAGTAATGTATGATCGAAACTGCATGAAATTACATTCAACACATCATTCTAGGTCAACCATAAATAACACAACCGAGATCTAATTTTTGTATAGTACATTGAGAGTTACAATCAATAAAAATAGATACAATACTACAAAAAATGGCATAGAGACCTGTTAAAAATGGCCATAAATCCTGTTTTTATATATGGACTCAAAGGGGAGGAGACTCTATTCGAACCACATATAGTGGTCAGTTTGAAAATAAATAGAAGTAAAACATACACCATAGATATCAGTCCGTAACTATAAGTCTCATTATCATCACTGCCTTTGAATAGCTTCACAAAAACAGACGAGGTTTAATGAAGTTGACGTCTTCTCCAATCTGCCTTAAAATCAAGAATCATTCCACGTGACGGATACATACTGAATCTGGACTTTACCCAACAAGCTTTGAAGAAAACTAATAACTAACAGCAATACACCATACTCACCACCTGCACAAACTTAAGCAAACACGCTTTACCATTCTTTCAAACTTCAAACATACTAATGGGTTGAAATGTTAATAAAACTATCATCGTAAGCTGCAGTAACATAAGTCTAACATATGTCCTAGTTTATATAAGACAAAAACCAAAAGAAACAAACATGAAAGTAAAACATATATCATAGACGTCATTGTAAGCATAAGAATTATATCTCTATTATAAAGCAGACGAAAACTAAACACCAGAAGTATAGTCCAACACAACCCAACACAGCCCAAGTGAAAAGATTAGTACCTGTGTACCTGTATCTTTACCAACTAACAGTTGGATCAACTAACAGTCCAACACATTAGTACCTGTGTCTTGACCAACTAACAGTTGGATCATCCATTTTATTAACAACCAACACTAGCTTAAAGGCCCCCAAAATCTTTGCCAGTTTGAACCTTTTCACGAGTTTTTCCAGCTTTGTCAAATCAAGTTTCAAATTCCCCTAGTCAAGTGGATATGACCTGAGTTTGTAGCTGATCCAACATTTTCCTCTTATGCTTTCGCGATCTGCATCCTTTCTTTCGTCAAGATTTCGTGGGTTTTTTTTTATTTTTTCACTCCACAACTGCGTTGCAAGTAGGGGTGTTGTCGGGTCAAAGACAAATGTGACTTTGATTAAATAGCAACTTAATAGTTGGTAGTACAGGTCAAAGACAATTTTACCAAGCTAATTTTTTCTCCACCAACTCTATAAGACCAAACATTGTATAGTATCTTAGTAAGCCTATTTTTGTATTACTAGCAGTATATACATTCTGTCACCAAATGTATTACTAAGAACCTGTCAATTCACCCCGATTAGTAAGTAAAATGAGATACACACATAAGGAAGCAGTCCCAAACGCATAGCTATTTGCAGGTAACATCAAGATTTCATGGACCTGGAGATATTTTGTTCAGTTGCTTCCAGATATCTAACCTAAATAAAACTCGCTGATAGCCAAAATAAATCCAGTCATCTCGAACATAAAAAACGACCCAACTTTGCTATGTCCTGTATCGACATCAAAGCTTGGTTCCAACCTATCTATGAACGTTTGACCCGTTTGAGGATAGATAACCCAAATTGACCCATTTTAGGCGATCCAGACAGTAAATTTAGGAGCTTAAAATCTTCTGATCGAGTAATACTGTTATAGTAGAGAATAGGGCCACCATCTTTCACTTCACAAAGTGATGAGGGTCACATCTTTCACTTCATACAAAGTTTACTTAGGACATTGCCTTATAGAAGACTGTACTAGTCGAACATATAGAATAATCCATCCTGTGACCAAAGCCATACAACTACACTATAGTAATTCAGAGGGAAACGAAAGAGCATTATATATGATAATAACAATGTCAATCAGCAAACAACTTGGAATCCAGCAATTTTGATACTCCTGACCCTGCACATAACAGTCGGTAATCATTCTTTTGTTTTTGTGCCCTTTATACTAACATTCCAAATACCAGCAACTTGTGTAATATATCAGTTGTAGTGCACCCCTTTTTGTTTGGCCTGAATAGCTGTAGCTATAATTTGGTTGTAATACCTTCTCATGTAGCTGAGAAAATGCTAATTATTTTCTTGAGTAATGGGAAGATGCCCTCTGTTTTCATAGTTTTCTTATGCTTAGTACTAGTCACATTTGGTCTTTCGAACCACCTATCCAGATCAACCATGAGGTCTTTCCCTTAATAAGAAACTTAGAAAATGAATACTAGTAAGAGCAAACATCTTGTGTATCTGATCATCTAGAAGCGAGTTGCTAACTCAGTTGCGATAGTATGTAAGTTACTTTCTCTGGAACTTAATTCTACATTGCAAATGGTAGGTAAATTGAAAGTTGAATGATACCACAATCTACAATCTCTTAGTGTCCGAAACACCATGCTATCTCTTACTGTCCCAACACATGCTAGATTAATAAGAAACTACTAACCATAACTAACTAACTATAATTCTGTAAGTAGAGAGTGTTGGGAAGAATCTACTAATGTGAAGGAAGATCATCGGGTAACATTTTCGGATAGCCTTCTTAATCTTATCATTTCTGTTCTACTATTGATTAATTGTCAAGTTTATCAATGAATCATCTACATAAAAAACATATTATGAAAGTTTATGACGAGGCTATGACGTTTTAGTCGAATGGGCTAAAAAATCTTCAAACTATAAGTAGTAAAGTATTAATCTCTGACAATAACAACCATAATCTTTTTACACTTATATAAGTAGAACAAATTAACAATTCAAGAATGGTGTAGTTCAATATATATTTGCTACGTTATTTCATAATGCTACATTTTGTAGTCTGCACCTAATTTGTATATGGACAAACAAGTCACTCCTTTTACTTTTGGTTGGGCAAAAGAACAAGCTGGTGGAATAAATCTTCTTTACAATTACAATATTTAGGTAATGCACATGCTTAGGGAAAACAATTTTTTTTTATATGTCAACTCCTTTAAATTTAATTATATTAATGAATATCCGAGGATGGTGATTAGGGGTGGGAATCGGATCGGGTCAACCAGGTTCGGGTCAAGTCGGGTTAAGATTCAAACAAAATCATACTCGAACCCGAGCTTAATTAAAACTCGGGTCAGTCGGGTTCGGGTCAATTCGGGTTTGGTTTAACCCGAGTATAAAGAAAAAGTCTAAAAAGTAGCTTATTTAAGTATTAATACAATGTAAAATGTGTTATTTGATTCAGGTCAAGTCGGGTTCGGGTCAAGTCACTGATAGGAAACAAGCGGATGCATAATCAAGGTGCCCTCGAAGTTATGACTGATTATGAGATACATTTAACATAACAGATTATCTCTTTTAGTAAAAGGTATGTTATATACATTTATCACAAATTTCATTTATGTTTAGGATCCACGTTAAGTCTTTTAAGGGATTGATATCATGAGTTTAGTGGCTTTAATTAGTGTTTGACAACACCTTGTGTCACATAATTCAAAGAAAACTAATTTTATTCTTTGGTTATATGTTTTCCAGGTTGCTTTAGTATAACATGTGGGGATAATCAAGATTTGCAAGTGAAATGGAAGTCTTTTGAGAATACATTGAAAAGAAGATCATAGTAGTAGTTTGGTTGGCATATGTTTTGTTTATGTTTGAACTATATGGTAGTTTGACATTTAACAAATTTGTACCTAGAATATGATTATTTTGATGATATTATATCATTTTTTTGATGAAACAAGTTACGTGTCAACATATAATTAAAACAATGCTTGTATCCGTAGCTTTTGAATTTCGTACAAAAAATATATATGCGACACGGAATTGCTAAAGTGTTGCCTCTAGTCGAAAAAGTGTTGCGCCAATATTGTTAAAGTTGAAAAATAAGTGTTGTATTAGATGATTGAAAGTGTTGCATATGACACGTAAAAGTGTTGCCACTGGTTAGTGTTTTATATTAAGAAGTGTTGCATGTAAGTATCAAAGTGTTGCAATATAAAAGTGTTGCATTTGTGAACATGAGCAACACTTTGACAAAAGTGTTGCACATTATGGCAAAAGTGTTGCTTTAGGCCTAAGGCAACAGAGCCTAATGCAACACTTAAAAATATGTTGCATTAGGCTTTATGCAACATTTTTTAGACCTAAGACAACACTTTACGAGTGTTGCTTTAGCCCTATTTTCTAGTAGTGTTAGAACTTTTTTTTGTGTCATGTGAACAAAATTGTACTTTTGGGTTGAGATTCAGTGGGGACCTAACGCAACTCTATTTTGTATTAACTTTAGGATTTGGAAAGTAGTAGACTTTGATGTTTTTAACAATGTTTAAATTTATACGTCTCTTTGAGTCGTTCGAAATAGCTTATGAGTGACGATAACTGCCTAGCACCCAAATGTTGTAGTTCCGTTGAGCATATGATTTGGGGGTGTTAGAGGTTGATGTTGTGCCACAGACTGTTCCAGACTGTCAGTGACCTGTTGTTCGTTCTTCGACGCCTACTTGTGATGCGTATGTTAGCAGTTTGTCCGGGATTGCATTTGCTAAGGATGATGTTCCTGTTGAGTCGAGTAGTGCTGCTAGTGCTCGATCTATTCATGATGGTATATCGAAGGTTTATTGTCCAGGTCCTAGGTCTTATGATGATATTTTCTGGTTTCTTAAGAAGTTTGATAGGTCTTTGTTTGAGAGGTATTTGGTTGAAACTTGTGTGATTAGGAGGTTTGAACATAATGAGAAAAAGTTTGTCAGGTTTGTTAATAGTGTGAGGAGATCAGAGTTTGTTAGGGGAAGGGAAATGGATGAAGTTGTTAGATTGAGATCTATGGTGTTGAATTTGAGTAGGCAAGTTGAAAGGTTTCGTGAGGAGCAAGAAAGGAATGCAAGGTTGGATGCGTGGGATTTGCCGATGGGATCTTCTCCTAGTCGAGGTGTAGTGATTCGTGATGTGCCGAGTCTGGTTGAAGCTCAAGTGTTGGTGAAGCCAAGTGAAGGAGGTAGTCGAAAGGGAAAGGAAAAAATGGAAGAAGATTCTGAGGATGACGATAGCAGCAGTGATGATGAGCCGATGTACAAGAAGCTGCGGGGATCTGATGTCTAGTTCTTTTATGATGTTTTTATTAGCCTTGTTGTGATGGGACTTATGTAGACTCGTACTATAGTTTATGATGAAACATAATGACTTTTAAGTTTTCCATGATGAAGGGTTGTAGTGACATTTGTCATAATTTTGTGGAAATTTTCCAATGCAATCCAAATTACCTTCATGACTTATGATTTGTCTTATTAGTTATTTTGTGATTTGGTTGATGATTCATTTGTTGACTGTGTTGTTGTTGCATGTAGTATCCATGTTACATCTTGATAGAGAAATCCTTCTTCTTATCTTGATATGAATACTTACTTGTCTTTCATCTGTGTCATTACAGGAAGAATTTGGGAGGCATTTTTCTGACTATACTAAATTGTTGTTTGGTTAGTTTCCTGAAACATGCCGCCTAAATTGACGAATGCTACTGTTAATACCATGATTGAGCAAGCTATCGCTAGAGCACTGGAAGCTGAACGTGCTGCGAGGAACCAAGAGGCTGAGAATAGGAATGCTGCTGGTCAGGTTGGAGGAGATGCTACAAATCAAGTTGCAGGTAATGCTGATGAACAAGCGGGAGGAAATGCTGCGGGACAAGTTGGAGGTAATGTTGTTGTTCAGCAGGTTCAGAAGGACTGTTCTTATGCTAGTTTCTTGAAATGTGGACCTACCCAATTTCGTGGTACTGGTGGTGCTTTGGAATTAAGGAGGTGGATCGAAAAGATGGAAAGTACTTTTGAAATCAGTGGATGTTCAGAAGCTAGTAAGGTGAAATTTGCTGCAGCTACTTTTCAGGATGATGAACTGAGCTGGTGGTGGAGTAGTCAGATAGCTACTGTGGGATTGGTTGAAGCTAATGCTAGAACATGGATTATGACCAAGGGACTGTTAACTGTTAAGTTTTGTCCTGAGGAAGAGTTAGGTTAGTTGGAAGATGAATTGAGGAATTTGGTGCTGAGAAACAATGATATTGTAGCATATACAAGGAGATTTTCTGATTTATGTTTGTTGTGTCCTGATGCTTTTGTTGATGACCGCAAGAAGATGAAGCAGTATATCAGAGGTTTATCTAGTAATATCAAAGGAGAGACTACATAGTCGAAACCCAAGTCATTTGATGAAGCTGTTCAGATGGCTCATGCTTTAATGGATGTAAAATTGCAAGATCGAAAGGATAGTATTGTTGAAGGGAATAAGAGAAAGTGGGAAGCTACACACTCAAGCCAAGGGCAGAATTGAGGTGGTTATCGTAACAACAACAACCAAGGACCAAATAGGAATAAGCAATATAATTTGAGAAGGAATGATGGTGTTCGTGCTGCCACAGGAAATCAAGGTAACAAGGTGAATCCAAAGTGTGGTAGATGTAATCTGTATCATGTTGGAATTTTTCCACCTGCTTGCAACAAGTGTGGGAAGGCCGGACATAAGATGGCAGATTGTAGAAACAAGGGTGTGGCCACTAGAGCCAATGCTGTTAAGGTAGTTAACTATTCTGGATGTGGAGGCCGTGGACATAAGCAAGGAAACTGTCCGAGGGTTGGCATACGACAGGGATGCAATGTCGATGCTGTTGCTACTGGGATTGCTGCTCCAGCCTATGTCATGGGAGATGCTGACAAACCTCAAGGGCCGAATGTGGTGACTGGTACGTTCTTACTTGATGCTTGTTATGCTAGTGTGTTATTTGATTCTGGATCCGATAGAAGTTTCGTAGATGTTAGATTCTATCAGCTATTGGATAGAGAACCAGTGAGATTGACAACTAGTTATAAGGTGGAGTTAGCTGATGGTAAGGTTGTAAGCACTAGTTCTATACTGAATAGTTGTTCCTTGAAGTTAGGTAATTATGTGTTTAGTATTGATTTGATGCCTATAGAATTAGGATCTTTTGACGTGATTGTTGAAATGGACTAGTTGGTTGGTAATGGTGCAGTGATTGTTTGTGGCGAAAGATTAGTCCAGATACCGCTAAGGAATAGGGTACTGATTGTGAAAGGAGATGAATGTACTTCTCGTTTGAAATTTGTTTCTTGCTTGAAGATGATGAGGTATATAGAAGCAGGTTATGATGTGTTTCTTCCATAGATAAGTAATGATGGTGTGAATGAAAGGAAATTGGAGGATGTTCCTGTGATTAGAGAGTATCCTGAGGTTTTCCGTGAAGATTTGCCAGGATTACCGCCGCATCGTGAAGTGGAGTTTCGAATTGATTTAGTGCCGGGAGCTACGCCAGTTGCTCGTGCACCGTATCGTTTAGCTCCATGTGAGATGAAAGAATTATCTGATCATTTGAAGGAATTGATGGATAAGGGATTTATTAGACCGAGTTCGTCACCATGGGTGCTCCTGTTTTGTTTGTTAGGAAGAAAGACGGTTCTTTTAGAATGTGTATTGATTATAGAGAGCTTAACAAATTGACTGTCAAGAATCGGTATCCATTGCTTAGGATTGATGATCTGTTTGATCAGTTGTAAGGGTCATGTGTATACTCGAAAGTCGATTTGAGGTCTGGGTATCATCAACTGAGAGTTAGGAAAGAAGATATTCCTATAACAGCTTTCCGTACTCGATATGGACATTTCGAATTTCAAGTGATGCCTTTTGGGTTAACGAATGCACATGCTGTGTTCATGGATTTGATGAATCGTGTATGCAAGCCATATTTGGATGAGTTTGTTATCGTATTCATTGATGATATTTTCATTTACTCCAAGAGTGAAGAAAAACATGAGAAGCATTTGAGAACAATTTTGGAATTGTTGAAGAAAGAGAAGCTGTATGCGAAATTATCGAAGTGTGAATTTTGGTTGAAATCATTGAAATTTCTGGGGCACGTGATTGACAGCGAAGGTGTTCGTGTGGATCATGCTAAGATTGAGGCAATCAAGGATTGATCGGTACCGAAAACGCCGATTGAAGTTTGCCAATTTCTTGGTTTTGCTGGGTATTATAGAAGGTTTATCGAGAAGTTTTCATTGATTGCTAAGCCGTTGACCAAGCTTACTGAAAATAATCGAGTGTTTGAATGGGGATTGGAAGAGGAATCTGCATTTAGTATGTTAAAGGATAAGTTGTGTTCTGCGCCGATATTGTCTTTGCCAGAAGGATTTGAGGATTTTGTAGTGTACTGTGACACGTCTCATAAACGATTTGGAGCTGTTTTGATGCAAAGGGAGAAAGTAATAGCATATGCATCTAGACAATTAAGGAAGCATGAAGAGAACACACTACGGATGATTTAGAACTTGGGGCTGTGATTTTTGCTTTGAATATGTGGAGACACTACTTGTATGGGACCAAGTGTGTGGTTTTTACTGATCATAAGAGTTTGCAGTATATTTTGGATCAAAAGGAATTGAATATGAGGCAAAGGAGATGGGTTGAGTTTCTGAGTGATTATGACCACGAGATTTGTTACCATCCTGGTAAAGCGAATGTGGTAGCTGATGCACTTAGTAGAAAGGAAAGAGATAAGTCTATAAGAGTTGGAGCTTTGGTAATGATGGAAAGTGCTGATTTGAAAGTAACAATATTGAAAGCCCAAGCTAATGGTTTGAAGGAAGAGAATGTTGAGGCAGAAAATATGGGTAGAATGTTGAAACCATTGTTTGAAGTAAGGTCAAATGGATTGAGGTATTTTGGGAATAGGATTTGGTTACCGTTGTATCCGTCTGAGGAAGGTTCATTAGGAGTGCGAGATTTGGTTATGAATGAATCTCATAAGTCGAAGTATTCAATACATCCTGGATCATACAAGATGTATCAAGATCTTAAGAAAGTTTATTGGTGGCCGAATATGAAGGCATATATAGCACAATATGTTAATAAGTGTTTGACTTGTGCGAAAGTGAAGGATGAACATAAGAAACCATCTGGATTGTTAGTGCAACCTGAGATTCCTGAGTGGAAATGGGAGAAGATTACAATGGATTTTGTGACAGGTTTGCCAAGGACTGTAAATGGCTGTGATATGAGATGGGTGATTGTAGATAGATTGACTAAGTCTGCTCACTTTTTGCCAATGAAGAAGACAAATAGTATGGAGAGGTTAACAACAGTGTATGTGAAGGAGATTGTTTGTCGACATGGTGTGCCTTTATCGATAATTTCTGATCGTGATAGTAGGTTTACTTCAGAATTTTGGAAGTCTTTGTAGAAAGCGATGGGAACGGAGTTATGTTTAAATACAACATATCATCCGGAAACTGATGGACAAAGTGAAAGAACGATTCAAACGTTATAGGATATGCTTCGTGCATGTGTTATTGACTTTGGAAATGGTTGGGATAAGCATTTGCCATTGGTTGAATTTTCGTATAATAATAGTTATCATGCTAGTATTTAAGCCGCTCCATTTGAAGCTTTGTATAGACGTAAGTGTAGATCTCTAGTGTATTGGAGTGAGATAGGAGAAAGTCAATTGACTGGGCCTGAAATGATATTTGAGACGACTGAAAAGATTGTGCAAATTAAGAAGCGTTTGTTATCTGCCAGAAGTAGACAAAAGAGTTATGCTGATAACCGAAGGAAACCGTTGGAGTTTGAAGTAGGAGACATGGTTATGTTGAAAGTATCTCCATGGAAAGGAGTAATACGATTTGGAAAGAGAGGAAAGTTGAGCCCGATATATATTGGACCATTTAAGATTATCCAAAGGATTGGATTGGTGGCTTATAAGTTAGAGTTGCCTGATGAGCTTAAGGCTATTCATAATACTTTTCATGTGTCTAATCTGAAGAAGTGTTTAGCTGAAAGGGATGTGGTGATTCCATTAGAGGAAATTCAACTTGATGATAAGTCGCATTTTATAGAAGAACCTATAGAGATTATGGATAGGGAAGTTAATAAGTTGAAGCATAATAGATTTTCGATTGTGAAGGTGAGATGGAACTCTAGACGTGGGCCAGAGTTTACATGGGAACGTGAGGATTTCTTTAAGGACAAGTATATTCATTTGTTTAGGAAGGATTAAGCGTCGAGGACGCCGCTTCTTTTAAGAAGGAGGGATGTGACAACCTAAAACCGAGGTCATTGCTTTATCTTATTTTACGATTATTTTTAAAATTTTTGGATTAGTTTGAACGATATTTATTTTTGGAGGTTTAAGTTTAAACCGATGTTGGAAGGTTTATATTTTATATTTAATAAGTATAAGGAGTATTAGCAAGCTTGATGTCGATGGATGCCAAATATTTTACGTCTTATTGTCGGTTGATCGATTTTTGTAATTTTTTATGTTTTCTTTTAAATGACGTGTTAGGTCGAGTCGGGAGTCGATATTATTATATTTGAGGTACGTTTTAAATTTTTAAAAGTATCTTTATGAAACCCGATCCCCGTAAATATTTACAAAATTGACTAATAGTCATTTCCCGCATTTTAGCTAACTACTTTCATTTTTAGCCATAACTATTGCAAAATTTCAACCTAGGTCCCTCAAGCACTATATATAAGATTTATTTTTTTAAAAAAAACACACACCACTAAAAAATCTGTTAATCTCTCTCTCTTTTTTTTCTAGCCGTGACCCTCCTCCCTACCAAAACACCAACTTCAATCAATTTTTACTCAAATCTGAGGATGATCTAAGCTAAACTAATCAAAGTCCCTATCTTAGAATTAATCAAGGATCATTTTGGTGTAAGAAAATCATACATGCAAGTATTTTTTTATGTTGGTAGGTGAAAGCTATGATCATGTATGGCATTATTATAATGATCCATGGTGTTCTTGCTAAAAGTTTTGTTAAAAACTTGATTTTGATCTAAATATTTTTTTTATGATGATTTGGATGTTATGGTTCATATATGTTGATGTTAGAGTATAGGAATGATCATTTCTATGGTTGGTTTTGATCAAAAAGGTGACTTTCTACAAGTTTTAGGAAGGCATTTTACATCAGTGGGTAAAACTGCATTTTCGAATATTTTATGATGAGATAATGGTTTAACTAATAGACTAGGGTTGTAGAGCATTTGATTAGCTTTGATTTTATATAAGGTAGAGCTTCTAGCTCCAAACGAGCGAAAAGTTATGATGTTTTGATTATTCGTGTAACAGGAGACGAGTATCGGCACTACACGTAGTTGTTGTCGATATTTGGATCGAATCTCGGGGACTATAAATTAAAGTTTTGAAATGAGTCACATACTGATAATGAAGTGTTAACTTTAGAGGTTGAGTTTACTTTAAAACCCGAGTGTCGGTTTTGTAAACGGAGTCGTTTAAAGAAGTTAAAACGGTTGTATGAAAAATTAACGTAAATCTGTCCGGATTTTGTAGTTTGAAGATGAGTCGGGTAAAGAACTTTAAAAGTAATTTCATTTGATAAACTTGTAGGAGGACTTTCTATATATAGTAAGTTAGTTTATCGAGTCGTTTCATAAACAGTTGATAAGTCTAAAAGGGGTAAATAAGCTAGTACATGTAGTATGTGCCGGCGGATTTTGTTGAAAGTATAAAATGGTAAAGTAAATGTGTAGTAGAGTATAATGAAGTTATTTATATCATTTTCTCTCGAGTTTATCGTGATTTTATAAGTTTTAGTTTGATGTTGTTTTATATGATTTATTTCTCGAGTCATTATTAATGAACGCGCCTTATTTGATAGGTAGTGGTTCTCGTGTTTGAAAGGCATCCATTATCATCGACGATCATCTCGCTAGATCTCTTATACTAAGGTGAGTCTGTATCCTCCCTTTTTATGCTAGATACTAAATGTTTTATTACCCGAGAGGGGGATACATGCTATTTGAAAATAAATGAACACAAGTCATGAGTAATTGTTGGACCCGAATGTTGCCTAAGTTGTTTACATTGTATTGAGTACCCTGTTGCTTAAGACCCTAATTTCATGAGTCATTAACTATCTTCTGTCTTGATGTTGTGAGTCAGGAATAGCCGCTTATTCTAATGATAGTACTATTGGGTTGACCGCCCTATCTGAGACTGGGGCATTACGTTGAGTAACCTATGGGAAGGATAATTTACGGGAATAAGAGTGTGGTATTCTAGCAACTGATACCCTAGAGGGGCAATGGTTTTATTCTAGTCATGCCGGCATTTGGCGTGGGTGACTATTTGGTTAAGGGGTCGGTGTCATGAGCTTAAATACAATGTTTATTATTATTGCCTTGAATATAGATTGTGTGTACGACAATTCTATAAATGATTATGATTGATTTTCTTCTTGTGTTCAAATGTGATTTGATAAACCTATAGACTCGCTCAACATTATTGTTGACTCGTTTTAAGCATGTGTTTCAGGTAATAGGGTGTGATGGAGCATGGAGCTTTGCTATGGAGGTTGTGGCTTGGCTTTTGGAAGAATGTTGGTCTAAAAACTGTTTCTATCCTTTACTGTTGAACAATTTACTTTATGTTTGTGTACCGTACTAAACTTGTTGGTTGTTGGTCGAGATCCATGAGGACAAAACGCTTTACTCTGGTGTCGTTTTAGTACAATCATGGGATGAAAATTATGTTTTAGACCTATTATGAAAATCTTGTTTATATTTTTATGTAAACGTCTCTATTTTGAGTCTTCAATATACCTTGTGTGATGATGCTTGTGTCTAGCACCCAATTGTGTATTTCCGCTGCGCAATGTAAATTTGGGGGTGTTAGATCTAAAACAGATCTAACATACAAAACCGTTTTTAAGGTATTGAATCACCAAAACACATTTTTAGGGTTTCAAAACCCTAGAAATCATGTTTATGCGTTAAATCAAAATATAAGAAAGCCATAAGGGTGACATGAGGATTATAAGGACTTACATGAGATGTGTATAATGATATGATAATCACTATACACACAAAATAACAAGAATATATGTTTAGTAACAAGAATGGAGGTTTAGAGAGGAGAAAGATCAAGAACAACCTTAAGGTTTTAAGGTTTTCTTAACAATGGAGATGAGAGGAGATTTTGGTAGAGTTTAGGCAAGGTGAAAAGTGTTTGTTGTGTGTTTTAGGCCTGCCATGAGGCTATTTTAGTTAATAGCTTGAAATGAGAAAGGAAATTTACTATGTTTTTCAAACCTTGAAACATATGTTACATCTTTGCATTAAAACACATTAAAAATCATCAAAATCATTCCTAAAACCTTCAAAATTTCGTGTGTTTTAGCCAAAAATGGGGAAGGAGTTTCATCTCAATTTTCATGCCATTATAACATACCAAAAAGTTACCTTTTTCCCATTTTAACAAGTCTTACAAAAAGTGTACATTTAACAAAGTGTGTACTTTTTAAACAAAGATAACCTTGTCTTAAAATATTATTCATATTAGTTTAAAGAATGTCCATTTATACTTTGTCTTTATTTAAAGTATAGGTTATAACATAATTTGATAAAAATGATTCATAATCCAAGTCTTATTTATTTAATACTTATGAAAGAATTAAACTATGCTTTAAATTATATTAAGTAAATAAAATCTCTACTATTAAACTTACATAAAACTCTCAAATTCTTATAAGATGATCAAATATCATACCTTATTTAAATTTCCGTATTATAAGAATGTGGTTTTACAACTCTTCCCTTCTAAAAAGAAAATTTCGTCCTCGAAATTAATGTAGTGTTATGGATTCTACAATTCCTCCTCTCTAGAAGAAAAATTCCGGCCTCGAAATTGGAATAACACGATTAATTGAAAAGGAATATGAAAACGCACGAATCGGATCGAATGAATTCGAAACAGACAAAGTGGCGATAGATTAAATCATCTTACACATAACACTTGCAGAATATGCACGGAGTAATGTTAATGGAAAGGGATCACAGAGTGTTTGCACAAATCGAAGGGATATCAAAGGAAAATAAACTAAGGATTTCTTGGAATCGTACCTAATGTAAAACCCACATGCTTTTACCATGAACAGTACACTAATAATCGTACGTACAAGATTAAAATTTTCCTTATATAACATGAACACGTATCACGAATATTAATTTCAA
Source organism: Glebionis coronaria (assembly GCA_025667525.1). Taxonomy (NCBI): domain Eukaryota; kingdom Viridiplantae; phylum Streptophyta; class Magnoliopsida; order Asterales; family Asteraceae; genus Glebionis; species Glebionis coronaria. The sequence continues at coordinate 237,382 of JANFOE010000475.1, read as the reverse complement.
GTATTACGTACGTGTTATAACACGATAAGTATTTATTACGTATTAACACATGATAATTTTCAAATAATAGTTATAACCACGAACACACGAACATGAAATCATGAACGTAAATTAGTCACGAGCTTAATGTTACATATGTATGTATATTTATTACGAACACAAATAAATATCTTAAGTCACGAACGATAGCTAGTTTAATCACGTAAAACACGAATACGAGAACACACTATATTTTAGACACGGAAAATGTACGGTTTACCCTTATGTGGGCCCCTACCCATGGCTAAAACAAGGAACATGGGCCAAGCCCTTGCAAATTTTACTAACAAGGAATTATGGGAAAAGATTGTTCTCATTATGACAAGATTTAGAAAATAACTAAAAAAAACCCCTAAAAATCTTTTTCCTTCTTTTTGCTCTTTGACCGCCGGGTTACACACTCACCAAGGGTGATTCGGGTTGATTTTGATCTTTGATTTATTACGAGGATCGTTAGTGTGTTCACCTCCATTTATCCACGTGATTGGTATAACCTTTTACCTTTTTTCTTTTTTTTTATGTTTTGATTTACTAATCACATAAAATCATGAATGTTTTTAATAAACTAATTAAAAACAAGATAAAAACATGTTGTTTTAATCATGGGGTTTAATTAATATGATGATTTAGGGGTGTTTGATTGTTGGCCGCCGCCTAAACCGAGCCCAAGGGGGTCTCGGCTTGGCTTAAACTCACACATGTTTAGATTTAAAACAAGGTTCGATTCATGGTTATTTTTACAAGGTTTAATATTTTACAAGTTATACTATTTTTACAAGATTTATATTAAATTAAATAAAAGCATGAACATGATTAATTTAATTTACATGACTTAGGTTATCAATTTTCATACTAACACATGAATTTTAACCTAAGTATTTTATCTTTACTATATAATTAATTAATTATTAAAATCATGACTTATAATTAATTAATTTACATGACTTGGGTTATATTTTTAATAAATAATAATACATGTTTAACCTAAGTATTTTACCATTTTATTTAATTAAATCATGTTATATGTAATTAAATGCTTTAACCTATAGTTTATTTAAATTAAATGAAATAATTATAAACTACGCAATTTTATGACATGACTTAGAATATTAATCAGTAAACACTTAAGCTTATATTATTAGCTTAATAATCCAGCTTATATCTATTTATGGAAACTTTCTATTTTTAGAAAATTATCTATTTTAAGTAGTAAATCTAATTTTGGAAACTTTCTATTTTTGGAAACTTTCTATTTTTTTGAAACTTTCTTTTTTTGGTAACTTTCTATTTTTGGAAACTTTCTATTTTAGGAAACCTGCTATTTTTAGAAAGTTACTTATTATTACACAGCAAGTATAGTAATACAAGAAATACAAGAAACACTTAATCAGAATAGACAAAATACATGAAATACTTAATCAGAATAGACAGAATACAGGATAAACATAATATCAAGCTTAAATCAGTAAAACATGACAGGAATAGATAAAACAAGCTAAGACATGATATAAAACCTGTTACGTGCTCAGTAATCAGATACTTATACACGTATGTATTTATGTAGCATTAGTGATACCGAAGTAGGACTCTCTTTCGTTCGTCTTCTTTGTTCACTGGACTTAAAGTACGGATTCCCCGTCCTTTCAAAATGTACATTCTTTCCTTATTAGGATTCCCCGTATACAGCCAACTGTTTTCCCAGTATATGTTTTATATGTTTTGAATTGCTTATGTTAATTAGATACCTAAAGCCATATACATGCATGACCAGTTTCACCTAGTTATGGAGGTACCATAACCATAACATTGGAGGCACCAATGTTATGACTCCACCACGACGGAGTGATAGCTCGTGGCGTCCCTTTCAGCTTTTGGCCATATTATTATATTATTAGGTGGGGCGTATGGGTGCATCCTAGTTACATGTTTCAATAGATTATTCAGTGTGAATGTGGTGAGTGCCTTGCATCCTTCACAAGGAGCTGATCCCTCCTACCCAGACTTATATTAATTAGAGGCAGCCCCTCTAATTGCATGACGAGGTCACCCCTCTAAGTATTCATGCACGTTGACATTTCATGACCTATATTGGCTAAAGGGTTAATCAGTTAAACAGTTTTTACCAGATAAACATAAGGCTTTTCAAACTATAAAACCAGTTTTATTAAGACATGCCAGATTATTCAGTACTTAGTCTTTTCCGCTGCTTCATGCTTTATGCTCATATTATTCATGCTTTACTTGTATATCCGCGTACTGAGCGTTATGCTCAGTCGTTTCCTTTCATGTTCCTAAAACGGGAGGTACTCAAGGACTCTCGTAGACTTTAAGCGTACGTGCATATGGATTAGAAGCTTTCTAGCCTTTCTTTACATTATGCATTTCTTTATACCTTGATACTCATTTCCATGGACATTGTTTAGTCCTTTCATTTACATTACTTATGTTTGTGTGTGATGAGTTCTACTTTGGGATACCGATGTTTGATTCTGGTATTTCCCTTTATGGTCATGTGATGTTTTAATACATTATCCTTGCATGCTTTGATGATACGCCATAATCACGCGTGACATTCCATTTACCAAAATGGGGTGTTACAATTATGGTATCAGAGCCAAGGCTTCGACCTGTAGGCTCTCTAAAAATGATATCTGATTAGTGGGTAATCACCATGGTCTTCCTAGAATTGACAGTTTGTTTCATGCATGTATATTTTCATATATATATATATATATATATATATATATATATATATATATATATATATATATATATATATATATATATATATATATATATATATGTATATATATATATATATATATATATATATATATATCATTTGTTACAGGAATTTTTACTAGTAATGGTTAGTACTAGACTGACCATATTAGTCGCATGTGCTTTTATCGAAACTTTTAACTTTAGGACCGACCCATAGGCGTCCCCGCGCCCTGTCATTTTGTTTTGGTAAACTGACCATAGGGTTTTACCTCCATAGATGAAAGTTTTACAAACTGCATCATGCATACATGCACTGTTTTCACGCATAAAAATTTTTCGTGATTATTGCATAAATTTTTTTCCATGATTATGGATATTATGTTCTAACAAGGTTTCATATTGCATTGGTTTTATGCTGTCAGATGGCAAAAACATACAATCTTCATGAGATGGTTGCAGCTGCCGATGCAGATATGCACGACATCCCTCATCAAAACAACGACTACCCTCCTCCACCATAGATCTTTCCCATGCCTGGGGAGAATAGGCTCATGAGGGAGTACTACGCGATTCGACAACTACCTGAGGAAGACAGCAAAGATTTCATGCAACGCTTCCTCCGTTATGCTGGTGTTTTGAGAGCAGCAGCCGGCACTGCTGTTGAGCAAGCACACCATTTCCATTGGGCACTCTGCCCATCCATCGCCAATAATTTGGAAAGTGCTACCTATTGCACTGTGGCACAAGTGGCAAACGCAGCACGTAAGTTGGAAATGCTGCATGAGAGAGATGAGTTCGGTAGAACTGAGAGACCCGAAAAGAGGTACATACTATCATTCAGCTATGATCATTAAATTCAATTCTTATTACTCAAAATATATATATCTCAACAAACAATTGCATTCCCTAGGTAGAAGACTGGGGACCGGTCCCAACCGGCCACTCAGCCTCAGCAGATTCATAACACGCACAATGGTCAGTCTCATGATCAATTTGCTACGGACAGGCGCACTGGTAATGACCATTACCGAGGCGATGTCAGTCACTTCAACAGCAAAAGGTCCCTAAACTTACTCAAACTATTATATGTTTCATGGACTCGATTCTGACACTTTAGCATCTCTTACCAGGAATCATGGAAATGGAAGGGAGCAGGACCACATAGGCTCCCAGCCTAACCGTCCAGCTATCACTGATATCATGTCTATAATTTTCCATGTTATTCAAACTATACCCATAACTATGTCTCATGAATACTCTTTTAAACAGGCTCCCATCCAACAAGGACTCCTGTCGAGGGACATACCCATCCTCTGTGCACCACATGCAACAGTAGGCATCCAGGGCCATGTCGCAGTGACTGAGACACTTGCTTCAAGTGTGATCAGATAGGACATAGCATGAAGGACTGTCGCAAGGGCGAGATAGAGGGCACGTCTGGGTATGCCAACTTCCAGACACCTCCTACTTCTAAAAGGGTGTACACGCCCTCTTGCGATCAAGCTAATAAGTCCACAGGTACCATTACTGAATCTGATATACGTATAGTTAAGCTACATGTGTTTTGGTTAATACGGGTGCTACTTACTCGATCATTTCTACTACTTATGTCAAGAATGTTAGGATATTTCACATGCCACTAGAAAATATACTAAGTATTCCCACGCCTTTGAGTGACTCTGTACGCATAACTCATGTGTACAAGAGCCTTTTTCCCTAGAATTGGACGACAAGAGCTGACCTGTTGACGCACACGTCATTCAGTTGTGTTTCAGTCATACGAGTGCGAACCGATACCAGCCGGCCACTCAGCTGAATAGTTACATGAATTACAATCATGAAGATGACAGTCATGGAACTGACATACAAGATGATAGCAACGATTACTGTGAATGCAACCATCCTGGTAATCACCATAGAACACGGTCACGGACGTGATAGGATATTTCAAGGGTCAACATGTCAATCAATCCACCAATTATGGCATAATAACCTAATACGGTATCCCTATTTGTTTCCCCATCCGGAGACACATGTCAAGACAACAGTCAAGACACATGTCATGCTTATATTTCCCAAGACACGAGTCAGGACACACGACCCACGTCAAATTCTAGAACATCCATAATTTCAGGGTACCCTCCAAAGGGTATATCCATTTTGTTGTGCCATGTATTAATCAGGCCACAAGAAATCCGGTACCATCATTGGCGTATCAGTGAGATCTGTTACGATTGCTCGATGACACTTTCATTGTTGTTCCCATGTTTCATATCTATTCAGGACCATAAAAGGATGCCATTCGTATTCCCTACATATATGAAGGTTTTCCTTCAGCCTAATGATGAGATCCAAGCTGCTAACGCATTACCTCGGGCAAATGCGAGTTGAATTAAATCCTAAGTATGGACTACGAACATCACACCACGCTACGTCCATGATTATGTACAACGATGTTCAGGCTCCTGAATACACTCAGCATTGTTTTCCATCAGGAAAATCTGTACAAATTATCTATGCTTACAAGCATGTGCTTTGTTAGCCTTGTGTCACACCCTACTATGGCAGAATATGGGGCGTGACGTATGGATATCATCACAACAATAGCGTGTATATAGAGAGAACTATATGAACTAGAAATGTACTAAAAGGTGACACAAATATCATGACAATATCTCAACAATGCAGGAGTCTAGGTAAGTAGATAAAAGTCCCACCTCTTACCAAATACAAACAAATAAAACAAACATCAACATAAAGGTACTTGTAGTATCACTTATTCAATCAAACAAAAGAAATCTATGATGGAACGTGGATCTCCTTCTAAATGCCTTCCTACGCGACTCCAATCCTAGCCACTTATGTTCTCACGCTTAACCACATTGACACCTGAAAGAGACACTAAAACACGTCAACAATAATGTTGGTGAGAGTCATAGGTTTAGACTCCAATGCCAAAATTAATTATGAGCTGTGAATAATAACCATCAACCAAAGAACATATGGACAATATGCTACAATTATGTATTAAACTAACATTCAAGATTAACCATTCACCATAATTCCAAGGCTCCCAACCTTACCAATCACCATGGTCCCATAGGCGCCCATACACCTATGAACCAATCCCAAGGCCCCGCCTTGTCAACACCCCCTTGGTACCAAGTCAAACCACAATAACTGAGACGGTACGTGACCCCCGATCCAAATCATAAACAAAATCAAGAATCACATAACAGTTAATCACATAAGTGTACACACAAGTCCATCGAAAACCATAAAAACACTCACAGCAATAGTTACAAAACCATACAGTGTCTCTTCCATCCCATCTGGAAGTAAAAAACATAAAAAGATATGGGACTATGAAACTCACGTGATTGAGCTTCTCCAACAATCCACGCACTAGCAAAAAGCTAACAAACAAATGCACCCAATCAATACATGAACCAAATACTAAAATGATTCATCAACCTATGATGGATATCTAACATTATCCCATATATATACCCCGTTTATATGCTCTAAGCATTCCATTTCCCGTCCCTAACAAGTCCTTAACTTAGTTAAACTTGATACCTATCCTGTTTACTTTTCTCCCAAAACAGTCCCGGTTTTTAGTCATCAAACTATTAGCTAAACACCAACCTAACCAAACCCATGCTATCTGTAAAAGAAACCCTATTCTCTTACATGTTTTAGCTAACTCCTCCCTTTTGACCCAACCTTATTGCTACTGTTAAGGCCTCAATATATATATATATATATATATATATATATATATATATATATATATATATATATATATATATATATATATATATATATATATATATATATATATATATATATATATATATATATATATATATATATATATATATATATATATATATATATATATATATATATATATATATATATATATATATGTATATATATATATACTAGCGTCGTAACCCGCCCAACGGGCGGGGTCGTTTTGTAAATCTTTTCTAAACGTATGTTTAATATATCTGTTGTCAGTGAGACTTGTTGGAAATACGTTTTTAACGTATATTAGAAGTATCGGTCACTCCAACAATATTATTAAACGTTGTAGGCTCGTAGTTAATTGTTGTTTTAGTTTATTAAACATCATAGCCCATGGAAATGTCCATGGGTTAGAAGGCCCAAGCCCACCAAGGATTGGGTATAAAAGCCCTCTCCTTTGATGGAGAGGGTGTTGGTTGTTTCATTATTCAATAAACATTTGTTAGTTTTTCTCTCACTTTCTCTCTCTACTTTCTCTCTCTACAAACAACAACCCTCTTGATAGAATCATAGATTATCAATATTCTACAATTGGTATCAAGAGCTATGGGATGAAATCAAAGTTCTTTTGATTGTTGTTCTTGTTGTTTTATTGTATTCGTGAGTTTTTGTTGATTTTTACCAAATCTTCAAAATTTTTTCGTGTTTTTTCTTGTTTAAACCTCTCACGAATCCTTATTCTTGCTTTCTTAGTGATTTGGGTTTGTTAGTTTAGTAAAAACACGATCTTTGTTGCCTAAAAGTTGCTAATTTGTTGCCTAAAAGTTGCTAAAATTGTTGCCTAAAAAGTTGGAAAAAGCTTCTATCATTGCGATAGCATACATCTCAGAAAGGTACAAAAGTACAGTTTGATCGCAATACCTTAGGGTTTTACATTGCGATACTCCCTTTTGCGACGTGATTGCGATTGCTCATTGCGATAGCACATTGCGACGTAACAAGGGTTACAGGAACGTTACTCTGCCCATTTTGCGACAGCTTCATTGCGATCACTCTCATTGCGATCACTCTCATTACGATCACTCTCATTGCGATCACTTTCATTGCGATCACTCTCTTTGCGATCACTCTCATTGCGATAAGTCATATATTGCGATAGGGTTATTCATTGCGACAGGGTCATCATTAAGACAGGTTTGTTATTGCGATAGGATTGTTATTGCGACAGGGTCTACATTGCGATAGAGCAGTTATTGCGATAGACTTGGCTTCAATTTTGAGTTAATATTTGCAACACTTAGAGGATTTTAACACATTGCAACTAATTTGGAAATTTTCATAAACCACGACAAAACAACAAGAGTTAATTCAACGATACAAAACATAAATTTATTTCATCGCTCGATCATTTTTGATAATCTTTTTCGTCAAGTGACAAAATGAATCCTAATTCATATATGCCGATGATGCCGTCATTCACTTCACTTACGGACATTTCCATAATCTCGGGTACCGATACCCTTCCACCATTGCTTATCAAAGACCTTTTTGAAGCATGGCAAGAGCGGATGATTTCTTACATTATGGATCGTCCAAGTGGAAGACTTATGGTTAAATCAATTAAAGAGGGACCATTTGATTATGGCACCATCACAGTTGATAATGTAACACGACCACGAGTCTTTGCTGATCTGACACCCGAGGAACAACAAATTGCTGATGCAGATGTACGTGCTACTAAGACAATCAGGCAAGCTCTTCCTCCAGATGTGTTTCGAATGGTCAGTAATTATACGGTGGCAAAGGCACTTTGGGAGCGGTTGGAGGTACTACTACAGGGAACTTCTTTGTCCAAGCAAGAGCGAGAATGTCAATTGTATGACCTATTTGATCGTTTTCAATACATTCCAGGGGAGTCCATACATGACTACTATTGGCGCTTCACTACACTCATGAACGATTTGAATGTTTATAGTCTAAACATTGAGCAGTTTCAGATCAATACCAAATTTCTTAACACACTACCACCAGAGTGGGGCCAATTTGTCACTGATGTTAAGTTGATTCGTGATTTGCATAAATCCAACTTAGATCAATTGTACTCATTCTTGCAACAACAAGAAAAACATGTGATAAAGCAACGGATGACTCAAGGATACTCTCATGAACCATTGGCATTGATGGCAACTCAACCTCGTGCGTCATACAACAACATATCTTCCACTATGGGACATCATGCTTACAGTCAACCAGCTTATCGCACTCCCAGTTTTTCTCAGTACTCCATTTTACCTCAACCCCTCACATCTTATCCGAATCAGTTTGGTCAGCATCAAGCATCATCATCACAGAGGGATTACCTTCCATACTCATCATCTTATGGTCAGCAAGGGTATACACCACACCAAACTCCTCAGGCTCCTGTTATTACTTATCCCACCCATGAAGTAGGACAGTCCAGCTACTCACAACATGTCTCTGCTCCTTCACCTGCATATGCAGCTCCACCAGCTCCAGTTTTATACTGTGACGAGGAGGTGCCAGTCCCTGAAATTAGAGAAGGTGACAATCCTGTTGAAGTGTTAGCTAAAATGTCTGCCTATCTGACTCAGACCTTAAGCAGACAAGGGTATAGAAGACCATCACCAACAAACAATCAGTTAAGGAATTCTTCTAACTCTCGTCAGCAAGCTACCATTCAAGATGGTCGAGTCATGGTACAACCACTTCAGGGTCGGCCAAGCTCATCAGTTCCTGCTCTTCGTATTAACAACACTGCTGCATCAAAGGGCAAAGGGATATTGAAGATAATCACCTGTTATAACTGTAAGGGGGAAGGACATATGGCAAAGGATTGTAAGCAGCCTAAGAGGAAGAGGGATGGTTCATGGTTTCAAGAGAAAATGTATTTGGTTAATGCTCAGGCAGAGGGTCGGGAATTAGATCAGGAGGAGTTGGCTTTTTTGGCAGATCCGGGTGTTGCAGAAAATGAGCGATCCACAGCCACCTACACTCAAAATGCAGCATATCAGGCTGATGATTTGGATGCATATGACTCCGACTGTGATGACTTCAACACCGCCAAAGCAGCTCTAATGGCTCCGATCTCACTTTATGGGTCTGACCGCATCTCTGAGGTACCAAGTCCTAACAGTGATACCACTATTGTCCCTTATCAAGCTGGGCAAGAGTCTAAGTATCAGGAAGAGCCATCGGTGGTAAGTAACTCAAATGAGGAAACAAGCAATGATAGCAATATCAATGTAAGTCTCCAGACTTTGAGTGAAACACAACCAATTGCTTTTCCTCATATATCATCTCCTGCTCAACAAGATGTGGTTACGGTTCCAGCTTCTTTACTTAGCCAAATGAATACCACAGTCCTTGAAACCCTAGGCACCAATCAGGAGTTGTCTACCCAACTTGCTTTGTATAAACAAAAAGTGCAGACCTTGGAGTTAATTCCCTCGTCCACTAGCCTTACCAACCCTGAATTTGATCACTTTCGCCAAACACAAATGGGTCATTTAACAGAAATTGAAACGTTAAGCACAAATCTTTCAAAAGAACTTCAAGAAAAAGCGTTAGTCGTAGCTAATTTTCAAAAACTTAAAACGGATTTTGACGCCCTCGAGGCTAAAAAAGTTGAAGTGGAAATTAATGCGTCTAATCGAATTAAGAAACTTGATTATTTGTTGTTACGTCAATATTCTGCGTCAGAATTAGTACACTTAGTCGAGCCATCTTTTAAGGAATTTGATGTTTCACGACAAAAAGACCTTAAACCTAACCCGAGATATGCAAAGCAAGTTTTTCGCAATCATCCGCGACTCTATGATGCAACAAAGTTAGGTGTGGTCTTAGATCCAATAATCTTTACGGTTCCTTATGATACTTTGACTCCTTATGAAAAGAGACGTGCTAATCTGCTTCCCAAATATCCTGCGTTTGACTACTCTAAGATGAATAAAGAATATGCTAGAACCGACTTTAGAACGCGCTTTAACATACACGGGGATCTAATCTCAGATACCGTTTTTATGTCACATAAAGAATCCCCTAGTACCTTTCCTACACTTCTCAAATCGGGAGATTCTAAGGATCCTCCAAAGAATCTTCCACCAGTAAGTACGGTTTTGGTCACTTTACACGTGATTAAACGGCACTTTACTAATTTTGAAAAGGTCATTAAGGAAGGTACAACTCGAACGGAAAAAACCGCTGGAGAATGGGCAAGAAATCGCTCTTGATGTGAAGCAAATAGTGACCACTCAGTATGCTAGTGAGATGACTTCCACTGTGATTAGTAGTGATGATGTGCTGAATACATCTATGGTTTGTCCCCCCCCTGTAGAAACCATAGATGATCATTCTTGTCATGACTCCAACGCTGAATTGTTAAAATTACAAAATGAATTTAACTCACTTTCAAAACGTTTTGAAAATCTTCAACAACATTGTATCTCTCTTGAAGTAGAACATCAAAATGAACTAGAAAAGATTTCAAAATCAAATGAATGGGAAAACAGCGTTGAGACTAGTGACAAGATGATCGAGGTTGTTCAAAGCTTAGAGGAAGAAATCATGCATCTCAAGAGAGAATCGTCAATAGTCGAACCGTTGAAACAAGAACTAGAAGCTGCAATGACAAAAAACCATGCCTTAGAATCTAGACTTGCATCTATTCTAGGGGAGATGGAACGTGCCAGGCAGGGATTTTCCGAACTTTACAGTTCAATTGAAGAACGTTTCGCGTTTAATACGACCCAGCAAAAATCACTTGCTCGTCAATTGAACCAAAAATGTGAGGAGATCTCTGACCTTAACATCCAGCTCATCGATAAAAACATGGTTTTAGCTGAGTTAAAGGAGACACTTCAATTCGTCCGAAGAGAAGGTGTTGATAACTTAGTAAATCTCAATGCTAAAACTTCTAGTGCTCAACCAACCAAGTCAGTGGTGATTCATAAGAACCCATATCATAAGCATAACCCTGATACATACAATCTATACATGCAAGATGTGATTAAGCATGTGGATCTAGTTAGGGACATACTTGATGACCTTTATGCGTTAGACCCTTCTAGTAGCTACTATTACTCAGCCCATGCTTACATTAAGAGAGTGCAACACAGCTTAGCATCTTTGCAATACATCGGACTACCGGGTTCTGCACCACTGACTAAAACACCCATTGCCATAACTCCATTCAATAAAACTCCAGGAGCTAAACCGTTGTTAACATCTAAGTCACCAACTAAGGCTAAATCAGACGCTTCCACTAATGTTCCTTTGCCTTCTACAAGAGTAAAAGTGACTACTAAGGCTAAAGGATCAAGCACCAAGAAAGATAAGATCAAGCCTTCCAATAGTAGGACTCCGAAGAAGCTAGTAGAAGTTCACCCTAGGAATGTTATTTCTAATTCGAATAAAAAGAATCATGTATTTAAGACTAAAAGCTCTGCGATTGTGCAGCAGCCCAAGACAAATGTGAATTCTGATTTGCGTTGTTGGAATTGTAATGAATGCATGTTTTCTGAACGTCATGATATGTGCCTTGTTGATCACTTGAATGAAATGTATGCACTTAGGAACAACCTTGAATGGAAACCAACTGGGCGAGTCCTCACCCAAGTTGGATGGCAATGGAAACCCACTGGTAGGACCTTTACTGCTAATGGAACTACGTGCCCTTTAACTAGGATCACTTCCACTAAGAGTAGGTCTCAACGTCCTTTAATTAGGAAGCCTCGCACTAAAGTAGAGACACAACAGCCTTTAACTAGGACTGCCTCCACTATTGTGCCTACCAGTGCACCAATACCTCAGGAAGTTAGGCAACCTGTGCTTAAAATGAAACCTAGGAAGCAAGTTTGGAAACGTAAGCAGCCTCAGGATAGCAACTCTAAGATAATCATATCTGTACCTGCTAACTCTGAGGAACAACTAGATTCTGATACATTGTCTTTGTCTGGTGATAATTTCAGGTGGTCCAAATCATTTTCTGGTACTTGGACTCTGGTTGTTCCAAACATATGACCGGCGATCGCTCGATGCTCAAAAATTTCGTCAGCAAGTTTCTAGGGACGGTCAAGTTTGGTAATGATAATATTGCTAAGATTATGGGGTATGGTGAATATCAGATTGGGAATGTTACGATCTCAAGGGTATATTACGTGGAAGGTCTAGGTCACAACTTATTCTTAGTGGGACAATTTTGCGATTCAAACCTTGAAGTGGCTTTTCGACAACATACCTGCTTCATTCGTGATTTGGTAGGCAATGACTTGTTAAAAGGCTCCCGAGGGGATAATCTCTATACATTGTCCATTCAAAACATGATGGCCGCATCTCCAGTATGTCTTCTCTCCAAAGCTTCGAAGACTAAGTCATGGTTATGGCATCGTCGGTTATCTCATCTTAACTTTGATGCTATTACCAACTTGGCTAAAAACGAACTAGTTCGTGGTCTTCCAAAACTTAAATTTCACAAGGATCATTTATGTTCTGCGTGTTCATTGGGGAAAAGTACCAAGAAATATTACACACCCAAAGCCGAAGATACTAACCAAGAACCTCTGTATCTTATCCATATGGATCTTTGTGGGCCTATGCGGACTGCCAGTGTGAGTGGTAGAAAGTATATGCTAGTAATGGTGGATGATTACTCACGGTTTACATGGGTCAAATTCTTGGCATCTAAGGATCAAGCTCCTGAATTTATTATCAAGTTCCTAAAAATGATCCAAGTACGCCTCAATGCTACTGTTCGCCGCATTCGAACTGACAACGGAACAGAGTTTGTTAATCACACTCTTCAAGCCTATTATTCAGAGGTTGGTATATCACACGAAACTTCAGTTGCTCGCACTCCTCAACAAAACGGTGTAGTCGAACGACGTAACCGTACACTTATGGAAGCTGCTAGAACTATGCTCATATACGCAAATGCTCCTTTATTCTTATGGGCTGAAGCAGTAGCCACAACATGTTATACCCAAAACCATTCCATCATTCGCAAGCGCCATGGAAAAACCCCCTATGAGCTCCTTCATGGACGTATACCCGATATTTCGTTCTTTCATGTGTTTGGTGCTCTGTGCTATCCAAATTCAAATAGTGAAAATTTGGGTAAATTACAACCTAAGGCCGACATAGGAATTTTCATTGGCTACTCACCCACGAAGAAAGCTTACCGAATATACAACCGTCGTCTTGGCAAGATAATAGAAACTTTGGATGTCGATTTTGATGAGCTAACAGCGATGGCTTCTGAGCAACGCAGCTTAGAACCCGCACTTCATGAGATGGGAGCCGGAAGTATCAGTTCTGGACTAACTCCCAATAATCCTATTCCATCATCATTTACACCACCAACTAGGTCCGAGTGGGATGAATTATTTAAACCTATGTTTGATGAATTACTTGATCCCCCTCACGAAACAGTTCCAGAACCTGAAGTGATTGCTCCAATTCCTGCAGTCGTCGCCGAAGATAATGGAGCTCAATCCGATACATCCACTGTTACTTTTGAACCGGATGTACCTTCACCAAGTAATTCTCAAACAACACCAACATCCTCACCCCTGCTCGTTCCTAATGATGATGAAGAGGATCACTTTGATCACGACTTGGAATACGCTCACGAGCTTCCGTTCTTTGGGTCACATATCCCAGAGAATCACAATGATGCATCTACTTCAGAGGCAGCTCCTTCTACTGTATACTCCAGACCACAAAGGATTGAAAACCATAGCACAAAATGGACAAAGGATCACCCAATAAGGAATATCATTGGTGACATCGATAGACCAGTCTCAACACGCCATCAATTACAAGAGAGTGCATTATACTGCTATTTTGATGCATTTCTCTCCGAAGTTGAACCCAAGAATTGGCAACAAGCCATGACACAATCATCATGGATTGAGGCCATGCAAGAAGAACTTAATGAATTTCAACGTCTTGAAGTTTGGGAATTAGTTCCTTTACCTAACAATGTTGATATTCTTACTTTGTTATGGGTTTACAAGGTTAAATTGGATGACATGGGTGGTGTGTTAAAGAACAAAGCAAGATTGGTAGCTCGTGGTTACAAACAAGCGTTGGGTATTGACTTCGAAGAATCCTTTGCTCCAGTTGCCCGATTGGAGGCCATTAGACTATTCCTTGCCTATGCTGCTCACATGAATATGATCGTCTACCAAATGGATGTTAAGACGGCATTTCTTAATGGTGAATTACGGGAAGATGTCTATGTCAGTCAACCAAATGGATTTGTCAACTCGGAATATCCCAACCATGTGTACAAGCTTAAGAAGGCTCTCTATGGGTTGAAACAAGCTCCATGCGCGTGGTACGATCTTCTCTCGTCATATCTCATTTCGGAAGGCTTCTCCAAAGGCAAAGTGGACCCAACATTGTTCATTCTCAAGGAAGACAACGACATGATACTGGTACAAATTTACGTTGATGACATTATATTTGCTGCCACTAATCAAAGTCTGTCTGACCGTTTTGAGAAAATCATGTCCACACGGTTTAAGATGTCGATGATGGGAAAAATATCATTTTTCTTAGGTTTACAGATTTCTCAAAATCCCAGAGGCATCTTTATTAATCAATCCAAATATGCTCTAGAATCTTTGAAGAAATATAAGTTTGAAAATTGTGACACCGTAGACACTCCAATGGTGGAGAGAACTAAGTTAGATGAAGATAGGGATGGGATTGCTGTCGATCCGAAACTTTATCGTAGAATGATCGGCACCCTTCTCTATCTGACTGCTAGCAGGCCCGATTTGCAATTTGCTATATGCATGTGTGCCCGGCTCGGCCTACCGAAAAGCACTTACATGTTGTGAAAAGGATCTTTCGATACCTAAAAGGAACACTTAATCGTGGTCTATGGTATCCGAAGGATTCTTCTATTGCACTAATATCATATGCAGATGCGGATTATGCCGGGTGTCAAGATACAAGACGTAGCACGTCTGGCAGTGTGCAACTTCTTGGAGATAGACTTATCAGTTGGGCATCAAAAAGGCAGAAAAGCGCTGCGATATCAAGTACTGAGGCAGAATACATTGCCATGTCCGGATGTTGTGCTCAAATTCTTTGGATGAGATCTCAGCTGACAGACTACGGTCTTGGATTCAACAAAATCCCGATGTACTGCGACAACAAAAGCGCCATTGCCCTTTGCTGCAACTACGTTCAACACTCCAGAGCAAAGCACATTGACATTCGCTACCACTTCATCAAAGAGCAAGTGGAAAATGGAGTAATTGAGCTTTACTTCGTCACTACTGAATATCAGCTGGCAGACTTATTTACAAAGGCCTTGGATCGAGGACGGATTGAGTTTTTGATCGAAAAACTAGGCATGAAATCATTCTCTCTAGCGACTCTTCAGGAATTGGCAGATGAGTCTGCAGAATAGTGGTGGTAAACTATTCAGGCGTATCCTTTGATCGTGATCTTTTATATTATCGTACATACATAAACTCAAAAAGAAAAATACAAAAATATAAAATCTATAAAAACCATAAAAATCATAAAACCAAGAAAACCCAAAAATATTTTCGTTTTTAAATCGGGCATGTCTTTTAGTACGGTAATATTTACGGCCTTAGAAATGTCGATTAATATTGACACGGTGCCGTAAATAGAATCCGTATAAAAGTTCAAAGTTTTTTAAAACATGCCCATTATGGCTTGTAGTTATTTCAGACGGTCTTCGCATTAAAGTCACGTATTTCATCTGAGGCTCACAACGGGAATTAATTTTCTCGGGCAAGGTTTACTTTATAACCTTGTAAGGGATCAAGTTTACGTAATAACTTGGTCTAACACAAATTTGTGTACGTGTCAGTGCACTTGTTTTGTATAAATAAGAGAAATCTTATTGCAACCAGAATCGTTTCCAAACAAACGCTAAACCGGAAAATGTTCTCATAAATATTTGTTTCCTTTAAACCACGGACTACAGCTCTTTAGATAGAATACGGGTCCGTGTTTAAGGGGGAGCAAATATTTAAATGTTTTTGGATTTAAATGGATCTTCACAAAGGACTTTCAAAAATTCAATCGTCATCACTTAAATTGCTTGGTATGTTGTGAGATAGAAGGTGCTTGGACAATTAGGCCTTACGTATAGGTGTTTGTGTTTGAGACCGGGTTAGTATGTTGTTACGTTCCATCATTAATCCTAATGATATAACTAACGATACTAACGGAGGGACTTAGATTGAAATTTGTCTAAACTTTACGGGTCAAATAGGTCAAACTTGGTTCACCACTTTGACCAAGTCAACACTATTTAATCCCCCCTCCCCCTTGTCTACACCCCATCGCAAAAACACACATACACTCTATTACTTTCCGCCATTGTTGCAAGCTCCAATCCAACCTTCATCTTGATTATTGCTCGAATCCAACCCATCTCACCATCTAGGTATTTATTCTTCGTATGTTAATTACTCATCTAATTCATGTTAATCAAAAGCAAGCACATCCGAATCCCAGTTTAGGCGAAAATTAAATTAGGGTTTTGAGTTTGCGATGAAATGGTTAATTGATTAGTGGGTTATGTTAAGAATGCCTATATGATCATTGGTCTTGCTCAGAATTGCATAAAACATAGCCAATCTCTTGGAATCGCAAAGTCAACTATAGAAATCGAATCCTTTTTCTCGGATTGCGATGATCATTGCGATCAATATTGCGATGCATGTCTATTGCGATGAGTCATTGAGATGACTTATTGCGATGGACTATTGCGATAGGTCATTACGATGACTTATTGCGATGGTTCATTGCGATAGTTATTGCGATGGAACATTGCGATGACACATTGCGATGAACTATTGCGATAGGTCATTACGATGACTTATTGCGATGGATCATTGCGATGGTTGTTGCGATGGATCATTGCGATGGATCATTGCGATGGTTGTTGCGATGGATCATTGCGATGGATTATTGCGATTGTGCAACCCATGCATTATTGCGATGGATCCTTATTGCGATCGATAACACATTGCGATGGATTTTTGAGATAGGATTTTTGAGATAGGATATTGCGATAGGATCTTATTGCGATGGAACTCACATTGTGATAGAAAAGGTTTTGCGATGGGAATACTTTTAAGATAGGAGGATATTGCACTTTTGTGCTAACTTTGTCGATAAGTAGAGGATTGTGATGGCATGCTATATAACAAACGATAATGGGTTTAAGTCACTTGCAAGTTTATTCTTAATCCAACTGCTAAATTATGTCATAACTATAAGATATATATGTGTTTGCATATCAATTGTGTTTGTGTCATATAAGCAGGAAAATGTCGATCACTGAAGCACAACAAGAACAACTTGATCTGGCACTTGTCCCACTTGCTCAAAGGCTCCCATTTGCTGAGAACAACTCCAGATTACAGGCGGATCATGATCCAGCGTTAGCAGCCTTTAAGATTGCCACAGATATCCTCGACTGTTCTCCAATTCAAGGTGCATTTCGACTCACTGCCTCAGTTCCCGCAATTTACATGCATGAGTTCTGGCATACGGCCACGATTTCTTCCAAACAATTGTCTAAGAAGGTGGTGTCTTTCAAAATCAATAACACGCCTCGTCAACTTGATTTGCCCACCTTTCGACAACTGTTTAATTTTCCGACGTTAGCAAAAGATGAACGATTTGTTTCTAACCCGGACACGGACGAAATGCTCAGAACCATTCGAGCACTCAACTATGACAGTGACATCACACTCCTATCCCAATTCAACATGTCTCATATTGGGCAACCTTGGAAAGCGATCTTTACCATCCTCATTAAGTGTCTTACTTCCAAGACTCGAGGCTCGGACGCTATGAGACCTCCCCAGGCTCATATCTTTTGGGGACTGTACACAGCATCAAAAGTGGATTACTCACTACTCATTTGGGAAGAGTTCTGCTATCAATTCACCGCGACAAAGAAGAAATCCATTCATCTACCATTTCCAAGATTCACAAAGCTCATCATCAACCATTTCATGAAGAAAGACCCAAGTATCGATATTCGGGGAAACTTCTTCTACCACACTCGGGAGGATGACTACGTGATCCTGGTGATGAATCCGGATACACATTCCACCAAGTATGCCCTGCGTCCAGCCCTTGTTCCAGACACTATGATTAATGAAGGGATCAAAGAGAGCGCGTCTTATCAACAAATGCTCTTAGATATTGATACACAGTTACGCAGAGCAAACGCACCTTCCTCAGAGGATCCAAAAGGTAAACGCAAGAAGCGAGTTTCCAAGCGTCAACCTAAACCAAAAAGCTCCGGTAACGAACAACTCCATGATGAAGACACCGAGGATGAGACGATCCATACCGATGAAGAAGAGCAACAACTACTACGCCAAGCCAAGCGTCAAAAAGGTATATCCACAGGTGGGTCATCTACTGAACCGGTTCAAGATGCACTGTCTCAGGATAAACTGTTCCGTCTCACTCTTCAGAAGAGCCGCACAGAAGCCTTTGCATCATCTACTGGTTCAGGTTCAGGACCACCACTTGATGACTTAGATGAATTCGGTAATCCCAATTTTGATGATTTTGCCACTTATGAAGATCCCAATGAACAAGAGTTGGATCCATTTTCCTTTGAACATACTAAGGAAAGTGGTGGTAGTGACACAGCAACGATTCACACATTATATGATGATGTGAATATTCAAACTACACTACCACCTCCAACTGCTACAATAATCACCGATGATGCTCATGCAACACACACTCCGGTCTCTCAGACACAGAGTAAGTCTACTTCTAGTTCTCATGATATTTCAAAATATTTTAACGAAGAAGGCGATGGACATGAAGTTACGAACACTGATGCATCAACTAATCCGAATTTGGTGGAAGTTCCCATTACTTTAGTGACATCTACTGTCATCCCACCAATTTTCTCAACGGTGATTAGCAATGCTGCTACCATAGCTACCCCTACCCCTACGGTTGCTAGTACAGTCATGACGACTGTCCCACTGGTTGACTCTCCGGTAGAACAACCTGTACTACCTACCGTCCAACAACCCGCACCAACCACCACCCCTGAAACCGAATCCTCCACCTCCCCATCCACGCAGGCGGAGCCTACAGTAGCACAACCCGTATCATCCACCTCCCAACAACAAGTATTATCCACATCCCAACAACAAGTATCATCCACCACCATCACTTCTCAGGTTGAATCACTTGTCCAACAACAAGTATCAACCACCACCTCACAACCAGTACCATCCACCACCCCCTTAACTCTAGTTGTGATCCCTCCCGCTTCTAACATCCAACTTGTTGCATCTACTACACAACCTCTTGTTACACCACCTCTACCACCTCCAGCACAATCAGGACCTTCATATCTCACTGCTGATCATGAGATTATTCAGACACTTATTCACCATATGGAAGATCAGGCGAAACAAATCCAAACGCTCACAGCGTCGATTAGTAAACCTGTGACATCCGAGGCATCCGCCCAAACCGGTGATAAGTCAAAACTCAAGAGAATCTCTGACAAAGTTAAGCGTCTCAGGAAAAAGCACAAGGAATTCCGTGCTGAGAAGAAGGCTCGAGATGAAGAAAATGCTGTTTTTCTTTCGTCTATAGAGTCCAAAATGACGACTATCATTCAACATGAAGTCAAGTCATATGTGGACCAAGCGCTTCCCACACTCCTCGCTTTAGGCTTAACTACCTCCCAATTGATGCAATCGCTTCACACACGCCTTACAGACCTGGGTGCTTCTAAATCCAAGAACCAACGAAAAGTTCTACAGTATCTTAACAAGGCAATGAGTGAAGATCCCACAACAGAGGCAGTACCTGAGGTTGAGAAAGAAGACGAACTAGTTGAGACTCACGAAAGTGAGAATGATGGAGACAAGGTTAAGGATGGAAATGAGGATGTAAATGATGAGGACGATGAGGAAGAAGCGGAAGAAGATGAATTAGCGGAGGATGAGGAAGAAGAAGATGAGGATGAGGATGAGGAGGATGATGATGCTGAGGATGATGAAAAGAGTAGGGATGAGGAATCCGATGGGGATGAAGATGATAATAACGATGACAATCAAGGCAATGGCACTGGAAATACCGACAACCAGGACAAGACAACTACAAGTGGTATTGCGAATACTACGGTTGCCGATGATATGGAAACTGAGATTGTAGTTGAGCCTACAAACAAAGATGGTGCTGGGTGCATACAACAAACCGTTGCTCCTCGGGGTTCAGTTAATCAAACCATCGACTCAGGTATGTCTACCCCACTGGCAACTACATCTATTCCTGTTTCAGAAACTGTAGAACCATTGATTGAAGACGACCTCCCAGTCAACATGACTGAAGACGTACCCACGACTTCGGGAAACAACAATGAACCCTCAGGATTTGTGCCGGATATCAATCCCACAACAAACACCTCAACACCTGCCAACATGGATCAACAAACATCGAATGATATGGAAGTTGATCACCTCAACTATCCAGAACCGACATTTGCTGAATCCCTGAACATTGATGAGAGTGTTCCACCACAACAGTGGATGATTGAAGCTGCCCCACAACATCCGTTTGCAACTGCTACAGATATTGAGCAGACTCAACTACTCAATAATCCAATCGACTTCTCAGCTTTCCTCTTGTATCACCACGGCCAACCCACCTTAACTCCAGCGCTCCTCAAAATGTCGGTAGCCAATGTAGATTTCTTCGATACATTGAAGATCACAAACAGTGAGGCCGAATACCACTTTAACGAGCTTAACAAGGCAATGAAGTCAACCTCTTCCGGTATTCAGACTCCATTGGTACAACCTCTAACACCGAACCTGATCCAACAATCGCCGACACTCCCGTTGCACTATTTCGTCTCCCGTGACCTTGAGTATCTGGAAAACGGGGCGAATAAGTATGCAACATCTCTCACGATGTTAAAGGCGGTAAACTTAGAGGATATACCATGGATCGAAGATAAGGTTCCAGCAGCATTATGGCGACAAAAGTTGCTTCCATTCTATGATCCCTATGCTGCCCAAGGTATCTCTCACTGGAACAAGAAAAAGAGACTCGCTTACAACTGCTTAAACCGTGAGAAAACCAGGAAACTTGTCATATCCAACCTTCGAATCCGCAGTATTCAAGAAGCAACCACCATGAATGTCTTTGGATATGATTATCTAAATCATATAGTGGTCAAACGAGCGGATGAAAGGGTCTATACCTTTGAAGAAAGTGATTTTCAACATCTTCCGCTTGAAGACATTGAAGATTTACTTCTAATCTTGGTACAAGAAAAAGCCCCGCATCTGAATACCGACGTCCGAATCGCCTTAAGCTGCAACATTCGCCAATTCACACGCCAGGTTGTCATACTCAACAGGGTTGAAGACTTTCAAATGGGGGTCGAAAGCTATCAGCAGCAACTAAACATGCAGCGTCCTCACACTGCTCCGTTTAGTCAATATCACAAGGACAAGCAGATATACATGGGAACATCAAAACCGGAACCGGGGATTTTCTATCCGAACGCAACAGGAGTGAAGCAATTCATGCGGTTCTCTGAGCTTTACAAGTTCAGCGATGGGACACTCAAAAACGTTCGTGATGATCTCCTAGTCCTCAACGCCAAACAACCACTTCCAACAGTCAAGTACACGTGGACATCTCAATGCCGACAGAGCGCAAAATATGCTATCAAGAAGATTGAGCAGACACTAAGGAAGAGACGGTTGTTACGAAGTTTGGAACGATTCGTCGGTGGACGACCATATGGAGCACACCACAGACTCACTGAACGAGCCATTTAATTATGGTTCGTCGTCAAACAGGTCACCTCCATATGTTTAATCTTGTGAATATGTCTATATGTTAATATAAGGCTTTTGTGGCTTGTTGTAGTATGCAAGTATGATCATTTTTCAAGAATTTCTCACGAGATTCTAAATCTTTCAAAATATATCATACTCAAGTACTACAACTTACCCTCATTCAGTTGAGGGGGAGCAATTTATGTTCTATGGCCAACAACCCAATCTCATTTTGTTACCCACAAGACCGGTTAATCCATTAGTATCCAAAAATATTAATGATTAACATTTTGGATAAGGGGAGAAAATAGGATTAAGGAGACTTGATTAATTTATCCGGCTAAAGACCAAAAAGAAGTTAACAAAGTCCCATCTTAATAAGTTTTAGGCACATATTAAGGGGGAGCGTTTTTGTGGAATAAAACTCTAAGGTACAAACTAATTTGATATTTATATCACAAGTACCTTAGTAGATTTTTACAAAGGAATTTTCATGGAGACAAGCACTTACCAAAACACTATCATTTCACGACGAGAGTGGTGACAAAAGGATGGTAGGTTTAGGTACAAGTCTAATGATTCTTCCAGAACCGGAGGAATCTTCCCAAGGACAATTCCATAGATAGAATTAGAAGTCCGTAGGAAAGATGGGGAATGGATTGTGAACGTAGCAGAATGCGGACCAAGTACTTAAGCTAGCACTGGAACTATCACAACAAGGTGCTAGTGATGACGTATTGGTAAGCATTGAAGGGGTTGAAGAATGAAAAAGAATTGTAAAGATAAAGGGTGTAAAGAAAGAAGCCCTCCTTACAACTTAGGCAGAAACCGGGTCAACACATCTTGAAGACGGTAAAGTATCATGGACCCAGTGATGCGATGCACAACCCTTCCCAGCTAACTCAAATATCTCTCAAAAGATATTTGTTTTAATGTCACGGAGTTCAACACGTTATCTATCGGTTCATTCACTTGAATGAATTGATATTGAAAAGGTGGCAGTCCTCTCCAGCCTCCGCTCTACAAAAACAAAATGCACAATTGAGTCTAGAGCCACGAGATCATCAAAAGTCTCATTAGGACACTTGTCATGTATTCCTTGCTTCTTCATACACTGTGAAAAGTAAGAAAGTTATTATGAGTCCTACGCAATAATCTCGTATTATTGCCAGAACATCCGAGTAATACGAAAGTATTTACTATGAAGATGGAAATCCTGCTTGAGCCAACATCAAGCAAGCTCATGGTAGGTGACACGTGCGGTTTCTTTAGAAACCAAGCTTGTGAAAACTGGAAAGAAACAGTAGTTTAACTCTTAATTGAAATTAAACTCGTTCCAGGCCTCTTCGCATTATCGTAAGATCTTGCCAGAACACTCAGAGTGACACCATTAAGTGTTCACAGTGACGAGTGGAAATCCTTCTAGTGTTAACATCAAACAGCACTTGGTAGGTGACGTGCAAGATTCTATACGAATCAAGCTCGTGACAACTGGAAAGCAACAATGGTGCGGTTCTTAATTGAATTTCACTTGTTCCAGGTTCATGTATTGACGGCTTCAAATCACGAAGATAATTCATTATCCAAGTGATCACTCTTTATGTTCGCAGTCAGGCTTAGTGACGGTCGAATAAAGAGAACGGGTTTACCCGCGAAATCCTGTCAGGAAGTTACTTAATTGAAACTATCCGTCACGGGTACGATATCTAATATCGTCCAACGGTCTTCACCGACCGGAGGTAGAATGCTACCGATTAAGAATGAAATGTTCTAAGTCATTTCATTCGTGTCTTGATATGTTGCGGCATTTGAAGACGGTGGCGTTGCGGTGTACCAGCTGAAGTTGTTCTCACATGCTTATGTTTTCCTGCACCAAAGTTCAGCAAAGTTCGAGAAAGTACAAAATGAAGTCTTCCGCTGTACCAAACTCTGAAGCTTTCAAGAATTCAACGAAAACATAAGTGTGTGGAACATGGAGTCACGAAGAGGCAAGTTTCACAAGAAGGCAAAGAACGCACGTGAATGGACAAAGAACATGCTCTCACCAAAAGCCCAATGATACTCAACAATATTCACAAAAAGAAAAAGAAAAGAACAAACAAAGAAAACAACTACGAGCTCAAGACGAAGACTTAGTATAGTATGCTAGGTTTAGTACTTTGTAATTTGGAGTGACCTCCCTTAGGGGGAGATTGTTGGAAATACGTTTTTAACGTATATTAGAAGTATCGGTCACTCCAACAATATTATTAAACGTTGTAGGCTCGTAGTTAATTGTTGTTTTAGTTTATTAAACATCATAGCCCATGGAAATGTCCATGGGTTAGAAGGCCCAAGCCCACCAAGGCTTGGGTATAAAAGCCCTCTCCTTTGATGGAGAGGGTGTTGGTTGTTTCATTATTCAATAAACATTTGTTAGTTTTTCTCTCACTTTCTCTCTCTACTTTCTCTCTCTACATACAACAACCCTCTTGATAGAATCATAGATTATCAATATTCTACAAGACTCGTTTTTGTTAAAAGGAGACTAATTGTTGATATTTTTTGTCCTTGGCCCACTCAATGGGAGTGTTTTTTCTCATCTGAATCTTTGTTTTGAACAACGTTTGTCGCTCAGTTGTAATGGTTTTCATGTTTGTTGATACTTGGTTTTTGCTAGGTTAAAAATTAAATGTTCGTTGTGTGTGTCTAGTCGAATTGAGAAATGGTTAATTGCGTGACTCAATTGTTCTTGGTGGAAAATAAAAAGTTGTCGTTGTAGTAAAAGAAAATTGCAAAACTTTAAAGTAAAAAGCAAGTTAAATAAAGCTGTAAATGATTAAGAATTAAATGACGTGAAATTAAAGCAATAAAAGTAAATAACACAAACTTAAGACGCAAACTTAAAACTAAACTAAAAGCAAGTAAACTAAAAGTGCGACTAAGGAAAAAGGCGGGAAAAGTAATGCTTAAAAATTATCTAGAAAAACCTAAGTGCGAAAACCTAAACTATCCGTAGTATTGCCAGCTGCGTACAATTAATTGTGAGTCCGAATTCTTAAAAACAATAAGACACATAAGAAACTTGTTGCCAATTGCAAACAATGACCAAACTGTGATACCCATTGTCAACACAGACAATGACTCATTTACACACAAAAATGGGCACTATAGACTAAAGTTGTCCATGTTATGTAACATGTTAGCAATACTAATGAGTTAATCATAAAATCCAAGAAGTGTATGACTCGTGTAGGGTAAAAACTATAAAGTCGGAGCACGTTTTTAAATTCAAAAGGATAGTTGTAACTTATGAGAAAAGTTCTATAAGGAACATGCATCCAAAAAAGAACAAAGGAAGCAATCTCCACCATCCAATATTAATCTTTTTAAATTTAATTAAAAAAACATATTTTCATCCTATTTCTTAAAAATTAAATATCTCTCAAACCGTTAATCGTTATGAAAAAATAATTATACCGTCACGACGGGAATTAAATTATCTTTCCATAGATATGCACTTCTATATACTTTCGGCGAACTTTTTTTATAAAATTTCGTAAAAAAATCACATGTAATTCTCGAAAAATTACATGTAATTCTCGAAAACTCATGTTTGATTAATTATTTTAAAAATCACATTTGAATTTGTAACGTCACATGCGATTTGTGAAATCACGTGTATTTTTTTTGACGAGAATTTCAACATTGTAAAATCGTTAAAAGTATATGAAAATAACCGTCTATTAAATGACAAAAATATTTTCGTTATTATTTTAAAACCACACGTGATTTATGTGAATTACATTAAAATGTTTGAATCACATGTAATTTTGTTAATATATTAAAATGTTTGTTGCCATTAATATAAAATATGTTCATTTTACTGGGGTGGAGTCCCCTTTACTAAAAAAAATATATGTAAAACAAATTGGCTTCTGAATTACATGTGAGTCGGTGATAATTACATGTGATTTTGCTTGCATTACATATGATTCAAGCATACCGAAACCGTAACTTTTTCTAACAAACCCACATTAGATGAATCACATGTGATTTTTTTAATCACGTATTATGTTTTCATTTATGTAAAATATATAAAACAAATTGGCTTTTAAATTACATGTGATTTTGTTTGAATCACATGTAATTCTACTTGAATTGCATGTGATTCGGTGATAATTACATATGATTTTTCTTGCATTACATGTGATTCAAGCATTCCAAAACCTTAACTTTTTCTAACAAACCCACTTTAGATGAATCACATGTGATTTTTTAATCACATGTAATCTTGTTAATATATTAAATTGTCTGCTTGAATTACATGTAATTCGATGATAATTACATGTGATTTTGCTTGCATTGGATCACATGTAATTCGATGATAATTACATGTGAATTTGCTTGCATTACATGTGATTCAAACATTTCAAAACTTTAACTTCTTCTAACAAACCCACTTTAGATGAATCACATGTGCTTTTGTTTGAATCACATGTAATTTACCACGAATTACATGTAATGCAAGCAAATTCACATGTAATTATCATACATGGATCACAAGATAGCATACATGGATCACAAGACCACTTTAGATAGCATACATGGATCACAAGACCACTTCGGAAGGATGGATGATGTGAGGAATGGAAAGAAAATGTTATTTACCACGAATCACATGTGATTTACCACGAATTACATGTGATTTATCACGAATCGCATGTGATTTACTTGGTTTCTAGATTATTGGTATTAAAGTTGAAAATAAAAATCTATGAAAACATGTAACTTAAAAAAAAGACTAACGCGTCAAATGGGACGAAAGTTAGATGTAAAGTTATGTGAGTCTACATGAATCACATGTGATTTAAAGCAAAATTACATGTAATTATTTATAAAATCACATGTGATTTAAAGCAAAATTACATGTAATTTTGTATAAAATCACATGTAATTTGAGGAAAATTACATGTAATTATTTATAAAATCACATGTGATTTGAGCAAAATTACATGTAATTCACACAAAATTACATGTAATTTTCATTCAACACTAACTAACCACTTTATTACAAAAATCACATGTAATTCACACATAATTACATGTGATTTGCATTTAACACTAATAAACTATTTTATTACAAAAATTACATGTAATTCACACATAATTACATGTAATTCACACAAAAGTTAACGATTTACAGTTTTAAAAATTCTCGCCAAAAAAATTACACGTAATTTTCAAAAATTACATGTAATTTTTCGAGAATCACATGTAATTTTTTATGCGTAAATTTAAAAAAAAAAGTTTGTCGAAAGTGTATAGAAGTGCCTATCTATAGAAAGATAACTTAATTCCCGTCGCGATGGTATAATTAGTTTTTCGTAACGATTAACGGTTTGAGAGATATTTAATTTTTAAGAAATAAGATGAAAATGGGTTTTTAAATTAAATTTAAAAAGATTAATATAGACCATTAGATGGAACTTGAATGGATGGTTGAGATTGTTTCCTTCCTTTTTTTTTTGATGTATATTCTATAAGGATCTCACCTCATTTAGGTGTATTGCTATCAATATGTCATCTCACCTAGACCCTTAAAAAAAATTGTATCTGTTCTAAAAAAAATAACAGATGCATCCATCATGTTTGCTTGTTTTATTATTTATACAGATATATTTTTTTATTAACTTTTTCAGCTTATATAATAGATTTTTCTTCGGTATTTGTATCCCCATCATCATAGTTAAGGTATAGGCTTACAACTAGCTCACATTCTTGTGAACCTGATGTTTTCATATGTATTATGCGACTGTTGTTATTTTCTTTGGTGCAAATGTAATCATTTCGTCTCCCTCGTCTTACGTTAGTAACAGATGGAAGGGAGAAGCAGCGTAGATATGAGCAAAAGATTCATGATGCGGTTGTGAAGTTGGGGCTTAAACCGTGGAGAACTAATGCATTTGGCCTATTGGTTGCAACATCAGATGTAAATAAACACAAAGTAGATGTAGATGTAGATGAGAGTGGTGTTGAGGTTCGTGACATTGAGTGGTTGATGAAACGGCTGTCTGTGTCAAGGCAAAGGGCGGTCAAAGCTCTTAAGCACTGTAATGGAGATGTCGGCGATGCTGCCCATAGGCTCATCACCTACTGGCGATCTTTCCAGCAAAACAATATGCTTCTCAAGTCAGGGATGATGATAATTTTCCTTTTTAAATGTGTAGCTCTAATTGGTATAAGAACCATTGATAACATTTCATGAAAAAATTCTTCATTTGACTTTTTTATTTGATTTATCACCTGCTGTATAAATATCTTGACATGCAGCTATGATGATCCAGATATTTTAACCGCATATTCTTCAAATGAGAAGTTGAAACAATGAAAGGGTTTTGCACTAGAAATATTTGTGATTGGTTATTTACTTCTCTATTTTCTGATAATCACAAGTTTCTAGGGGTATCTCCCATTGCACTTAATTGGTAACCTTTGAGATCCTGAATACATACAAGTAACATGGTTTTAAATGTTTAACTATGGCATATCTTTGTGTTTGTTCTTGTATACTCTGTGTGACCGTGCCTTGAATTTTCACATAACTCATGTGCTTTATACGTACAATCTACTTATCTAGACAAAAGTTTAAAAAAAATCAACTTCAAAGAAGAGAAGACATGAACTTGCCCCTAAAATAGAATTACTATTCACTATTTTGACTAACGTATAAAAAAAATTCGATCTCCAAGTATAAGCATTCAAGTTTCATTTTACACTAAAAGTGAATATATATTTAAACTACAAATCCCAACAAGAATGGCGAGAATGGTATGTAATAACTAATAAGTACTCATATAAGACGTTCCTTAGTATTTGGATGATATTCAATTATCTATGTTAGCAGCTTGAAACAAAATTTCCAATTTCGATACAAAGTTAATGCAAAAACAAGTCCTACCAGTTCCCTTTTAGTGAAATTGCAGTGCATCAAAGTGGCTTCACCATTAATGGAAATCATTATGTTTGGAAACCTGCAGATCCTATTTTTTCGGTAAATTTCATGTAATTGGCATCTATATCCTGTATCTTTAAATTTCATGTAATTGGCCCTACTTAAATTATTATAAATCTATTCGACCAATAATAATCACCTATTTTTTTAAAAACCATCTTCCCATAATTTTTTTAAAAATTAAATATCTCATAAATGGTAAATCGTCAAACGAAATAAAATACACCATTGCAACGAGAATTAAATTATCTTTCTATCGAGGGGTACATGTATATAATTTCGACGAACTTTTTTTCTTAAGTCACGTCTGGAGAGAATCATATATGATTCGTCACGAATCATATATGATTTTCAGAAAATCATATATGATTCGTGATATGAATCATATATGATTTTCTAAAAATCATATATGTTTTGTGACGAATCCTATATGATTCTCTCCAGACGTGACTTAAGAAACAAGTCGAAAAAAAAGTTCGTCGAAAGTATATACATGTGCCCCTCGATAGATAGGTGATTTAATTCTCGTCGCGATAATATATTTTGTTTTACGTAACGATGAAGGGTTTGTGAGATATTTAATTTTTTGAAAAATGAGTTTTTTTGTTACATAATAAAAATAGTTGGTTGTGATTGGTTAATTGAGTGTTATGCTAAATTAAAGGTGTATGTTGAACTTTTTTCACGAGTTACAAGTGTCTTTTTCTATGTTGTGTAAATTTTATTTTGGTAAAAATACATTATATTCAGCACCCATGGTATTCTGTAAACATAGTGGATCCAACACAAAACTGTTTCTTACCGGACAAACTCCTTACTTATTTGACGTTGTTGTTGTTGTTGTATATTTGTATTCCAACGGTATAGTAAACTCCTGATATGTTAATTCCATGTTACAGTTTCTTTTATTTACCCTGGTTTTTTTTAGACTAGTGGGAGTGGGGTGAAACCCACTCACCTCCACATCAGCGCCACGTCAGCTTTTTACCAAACTCACCAAAACTCACCCAAACTCACCACAGGAGGTAATGACACTCACCAAACTCACCCAAACTCACTCCACATCACCCCATTTTTTCATTAAATATTTTTTATTCATATAATTAAAACATTTATTCATACATTTAATTAAAACACGGGTACATAGAAAATTAAAACACAGTAGAAAGAAACATCGGATAAGTTTTCAAAACCTCCCAACACTGAAGATGCTGAAACGGGCACCTATACTCAGCTTCATATTCACGAATGGCGTTGTTAATTATATCCTCGTCACTTGCTCCAATTACCCGTGCACGCGTTGCATTGTTGTGACATTTAACAAACCTACGCACGGCCCACATTAGGCCCTTCCATTTCCAGATTAGCGTATGGTGTCTTTGTTTCCTTGGATCTTCTAAATGACCCTCCATCATTTGCACAACTAAATTCCAAAAAACCCGAGTATTTGTTCAGTTACTTGGCACGGTGTTTTGAGCAACCGAGTACCAAGCATGACACAAAGCTATTTCTTCCGCGGGGGTCCAAAATATAGATGCCATTGGAGTAATGAAAGATGGAGATGAAGATGAGATGTTTGATTTTGTGTGTGTGAAAAATGAAGAAGATGATGAGGGTATTTATAAGTAAATTTTGGGTAAAATTTTTTTTTTTAATTTGTAAAAAGAAACGGTAATATTTAAAAGTGGTGGGGCCCAATGTTCAGAAAGTCGCTGGGGTGAGTTTGCCATAGGTTTTTGGTTGCCAGCGAAAGACTCGCGCGCGGGTTGGGTAGGAGGGAATGGGGGCTGCGCGTGGGTGGAAGGAATTCACGAGTGGGTTAAGTCCCACTCCCACCAGCCTTAGTGGTTCTTTGAATAAATCAGTTGACTAATTGATATATAAGGCTACCCACAACGCATGAAGGTCGCGACCTAGTTTTTTCGGCCGGCGACCTAGTGCGACCTATTTGCCACAACCCGACAACCTAGTGCGACCTAATTCAAAATTTAATTTTTTATTTTCAATAAAAATAACATTTTATATTCAATAAAAATAACATTTTATATTTAATAAAAATAACATTTTATTCAAAAAAAAAATATTTTACTCCATACAACACGCATTACACTAAAAAAAACATTACATAAACTAAAAAACATTAGAAGTAAAGAGGGTATAATGCATTAGCTAAAACTAACTCCAAAAATTGTCAAATTAATATATGTTGTGAGGAATTAAAAAAAACTCAAAATTTTGGAATATTTTTATAAAATTTATATAATTAAAACACGATTAAAACATGTTAAATTTTAAAAAAAAAGTTTTTTTTAATAAAACACACAAACACACAGACACAACATGGGAGACCGAGTTTATCAACTAGACCGTGGGTGGAGTCGATTTGCGCCCGACCGACTCCGGCGACTGAATCGCCGCAACGCAGCGACCCGGTCGTGACCGAGAGTCGACCGAGAAAATCCTGGTGCGTTGCGGGTAGCCTAAGTCAGAACTTTTGTTTTTCACCTTCTCTTGTGGTAGCTAGGTACCATGGTAAAGCTTCACCATTCGATGTAGCATATATGTAACCACGTAAGTACCTACTTTACGATGCTACTTCTTCATTAAGAAAATGCATTAATGTTGACCATAAATGCTTCGTTTCTAAGGTTGGTGGGAGTGGGTGTAAAGCCACCCGCGAGTTGACTAAACCCACGCGCAGCTCTCACCCCCACCTTTTAAGTCACGCGTGAGTTTCTCCAAAAAAAAAACAGAGGCAGACTCACCTGGATGACATCTGTTATTGTGGGACCCTCTTGTACATATATTTTTTTAATCTCTCTTTTCTTCTTTAAATATTAAATTTTATCACACAAATTTTCACACACAGTTTTATTATTTTCACACACAACTTTTTGTATTTTTAAACCCAATTTCTAAATCAAAAACGGCATCCTCATTCCCACTTACCGAAGCCGAGATTAAGGCTACGATTCAGAAACAAATAATGTTTCGATGATGCGTCCGAAGAAAATACGAAATTACGCACGAAATGTGTGAAATGCCGTGATCTCTCCCCACAAAAGCGTCATTTAATCGAAACGTATTTTAGAAATCAATCTAATATCAATTTCACCTTCCGAGGATCTTTGTTTAGAAAGTCGATAAAATTGGAGGCTAGAATTGAAGAAAATACTAAATGGTTGAATAACTTGGGTTCTTCATCCCAATCTCAAACAACTCATATCCGTTCTTTGTCACAACAACACCGAAGCAAAAATGAGTCGCCCGATCTACCCTTTCCAATTCCAAACTCTGGAAGAAGAAATGAGTCGCCCGACAATGAGGTGTATCAACTATACCTAGATCAAAAAGCGTTCAGACAAACTCTGGAAGAAGAAGAAAGGAAACGAAGGGAGCTGGAGGCACAAATTATGGCGGAAGAAGATGAAGAAGAAACAATGTGTTGGGAGTTACCTGGTCAGTTTTCGGATTCGGATCCGGAAACTGACTAATCGTATTATGTATTTTTAAATGTATGTTTTTTTTAAATGTTGTTTTTAAATTTCCTATGTATCGTCTTTTAATTTCGTACCGTGTTTTTATTTTCTATGTACCCATCTTTTAATAAAATGATGAATAAAAAATGTTTAATAAAAAGATGGGGTGATGTGGAGTGAGTTTGGGTGAGTTTGAGTGAGTACCATTACCTGCTGTGGGGAGTTTAGGTGAGTTTGGTAAAAAGCTGAGGTGGCGTTGAGGTGGCGGTGAGTGAGTTTACACCCACTCCCACCAGCCTAAATTAAGCTAACACGTACTGCTTTCAAGGCCAGTTTTGATATTTCAAATGCTTTGTGATTACTTGAGTATTTATACTACCTTATAATGTACTAGCTTCAAAGCCCGCCTGATGGGCGGCTAGCTATAAGATTATTGTTCAAGATACAAAAACAAAAAAATTAGAGATAAAAATATCATTTGCAAAAATTCCAAAAAAGAAAAAGTAAACATCGCTGATTATTATAAGATAAAGAAGCTAAAAAATGAAACTACACTTATAGTTGACAGACTTCTTTATTTATCTAAAATTGCAGTTTGAAGATTTATCATAAGACACTCGTAGACATGCCTCTTCGTAATCCAAAGTCTCAAAATACTCCTCGTCACTGTAAAAGATAAAAAAAAGTAGTAAAATACTTCATACAATCACGTTAAAACGAATATAATTATAAAACTATAAATAAAGTCATGTTCTTATGTTTTTAATTATCATGAATACTACATACGTATCAGAATAACATGAGATCTTATAGACTCGATCATATCAAGTTTTTGAGTTGGTGCAATTTTTAAAACGTCGATTTCGAGATTTCTTAAGGAACCCATACAAAGTAAACTCATCAAAAACAAAATCCACACTTATTAATGATGTGAATTTATTATAATATATGACATTGTTATCTTTGTTTCTTGTGATGTTATGGTTTATTTAATATATGACATCAGTAACAAATCTATTTAATAAAAGGGACATGAACATATAAACAGAGTGATGAAAGTTGAGATACGACTACAAATATATTATCGAAGATTCTAAATTCGGCAAAGGATCATCAAAAGCCCACAAAACGTGAAAATAATTTAGCTTCAATAGATACAGTATTAACGTCTATCTAACTATTCTTGTTTAGCTATAATTTCTAACCTGTAATATTGTTTCCATGCTGAATATATTGCCTAGTCATGTTTCTAAGAAAATCTTGATAGTCACTCCTAAAACATGCATATCTGTAAACTTGTTACAACTCCTTAATAACTGTCATTAACATTTTTTAACCTGTCTATGACACTAATCTAAATGGTCAGAATTCAAACCACATATAAATGAGACCATCAGTTCTAATCAGTCTGATAGAGTTCGTCTGCATTTTTCGTAATAGGTCAAAAGCCTAAAATTTTTAGTGGGTCAGAACTCAGAAGAGTCTGATAGAGTTGTCTGTGAAAAGCTAAAATGCTAACACATCATCCACTCGGTAGGCTAAATGCTCTTTACCTGTTTTGGTTGTCCAATTCCACCACCAACGAAATCACTATAATATGACATATCACCGACAACAATAGCCTCGATTAACTGATTTACAATTGAATAAAAAAATGAAGTTTAACTCAATATATCGGTATATGAAGGACTAAAAAATAGTGATATAACTTAGGACTTCAGTTTAAATATATCTTATTTTGAGACTAATCCTCATTAATTTTTTTCATTTCGTAAATTTGTTTTTGAAGTTCGTGAAAGTCTCGTTTTTCAAGTTTAGCAATAGAAGACGTGTTGAATGTGCTTGCAACAATTCCCCTTTGCTTTTAATATATTGGCTTCGTTTGAAAGTATACTAACTCAGCTTGCACTTAGAGGGGTGTTTGGGTAAGCTTATGGTTAAAAGCATACTCGTTTTCAAAAAGCTCAAGTCCAAATGATTATGCTTATTATCTTACACTACTACAGAAAAGCTTACATAGAACGGTTAAAACACCTCATATAGAACGGTTATGAACCGCTCTATACAAGGGTGATCTTTTTAAGATGAACATAAATAGATCGGTTGAAAATTGATCTTTTTAACATCACGAAAAGATCGGTTAATACGCAAGAACCGTTCTTTTTAAAAAAATTATAACAAAAAAAAAAATCGCATTTTTTATCAAAATGTTTCTTTAAAGAATTTCCCGTCACTCTTAACAAATACAATGAATATTAATACAAACGATGTTTTCAACCCGTGCTCCTCTAATGAATAACAATATATGACTAACTAATACAAAGCATTGACAATGATCTTCTTGGATGCGTGCTAAACTTCAATTCTTTCTGATGTTGTCTTGAATTGATTTCTAAAACAGATAGCACAGATAGCAACAAACTTACAGGCAGTTGTACCCAAACTGATAGCACCATAAAGATCCTACCATCGAATTTACACCTTTGATCCAGCCAATGCTATGCTACCCACTAACTTTTCGTCTCCATAACTCGTAGTGCCCTCATTTCTGTATTCAGCTTCACTGTTGTTCTCTTTATGCCCAGAAATCCTTCCTGCTATTAATGACCACCTAATGATAGTTAAATACTAATTGATAGAGTAATTATGCACTGTTACAAAACAAATAATCATGTTTTGAAAGGCAATCACATACACCCGTTAAAGAGTAAGAATTATAATACCTATTGCGAAGGATGCAGTGACGCCGGATGATGAGGCCTTCCTCAATGGCAAAGATGTGGCCTCGCTTGACCAATATAATTCACAATAAAAAACAAAACTATTAAATTTTCATAAATAAAATTCTATAACAAAGCAATAAGGCGAAATCCAATTTGGACTTACGACAGTAAAAGAGTAGCGCATAAGCAAATTGATGATTCTGTTAAATTCAGAGTCTTCTCTAAGACATCCTTATTCCTCAAGCAAATTAGAAACTGAGATTTAGATAGTTACCTGGTCCGAGAGTTATTCGTCATTCAGAAAAACAAATAATGTCTACGATGTCATATATAGTAGTTTTATATAGCAAATTAGAATCTGAGATTTATATAGTTGTTTCGACTTATATAACCGGCTTATGGCTTATTTGGTTTTCAGCTTATGTTTTATAATGTTATTGTTTGTGGATAATTTTGAAACTTTCGGGCTTATATGAGTTTAGCATGTCATAATGAACTTGTATAAGCCTAAAAGTTTAAAACTAAGCAAAAAGAGTGACGTTATTAAAGATAAATAGAAACTCAAATAAGCCATAAGCAGTCTACATAAACACCCTTTAGCATTAAAAACTCTAAAATCACAAAAACCTCGAATTACTACTAAAATACACTTCTTAATCCAAATCAAATTACAAGCTGGCATAAGAAAACAAATAATTTCATATAGCAAAAACATGAGTTTCTTTTTTGTTAACTCCAAGAATGAAGTTCAATGTTTGTTCTATTAGATCTAACTACATAGCTATAATATTAACATGATAAGAAAAAGACATATTTTAGAGAAATCCTTTAATTATATAAATCTTGGAGTTAACCCTAATTGTAATGAATGACGTGTCAAAATGAAAATGAAATAGATTGAAATGAGGTGATTTAAATACCTTGAAATATGATGTCACACCCCCACCATGGCGGAATATGGGACGCGAGCTATGGATATCATCACAACAATAGCATGTCTATAGAGAGAACTATATGAAATTGAAATATCATAAAAGGTGACACAAATGTCATGACAATATCTCAACAATGCAGGAGTCTAGGTAAGTAGGTAAAAGTCCCACCTCTTACCAAAGACAAAAAATAAAACAGACAAACCAACATATAGGTGGTCATAGTATCAATTATTAAACAAACAAAAGAAGCTAAGAAGGAACGGGGATCTCCTTCTAAATGCATTCCTACACAACTCCAAATCCTAGCCACTTATGTTCTCACGCTTAACCATAATATCACCTGAAAGAGACACTAAAACACGTCAACATAATGTTGGTGAGAGTCATTGGTTTAGACTCCAACCTCAAACCAGTTATAATAAGCTGTGAATAACCACCAACAATAAAAATATATGGACAATGTGTTACAACTGTGCATTAACAACTAACATTCAAGATTTATCATACCAAACCAATTCCAAGGCTCCAAGCCTTACCAAATACCATGGTCCCATAGGCGCCCATACGCCTATGAACCAATCCCAAGGCCCCGCCTTGTCAACATCCCCTTGGTACCAAGTTAAATCACAAAACAATCATGAATCAGTCAGCAGTCAGCAGTTAATCACATAAGTACACACAAGTCCATCACCAATCATAAAACATTCACAACAACAATTTATAAAACCAAAACGAGTGTCTCTTCCATCCCATCTGGAAGTCAAAATCATTAAAAGATATGGGACTATGAAACTCACCTAATCAAGCTTCTCCAAATATCCACGCTCTAGAGAAAAATCTGAACACATAAACATATACAATCAAGACATGAACCACATACCAAAATGGATCATCAATCTCTGATGAATATCTAACATTCTCCTACAACTTAACCTCATTTATATGCATAAGCATCCCATTACACCCCTCTAATAAGCCCTTAGGTTAGTTAAGTTCATAACCCGTCTCGTTAACATTTTACCCAAAACAGTCCCGATTTTCATACTCCGTATTATGAGCCAAACGCCCACCAAACCTAAACCACATTTCTTGCAATGAACATATCATAAACTTATATGTGTTAGCTAAAATCTCAGCCCTTTCCCCAACCCCGAAGCTAATTTTAAGTCCCCAATATATAACTTGTACTTTCGCCTATCCAGATTTTACCGATTTTGAACATATGAAAAGTTTGTTATGACCAGAGGGTCTTCTACTATCCCAACTGATTAGCCCTCTTCCATATATCTTATATAACATATTAACTAACCCTCACGTTCGTTTGAAGGTCCAATTGTACTCCTAACATCCCTAACCATCTTAAAACATTAATTGAAAACCCGCTGATCCAGAAACTGTTTTGACCTCCGACTGTTGTAACCTGTTTTTGATCCACTTCCCGACCTCCAATTTAGTCCTCGTTTCTTAAATTCAAATGCTAACTCAAATACCTTTTCAGGGGTACTTGGATCGTTTCATGAATGTTCCTAGAACTCTAGATATGATCAAAACAATGGACTTAATATTCTGCCCAGTTTTTAATTACGAATTTAATATAATTAACCTAATTAATTAGCCATAATTTATTAAATTACAATCCTAATTATTCTAACCATTATTATATCATTAGAATACAGATTTTATAATAAACCCTAACCTAAATCCATCATATAATGATTAAGAATGAATTGAAGATAATTAAATTGAAAAGAGATTGGAGGTTTTTACCTTAAGAATAATGGAAGACACAAAAAATTATGAAGAACCCTAAAACACAAAAAAACACGTCGACCCTTTGATCTCCAGGGATTATGTTTGTTTTTTTTATCTTAGTTAACACTTTATATAGTTAAAATACTAATCCTAACCCAAGTAAAATTGCCATATATAATTCCCCTACTTTTTCTCCTTTTTTTTTTCACCTAACCGACCCATACACCTTATATTTCATTTTTTTTCATTTTTATTATTAATAATTGTATTAATAATATTACCTTATTTTTACTTAATTTATTACAGCTCCTAAAGCCTCCAAAACCTCAAAACCGTAAAACTAGTCAAAATTTACGCGTATACCGTAAAGGACGTAAAATATACAGTTTTATAAAACTCTTAAAATATGAAATAAACTAATTAACTAAGTCTTAAATAGCTTAAAACCATCCCAAAAAATACTCTCATGACTAATTATCTCATCTGAGACCTCTAAATGCTTAACCTTAAATCGTAAAAATACGATTTTCTATAATACATATACGTATACGTAAAACCACTAAATAACACCATCTTAGTTCATAGTCACTACTATGTGAGCTCATGAACATGAAAAATCACACATCGCTTCACTCACAAGGTACCCCGTACCCAAAAACGATGTCCAAACCACACTATATTCACACCAAATAACACGTAGACACATAAAGACACACACCATCACGAAATATGCACAAAAATAAAACTTAGTGACGAACCTCAAAACCGCGGTTGTCACATCACTCCCTCCTAATAGAAATCTCGTCCCGAGATTTACTCCTTAGGATCAGTCACATCATTAGAAAATAACTGAGGATACTTGTTCCTCATGAACTCCTCCCGTTCCAAAGTGAAATCGGGTCCACGTTTCGAATTCCATCTAACTTTAACCAACGGTATCTTACTTCTCTTTAGAGTCTTAACTTCACGATCCATAATCTCTACCGGGTTTTCAATAAAACGAAGGCTCGTATCTATTCTAATATCATTTAACGGTACCAGCAAGTCTATCCTTGCTAAACATTTCCTCAAATTCGACACATGAAATACATCATGCACACTGCTCAACTCTTCCGATAATCTCAACCTATAATCCACTAGTCCAATCCTTTCAAGGATTTCAAATGGACCCACGAATCTAGGTGTTAACTTCCCTTTCTTCCCTAACCGCATTACTCCTTTCCATGGTTAAACCTGTAGCATAACTTTGTCTCCAACCTTAAATTCCAACGGTTTACGCCTCTTGTCAGCATAGCTCTTTTGTCGGTCTCTTGCTGTTTTCAACTTCTCCTTGAGTATTGTTATCACATCTGCAGTTTCCTGAACCAATTCCGGTCCAACAAGCTGACTACTTCCAATTCGAGCCCATAACAACGGTGATCTACATTTTCTCCTATAGATTAACTCTAGCATTTCTACTATGCTTTCTATCACCAGACCTAACATCCCATAATCTCTACACATTTTCTATCATCCAAAGTTTCTACCAACCGTTATCACATCTAATGGCGTATGCAAGATTGCATAGCCGAAAATCCTCATAATAACCACATGAAACATGTCATAATCACCACCACATCTTCGCTTATCCATACCCGGCACAAAAGAAGCTAACCATCTTTCATACTAACAGGTGTTACACCTTTCTCTAGGTGAAACTTTCCATTGCTCATGATTACTAACTTTTAACTCTAACGGTTTTCCTTCCAATATCAATCTACCATCTTGAAAATCTCTTGCTTCCTCAAGCCATTCTTCCTCACTACTATTTTGCTTGTCTTTTCATAATCCTAACTCCCTACCATCTTCTATCTCAACTTCTGCCTACAAATTAAATGATCATCTTCCATTCCATACACTCTTATCAATGAGGAATACGCTCCTCTCACTGATAACTTTCACATGTAGAAGATTTATTCCTAACAAAGCACACTCTCTGACCATCTCCAAACCTCACACCAATGCTCTTAGGAGTCTCTCTTAACTATCCTTATAGCATGCCCATACCAACCATTTGTCTATCAATGGTATCCCATGCTTACATCCCATCGTCCCTTTTCTCCATATGTTTGTCCAAGCCACACGACATAGATGTCGACGCGTTCTGTGCTTTAGACAACTCAACTCATGCAAATTACATCATTCATTCTAACCATCCAAACACGTCATCCATATAGCTCACGTTTGTCTCAACTTCACTTCCTTCCTCTTATTCCACGTCTCATCCCCTATGCTTTTTTTCCGGATGGTACTTGGCTTGCAATTCTCATCACCACCTACTCCATCCATCATCTATGCCAAATTTCCAATCAAGAGGATTGAATATGTGTTTGGAGACGTTCATGATCCGTATAGATCATTTTCTACGTCTCGGACACCAAATGCCTCTAGCGTTCTAGGCAATTTTACCAACCCAACTCCACTATCTAGACTTATGTAGTTCTTCGAAACCCTCTATTCCTGCAAGGTATAAGCAATCACCTTTCTTCACCGTCCTCACAATCCTAATCCTTTCTCCACGTATCGTCATGCTTTGCGAATTCATCCAGTCCTTTCGATAATGCTAAGATCAACTCAGCACCCACGCTAGTTCTCTAGCCTCCAAAACGCTTCCTCGTCTTGCTTGGCTTCATCCTTGTTGGTTTCAACTAAATACCATCATCACTAACTACCTACCCCAGTTACGAGTTTCCTAAGACTCATACCTGAAAATCCCACGTATAACTCCGTTTCCTAAACAACTCCAAAACCAACTCATAATTCGCCTCACTCTCTTTCTTAGACTTTGTGTAGATCAAGATATCGTCGATACTCACGATGGAAACTTGTCTATATACGGCCATGCACACCCGGTTCATTGACTTCATGAAAACCGCTAGTTCATTGGCGAAGCCAAAAGCATAACCGTAAACCCAAAGCGTCCATACAACATCCTTACAATTTCAAATACGGCATCCTTTCATCCTCTCTTGGAAGCCATACAAATAAATTCATACCTTGTTCTACTCGCGAAATTCTACATGCATTCTAAAAGACTAATACTTCCCTTTGTCAAACCATTCCACCGCTTTCCACATCCAATTTACTACTAAGCAACTCAACCTTTAACTTGCATCCCTTGCAATTTCTAACAACTCTTGCTCTTAAAATCATTCCATCAATAGTTGCCATGAAAAGGCACTAACTACAACTCATCCCACTTCTCCTACTGGCTTTATTCATGATTCTACCTCACAATAATAGGTAAACCTACTAAATCTTAGGAAAGTTTCGAAAAACTTGCATACCTTACGAACATCATAAACACTCGTGAAGTATCATATCCCCTTCCAACATTCTCTATGGCGCATTACTTGTGCTAGTATCCATACCCTACACAAATCTCTATTTATCTCCCTTGGTACTCCTAAGAGACCATATATTCACATTAGTTCTTCTTCCCACGATCTTCTAGATCTTTTCCCATCCTAAAAGGCATTCCAACTATTCTCTCATGGCCACTGACTTAATCGTGTAAGCGCAACCAAGTCTTTCATATGACTACATCAATTCTTTCAATCAATACTAAACCAAAACTACATCTAGAATCCACCAGATACGATCGACGAATCTAACCTACGATAACTAACGACATTTCACGTGCACGAGTTAAAACAAGTCAAAAACCACGAGACAAAAAAAAACTCAAACCCAAAACATGTATCAATTCAAAATTACCCATGACAACGAAAAAAATGATCCAAGAAACACCCAATGAAAACAAAACATATTACACCCCGTGACATATAATTTAAACCTTGCACAAAATCGAGTTTTCCCAAACGAATATTTTCTTTACCTCTCCACATCTATGTGACTCAAACAATCTACAAACAACCCTCTACACGATCTCTAGACTCAACTCAAAAACGGGGTACCCCGAACATCACAAATCATGAGTTTAAAACTACTATTCAAAACTCAACCTTGAACCCGACACTTGTACAAAAATTTCGACCAAGCTACTGACCTCCCATGACTATACATTCTGAATATTTGAAAAGTACGTTCCGAGTACATAATTTTAGGCTTTTGAATCACCCAAAAAGCTTTAAAAACGAATAAGTTACGATCAAAACAATTTATACTAGTTGTTTTAAAACTAAAGAATCATCTTAGTGATTAATGTAATCCTTTTAAATGAAAGAAATAATTGTACGTAAAAATTTTATGAACTCAGTTTATCCTGGTATAAATAATTATAAATGACGTAAATCGGTTAAACTTATTTATATGAACTATTTAAGTAGAAAGAAATTTTGTTTTGCTTTATTTTAAAGAGAGTCTTTTAAAATTTTGAAATAAATAAGTGCTGATTATATATCAAAGAATTAACGTTACCTCTTGTTTCAAACATGACTCCAACACTTTACCCTTATTTTATCAAATACAACCAACTATCCTAACTCTACAGTAGATTTCAAAGTACTTTTTCCGTATACCGAAAAAAAGAAATGTAAGACTTAACACAAAAGATATCATTATCCCAACATAAATCACAAGCTATTTTAGTAGACATAACACCAAAAACATCATTTTAAAACGGATACGTGAAATAGGAAACTCGAAGAATGCGCTACAGCGAAGGTTGAATATCTAAAAGAAACGAGCTAGCAAACCCTCCTAAGAATACAATCGATAATTGTAAAGGATCTTACATACATAGGCATATTAGGATTCATATACTTAAATCCGTCCAACATCTACTATACATGCATGTATTAACCCTCTTTCATGCAATCATACTTGGGAACCCATTCAAGTTGTGGTACTTGTATAACTATGTTGGCCACCATACTTATACAATTACCATTTCCCCAATGCACTCCCTCCTATGATGACACTTATAAGAATCAATACAACATATAACACATAAATCCATCAACTCACGTAAGCACATAACCACATAACCAATAAGGTGCAAAACTCCATCTATTAAAACAACATAGCCAATGCGTGAAACACATAAACTCGTAGTCCATCTAAACCAGCGTAGACAACATTCAAAATGTATAAAGAACATGAAATCATAATTAAACTATATCCAACAATGACTAGCATATACGACTATGGTTCAACCCACACTAGTCAAAACTCGTAA
Source organism: Glebionis coronaria (assembly GCA_025667525.1). Classification (NCBI taxonomy): domain Eukaryota; kingdom Viridiplantae; phylum Streptophyta; class Magnoliopsida; order Asterales; family Asteraceae; genus Glebionis; species Glebionis coronaria. The sequence continues at coordinate 193,941 of JANFOE010000475.1, read as the reverse complement.
AGAAAATAACATGTAGCTAAGTATGAACCATAGTAGTTCATAACTTAGAAAATATCGCAAAAATAACATCTAATCACATAAATTATTATAAAATGCACACATACTCCTATGACGCCTATATGCGGGGACCCTTAAGCTATAGACTAGACTACACGACTAGGCAACCTAATTCTATATAACCATTGTCTCTGATACCATTCTGTCACATCCCACCATGGCGGAATATGGAGCGCGAGCTATGGATATCATCACAACAATAGCATGTCTATAGAGAGAATTATATGAAATTGAAATATCATAAAAGGTGACACAAATGTTGTTAGTGTAAACATTACGATGTTTAGTCGATATAATCTCTTTGTGTTTTGTTGATGACAAACGTATAATTCGTAATACATTATGTAAAATGTTAAGGTACTCGTAATCACTCAAGAATACATTTGTATACTTCTCTCGACACCTCCAAGATCGCATTCGACATGAATCACTCAAGGTATGAATAAACATGTCTTTAACCTAACTAAGTGATCAAGGATTAATATTTTCTTAAAACTCACTTTTATACAAAGTGACAAAGTAATTTTTAATTAACTTTATTTTTAAGAAAATGTTTTATTAAAAAGAAAAATGGAAATTTGAATTTGGAATATTCCAAAGAATATTCCCTAAGGTATATTCCAAAGAATATTCTTTAATTTGAATTTGGCATATTCCATATGCCAAAGGAATATCCTTTGAGGGTATAAACTACCCCAGATGGCATATCCCTACTAAAGGACAAATTTTCACGGACTCCGACACGGAGGTTCCTTAAAGGAACCCGCGGTTCCTTATTGATAAGGTACCACGGGTAGAGATAAGGAACCGCCGGTGTTTTTGACCGTTGCAATGTTGCCCTATAAATAGTGGCTCATTTCCAGATTTTCTTTCAACCCTTTTTGCACAGTTTCTTTCAAAACCATCTTAGATCCTTGATTAGTTAGTTTTGATTAATCTTGTTTAAGATGTGATTCTATCCTCAATCTCCTCATCCTCTCAAGTGCAAAGAGAAGAACACTATCATTACCATGATGTGTTGGGTTCACTACATGATGAAGATCTCTCCTTATATAGATCTAAGTTATGTTTTTAGTCTTCTGATAAGTGTGAAAACACTCATCTTTTCTTCCACTTAATTACATTAAAAACGTGACCGTAACGTATATTTTATGTCATAAATGTTGGAATTATGCGTGGTTTGTGTTTTTGTTGAGATTTAGGATCAAAATGTGAAAAAGAAGGAAAACACGGTCTTTCACGGGCGTTTATTGAAGAAAAAGACAAAAAGACGAAGTCAAAAGATCAAGAGTGCAAAAGGAACGGAAGTCCAAGACTTATTCTGAAGATTTACCGAAGAAAATGTCCAAAGACGGAAGTTTAATGAAGCCAAAAGAACTCAAGTCTTAATTTTGAAGAAATTACAAAGACGAGTTAAAGAAATCCCGAGACCAAAGTCTAAAAGTCGAAGAATTAAAGAAGACTAGAAGACTAGGGACTTAAATGCAAGAAAGGAGAAAGATTACTAAGCTTCCATCACAAGCCAAGTCTTCCCTATATATAGTTTTATTAATTCATTTTGTAAACTTGTTGAATAGATTGACAACCTATCCTTCCAATTTACTTTCTTGCACCATTTACATTCCTTGCACCTTTAATTCATTGTCTTGCACCTTTAATTACCATTTAATTTCAAGTAAGTTTTCATTTAATTCTTGTTAATCTTTACTTTCCTGCAATCTTTCATCTACCTTTCTTTAATCTTGTTGATTTATTGTTCATGTTCTTGGTATTTTTATGCTTTTAGATTAAGTGGCTTTTGATTTCCTTTGAGTTATTTGTTGATTTTATTGTTTAGGATTGTTAGTTTATTGTTTATGGTTGTTTATTGATTAGTTTTGCTTAATATTTTGGTTTGATTTGGTTTATTTTGTTTGATTTCGTACCCCTAGAACTGCTACTGTTCTTCGTGTTCTTCCCATTCCCAGATTATTCCGAACCCGAGGGTTATTCCGAACCAACCAACAACTGAAGATCTCATCCGGAATATCCAATATATTCCGGATCAGTTGTTGATAAAGTTGCTCATTCGGAATATCATTCCGAACCAAGGACTTTCATCCGGAATATTTTCTTCCGGATCAACCAGTGTTGAAGTATCCCATCCGGAATAAGTTATTATTCCGGATCAACCTTTCATTCGGAATAAATATTCCGAACCAACTAGTTCATTCGGAATATCATTCCGAACCAGTCATCTCATCCGGAATAATTTTTATTCCGGATCAACAGTTACATTCGGAATAGTTATTCCGAACCAAAGCCTTCATCCGGAATAATAATCCGGATCAGTCAACATTCCGAACCAACCATTTTTCTTTCTTTTTATTCCGAACCAAACTTTATTCCGAACCAAGTGTTTATTCCGAATGAGTGACACATTCCGGATCACTTGTTATTCCGAATGAGTTGTTCTTTTTACTTTTTAAGCTTTAATTTTCCCGCCTTTTTACTTAGTCGCACTTTAAGTTTAGTTGCCTTAGTTTAGTTTTAAGTTTGCCTTTAAGATAGTTTTAAGTTTGCGTTACTTATGTTTAGTGCCTTTTAAGTTTTCGTCACGCTTTTATCTTATTTTTATTTTTACTTTTAAACGGGAAAAAGTGACAGTTTTTCTGAAGCCTCGTCTTTACTTTATTTTTACTTTAACGTCTTGCACCCTTTTCTTTTCCACTACAACGACCAATTCTTTGTTTCCACCACCAACGAGCAGCTGAGTCGCACAATTAACCAGTTATCAATTTGAGAAGATACCGAGAACGACAAATATCTTTATTCGTGCTTTTCACTTAGAAAAAGCCTTGTACTAAAATGGCGCCGCTGCCGGCTCTTTTCGTGAAGATTAACGGTTTTTAGTGAGAGGCGCGTTTCTTTTTGGGATCCGTTCATCCGTGAGCGTTATTTTTCTTGTCATATAAATTTCAAAAATCCATAAAAATTAAAAAATTTCAAACATACAAAAACACTAAAAAATCATAAAAAGCATTTCTTTGCACCAAAAAAGATTTTATCTTTCTACTTGTGTATATATATTTTTGTGCTTGGTATATTTTTCTTTTCTTTTTGTAGGTGCATGCGTACTAGATCTTTAAATTATCAAGAGCCCGAGCCTCAAGAAGATTTAGATATGGCAGGTGTACCACCCCCACCCAACCCGAATAACAATGTTCCACCACCCGATCTTAGGACAATGGAGGAGCTTTGTCAACCAACTATGTTTGGCCGAGGATGACCGATTGCGCCGATGCAAATCACGGCTCCGGAGTTTTCATTGAAGCATCACATGATCCAACAAGTGAAAACCAATCCATTTAGAGGAATTCCCGATGATGATGCCAACAAACACCTCGACAAGTTCATCACTCTAACTCAAAGCATGAAAGCCCCCGGTGTTTCTATGGATGAACTACGCCTACAGTTATTTCCACATACTTTATCGCATCATGCCGAAAAATGGTTTGATCGTCTCCCGAAGAATTCTATTCATACTTGGGATGACATGACTCAAAGATTTTTGTCGCGCTACTTTCCACCATCCATGGTCACAAGTCTTCGCAACCAAATCAGCGGATTTATGCAAGAACCGGATGAGTCACTTTTCGATGCTTGGGAAAGATACAATGTATTGATCGATCGATGCCCAAACCACAATATGCTCCCCGTTACCTTGATCGATACTTTCTACAATGGTCTAACTTTCCGTGATAGAGATACTATAAATGCAGCCGCCGGTGGCACATTTATGAAAAGAAGACCCGAGGAGTGTAGAGAGCTAATTGAGAACATGACTACTCACCACAAGAATTGGGATTCGTCCGCTTCTTCAAGGAATAATACGAGAGTCAATGTTTCTTCTACTTCAGCAAGCCCCGACATGTCCGAGTTCACAAGACAAATGGTCGAAATGAATAAAAATATCTTGCTCATCGCTTCAAATCAACACCACCACCAAGTGAAAGCGGTAGCACCTTCATGTGAGACATGCGGCGGTCCTCATTCATACACAGATTGCCCTTCTACTCAAAGAAATCCGGAAAACGTGTATGCAGCTTACGGTAATCATTCACCGGAAAATTACCAAAACCGATCTCATGGGGATAGAAATTTGCTGAGTTACCGGTCCAACAACTACCTTTCACCCGGTTTTACTCCTCAAAACCACAACAACTCCGCCAACTACAATAGAAGCAATCAACAAACACCACGTGCTTCTACACCGTATCAACCACCCGCACCCCAACCTCCACCCGTAAATCAAGATGTTGAAACTTTTATGAGATCGCAACGAGAGCTATTCAACAACCTTCAGAGCCAAATCATCAATTTGAAGGGCGATATCACTAAACATGGAACCGATATTCGCACCGAACTAAGAAATGACATGGCGAAACAAAGGAATGAGCTTCGTGCCGACATGACACACTCTCTGAGCACTCAAATGACTGATTTACGCGAAATGATGTCTTCATTCTTTCAAGGCAATCAACCTTCTACTTCGAGTTCACTTCCTTTGAACACCGTCACCAACCCGAGAGCGAACGTGAGTGCTATTACTACTCGTAGTGGAGCTACACTAGTAGGACCTACTACCCCGCCACCCGTTATTTCATCTACACCTCCTCCACCACCATCTCCGCCTCGCAAAGCAGAAGTGCTGAAGAAAACGAATACTCCACCAACCCCACCATCCACCTATAACCCCGACATCCCGTATCCATCACGGCTTGGCAAGAGCAAATTGCTTACCAAAGAGGACTCTCAAATCACTTCTTACTTGAAGATGATCCAACAAATGAACTTCAATATTAGCCTCGTTGAAGCACTTGTCGATATGTTGAAATTTGTTAAAGCATTCAAGGAATTGCTTAACAAGAAGGAAAAGATGGCCGAGTTTGTTAGTACTAAATTGAATGAAAATTGCTCGGCCATTCTTCTTAAAGAACTTCCGGAAAAACTTGGAGATCCCGGTCGTTTCGTCCTTCCTTGTACTTTTAACCACACCAACGAATTTACTGCCTTAGCCGATCTGGGGGCAAGTATTAATTTGATGCCACTAAGTGTTTGGAAAAAGTTATCATTGCCCGATCTTACACCCACCAAGATGACTTTGGAGCTAGCAAATCGCACTCTCGCGTACCCACTTGGTATCGCTGAAGATGTTTTCATTAAAGTTGGCACTTTCACATTCCCGGTCGACTTCGTCGTGGTAGATTATGAAATGGACCCTCGTATTCCTTTAATACTTGACCAACCATTTTTACGAACCGGAAAAGCCTTAGTGGATGTCGACAAATGCGAGCTCATCTTAAGAGTCGGCGATGATTCATAAATTTTTACAATGGGGAAACTTTCAAGTAAAACCAATGGAAAAGAATCAGCGAACATGATTAATGTCCTTGATGATTTTGTTATCTACAACAATCCTCTGTTCGACCCTTTAATTGATAATCCACTTTTTCAAGAGGATGACGATGATTCTCTTTCCACTTTGGAACCTCCACCCATTTATGATTCTCCACCAATCTTTGATGCCTATGATGATTCAAGCTCCGATGAGGAAGATTTTGATGATTTTACTTCCGAGTATCAAGACATGCCTTCTTATGATGACTTTGATGATGTCGATACTCTTTCTAGTGATTCGTTGCATGCTATAGATCCTCCGCCATCAATGCTTGATCCTACTTTGGATGACTACTCTTTTGAGGAAGACTTTTCTGCATTTCTTAACATGTACTTTCTCATGAGAGTGATATACCTCCTTTGGACTTTGATGATTATCGTCTTCCGCCCACTATGGATTTGAAGACAATTCTTTCTAAGGAGAAGAAGCCGGAAGACACCGAAATCCGCAACACATATGTTGTAACACCTCTCTGTCCACCTGCTGAGGACGAGGTAGTGCATTTTTATCGCGGATCATCTTCAAACTCTGCTGAGCCTGAGTGCTATTTTCCCTTAAAGGAAAAGGTGTTTGACCCCGGTATTGAAATTTTCCAGCCATCTCAGTATCCATCTGATGCAACAAAAGGAAATATTTTTGGAAGCTTCACCACTCTGCTGTCACCCCACCATCCTTGCTACCACCGTGCTCACCACTTGCTTAAGGGAACCTTGCCTTCTCTTCTGTGGCTTGCCTTGTTCGCCTTAATCTTGTGTTATTTGATGGACGAAAACTATGTATTTGATCCCGGTGGATGCTCTTTAAGGTTATTTCCATGATAATCAAGGTCGAGTCAGGCTCACGACTCGGTAATAAAAAATCAAGCGCTTCTTGGGAGGCAACCCATGTATCTATCTTTTAGCTATTTCTACCATAAGTGTAGGGGATACCTGTTGGTGTTTGCTATTTTCTCTCCTCTCATACTCAGGGGTTCGAGCGTTCAACGATCCACTCTTGATGATTTTTGACGACCCATGATTCCGTGTTTCTCATCTTCCCGGTTCTATCCTAAACTCTTTTCGATTCACTATTTTATATATCTCTATATTAAAATAGGAATCTCTTTAGTTGTAACATTGAGGACAATGTTTATATCAAGTGTAGGGGGGACTTCTATCGAAGTTAAGTGGACTTTACCGTGAATTTGACCTCATTTTAACCGGAAATTCGATTTTTCGACATTTTTCAAAATTTTTAATCTATTTTGGCCTAGTTGTAGTTTCCTTTATTTTTGTTATTTTTCTCTTATTCTAATAAAATGGGTTTAGCAATTTTAGATATCTTAGATATATTAGGCCCGTTGTGAATATTTTGACTCAACCCGAGTTTACTTATCCAAGTATACTCTAGCTAGTATCCTTAACCATGTAGACCTTAATTGGTTTATTAGGCTAAGCATCCACGAGTCTTATTCCTTGAGATTTTAAATTGTGGAGAACGAGAAATGATAGAGTTAGTTATAAGTTTGGTATTCTCTCATTAACTTATGTGAGTTAATTATGATCTTTTTCTCCCCTCGCTTGTAAATAAATAACTGCAATAAGTAAGGTCGTACGATCTGAAAAATTCCCTAGCTATTAGCCCAAGATCGTTTAAAAGTTGCTCGGCATTGATGAGAGTTCATAGCCAAGGCATAACTAATGAAACGGGACGCGGAGATTGGCGAATCCGAAAAGGCCCTTACAAGGCATGAGGATTCCATTTTGTTGCTAAAGATCCAAGATGATGTGAAAAGCATTATTCTTAAGTCAATATGAAGGATCAAGACACACGACGAAAAGCAATCAACTCCTATAAAGATCATGGAGAAATCTATCCGAAAAGACCCTCACAAGGTATGAGGATAAATAGATCCAAGTCCGAAAAGGAGGCGGATCGTTGTATCTCAAAATCCCAAGTTATGATTGAAGAAATAATGATGAAGTCGTGGTTAACGTATGAAGAATATCTCAACTTTCCCAAGTGAAGATATACCTTATATTTGAAGAGAAGACCATAATTTCAAGAACGTTTTCTCAAGATTTGAAGTATGAAGTAAATGCCAAATATCGGTCCGAGAAAGGTCTCAAATCGTGAAGCGAGTTATGCCAAGATATGAACTTTTTGAGGTCTCGAGAAGCAGTTTTAAAAGATTTTGTCCTCTAGCTAACTATGGATTAGTTCATCCTACTTTTTTTCAGCCCTAATACTCTATCGAAATAAGTCAACAATGCATCCTCGTGATCATTCAAGACATTAATAAAATATAAGAGTTACACGTAGGAATAAGGGAGTTTTAGTGATTAATTGAACCGCATGAGTAAATGTTTGTTATGCTAACTTATACTAACAATGATCTTGTTTTAAGCTTGGCATGGGGAACGTGAAACTTGAGGGTGATAAACATTCATGACACACAAGCCCTAATGTAAGTCTTAGATTTCTTTACTAGTTTCTTCCTTGTTGCATGTTAATATTTTCTATCTTTTTGATTTTCCTTAGATATTTAATAAAGGCCAAGGTAGGTTGATTATGATGGAAAGTGTAAACCTTGCTTTGTCATTAAGCATTGCATGAGGTCATTGCAATGGTCAAGTGTAAGGGATTTGCTAAGTGTGAAAACACTCATCTTTTCTTCCACTTAATTACATTAAAAACGTGACCCTAACGTATATTTTATGTCGTAAATGTCGGAATTATGCGTGGTTTGTGTTTTTGTTGAGATTTAGGATCAAAATGTGAAAAGAAAGGAAAACACGGTCTTTCACGGGCGTTTATTGAAGAAAAAGACAAAAAGACGAAGTCAAAAGATCAAGAGTGCAAAAGGAACGGAAGTCCAAGACTTATTCTGAAGATTTACCGAAGAAAATGTCCAAAGACGGAAGTTTAATGAAGCCAAAAGAACTCAAGTCTTAATTTTGAAGAAATTACAAAGACGAGTTAAAGAAATCCCGAGACCAAAGTCTAAAAGTCGAAGAATTAAAGAAGACTAGAAGACTAGGGACTTAAATGCAAGAAAGGAGAAAGATTACTAAGCTTCCATCACAAGCCAAGTCTTCCTTATATATAGTTTTATTATTTCATTTTGTAAACTTGTTGAATAGATTGACAACCTATCCTTCCAATTTAACTTCTTGCACCATTTACATTCCTTGCACCTTTAATTCATTGTCTTGCACCTTTAATTACCATTTAATTTCAAGTAAGCTTTCATTTAATTCTTGTTAATCTTTACTTTCCTGCAATCTTTCATCTACCTTTCTTTAATCTTGTTGATATTGTTCATGTTCTTGGTATTTTTATGCTTTTAGATTAAGTGGGTTTTGATTTCGTTTGAGTTATTTGTTGATTTTATTGTTTAGGATTGTTAGTTTATTGTTTATGGTTGTTTATTGATTAGTTTTGCTTAATCTATTGGTTTGATTTGGTTTATTTTGTTTGATTTCGTACCCCTAGAACTGCTACTGTTCTTCGTGTTCTTCCCATTCCCAGATTATTCCGAACCAGAGGGTTATTCCGAACCAACCAACAACTGAAGATCTCATCCGGAATATCCAATATATTCCGGATCAGTTGTTGATAAAGTTTTTCATTCGGAATATCATTCCGAACCAAGGACTTTCATCCGGAATATTTTCTTCCGGATCAACCAGTGTTGAAGTATCCCATCCGGAATAAGTTATTATTCCGGATCAACCTTTCATTCGGAATAAATATTCCGAAACAACTAGTTCATTCGGAATATCATTCCGAACCAGTCATCTCATCCGGAATAATTTTTATTCCGGATCAACAGTTTCATTCGGAATAGTTATTCCGAACCAAAGCCTTCATCCGGAATAATATTCCGGATAAGTCAACATTCCGAACCCACCATTTTTCTTTCTTTTTATTCCGAACCAAACTTTATTCCGAACCAAGTGTTTATTCCAAATGAGTGACACATTCCAGATCACTTGTTATTCCGAATGAGTTGTTCTTTTTACTTTTTAAGCTTTAATTTTCCCGCCTTTTTACTTAGTCGCACTTTAAGTTTACTTGCCTTAGTTTAGTTTTAAGTTTGCGTTTAGGATAGTTTTAAGTTTGCGTTACTTACGTTTAGTGCCTTTTAAGTTTTCGTCACACTTTTATCTTATTTTTATTTTTACTTTTAAACGGAAAAAGTGACAGTTTTTCTGAAGCCTCGTCTTTACTTTATTTTTACTTTAACGTCTTGCACCCTTTTCTTTTCCACTACAACGACCAATTCTTTGTTTCCACCACCAACGAGCAGCTGAGTCGCACAATTAACCAGTTATCAATTCGAGAAGATACCGAGAACGACAAATATCTTTATTCGTGCTTTTCACTTAGAAAAAGCCTTGTACTATCTTCCTACTATGTATAAGTAGAAGATCCAAGTTGTGGTACACTTGGATGTGTTTATAAGGGTAGAAGATCCAAGTGATGGGTATCCTTGGATTAGGTGTTAGTTGTGTAGATCCAAGTCTTGTTAGTACTTGGATATAGTGTTAGAGTTATAGATCTAAGTGTTGTGTGCTTAGATCTATATGGTTTATGTGTTTAGGCCATAAAACAGAAGGTTTGTTATGTTGGGCCATAAAACATAACTAGTGGGTAGATTAGGTTGTGTCTTGGTAGTTCTCACTAAACTCTAAAGTGATGTGGTTGTGTCTACTTGTGTTGTGTGAAGTTCTCACTTAGCTTCAAAGTGAAGAGTCGTGAAGATTGGTTCTAGCTTTCGATTAGAACTCGACATCTAGCCTTGTGTTGTAAAATGGTGTAGTGGGCGACGTTGTGTAGATTGGTCCTACCTAAGATTAGGACTCGACTTTTAGCTTACAGTCGGAAATTGGATAAGCGACGTTGTGTATGGTTTCTCCATCTTAAGGAGTTTGTTGACTAGTGAAGTAACTCTCGAGTAAGGTGTACCCGAGGAGTGGAGTAGGGCAAAGAGGAGCTTCATGACCAAACCACTATAAATCATCGTGTCGGTACTTTCCTTTACATTTATGTCTTTACTATTATAGATGTATTTATATGTTATGTGTTGTGTGAATCTCATAATCTAAACATCTAAGTTGCGGAAAAGCTAAGGCTTAGTACGTGTGTACTTCGTGTTTAGATTATGGTCAAGTGTACATGACTTAGTCTAAACATCCTAGTTGCGGAAAAGCTTATGCTTAGTACGTGTGTGCTTAGTGTTTAGACAATTGCTTGATGTACTCTTGATTTGATGTATTTGTGTGTTTACTTACTTGTAGTATTTATCTTTCAATCAAACACATCTCATATCTAGTCAAGCTTGATCGAGAATTTGATACAAAGGATTGTCAAAGTTTAACATGTAACAAAAGGTATCGTCCACTGTCGGCGGTTCCATAAATGGACCGGCGGTTCTTTATTGATAAGGAACCGCGGGTAGACATAAGGAACCGCGCAAAGTGGGATTAAGCCGAAATGTTTTGAAAACTAACTAGAAACTATTCAACCCCCCTTCTAGTTTCTACAATTGGTATCAGAGCGAGGTTATTCAAGATCTTTGAAGTATATTATACTTTAAAGCTTGGATCGATCTTTGCTCTCTTTTTCAAAACAAATGGTTTTTAAAATGAAAATGGTTTTTAAAAATAGAGACGATCTTTGTATCAAATTGTTCATGAAGAGTGATTACTTATGAAATGTGTTTTGTTGTTTCATTTGTACTAGTTTTGATGTTAAATAAACTTTGGGAAATAGCTTGATTTTAAATCTTTTCTTGTTTGAAAGTATAAAAATCTTTTGTGTCATAGTTAACTCTAAAATACGAGTTCTATGTGTCTAAAATGATTTTTTAGAGTCCTAAGTCCTTCCAAAAAGTTACCAAATGATTTTGGCCAAAAACCCCATTTTTGTCCTCTGGACGCGGTTCTTTATCTCTTCCCCGCGGATCCTTATCAATAAGGAACCGCGGCCAGTGTGTCTCAGATTTTTGCAAACTTTGAAAAATCATATAAAATCAACCGTAAGTCCGTAGAAGTCGTGCCACCCGGCGTTTTGAACGTAATTGAGATTAAAAATGCTTCCAAACCTTTATTCAAACTTTAAAATTTAAATGTTTTATAAGTTCTATACTTTGTCCAAAGTATTGAGTCTCGGTTTGTCGTAAAACTTGTGTTTTACTATTTTCTATTAAGTTGGACATATCTTGTTCATGTATCTTTGAAAACTGATATATTTACAAAGTGTTAAACTTAATTAAATTTTGAAATGAGTCGAAAACCTTTTTCAAATCAAGCTATGCATACTTTGGTGTATCTAACACTCAAAACAAAGACAAATGCTTTTGTGCTTTTTCTTTTGTTCTTGGACATTCTTAAGTGATCATTACTATTGGTAGTAGTGTTACTTAGTTGTCTATTTATGTGTGCATTGCATATAGGATTAACATCTCTTGGTTTACAAATGATACATAAACATCTTGTACACCTCGGCATGTTCTTTAACACTTTTAGGTTTGAAAGCTTTGGGAGCTTGTCAAATCTATTGATTTGGGTCGTCTTACTCGATCATTGTGTCATTAGTTCAAGTAGATAAATGTCTCACTATAAAACATGAAACACCCTTTGAAAATCTTAGCTATTTTCTCTTAAAAGAGTGTTTGTGTGAATCAAGAAAGATTTCGATTAAATATCAATGCATTATTCAAACTATGATTGGTATCATTGTCGAATCTAATTGACATGTTCTTTAGTGTAGACATGAATGTGGTTTATTAATAATATACATCGGATCATAACTCACACTTGTGTTGATGGTGTTATATTGAATCTACTTGTTCAAATTGTTAGACATATTTTGTTTAATAATTACTTATAATGCATAATTGAGTCGGTTTGATAACTTGGATGTTTCATCCGAAATACTCATGTAATTTACATTGCTATGCAATTTATAAATGTGTCATTTTCGAAAGACCAATCAAGAGTGTTCCTTTGGTTTGTGTAAACTTTGTTTATACATTTCAAAGTTATTGGCCTCAAGTTATATTAAGGTAAATAACCTTAACTAGACTTGTTTGACAAGATATGCAATGGTGCATTCTTAACCCTCATTAGCTCATGCATTGTGTCGCCATGAAAGTTTCATCCTTGCTAAACTATATTAGGCAAATGTTGAAATTTCATTTTGTCTAACTTGAGAATGACTACTGGAGAATTTATGCACTAGGATCTTAATTTGACCTAACGGTTGAATTACTTCCATGTGGGAAGTTGAGTTGGTGTATAACTCGTAAAAATGGTCGTGTTTAGCCTTAATTGAGCACCTCTAGTGATAGTCTCATACTCATTCTCTAAATTGGCTAAATGGCTCTTCCTATATATGACTAATGATAGTTTACTTTGATGAACTTTGTATGTCATTAGGAGTCTTTTTATTTTGTAGCCATTAGGTTTTTCTTAACTTTCTTCCTACGTGCTAATTGAACCTATGTGGTTTTCCTTTGTGTGTGTTCTAGTTTTTATTGCTCTTAAGCATGACTTTATGATAAGTTAGACTAGAACATTAGGATTTGCTGAATTCGAAAATCCCCCATTCACCATGTAAACCAAGCCTCTGTAGGCGGTTCTTTAAATAGACCGCGGCTCCATATCTATATGGAACCGTCGGTGGAGATAAAGAACCGCGGGCAGAAGCTCTCAAATTCGAGTTTTCTGAAACTTCCCAATTGTTCCAACACCCTTTGGAATCTTTGTTTCAAACCTTTGATCACTCCTAAAATATCTTGGGCTTTTCCTTTTTAACCCTTTACTAGTTTAGATCATCCCCTCACCCTTTTAAACCCTCCTTGTTAGCCATATTATTCACACCTCAAACCATTCATCCTTACCACTTAAACTACCCATTACTACCATGGTTTCTTCAAGAACCTTCAATTCACCCAAAACCTCCTCTTCAAAGAGGCACCTCAAATTTAAGATTAAGTTACCCCAACTTAACTCTTCACCCTTTCACACACCCAAGAATGAGATTGTTCCTATTCTCATCTCTTCATCACCCTCACCATCTCTTGCTCTATGCAAGACTACCTCAACCCATGGTACCAACCATTCACATGGTTCTACCTCCTCTTCATTCCAATCTAGAATGAATGAGCTAACCTCACCCTTCACTCCAAGTACTCTCTTGGATGTGACTACCCAACCTCAACCCATCCAAAGCATTCCCATTGTGAATGTCTTTGTTGAACCCTTGGTGACTTCTCCTTTCACCCCACCAAATTCCGCCACCACCCTTGTCTTTCATTTAAGCATGTGGATTGCTTATTGCTAAGACATCCAATTTAAGCAAATCTTAGGATTATAGTGCAACTAAGATTAAAATTATGCTTAAGTTTTAGGCTTGTGTTTCATACATCTTTGTATGATCTTTATTGTCTTGTTTTTCCCCTTTCATGTTTTTTGAAACATGTTTTATCTTTAGGTCTTGGATCTCGTTTTTCTCGTGATCTTTATTTTCTTATTTATTTTCTCACTCGGATGTCAAGGAAAGTTAGATTTATATCTAATTCCTCTCCTAGTAAGATTGACAACTTAAATATTTCTTTTGAAATATTCAAGTAATTTTAACTTGCAATTGCAATTGTTAAAAGTCATATATGAAGCATTGACTTTCAATCCATTTAGCATCTTATGTTAAATTGTTTGACCAAGTGATTTTCCTTTGAGTCGATAATCGGTGTTGGACACCCAATGCCCACGGTTCCTCAAATAACCTTGGGTCTCATTATTGATAATGAACCACAGACCTATTTAACGAACCGCGGCTATTGAGTCCCTTTGTTCGTTTTGGTCTTTTTCTCTTTTGACGAGTTTTCTTGAAGATTCCTTCTTTTCTTCTATTTTGAGTTTCTTCTCTAGTTTCGTGAAGTTATCCTTCAATTCTTTGTTGAGTCTCTCAATTCATTTTAATCATGCTCTTCTAAGTCGAGTCTCTTTCTTCTAGTCTTTCTAAACTAAGTTGAGTCGAGCCTTACCCTTTCCTCATCATGTAATTGTTCTTTGAACATCCATAATGATTGAGAAGAGCTACGAAACTTTGAGCATGTAGTTTATCGTATGCTAAACACCATTTGGTGTCGACATTCATACGCATTTTTGCCTATAATGTCCTATATCCCGTTTTTTTTAAAGCGTCGATTTATCCGCTTTTGGTTTTCCTTTATTTTTTGGTCAAAAATGTCTCTAGGTTGAGATATTTTTGTTCCTCTTTTAGAGAGTTGATTGCGGTTAAAATTTACAATTGGTATGGGTGATTCCATCAATTCAAAGTTTTTAACCCTTTGAGATGATATCTTCAAATTCTTGGATGGTTCTTTTCTACCTCTATTCCAACAATCTTGAATTGATTTCCTCAAAATCCTCTCCTTGTTTTTTTTGGAGAGTTGATGGTTAAATCTTGAATTTTCTTGGGTGATTCCAAAAATTCTAAGCTTTTTACCCTTTGACATATTATCATTACAATTGGTATGGATGTTTCTTTTCTATCTCTATTCCAACAATTGTGAATTGATCTTGTCACGATCCTCTCCTTTATTTTTTTTGGATTGATAGCATCGCGTGCACACTTCTTTGCTTGTCATTGTTTGTGCAAACAACTTGTTTATCATCCTCTTTTTATATATGCTCTTGTCTACTAACCTTTTTTTGTAGGACACTTCTAACCCTTTTTTGTAGCTCGTCACTATTCTTGCTTTCGTGGTACCTCAATCAAGGGGGAGCTCATATCAAGGGGGAGCATTTGCAAGAGTTCAAGTCATTACATTTGCGATCATTGACTCACTCTAATTGCATTCATCGAACATCTTGCAAGTAATGCATTTTGGACACTCGTAGATAAGCATATTATTATGCTTGGAGTTGGTTAACCTATGGTGATTGAAGACTTCACTAGGATGACGCAAGCTCAATATTTTTGTATGATAGGTGTATGGTTTGGATTCTCGCCTCTCAAACGACAACCACAATGGATGATTAGATTTTTGGATGCATGTTCTCTCGAAGTCGATCCTCCTCTTCTACAAATGAAGACTACCTTTCGGATGCAAGCTCGTGTGACGTCAATTTTTCTCTTCTTCAAAACGTTGACTACCTTTTTGATTCGACAAAAGGGGGAGAAGTAAGTGTAAACGAGTAACTTATGCATTTTAATATGTGTTGCGATTTACTTGTTTGTCATCATCAAAAAGGGGGAGATTTTTAGTGCAAACATTACGATGTTTAGTCGATATAATCTCTTTGTGTTTTGTTGATGACAAACGTATAATTCGCAATACATTATGTAAAATGTTAAGGTACTCGTAATCACTCAAGAATACATTTGTATACTTCTCTCGACACCTACAAGATCGCATTCGACATGAATCACTCAAGGTATGAATAAACATGTCATTAACCTAACTAAGTGATCAAGGATTAATATTTTCTTAAAACTCACTTTTATACAAAGTGACAAAGTAATTTTTAATTAACTTTATTTTTAAGAAAATGTTTTATTAAAAAGAAAAATGGAAATTTGAATTTGGAATATTCCAAAGAATATTCCCTAAGGTATATTCTAAAGAATATTCTTTAATTTGAATTTGGCATATTCCATATGCCAAAGGAATATCCTTTGAGGGTATAAACTCCCCCAGATGGCATATCCCTACTAAAGGACAAATTTGCACGGACTCCGAAACGGAGGTTCCTTAAAGGAACCCGCGGTTCCTTATTGATAAGGTACCGCGGGTAGAGATAAGGAACCGCCGGTGTTTTTGACCGTTGCAATGTTGCCCTATAAATAGTTGATCATTTCCAATTTTTCTTTTAACCCTTTTTGCACAGTTTCTTTCAAACCCATCTTAGATCCTTGATTAGTTAGTTTTGATTAATCTTGTTTAAGATGTGATTCTATCCTCAATCTCCTCATCCTCTCAAGTGCAAAGAGAAGAACACTATCATTACCATGATGTGTTGGGTTCACTACAAGATGAAGATCTCTCCTTATATAGATCTAAGTTATGTTTTTAGTCTTCCTACTATGTATAAGTAGAAGATCTAAGTTGTGGGTACACTTGGATGTTTTTGTAAGGGTAGAAGATCCAAGTGATGGGTATCCTTGGATTAGGTGTTAGTTGTGTAGATCCAAGTCTTGTTAGTACTTGGATATAGTGTTAGAGTTATAGATCTAAGTGTTGTGTGCTTAGATCTATATGGTTTATGTGTTTAGGCCATAAAACACAAGGTTTGTTATGTTGGGCCATAAAACATAACTACTGGGTAGATTAGGTTGTGTCTTGGTAGTTCTCACTAAATTCTAAAGTGATGTGGTTGTGTCTAGTTGTGTTGTGTAAAGTTCTCACTTAGCTTCAAAGTGAAGAGTCGTGAAGATTGGTTCTAGCTTTCGATTAGAACTCGACATCTAGCCTTGTGTCGTAAAATGGTGAAGTGGGCGACGTTGTGTAGATTGGTCCTACCTAATATTAGGACTCGACTTTTAGCTTAGAGTCGGAAATTGGATAAGCGACGTTGTGTATGGTTTCTCCACCTTAAGGAGTTTGTTGACTAGTGAAGTAACTCTCGAGTAAGGTGTACTCGAGGAGTGGAGTAAGGCGAAGAGGAGCTTCGTGACCGAACCACTATAAATCATCGTGTCGGTACTTTCCTTTACATTTATGTCTTTACTATTATAGATGTATTTATATGTTATTTGTTGTGTGAATCTCATAATCTAAACATCTAAGTTGCGGAAAAGCTAAGGCTTAGTACGTGTGTACTTCGTGTTTAGATTATGGTCAAGTGTACATCACCTAGTCTAAACATCGTAGTTACGGAAAAGCTTATGCTTAGTACGTGTGTGCTTAGTGTTTAGACTATTGCTTGATGTACTCTTGATTTGATGTGTTTGTGTGTTTACTTACTTGTAGTATTTATCTTTCAATCAAACACATCTCATATCTAGTCAAGCTTGATCGAGAATTTGATACAAAGGATTGTCAAAGTTTAACATGTAACAAACGGTATCGTCCACTGTCGGCGGTTCCATAAATGGACCGGCGGTTCTTTATTGATAAGGAACCGCGGGTAGACATAAGGAACCGCGCATAGTTGGATTAAGCCGAAATGTTTTGAAAACTAACTAGAAACTATTCAACCCCCCCTTCTAGTTTCTACAAATGTCATGACAATATCTCAACAATGGAGGAGTCTAGGTAAGTAGGTAAAAGTCCCACCTCTTACCAAAGACAAAAAATAAACAAATAAACCAACATATAGGTGTTCATAGTATCAATTATTAAACAAACAAAAGAAGCTAAGAAGGAACGGGGATCTCCTTCTAAATGCATTCCTACGCAACTCCAAATCCTAGCCACTTATGTTCTCACGCTTAACCATAATATCACCTGAAAGAGACACTAAAACACGTCAACATAATGTTGGTGAGAGTCATAGGTTTAGACTCCAACCTCAAATAAGTTATAAAGCTGTCAATAACCAACAACAATAAAAATATATGGACAATGTGTTACAAATGTGCATTAACAACTAACATTCAAGATTTATCATACCAAACCAATTCCAAGGCTCCAAGCATTACCAAACACCATGGTCCCATAGGCACCCATACACCTATGAACCAATCCCAAGGCCCCTCCTTGTCAACATCCCCTTGGTACCAAGTCAAATCACAAAACAATCATGAATCAATCAGCAGTTAATCACATAAGTACACACAAGTCCATCACCAATCATAAAACATTCACAGCAACAATTTACAAAACCATAACGAGTGTCTCTTTCATCTCACCTGGAAGTCAAAATCATTAAAATATATGGGATTATGAAACTCACCTGATCAAGCTTCTCCAAATAACCACGCTCTAGAGAAAAATCTAAACACATAAACATATACAATCAAGACATGAACCACATACAAAAATGGCTCATCAATCTATGATGGATATCTAACATTCTCTTACAACTTAAACTCATTTATATGCATAAGCATCCCATTACACCCCTCTAATAAGCCCTTAGGTTAGTTAATTTCATAACCCGTCCCGTTAACATTTTACCCAAAACAGTCCCGATTTTCATACTCCGTATTATGAGCCAAACGCCCACCAAACCTAAACCACATTCCTTGCAATGAACATATCATAAACTTATATGTGTTAGCTAAAATCTCAGCCCTTTACCAAACCCCGAAGCTAATTTTAAGTCCTCGATATACAACTTCTACTTTCGCTATCCAGATTTTACCGATTTTGAATATATAAAAAGTTTGTTATGACCAGAGGGTCTTCTACTATCCCAATTGATTAGTCCTCTTCCAGATATCTTATATAACATATAAACTAACCCTCACGTTTGTTTGAAGGTCCAATTGTACTCCTAAGAGCCCTAACCATCTTAAAAAATTAATTGAAAATCCACTAATCTAGAAACTGTTTTGACCTCCGACTGTTGTAACCTGTTTTTGACCCACTTCCTGACCTCTAATTTAGTCCTCGTTTTTTTCATTCAAAATCTAACTCAAATACCTTTTCAAGGGTACTTGGATCGCTTCATGAATGTTCTTAGAACACTAGATATTTTCAAAACAATGGACCTAAAATTCTGCCCAGTTTTTAATTACGAATTTAATATAATTAACCTAATTAATTAGCCATATTTATTAAATTACAAGCCCTAATTATTCTAACCATTATTATATCATTATAATACAGATTTTATAATAAACTCTAACCTAAATCCATCATATAATGATTAAGAATGATTTGAAAACAATTAAATTGAAAAGAGATTGGAGGTTTTTACCTTAAGAATAATGGAAGACACAAAAAATTATGAAGAACCCTAAAACACAAAAAAACACGTCGACCCTTTTATCTACAGGGATTATGTTTGTTTTTTTATCTTAGTTAATACTTTATATAGTTAAATATTAATCCTAACCCAAATAAAATTGCCATATATAATTCCCCTACTTTTTCTCTTTTTCTTTTCTTTTTTCACTTAACCAACCCATACATCTTATATTTCGTTATTTTTATTTTTATTATTAATAATTGTATTAATAATATTACCTTAATTTTACTTAATTTATTACAGCTCCTAATGCCTCCAAACGTCAAAACCGTAAAACTAGTCAAATTTACGCGTATACCGTAAAAGACGTAAAATATACAGTTTTATAAAAACTCTTAAAATATGAAATAAACTAATTTACTAAGTCCTAAATAGCTTAAAACCATCCCAAAAATACCCTCGTGACTAATTACCTCATCCGAGACCTCTAAATGCTTAACCTTAAATAGTAAAAATATGATTTTCTATAATAAATATACGTATACGTAAACCCACTAAATAACACCATCTTATTTCATAGTCACTACTATGTGAGCTCATGAACATTAAAAATCACACATCGTTTCACTCACAAGGTACCCCGTACCCGAAAACGATGTCCAAACCACACTCCATTCACACCAAATAACACGTAAACACATAAAGACACACACCATCACGAAATATGCACAAAAATAAAACTAAGTGACGAACCTCAAAACCGCGGTTGTCACATATGGGCTCCATAAATTTCATTTAATCTTGAATAACTAATGGTCACCAATCTAACCTCCAAAATCACAAACTCCATCCCACTCAGAAGGCCATGGAGAGATCCTTGTTATCTTGTTAATATTATAACATTAGTTACATGGGTGATAAATGGGGGGGGTTGATATACTGGTGGTGATGAGATCGGCGGTGATGTCGGCGGTGATGGGGTGGCTGCATAAGATAAGAATAAGATGGGTTTGGTAGGTAGGGTTTGGGTGTTTTTGTGTGTAAGGATAAATGAGAGTAGATATGAAAAGGTCAAAAATGAAAAACCGAGGGACAAATTCCGCTTAACTTTTTAGAAAGTTTGGTTAGCCCGCTTATTTTTGTTAAATAGATCGTGTGTATAGAAAAATGATATTTTTAAAGTGATTTAATTATTTTAGAAATTACTTAGAACAGTTTTTATCTTGAAAACTGATCTTTTTAGTTAGATTTCTCCCTACTTTCTCTTAGATAGATCAAATTTTAACAAAACCACATTATATAGAGTGATCAATTTAAGCTTTTGTGTAGTAGTGTTATTTCCTCCCTAAAAAAAGCTATAATCCTAATAATTAATCCCAAACAGCCTCTAATCAGGTTTCAATAGTTAATTGCAAAAATTCCCTAGGCGCATTTTAAATAAGCATCCTTAAATATTCGTTCCAATATAATTACTGTTAATGCAAGTCATGCCTAAAAACATTATTAGTGTTAACTAATCTTTCTTAGTTTTGATCACAACAAACTATACAACACATTTAGTATAAAACATAAAAACGAATTATTTAACTAACACTATCATCAAGGTAATAATCATTTCACTAATCTTTCTTAATCATAATTAGTGATCATCAAAGTGATTATTCTTAAAACTCACTTTTGTTAAACATGACAAAAGATTTTTAATAAACTTTCTTTTTTAGAAAATGTTTTATTAAAATGGAAAATGAAATTTGAAAATAGCATATTCCAAATGCTGTTAGAATATCCTTTTGAACGTTTGAAAACTTCAGATATTCCCACCCACTAAAAGACAAAAAAAGGAGCGTAGTCTACTAGGTGTTACCTTAAGTAGCTAGGCGGTTCCTTAGCGATAAGGAACCGCGGGCTACATAAGGAACCACACTCAGGTAGCCGTTGCACCTTGTCTCCTTTAAATAGTGGATCAAATTTCATTCTCCATTAAGCCTCTATGGACGTTTTCCTCAGTCCCCTTTCTCTTTTCTTTAGTTTAATCATTAGTAAATGATCACTTAATTTGTTAAGGATGTTTACATATGATCATCCTCTTGATCCCCTCCTTTACCTTGTCCAAAGAGAAGATCACTCACTCACTAGTGTTGTGATAAAGATGAATCTATGAACTAGTCATATTCATCATAATAGCCTTTTTGTTTTAGGTCAATCCATTGTATTTATGAATACTTGGACTAGTTGTGTTCATCCAAGTTATTTGTAAATACTTGGATTTGTTGTGTACATCCATTGCATATGTGTTTGCTTGGATTTATGTTGTGTAGATCCAAGTTACATGTGTGTACTTGGATATGTCTAGTTGATTTGTAATCTATTGTTGTGTAGTTCTCACTAAACTATAAAGTGATGTGGTTGTGTCTTGTGAAGTTCTCACTTAGCTTAAAAGTGATTATTTGTGTTGTGTGAAGTTCTCACTTAGCTTCAAGTTAAGAGTCGTGAAGATTGGTTCTAGCTTTATATTAGAACTCGACATCTAGCCTTGTGTCATTAAATTGTGAAGTAGGCAACGTTGTGTAGATTGGTCCTAGCTAAAGATTAGGTCTCGACATTCAGCTTAGTGTCGGAAAATAATGTAAGCAACGATGTAAGGTTTTCTCCACCGAGAAGGGAGCTTGTGGATATAGTGGAAATCTCGAGTAGGTGTACTCGAGGAGTGGAGTAGAAACGAGGATAGAGCCTCGTTGTCGAACCACTATAAATCTTGGTGTCTTCCTACTAGGTTGTTTCTTTCCTAACTCTTTATTTATTTCATTATCATTATACTTACCTATTATGTTTGCTAGTGCATTTGAATTGAACCTAATCATTATGCAACATAGTCTCTAGTCAAAGATAATTTTGATACAACCCAAATTGAAAGGAATTTTAATTTGGTCACCAATCGAAGAGAAACTATTCAACCCCCCCCCCCCCCCCTTCTAGTTTCTACAATTGGTATCAGAGAAATGGTCACTCAAGATCTTTGAAGTATATTATACTTTGAAACTTGGATCGATCCATTGTCTCCTCAAATTAGAAGGACTAGTTGTACTAAAGTTTCTCTTTGGTCAAAATTATTTTTTCCTTAAAAATAGGTCTTTTAATTGATAATATTGCATCCCACTTAGATTAGTAGCCTTTATACATTTTAGATCTACTCTTGAACTGTATCTACTAGATTGCATCTTGTCTTGTGTAGGTACTCATGAAGATCAACCTTTGTAATGGTTACGGATTGAGCTACTTGCACTTGTAGAAGACTTATCATCATTGATCTTCAATATCTTTGAATGGTGAGTGGGAGTGATACTAGTCTTTGAAGACTTAGTATTCATGATAGTCACTCTTGGGGCTTGCATTGATGGATTGGAATGCTTTTGTGGCCAAGGTACGTTTTCGTTCTTCCACACGCCCTTTGATCATCCTTTTGATCATTACATGACTATGTGCTTGCTCTTGGCATCCTTGCCTTGATATTTATTTGTGGTTTGTGATTCTTTCCTTTTTATCGTCTCAAACCTTCATTGCTTGGATACTTGACTCACTATGGTGATGTAGAGTGAGTTAGTAGTAGCTTAAAGTATCAAGCATGATATCATGGTTTGCACCCATACGGTTAGTAGGACCTTCGTGGGAGAGAAAGTGAATCAATCCCTTGCTCACATATTGACTTAGACTAAGACTATTATTGAAAGTGTTCTTGTCTATGCTTCAATATTTGCTTTGTGTTTGTTCATTACCAAAGCCGTTTAACACTTCGCCGGAAAGGAACGTCTTAAACCACTATAGATGACACAAGCTCTTCGTTTCCATCATTTGAAGATTGTCATTATTCCATTGAGCATTTCTCCTAGTCTTGATTCACTTCCCTTGTCTTCTCTCCACTTAGTCGTTTTGCTACGAGTAGTCGTTTGTCCGTTTCGGTTCTTTTCGATCTCGATTTAACTCGTAATCCTTCGTTAAGGCATATTGCTTAGTGTTATGATGATCCAATGATATTTTAAAAGGTCCATGATATGTTTTTAAGTGTTTTAGAAAAATTTGTTTTTCAAAATTTGGCGTCCTTCATAGATAAAAACCGACCTCTGTAGGCGGTTCTTTATCTCGGCGGCTCAAGGCGCGGTTCCTTATTGATAAGGAACCGCGGGCAGGAAATTGAGTCAGAGCGCCAGTTTGATTATTTTATTCATTTTCAAACCACTATCTCTCTCTCCCAAAAACACACAGCTACGGGTTTTACCTTTTCCACCATTGTTGAAGCTTCAAAAACCTTCAATCACTCAAATTAATTGATTCCAAGTTGTGGGTTTCACTCATCCATCATCTAACATCAATTAATTGTAAGTATTTTCTTTCAATTTCATCTATTTTGTTCTAGGGTTCATCCTTTCATAATTGGGGATTTTTTAAATTGAAATTGAATTAAAACCTTAATAGGAATGTGGGTTGACATGGTTATTTTACTATGATTCCTTAGGTTGTTATTCATTAAGATTTCACTAAAACCCACTTGTAGAACAAATCCGAATTTTTATCAATTAATTTTTATTAAAGGATGGATTTGAGATGAACCCATGAACAAGTAGGTAATGACATTGTTAATGCTTACCTAAAAACCTTGTTTTGAAAAACCAATGTTCTAATCCATTGTTAATCTAACACAAATCATGTGTTCTTGGTTAATGATGGAATAGACACATTGTGAACATGAAAATGGTGTGGATTCAATCCTATGTTTGTCAAGAAATTGATATAACACATTTTCATCTTTTTGTTTTGATTTTCTTATGAGTGATTGGAAGTATTTAATTTTGTTTATATTTAGGTACTTAATCATGCCTTCTCAATATCAAAAAGATCATCAATTCACTAGAGATTATATGCCCGACATTACTCAAACCTTTTTTTCACCTCAACTCCGAAACTCTTACACATCCCTTTCCGCTCGTTGTTTCCATGAGGGTAGGATCGTAGATTCAAGAATAGCAAGTGATAATTATATCAACTCTATGTTTGAGCCTATTGGATTTGATTGTTTACTCTACATAGACGAGGTAATTTATCCCCTGTTTCTTCTTGAGTTCTTTAGCACTTACTCCATGCTTGAAATCAACGGTGAAGTCTTTATTCGTTTCATGTTGAATGGTGAAATCATTCAATATTCCCTCGATGACTTTGGTGATATCCTTTGTGTGCCATTTAGAGGCACTTGTCGTTTTACGGATAAGTGGAGATTAGATGCTCTCTTAGAGTCTAACGACAAACCTCCAAATGACTCCACCGAAGTTGATCTAAATTTCATCCTTGACATCATCACGAAAAAGCGTAGTGGAAACGTTGTGAGAAGCCTTCATACCACTGTGAGAAAAGTGAAAAAGAATGAAGTGCTCTCAAGCGACCTTAAGGAATTCATGGTCCAATGGGCAAACATCCTTAGGGAAAATGTGTTTTGTCTCGGTGGGAATAGAGATTATATCCTGGCTTGTATGGGGCATATGTTGTTTTGCATCTTTACTTCCACCGATTACAATCTTGCATATTACATCGCTCGACGTATAAACTATGCTCTTTCCAAACCCAAAACAAACCTCCCTTATGCTATGCTTCTCACTCGCCTTTTTAAAAGGGTTGCTCTAGATTTTCCTCAACTCGATCTTTCTCGCTTTCAACCGGTTCAACGGGTTATGATGCCTATTCAAGAGGCGTATGAACGAAAGCCAAGAAGTGACCGTGGTTCGAGAAAATCCAATCATAAAGAGTCGGATGATGAGGATACCGATATGCCACCAAGTGATGGTGATGGCGTCGGTCCTAGTACTCATTTTGACTCTTCGAGTAATTCCCATCCATCCTCAAATCAATTCGAGGATGATTTTGAAGACCTAGCTCCTCCTCCTCCTCCTCCTTCTAGTGATGTTCCGGAAGATCTCAATATGGAGCATCTTTATCGTGAGAATCTTAGAACCCGGGGAGAACTACATGAACACCAAGTGGAGACAAGGAAAGGCTTCAAGTTTTTGGGAAAGATGATCAAGGGTTTAGGGAAGAAAAGGAGTTGAAGACTTTGAAGTTGTGTCAAAGTTTGGATTTTATGGTTAAACATTTGGTTAAACTTTTGGTTATTAACATTTTGGTTTGGATGTTTATTAACTAATGTTGCATGTTTGGATTATTGTCTATTTTGATCCTTAATGATTATGCCATGATGTTTGTGATTTACATAGCTTTGTGCATCTTAGTGATAGTTAGCTTATCTAGATTATGATCTGTAGTTAACTTTGGCTTGTAAATCTTTTGGGAAAAATCTGGGTGTTTCAGAAACTAGGATAAAGATT
Organism: Glebionis coronaria; assembly: GCA_025667525.1. NCBI lineage: Eukaryota > Viridiplantae > Streptophyta > Magnoliopsida > Asterales > Asteraceae > Glebionis > Glebionis coronaria. The sequence continues at coordinate 168,226 of JANFOE010000475.1, read as the reverse complement.
TTTCAAAACCACTGGTCGCGGTTCAATATGGACCAACGATTCCTTATCGATAAGGAACCGCGGTCCTAGATAAGGAACTGCCGGTCACTGTGTTCGACAGCATCTTTGCTTTACACTGTTTTCTTAATTCTGTGTAAAAACTGCATGATTTCCTGTAATAAACAGCACATTTCCTAAACTAGCTTACCTAAATTCATTATTCACCTAAAATGATTTTAACCCATTACTAGTTTGGATCATCCCCTCAACCATTTAAACCCACCTTGTTTGCCATGTTCTTCACACATCAAACATACCTTCCTTTACCCTAAAAAACCATGGTTTCTAACAAAACCTCAAACACTTCCAAGACCTCCACCCCAAAGAAAACACTCAAAATAACGATTAAGGTAGCCAAGCCTAACTCCTCACCCTTCCACACACCTAAGAATGAGATGGTTCCCATCCTCATTTCTTCATCACCTTCCCCACCACTTGCTCCATGCAAGACTTCATCCACCCATGGTACTAAACATTCTCTTGGTTCTACCTCCTCTTCATTTCACTCTAGAATGAATGAGCTCACCTCACCCTTCACTCCAAGTGCACCCTTGGATGTGACTACACAACCATAACCCCTCCAAAGCATTCCCTTTATGAATGACTTTGATGATACCTTGGTGACTTCACCATTTACCCCTCCAAATTCACCCATTTCACCTACTTTGGTGAATTTGCAAACACACTCACCCACATCACCCTTGGAGAACATGCCTCCTCCACCTCCACCCAACTCAAACATCCCAATTTTGGGTGTTCCACTTTCCCTCCTTTTGGGTGATCCATACTATGGGTTTCAACAAACACATGGTCCTAATTGTCCATGTTGTCTTTACAACCACTACATCATCCAAAACCTTAGGATGGAAATGTTTGGACTACATAGGAGGTTGCAAGAGTTCTTGCTTACCTTGTTCTCCATGCCTCCTCCTAGGAGATGAATGATGGAGTTTTTCTAAATAAATGGTTTTCAACAAAACCAAGCCAAAGAAGACTACTAGTCTAGATCTAATGTTAAGATAGCTTTGTTATAGTTAGTTGTCTTTCTTTTCTAGTTGTCATTGTAGTTGCTTTCTTCATGTATGTTTCATGATGATGATCTATGGATTTAGTTTTATGTGCTTTCACCCTTATGTGCACATTAATCAACTTTAATTTGAATTAAAATTGAATCTAAGTCTATCACAACCTCTAATAACTTGACTAAAATTGGTTCAAAATGATATTCAAATATTTTGTCACCCTTTGTCAAGACATTCTTTTGGAATGTATTGCTTTTTGCAACCCTAGCATAATTTGTGCTAATAGAGGTAAAATTCCAAGATTTGCAACTTTTTTGAAAAAGTCTTAGTTTTTCCCAAAACCCAGGAAAAACATGGTTTCAAGTCCCCTGGTAGCGGCTCATTAGCAGCCGTGCGGTTCCTTATGTGATAAGGAACCGCCGGTCCCTTTAAGGAACCGCGGACTGATATCCATTTTAGACGCATTTTTGGTCAAAACCTTTGAAACCCTATACCCTGTGAAGATTCCCTGGTTACCCAAAATGACTAAACATTCCTTCACACTCCACATTTTGTATTCAAATTCTTACCTTGAGTACATTCTACTTATACCCCAACCTTGAGATTTCATTCTCACACCTTCCCAACCTTGAGATTTCATTCTCACAAATTCCCAACCTTGAGATTTTACTCTCACACCTTAACAATGCCTAACTCATCCTTTCACAACCTTGACATTTCATTGTCACAACCCCACTCACCCAAAGCTTCCTCATCCAAGCTTTCAAAGAAACCGAAAATCTCGGTTCGACCCATTTGGATTAAGAAGAATGAACCATCTTCTTCCAAACCACCCAAAAACCCTACCTTCTCTCCAATCAAGTATTGGAATGAGACTTATACCATTAACCCCATCACCGGAGCTAAAGAAAATGTTCCTCCACCACCACAAACCTTCAATACCCCTCAACTCAATGACCTCTCAACCTTCCCAAACCTCACAAGGCATTGTGAAAACCTTCCCATACCCATTACCCCACCACCACCAAACCCTCGATTTGATGCCATACCCCCATCAACCGACTTTGTGTTGCATCATGGATCCTCGTGTGCGTGTTGTCAATTTCAACAAATTGAACTTGCTCATGTGTATGAGAAGTTAAATTTTCTTGAATTCCTCCTCACTCGACCTCCTATTCAAGTTTTCGTTCCGGTGGACAAAACTTCGAATGATGCATCGTCGTCTTATTTTTCCAACTAAGGGACTAATCACTCTTGGAGTCTTTACCATTTTAGTTGATTTTAGAGTCTTTTATTTTTTTAAGCGATCTTGGAAAATTATCACTATTAGAATAGCTTATGCTTAGTGGTTTATTTTCCATATCTTGTGATTTAGATACTCATATTGTGTGTATGATTATCTACTTTGTTATGTTTTTTTTATGTAACCTTTGTTGTTTGTGTGCCATCTTTTTCTTCTATTTTTGAGTTGATCATGGTTAAACTTTACAATTGCTTATGGGTGATTCCATCAATTCTAGACTTTAACCCATTGACAAACTTATCAACTTTATTTGATTAAAGTTTGATTTTGTCAATTACCTTTTTGGACAAACTTAGCAAAATACTTGCTTCTAATTTGGGATTTCTTTTCCTTCTCCCTCTCAAATTATTTAGTAGGTAGTGATCATATATACATTGGTGCTTCTTTCCTTTTCTACTAACCTTTGTGTAGCATGTCACCTTAGCTCATTTACTTGGTGCCCCAAGCTAGGGGGAGCAACCACCAAGGGGGAGCTACTAGAAAAAGTTCGATGATCTTCAAAGACTTGTGCTAACCTTTTTGCTTCGACAAAAGGGGAGAAATGATAGTGATAAACTCGTTAATAATTCGTAATTTTTGTGTTTCTATGCAAATGAGTTTATAGTTTGTCGTAATCAAAAAGGGGGAGATTGTTAATGCAAGTGATGCCTAAAAACATTATTAGTGTTAACTAATCTTTCTTAGTTTTGATCACAACAAACTATACAACACATTTAGTATAAAACATAAAAACGAATTATTTAACTAACACTATCATCAAGGTAATAATCATTTCACTAATCTTTCTTAATCATAATTAGTGATCATCAAAGTGATTATTCTTAAAAATCACTTTTGTTAAACATGACAAAAGATTTTTAATAAACTTTCCTTTTTAGAAAATGTTTTATTAAAATGGAAAATGAAATTTGAAAATAGCATATTCCAAATGCTGTTAGAATATCCTTTTGAACGTTTGAAAACTTCAGATATTTCCACCCACTAAAAGACAAAAAAAGGAGCGTAGTCTACTAGGCGGTACCTTAAGTAGCTAGGCGGTTCCTTAGCGATAAGGAACCGCGGGCAACATAAGGAACCGCACTCAGGTAGCCGTTGCACCTTGTCTCCTTTAAATAGTGGATCAAATTTCATTCTCCATTAAGCCTCTCTGGACGTTTTCCTCAGTCCCCTTTCTCTTTTCTTTAGTTTAATCATTAGTAAATGATCACTTAATTTGTTAAGGATGTTTACATATGATTATCCTCTTGATCCCCTCCTTTACCTTGTCCAAAGAGAAGATCACTCACTCACTAGTGTTGTGATAAAGATGAATCTATGAACTAGTCATATTCATCATAATAGCCTTTTTGTTTTAGGTCAATCCATTGTATTTATGAATACTTGGACTAGTTGTGTTCATCCAAGTTATTTGTAAATACTTGGATTTGTTGTGTACATCCATTGCATATGTGTTTGCTTGGATTTATGTTGTGTAGATCCAAGTTACATGTGTGTACTTGGATATGTCTAGTTGAGTTGTAATCTATTGTTGTGTAGTTCTCACTAAACTATAAAGTGATGTGGTTGTGTCTTGTGAAGTTCTCACTTAGCTTAAAAGTGATTAGTTGTGTTGTGTGAAGTTCTCACTTAGCTTCAAAGTGAAGAGTCGTGAAGATTGGTTCTAGCTTTATATTAGAACTTGACATCTAGCCTTGTGTCGTTAAATTGTGAAGTAGGCAACGTTGTGTAGATTGGTCCTAGCTAAAGATTAGGTCTCGACATTTAGCTTAGTGTCGGAAAATAATGTAAGCAACGATGTAAGGTTTTCTCCGCCGAGAAGGGAGCTTGTGGATATAGTGGAAATCTCGAGTAGGTGTACTCGAGGAGTGGAGTAGAAACGAGGATAGAGCCTCGTTGTCGAACCACTATAAATCTTGGTGTCTTCCTACTAGGTTGTTTCTTTCCTTACTCTTTATTTATTTCATTATCATTATACTTACCTATTATGTTTGCTAGTGCATTTGAATTGAACCTAATCATTATGCAACATAGTCTCTAGTCAAAGATAATTTTGATACAACCCAAATTGAAAAGAATTTTAATTTGGTCACCAATCGAAGAGAAACTATTCAACCCCCCCTTCTAGTTTCTACAATTACATATAGCCCCAATAGTTGATTTCAAAACAATTTTACAGTATAAGCTTCTTCAACCCAATACATCGTGTTGATATTAATAACCATATGACGAACTCCAGTTAGAAATAAAATCGGATATCTATTTATGCCTAGTATTAAAGAAATCAACTTGACAAAGAAACTTACAGCTTATTCATCTTTGAATGAGTTGAAGCATATAACTAATAAGAAGCTTCAGGCATCACCATAACTACAAAAATAATAACAACAATATTATGCAACTACTATAAAATAAGACCCACACAATTTTGATGACAATGGTCAACCAAGTGTTGTCGAACATAAAGTATTACCCCATACTAACAAAAAAGAAGCACCGGGATTCTTTACTTATATATCTAGTGACAATACTTATTTATGCTTAGCAACATAAATTCCTCATCCTCATTGAAATGATTAACAACAAAGCTAAGTTGGCCAGTAATTGTTAACAAAGCATGTCAGTAGCAACTATATTAGCAGAAAATAAAAACAATAATGTGAAAACATGTCCCTATTTCTTTTTTCGAAACCCAAATTACATATATTTTAGATACAAATGGGTGATGAGATATATAGAAAAATCATGCAGTGATTCTTAAAATGATCATGTATAACACTCATTACAATACCCCTACAAAGGGATAACCCATTTTCATATTTCAAGTCACTTGTAACGGGTCAAAGAGGGTAATTCATGGCAATGTAGGTTTCAGTCAAATGGGTAAGTTTTGGTACATGTTAAGCCATATATTTTTCAAACGGGTAATTTATGGCATTGTCCAAGAACTTCCCTAAATTTGTATATGTTGGCAATGATGTCGTTACTCTTTTAGTAACCTCTTTCATAAGGTTTTCCTTTTTTTTGTGTCAAACAGATTATTAAACAGCTTTTTACCTACAAACATTTAGTATATTAACAATGAAGTAATTTTACACTTAGCATTGAAAAAAGAAAAACTTATAGCCAGAACCTCTAAGGCATAAAATACTCTAAAACATCTTCAAGCAAAGAACACTTTTCCGAAAGAATCTTGAGTACCACTGATTCCAAAACCATAATCTGCAAAATTTCATTTAAATTTAATTGGCTAATAAACAAATCTATGCATAAAACCTATTCATTCATAATACTACAAAGAAAGTCTAAAACCCTAATCAAAGAATTTCAAACCGGCATAGTAGGAGACCTTAAAAGCATTGAAACATTATAATTTAATTTATTAGTGTACTCCCCCGTGAACACAAACACATCGTAATTTTATTAAACAAAATGTTAAAAAAATGAATTATTTCTGGTCAAACGTCGTTGCAGACATTCATACGTTATTTTATGAGATGAGTGTACCTAAAGAGCTTTACAACGATGATTGGGATACGAAACACCTCCAATAAACAACCCGTGATGCTTCATCATTGACATCCTAAGCACAATTAAGAACCCCAAACTTTTTGAAAGTCTTACTTAAGTAAATCATTGACATTAAGCTTCTACTCTAATAAATAAGAGCCAAACGATTTATATAGGTTGAGTTTTCAACTTAATATCCAGACTATTAGACTTCAATAATCACCAAAAACAGATAAAATCAATAAACCATCTTTATATACATATTCCACTTCTAATAAATGAAAAACATTTATTTGAAAAATTAAACTTTCAAACTTTCCTTCTTGTATTAACTAATCATCCAATCACTAATTCATAAATTTTCTAACAGCTTTTTCTTATAAAATTGATAATTACCAATAATTAAAATAATTAAAATAACATTGATTATGCCTTGAGATTAGTAGTATGTATATTAAACAACCCGATTTTTAACTCATCTTCGGGTTAAAAAACTATATACTGCTCTAGCTTCACAATACATTGATTCTCCAAACTAATGTTCCATGGTTTGATTCAAAACAGTGATTATTTGAATCTGATTGCAACACCATTCATTAAACATGCCATGATTAGTAAAACCATAATCTACTTTCTATCATATTATCATTTCTATTTCTTATAATTAATACATCGTAAAAAATAAAAATTAAAACCGGTATAAAAAATATCATACCTGTAAGATTGATGATCGATGAGATAAAACATTGATGATAATATAATGTTGAACAAATTGTAATGTGTGATGATGATCCAAGGGTGTTTGTCGTTGTATGTTTAAGAGCAATGGGGTTATTGTTCCCTAAATAATTGTCCGAATATACTTTCATTGTGAGCCGTCGATTATGATTGCTTTTACAGGTGTCATTGTTTTGTAATTTTGAGTGGAGATCACTTTTAGCAAAACCATCCTTTATACATATTAAAGATTTGTGACATTCGTCAAATAGAAAAACTTAATTTAAGAATTCTTAAATTAATTATTATAGAAAGCTTAGGGCATCCATTATGGTGGTTCATACATAAGTTTATAAAATTTTGAAAAGGTCTAAAACTTTTTAAACCATAGTGAACATCTATTTCAAGATAATGTGGCATGAAGAGGTCTAGATTGTTGAACTTTTTTATAATTTAATGCATTTCATTATGTTAGAGGTTTATAAATTTTGATGTGGTTTATTCATATTAGAAATAGGTTTATAAAATAAAAAAGTTTGAAAATTAATCTTACAAAACACTTATAAACCTATATAAAAGTTTATCATAATGGACGCTCTTAGTCTTAATATTGCTATAAACTCGATAAAATAAATATGTCTTCAATTCGAACTTGTAACAGCCTGTAACTGCTTACTTTAATACATTATATTGTTTATTATTTATTATATGGGTTTTAGTATATTTTAGTTTGGATTATTAATAATTATAAAGATAAAATATTATTCCTTGGGAAAAAAAATTTCGTACATGATGTTATAACACTACAAATACATTTTTAGAGGTGAATAATTCCCTCTAAACAGACTGTAAAGTTAAGATAATGTAGTAATGTTAAAATTATGCACGTTTGACATATAAACAAAATTCATATATTAGCTTAACTTTTTTATGGAACAACTAGTAAGTTTAATATACAGTTCAAATACATTATAGCACAAAAAGACAATTGTAATTATAATATACATTCTTGTCATATCTGAGATTTGTGTATGATCTAGAGGTGAAATTCTCGACTTTAAAAAATAATTCCTGCGCGCGAGTAGAAACAACACAACTCCAAAAATCAAAAACAAAAATCAAAACAAATATTTAACTTTTATATATCCCGCGCTAATACGAAAGCCTTATATAAACCCACTCCTCTGTCCTCTCATTTACCCTATTTCCACATCACACTACTATAAGTCTAAAACACACACACACACCAAACCCTAATCTTATAAATTCAGTTCGTAGATTAAATTAGTTATGAAGAAATTAGGTTTTAATAAGATGTTAATTTTTAGATTCATAGTGATGAAATTAGTTATTAATTGCTGTTGATATAGTGTTATGTTTATTATGATGAAAGTAGCTTTCACTGGTAGATATCATTTAGTTGTTGTAGATTCTTAATATCAATTGTCGTTTCAAAAAAAAAATTGTTGTAGAGATAGTGTTGATTTTAGGTTTTCATTTATCAAGTTAGTTTCTAACCTGTTATGAGATTAATCTTAGTTAGATTTCACATGATTGATTATGTTCAACTTGGCCGTAATTTGTTTGCTGCTAGTGACATTTCACTGACCTGTATCTTGATAATGCTAACACGAAAACTAAGAGCTATGCTATTAAGGCTATACTTTGTTTTATGTTTCATTTGAACCACTTACACGAGTTTTTTAATTTGAATGTTTGGTTGGTTATATTATATATGTGTACACCATAATGATTATACTTTGTAGGATGGCCTATAGAGGATGTTTGGGTTGCTTTGCAATGTGAGAATATTAAAATTTTGTGGGTAAGGATTAGTAATAAAACGTGTGCACATGCGTATTTGGGACTTGAGACACACTTAATCATTTCATATCACTGATGAACATAAAAAACTACAACTATAAAAACAAATTATTTGAAACATTGCCCAATTTAACCGGACACAATTCAGTGAGAGCAATCATAGCTGCAAGTTATTCTCCTGCTATGAGTCATTCAAGTGTCGTGTTAAGAATTTGTGCATATGTACAAAAACAATTTTGTGATGTGTAGTAGCTTACACGTCACACATTTGATTTTTTTCTATATATGCATCGACTATTAAGACAATACTTGAATGATTTAGAGATGAAGAAAATGCTCGCAACTATGATTGCTCTCACTCAATTGTCTGTTGGTTTTTTTAGGTAGAAGTTGACAAATTTGTCTAAATTGGCAATGTGACAGAAATGATTAAATATGTCTCAAGTCCCAACAATAATGCTTATGAGTGTACATTTTCTCACTAATTGTCACCCACAAGTGAGGGTGACCGGTTGCATATTCCATGTGGGTTGAGTCATATGTTATGAGACCCACTTTCGTACCCTTTAATATCTGCTTTTGTTGCTACAAAGGAAGATAACCCTTCACAACGTATTATTCTATTAACCTTTATAATTGAAATAAATTTTCCGAGTTGATTGAATGCTCTAATGCTTATGAGGTTTATTTATGAAGAAGTAGTGGTTTCCTAAATCATATTTCTTAATTCGTTAAAGTTAAGGTTATGACAATAGCCAAATTTAATCTAAACGAATTGACAAATATGATTTAAGAAATCACCACTTCTCTGTAGAGAGACTATACATATGAGTATTTGTGCATGCAATCAAATAGGAATACTTATTTGACTTAGAGGGCTGGGAGTCATGGCTCCAAGTGAGTCGTTTTTTGGGTGCCACGTCATCGAAACTCACTAACTCACTCATAAGAAAAAATATGCGGAGTCATGGCTTGGAGTGATGGATGCATGTGGGTCCCACAATACCCCTTTCTTCTTCCCCAATACACACACAATACACAAAAAAAAAAAAAAAAAAAAAAAAAAAAAACACAATTCTTCTTCCACGCCCCGTGGGTTTACCCACGCAGGGCTCCCACGCCGTGGTTTTTGATGCACGTCGGAATCATCACATCAACCACGCCGTGGGTTTGGCACCCCACGGCGTTAAGACTCCCAGCCCTCTTACAAGGGTTGCTAGAATACTAACCCGGATACACGGTGAAGGGTCACCGTCCTTTATAGCACCCAAATCATATTAAAGGATACGAAATGGGGCTCTATTGTTCCAAATAAGTCATGTTTCCTAACAGATGAGCCAACCCACATGGAATTTGCAGCCGTTCACCTCACTTTTGGGTGACAATTAGTGAGCAAACGTGCACTAGTATCATTGTTGGGACTTGTGACACATTTAATCATTTCGTAACATTGCCAATTTAGACGAAGATATAATGGAAAAAACAAATTATTCAACCACTGCCAACTTTTACCTAAAAAAACCAACCAACGATTGAATTAAAAAAAACAGGTTGTTAAATTTGATAAATAAACTACATAATTAGGATACTAATCGTAATTTATTCAGTTAAATGGTCTCAAGAGGTATTTAGCAAGAACAAATTTCAGGCCACCTTTTACCCCTTTTGAGTGTTAGCCAAGTTAATGAAGTTTACGCAGTTCGTCTGTTAGTATTACATTTTACGCAATTTGACACATTTCTAGTTTAACGAGTCAAGATTGTTAAGTTTACGATGTATGCGAGTACAATTAATATTTGTCCCCTAGACGTGATCTGATCTTTTTAATTTATCCAAGAGTGTGAAGATCTTCTAGGGTGAGTTTTACTGAATCGTATGATGACTTCGGTTTTGGGATCCTTCTGAATGTTACATGACACCCGACATGGTTAGATTTCTTTGTAGGCTTTCCTACGAGATAGGACTGTAAATCTTTTGAAGCTATCTTCGTTATTTGTTTTAGCCCCATTCTGGTAAATGCTAACGTGTGCGGGCTCTTTCTGCATCATTTCAAGGAATTTCTCATATTTCTTAATTATTTATAATATCTATATATTGCACGGAAACGCCCCTTGGGTGCCGTTGTAGATTTGAAACTTGTAAACTTACTGATATTTTCACTTCTTTATTGAATAAAAGCTAACCCTATTTATAACTTTACAAGAAACTGCTTTAGCATGAAAATAGCAACACACAACTAATGGCTAAAGACTAGGAACCTAGTGACCCACTCTCCTCTCACGTAACCATAGGATTCAGTCAAACCTATACTACGAATTCAAACAATCAGTTGTACGTGATGTACAAACAAAAATACATATGGCTCCTAGACATGCCATGCATCCTTGATCGCACGTATAACCGATTAAACCCAACAATCACCCCCTTAATCGGTTATTCACTATCCATTCAAAAAAAACAAAAAAAGGCCTTCTTCGCTGTCATTTTGAACCTTCTCAATACTCGACTTTTCCCGGGCACATCCGAAGCAATCTCGTTGAATGCAACTTCCAACCCCAAAACTGATTCAACACCCCCTGTGTTGAAGTCTCTCCATCATCCGCAAAACAAACCGAATCAAAGCCGCCTGCTTTGATGTCTTCCCGTTCCACGAGGTTTGCTCCTGATGCGTCTTACTTGATCTTGCCTTGGCAGTCCTTGCTATCTTTGTTGTTGCGTTCTCTTGTTATCCTTCTTCGGTCCTTCTGTGAATCTTCGGCCTTCCTTTCTTTCTTGGGCAACCCGCGGTCACGGTCTCGGTCTTCGGCCTTTCGGCCTTCGGTCTTTCGATCTTTCGAATCAACAGTCTCTTTCAGTGTCCGCTGTTGACACTCGGTCTCACTTTCTTTCTCGGTCTCACACTTTCTTATTCAAGTCACGGCACCTGACTTTCTTTCTCTTTCTCAAGGCACCTGACTTTACTTTCTTCTTTCTTTACGGCATCGAACTTTCTACGACACCCGACTTTCTTTCTTTCTTTCTGTCTTTCTTTCTTTCTTTCTTTCTTTACGGCATCGAACTTTCTACGACACCCGACTTTCTTTCGTTATGTCTTTCTTTCTTTCTTTCTTGCTCTTGCTTTCTTTCTTTTTCTGCCTGATTACATGGTTGCAACCAGACCCTCTTTCTGCTTCTGCCATGCAGTGAAGGGCTTCACCCTTCTCTTGAACCGACTCTCAAACCCGCTGTTTGATCGAACTCCGCTCTGATACCAAATGTAGATTTGAAACTTGTAAACTTACTGATATTTTCACTTCTTTATTGAATAAAAGCTAACCCTATTTATAACTTTACAAGAAACTGCTTTAGCATGAAAATAGCAACACACAACTAATGGCTAAAGACTAGGAACCTAGTGACCCACTCTCCTCTCACGTAACCATAGGATTCAGTCAAACCTATACTACGAATTCAAACAATCAGTTGTACGTGATGTACAAACAAAAATACATATGGCTCCTAGACATGCCATGCATCCTTGATCGCACGTATAACCGATTAAACCCAACAGCCGTGTCCGTCCCAAAAATGTTTCGGAAATGGGAAATGGCCGGAAACGCCTAGAAACGCGGCGGAAATGTTTCCGAAAAATAAGAAACGTTTCATGATGATCAGAAACGTCGAGGCTTGAGAAGAAACGTGGAGGGAAACGTTTTTTAAGCTTTTGACACGTTTCTGGTGGTATTTTCCGACAAAAATGTGACATTTTGCGGTGAAGTGTTTAATGACTTGTGAAGGAGAGAGAGAGAGAGAGAGAGAGAGAGAGAGAGAGAGAGAGAGAGAGAGAGAGAGAGAGAGAGAGAGGAGGGTGAAAGCGGCTGATGATATAGAATGAGATGTGTAGGGTTTTTGTTTTTTTATCAATATTGTACAAATGGGCCAAATTAGGTAAATGGGCCACTGATTTAATTTGGCAGAAAGCATCATGTTTGTTTATATTTGTTAGTTACTAGTACTTAAATGTAGGAGTAGTATATAAATGAATGAACATAAACAAATTTGTAATATTTTTATAAACTTTATAAAGTATTTAGTTAAAATAATTAAATAAAATAATTAATTAATAAAAAACATAAATGTTTCTAGTCGTACCGGTTTCTTGTATTTTGAGACATTGACGTTTCTAAGTACCCGTCCCTGTCCCCGTCCCCGTTTCCGTATCCGTCCCCGTGCAACATAGTAATATCACATTTTGTCAAGAGGATCAAGATCTGAGTTATCATCCTCTTCTTCTTGGGACTTGTATACTGTCATATTTATTTTCCCTCTCTTTTTATCATGTTGCCCCGCAGAGCTTCTCCCTCTTTCTTTCTTACTGAATAGAGTTTGGATTATGATCATTATTACCATTGTCGTTATCTTCTTCATCTTCATTAATTCTTATATGCTTTCTCTTCTTCCTCTACCTCAGTTATTACCACGTCTCTGTTCTTCTCGACATTTCTGGTTCCACTTGAGATTGGCGTCTGTGATGAAACACCTACCTCAGTTATTATCACGTGTCTGTTCTTCTCGACATTTCTGGTTCCACTTGATATTTCATCATCTCGGTTCCATCAAATGTTGAATTACCTTCATGGCTGTATTTAATTACCACCGCTGCTTTGCTTTGCGCTTTCCATCTGTTATTCAGCACAGAACGATTAGGTCAGGAGACGAAATGACTACACTTGCACAAAAGAAAAAAATATCGACCGCGATAATGCAAATGACAACAAAAGTTGACATGAAGGATACTGATTCCAAATAAGTTAATTACTCCAATAAATTTAATTATGTATAAACTGTAACGAAAAAAACTTAAATATGAATTTACGTATGTGCAAGTAACAAGTGATCATCATAGATATCATCACGTAGATATGGTATTATTATAATTATATTATATTATAACTATAATAAAAAGTGGAAATTTTCGTAATAAAAAAATGCCTCACATAAGAGGATGGTACCTTTTCATGAAAAAAAAAACCGCCCCACATAAGAGGATTAAATACAATAAATTAGCTGTCGTATCTTTTCATCAATAATCACCATGCAACAACCATCAACTGTCAACCGTTACTACAATACCTATAAATACCGCCCCTCTCACATAGCCATTTTACGGTTCATTCTAGAGAGAGAGAGAAAAGTATCCTTTCTGTATCCTCTTTTGTATCGCCCGCTTCATTCTCTCTCTCTAGAATGATTCTCTCGATGGCGTTGGTGGTACCATCGATCTCGATTGGTGGGTTATGTTTACTATTGATGGTGTTGGTTTTGATGATTGAGATCAGTAAAAAAATTATTTATGTTACTACTGATGATACTATTCATGGCGTTGGTTTTCACACACACAAACCAAAAGGCGCCTCTTCGATTGAGATTCAAATCAAACGATAAATTCGAGATTTAATTGATCCATGTTGCATGTAAGTTATTTATTTTACCTTAATAAAAAACTTAACCTTTCACATCCTTGAAACTTAATATTCGTATGGAAGAGCAATAATATTTATAATATAATGATATAGGAAACTAAGCTCATGTCCTAGATGGTATTCTGGATGCTAGGGTGCTCTTTATAATATTTATAATATTGCCTACTGAGGGCTATATGAAAATTGTTTGGGTCACCAATTTTCAAGATTTAATTTTTTTTGTTATATTCTGGAATGTATAAACATTTGTTGTAATTTTCTGTTTTTTTTATGATTATAGGTTTGATCTGTATAAGCATCGGTAGCAGGATATGCTGGGAGGAGACTTAAAGGTAAAAGTTAAAATGGAAGCAAATCGAAGAAGCACATCGAGGTATTGATTTTGTTATATCCACAACAAGCTTAATCTAAGGAATACGAAAGTAAGTTTGTTATTCATGTCGCATATCAAGTGTTTGATAAAATGTTTCAATGACGGGTTACGAAAAGTTGCATCACCGGAGGGATTCATCTCAGTTTTCACCTAATTTAGTAAAGAAAGGTAAATTCTTTTTGTATTTAATTGTATTGGTTTGGGTGTATTTAATTGTATTGGTAATAAAATCGGGGTGTTTGTTGTAGCTTGTATATTTTCGGCATATTGAACTTTTCAAGACTTAAAGTTATAGGACAGATAAGCTCATGTCCTAGATGGTATTCCGGATGCTAGGGTGCTCTTTATAGTGAATGGGATAAATCACGTTAGTAGATTAATTTTCCGAATGGGTCAATTTAGGCAGTGTGTTGTTTGACAGAGATATAATAATTTGCGTGTGCAAGTATGAGGTGAGATTTTTGATTTAGGAGTGAATAAGTCGCCGCTCTAAAAAATGACTAATAACTGTATCGATTATAAATACACCATATATTTTGAAATTTTTATCATTAATACAAATTCAAATCCTTGGAACTGATATAATTTTTGTTCTATGTAGGATTTAAGGAACAAGTTTTTCATGAATGTCATCTAAGGTGTTTTGGTCACTCGATCTTGATTTTTTTGGATTCCTTGGGTGTTTTGATGTCGATCGTTGCCCCCAATCTTTCATGGGCTGGCGTTGATTGGTCTATCGAAACTTTGCTGGGTTGGTGAAACCTGGGATGATGTGATGTTGATTCCTTTTTATTTGAATCGTTGAGGTAATTTTCATACCTATTATTTTGGTGTATTTGAATTCATACACTTTCGCTTGATTATTTTCTAGTTTCTGTTTTGTGTGTGCTATGAACCGTAACTTCATTTGTAGCGGTAACTTTTGATTCATACATTTTATGTTGGTTAGACGCCTATTATCAGTTTCTAACTGCCGCAAGGGATGTTTGTTTTTATTGATATACTGTCAAAATTGCCTGTGCGACTCAGAGACACAAAAATGAATGGATAAATAACGGTTCCGAGCCTACCTTTCTACGCTTTAAAAAGCGACGGTACCCACGAACGTTGCCCTAAGTCTATGTTGGGTTGGTGACGGTCGACTAAATTGAGACATAGCTGAGTTCTTCCCTGTGCTATACCTGCCTTTTCACGAACTGATAAGGTTGACAGATTCCTGTTCATAACACCCACACAATGTGACCGCTAAACTACAAAAGGTTATAGTGAGGGTTGCCTGATCTCAGCTTGCCTTTTTGGATTTGCAAAGTGGTGACAATTTATTTTGACCAGGATCGTTGCCTCAAGTTTTTGACGGCTTGGTGATGGTCAAATTAAGCTGATTGTAAACAGGATCTGTGCATTTTATGAAAACTGTTTCGATTGATGTTTGTTGGCGATGATGATCAGTAACTGACTTGGAAGTTGAGATCACCCGCATCTTGGCTGGGCGCCCACTAAGGCAGCAGCCATGGCAGGCGTGTCCGTTTTTCCCTTGACTGTACGTTATCTGAGCCTACTTTATGCATAAAATATAAAACACCTATTACACCTATGGCGCCTGTGATGAAACACCTATCTGATCCTATACAAGAAAATCTGCAAGTCTCAACATTTTGTGTTTGAATCGGAAAGTAAGCATCTCTTTTTTTATTTCTTATACAGTAGCAAATTTATGATGATGGTACTTATTGTTTTCCTTATAGTTTCAGATATTGTTACATCTGCTTGCATTAGCGAGATTATAAGATTGGTTATCTTTTTAGTTCCCAATAATGAATAGTGTCTTTTTGATGATTGTTTCAAGGTGGATGCGAACCAGGGCTGATTTGTGGACATACACACGAGTGTAGCGCTTGGTGATATAATATGGGTATTGCTTTTCAAGTGTAGGTCTAAGCACATAGCTACATGAAAAATCTGTGGTGATAAAAGTAAGTGGTGAGGTTCTGAACTAAATAAATATCACACATAATTTCACATATTTAGATTTAAACGCCACTTCGAATCAGCTTTTTCTATGTGATTCTTCTATGGTCAAATGAATAAGCAGCACGTTGGGTTTTGTGTTAGGAAAAGTAGTAATAGGTCGGTCGAGAAGGCACAGACCGTTGAGGTTTATACTTAGGCGAATGGGTTTGAAAGGATATTTGTAAAGAAATGATAAAATGGTTTTCAGTAAATTGGAGATAGAGAGTTTCTATTGGAAAGTGTCTAGGTAGAAGGGGGTTTGTTGAAGTTTATGAAAGAAGACATAGAGGGAGTGACGTCGCCAATGGTCGTTTATATTAGTTCGTTGTTTAGTTAAGGTAAAAATGGGCTGGTCGGGCGAGTTGGTCAATTAAATGGCGGTTCATGAGTACTTTTATAGTTAGAGTTCGCAAACGATGGTTGGGTTTGCGCAAATTCTAAGATGTATGCAGTCTGCTTTGCCAAATCAACTTTGATTTTCTAAAAATCCAAGCACACCATCATTGATTTTCTTCTTTTCTCTTCAAATTTTAAGTGGATGATTTTGTATGGCCGTGTTTCTATTATATTCTTTTGCTTATGAGAGTTTATTTTTCTTTAATGCAGGCTGAAGTTGATCATACAGAAGGCTGCAGCAGCTCAATCATAATCCAGCAGGCGAAAGATGGAGTGCGTGATCACCTTAGCTTCTTACTCAGAATTGAAGTGGTACGTATATGGGAAAAAATAAAATGCAACACTCCATCACACTACCACAGAAAAGTCTAAATAGAACGGTTAAAATGCCTTATATAGAACGGTAAGGAACTGATCTAACAAAGGGTGATCTTTTTAAGACTTGCCACATATAGATCGGCTGGCAACCGTTCTTTTTAAAGTCTTAAATAGATCGGTTGTTTGCCAAAAAATGATCTATTAAAAGCGTATTTTTAATGTATATATTGAATTAGTTAGATCGGTTTTCAAACCGCTCTTATTGACAAATATATTGACAAAATTTTAAAAATTAAAAAAAACCATTTTTATACTACAAATGTGCAGGTTTTCCATAATTTAATTCATTACCAAATTAATATACAAATGTACAGTTTTCTATAGATACCAAATAATCTTATAGTACAAACTAGGATAAAGATTAGTATTCGCGTTATAAGCCAAAGTACATAAACTAGAAAACGACAATGGCAACACAGATTCTAAACCCTCAAAACATGAGCTTCACAAATTCTGCTACTTAAAGAGCTTCCTTTGTCTGATCTATCAATCCCGAACTGCATGCGTCTAGTACTCGAAGGAGCTTTTTAGGTGAACTTCCTTATGAGCAACATCAAGTATCTGTAAATTACAATTACCATTACCATAGTTTCAGTTAAAGAATGTTATCCAAATTACACGAACAACAGTATCTGAAAACTATACTAATCCTATTCAAATCACATTTAACTATTTCACCTAAAGTGGCCATCACTTATCTTTTTTGACTCTCTGTTGGTATATCCCATGACTACACATTTCTACACATTTCTTCTATTTTTGCTCAAATACCATGACACGGGTCGTGAAAGGGACTGTTTGCCTCAAGTGGTTCAATGGAACATGATGAACAAGGTAGCTATCATTACCTACGCTCCTGTATATTAATTTTGTCGTACGCCTATATATGTTACTGTATCAAATCTGTCTCGCTGGTTAACAATAGACTATATTCAAATAAATCTAAAATAAATAATTAACTTCCTTTCTATGTGTTTTATGCTTGTTGTTTATAACTAAGTCTCTAAGATCCAGAGAATATGTATCTATAATGAGAATACCTCATCAGTCGAGGTCGCGCCATAATGAAAACCACGTATGGACGACAACGTCCATCTCCTTTATACTTAATGCCTTGTTTTCACCCCAAGGGACCTATATGCAACATGATAAAAAAAATAAAAAATGTTACATTACATATAAGAAATAGGTAAAAAAGAAAAATAAAATTAAATATTCTTAACAATTACTTACTCTATTTGGAAAATCGTCATGCTGATACTTTAGCACAAAATCAAGCACCCACTTTGATAGTTGTAAAAACGCCCTTGTTTAGGAAAACAATGATGTAAATAGGGTAAGTGCAATAAATACAATGATTTAGGAAAACCGTGTACAAATGACCCTAGTGAAATGAGTTCGTTCTCAAGGAGGCAAGTGTGTTATGTGTGTAATGAAATGGATTAATTATTTGTGATTAATATTACCAAAGAAGAGAAGAAAAGTGAAGACGGAAAATGGAAAATTACACTAAGACGTAAAAGGCGTAAAAACGTAAAATGTGGTAAAAATAAAAATAAATTCTAAAAAATTACCAAAAATCACTAAAAATACTTTAAAATATTCTAAGGGTTTACAAAAAATCCAAACTTGCCAAAACCTTTTATTTAATTAAAGGGGCTTTTACATATATCCCCACCAAAACATCATAAATTACATATATCCCCAAAACATGCTTTACTTGCATTGTACATTGTGTATTAAAAACTTGTATTTTGGGGAAATATGTAATTTATGAAGTTTCATTGGGTATATATGAAATTATCCCTTAATTAAATAATGACTTTTTAATGCTAATTAAAGCCCTAAAAATCAAAATTAATCAATAAAAAGCCCAAACCAAGATTTTTAAGTTGGTAAACCTCTAAAACACTTTAACCAAGCTAAAAAGTATTTTTCAAAATTTTAAAACCACTAAATTCTATTTTTAGTCAATTAAAAACTATAAAAACTATAAAAACTTAAATTATTTTTAGAAAATAATTAAAAGACCCTAAAAATATTTGGAAAGTTGTAAAATTCCTAATTAAGTGTCTACAATCTAGGAAAAATATAAAAACTTAGAAAATCAGACTTTTAATTTTTAATAATAAAATAATATTAAAATATTAATAAAAATCCAAAAATCCTAAAATATTCTAAAAAGTTGCAAACTAGCCTATTTTAACCTAAGGATTACAGAAATGAACTTGAAATTACCAAATTACCCCTAATGGGCCTAGAAAATGGGCTAAACCCAAAACAGTGCCTTAATGGGCCTAAATTGAGCCCAAAATGAAAATGTAGCCCAAATAAGCCCAAAAACTCCTATCTGACTCAAAATTTGATTTTAAACAACTTTTTTCAAAGGCCCAAAAGCTGAAAATGTGAAATAAGCCAACTTATATCAAACAACTTATTCTTAATGGGCTTTTTGGCCCATTAAGCCATACGCTAGTGCCATAAGCTGAAATTTGACACACAAGCTTCTTTTGAGCTAATTAAGCCTTTTGAAAAAATAAATTTGAAATAAGTCCAAGGAATAAGCCTGAAAATGCAAAAAGCAATCTACAGAAAACGACAAAATAGTCGTTTTTGAGTTCTAGGCTACCCCAAGTGCTGATTCAAATTGCTTTGGTTGGTAAATGACTTAACTAAGCTTAATAACCAAAAAGATTTCAAAATAAAGCACTCAATAAGCTGGAAAAGTCAATAAGCTATTCTGAAAAAGTCAAATAAGTTGGATTTCTAGCAAAAAGTCAAAGTCAAACTCCAATAAGCTCCAGTCTAGTCAAATGGGTCAAATGATGAATATCTATTACAAAATCAAAGTTGTTGCACGTTTGAATAAGCTATTATAGCTTATTAATAAGCTGACCTAGAATTAACACTAGCAGTGGGATCTTTTTGTGGTTGAGCAGTGGGAACTTTTCCCCCTGCTTGACTTGTTTGACTTTTTGTCTTTAGTGGCTGTTTTGGAGATTCAGATTACACAAAGGCACCCAAATGATCTTTGGATCAAAAGGAGTCAATAACAATCAAAATATCACAATCACAATCACCCACTTGATACAGTTTAATCAATAAAGCACCAGATCTAGCACAGACATGAACAATTAAGTAGATTTGGCCAATAAGCTGTTTTAGAAAGAATAAGCTAACCAAATTGCACCAAAAGAATACACAGGCTATAATAAACTTAAATGAGCAAGTATAAACAAGTTTCATGCAAAACTTACAAGATTTGAACAAGATCTAAGCAATTAAAAGTTGCTGATGTACAAATTTGGCCAAAGGTTGTTCTTACTGATGCAATTGACACAAGACTCAGATTCAAACACTCAAATCTAACAAGTATGTTATATTAATGATGTTTTGACAAGTTTTAACCCTAAGCATGCATAAACACTAGGTTTTCCTAAAATCTTAGGTCAAAATCAGTAAAACTCAACAAGATATAGCAGATTATGTGATTCAAGGTTTCAAACTCCAAAACTTGCAGCAAAATACTCTTAACCAAGCATACAACAGATATCAAGCAATAACACAAACTTTCCTTAACACAATAACACAAAATCAACACAAGCAGGTAGACCCAAGCACCCTTTTAACTTTTCAATCCAAAAATTAAACAAGTATAAGTGTGTCATAGTTTTCCAGTTGATTAACTTAGCATACAAACAACCTAAACATGCAAGATTGAGCAGATTTAAGCCAGAAAAACACCAAGAACACATGTAGAACTCAAATATCCCCAAATATCCAATTTTTGACAGATTTTGTGATTAAGAGTTCAAACCTCATGAATGTACATCCACACTCACGGATTTTTGTGCTTATGTGTCTAGCCCAACAAGACACAAGCTTCCAATATCAAGCTGCTAAGATTGAACAAGATTAAAGCACAATAATTTCCAAAAAATTGCAGAAAATGAAAATCACTTGATTAATGCAACCAATTGATCCCACACTTGATTATCCCCAAACTTTGAGCTCACAACACCTTGATATTAACAATATCAGGGTGTATAGACCACTCTTAGCCCATAAATTCCAAGATTTGATCAATGACTTAGCAAAATATCAAGAAATGAGAAATTTGTAAACTTTTGCAAACTCCCTTTTGAAAAACGTGTTGAGATTCTAAACTAGCAATTGTATATCAATAACAAGCAGAAAATTAAAGTGGCTAATGAACTTTCTTCAAAGCTTCAAACACAATTTCATAAAACTGAAATGGGATTTACAGAATTTTGAACCAAGGAAATTCAAAAGCAAAGCAAAATTGTGAAGTCCTAAGCCTTTATATAGGCGTACAAGTTATCTAGGAATGCTAAAACTAAACCCTAATGGCTGAAGAAGCCCTAATTTGCCCTTGTGAATTTTTGAGTCTTGGAGGATCATGTGATCTTTTCTTGGCTGTTTGTAGTAGCTGGCAAGGTGTGAGTGCATCCAAAGGCTCCAATTAAGCTTAAAAAGTAAGCTTCAATCTCAAACATTGGATTGCTGAAGCTATCTTGTCTTCTTGCTCAAAGGTGTAGCAGGGGAGGTCCCATGTGGACACGTGGAGGGTGTGGTGGCCAATCTTAAGATTGGGATGTGTTTAGGGAAAGCTTAATCACCATTCTGGAAAGAATTAACCCTTAATTCATAATAATTAAGGAATGCCTAATTGTGTTCTTGAGCTGATGAACACAGGTTTAGATCTTGTTTAAGGGTGGTTTATGTTTAAATTGGTGTTAAGGCGCCAAGGTTAATTAATTAATTAACCCGGTTTAGTGGAGAGGTGACATGGTTAAGGGGTGGGCTGTGATTGGCTATTTTGGTAAGTGGGGTGAGGTGGCACAAGCTGGTTCGTCTAGGTAACAAAGGTTGTCGGCCACAAATAAACCCCAAAGTTTCCATTACTTGTCATATCCAGCTTTTCTTTATCAAACCCGAATTCCTTTGTATTTAAAGTTTCTAATTTCACACTTTGGCCACAAAAGGTAATGTAAAATGAATTCAGGGGTATTTCTTGCCAATTCTTGATTCTTTAAGGACTTGTTTGGTATTTTCTTCAAGGATAATGGTCTAAACTTGTATAATTAACATTTTGGAGGACTGAATTTGTTAAATCATGTTTGGTGAGGGACCATTTTTGCCAAGTCTTCATAGTTAAGGGTCCTTTTTGCAATTTTGGGATTTTCAAAGGACCAAACTTGTCATTTCTTATACTTTGAAGGACTTCATCATATGTTTCACATTGTGGATGATAATGGTTGACATTTTAGCTTTGTTGACGGACTAAAATTGCCAATTCTTCAAAGTGGAGGGCCCTTTTGGTAATTTTGACAAACTTTAGGGACCAAACTTGTAATTATGAATATACAAGGGTTTAAAGTGTCAATTCATCAACATTGGAGGACCCTTCTTGCACAAACTTCAAATCTTCAAGGGTTTTTCTTGGAAAAACTCCATTAGGGCTTGGTTCATTGTGCATCTTCGTTTCCCGTGTTCGTTTTTGTATGATTCTTGTGATCTTTTGTTGTTTTCTAAATATCCGTACCTAAAATACACAAGTAGCAAACAAAAGCATATATATGGGTATTTTGATGATATTTAATGCATTTTAAGTCCAAAAAGAATGATGAGACCATGTATAAAAGCAGTCTCATCACTCCCCCATACTAAACCATTGTCGTGCCCCCACGCAATGCTAGAATAAAGTATCTACGCAACTCCAAAATTAAATTTTATGCACATTTATTGAAAGGTAAACTAACTATATTACTACTACTTTGTGTTTTTAGACATAATGTATGATTTTCATCGCAAAATGGGACGTTTAGGTTCATAGAATAAGAACATGTAAGTGCTTCATAGAGATAAATTCACCGTTCTCGATTTTCACCCAATTCCATGCTAAGCGTGTAACGAGATCATTGTTATCATAAGTTAGCAACACAATCATTACTCATGAGTTTTAATTATGTACCTAATCCCCCTTATTTCTAATTGGTATCTCTTATATTTTATTTTGTCTTTGAATGATCATGATGATACATTGTTTGACTTATGCGTGAATAGAGATTAAGTCCAAAAATAGAGTCTTAACGGTGTAACCTAAATCATCGAATTAATAATTCATTCTAATAGACAACGATGTCAAAAAATTAAGTTAACAAAGAGGATCGATAAACACGGTTTTAGAACGGTTTTGAACATGAGACTTATTACCATGACTTTTATTATCCGCCTCATTATCGGTGGTTTTATTATCTTGGTTTACCTCCATCTTTTATTCAACTTCGCCATGAAGCTTTTATTATGACTTCAGTCTTGCCCTTGTCTTTTATTATCCGCCTCATCGGTGGTTTTATTGTGACTTGACGTATATCCTCACGCTAAGGCGATTTTTGGATCTTTAAGGTTTCAAAGATTAAGGCTTGATTCACTTTCAACTTTGCATAGATTTTTCGGCTTTTGGGAGCTTCAAATTTTTGCTTGATTTAGGTGAGCACTTGAAATCTTATTATTGGGTGAAACCTTTGATTATTCGGGTGCCAATACTTCAAAACCGTGACGCTGGCGAATCCTTAATGTTTTCCCAATTTAATTACATGGAAGCTACTAAAACAAATTAGAAACAAACCGCTAAATCAATATTTATTAACAATTTATTTATATACAAGCGTGGGGAGAATAAGCGATAATTACTACACATAAGATCGTGAAGATTAAGTAACTTATAATAACTCTATCATTTCTCGTCCTCATTTAAGAGACTTGGCCTAAAAAGTTAAGGAATCGAAGCAAAGTGCTCAACACGCACGGTCGAGTCAAAAATTACTCTTATTCTCACCATCGGAAAACCTACATTCGTGTCTTAAACACTTATGAAAAATACAAAAAATTTTAAAATTTGGCCATTTTTAGCCTTATTTTGCAACAAAAAGAGGGACAAAAACAAAAATTTTGGAGTGCACGAGGGCGTAAGCAAGGCAAAGTATCTATTCACCCCCATACTAAAGTTAAACATTGTCCTCAATGTTTCGAGTCTAAGGGTAGGATACCCCCATACTAGAGACGTAGTCGAATGCTTAATCTAGCATGGAAAAGGTGGAACCATTAAATTAATAGCCGTTTATAAAGTGTGCTAAAAACCTAAGGTTAGAACAACAAAGGATACATTATGTGGATATTGAGAATGTCTTCAAAGAAAATGATCAAGGGTCTCGTAAAACGAACACGAGAGGCTTGAATCGTGAAGATGATGATGATCTAAAAGCCACAAGTCACAAACAACCACGGAACGAAGGTTGGAAGGGCACAAATCCCCACACGTTACTACATTAGAAAGCAATGATATGTACATGGATAGACATGGGATCTCCCCACGAGGTACCTCTTTTTTGATAACCGAGTCATGAGCTCGACTCGATCCCCTCAATACTAGTTATCATTGGGGAAGGTGACTTGGTCGAGGTCGTCCAAAGAAGGGACTTCCCCACCAAAGTAGTGCTTGAGACGATGTCCATTCACCTTAAAGTTAGGACCATCATTTTGAGCTAGCTCGATAGTCCCATAAGGAAAAACTTGTGAGACGGTGAATGGACCGGACCAACGGGATTTCAATTTCCCGGAAAATATCTTCAAACGTGAATTAAAAAGGAACACTTGATCTCCAACGTTAAAAACTCGGTTCTTAATTTTGGAATCGTGAAACTTCTTAGTCTTTTCTTTGTAGATTAATGAATTTTCATAAGCAATGTCTCTTAGCTCATCCAATTCATTGAGTTGTATTTTCCTATGATCTCCCGCGGTCTTTAAATCGAAGTTAGCATGCTTTAGGGCCCAATAAGCTTTGTGTTGGAACTCAATTGGTAGATGGCAATTTTTTCCATACACAAGCTTATACGGAGTGCACCCAGTGGGTGTTTTTTAAGCGGTGCGAAAGACCCATAAAGAATCATCCAACTTATCCGACCACGATTGTCGGTTTTCACCAACGGATCTTTCCAAGATCCTTTTCAAAGCTCAGTTTGAAACCTCGACTTGCCCACTTGTTTGGGGGTGGTAAGCCGTAGAAAGACGATGTGTAACTCCATATTTCTTAAGAACCTTCTCGAATTGGTCATTGCAAAAATGGGTTCCACGATCGCTTATGATAGCACGAGGGGTTCCAAACCGAGAGAACAATTGTTTTAGAAACTTGACTACCACACGAGCATCATTGGTGGGCAAAGCCTTGGCTTCAACCTACTTAGATAGGTAGTCAACGGCCACAAGAATATACTTATTACCACGAGACAATGGGAACGGCCCCATAAAATCAATGTCCCAAACGTCAAAGATTTCACAAACTTGGATGATATTTTGTGGCATCTCGTCCTTTTGTAAGGACTTTCCTTGACGTTGTCATGCGTCACACGGCTTGATAAGTTCGTGCGCGTCTCGGTAAATAGTTGGCCAAAAGAAACCGGCATCAAAGACCTTCTTAGCCGTGAGATTAGCACCGTGGTGACCACCCGTGGGTCCCTCATGACAAGCTCTAAGGATGTTAGAAGCTTCGGTGCCAAATACACAACGTCGAATGATTTGATCCGCACAAGTCCGAAATAGATAAGGGTCGTCCCAAAAGTAGAACTTGACGTCACGAAAGAATTTTCGTTTTTGTTGTGTCGTCATACCCTTAATGATGAAGTTTCCCGCATGGTAATTTGCGATGTCCGCAAACCATGGGGTAGATGGATCAAGCTTAGAATTTACTACACCAAGTGCTTTGAGAGGGAATGATTCATTGATTTCCTTGTTCTCGAGAACACTTTGGTGAGGATCTTCCAAACGAGAGAGATGATCGGCCGCTAGATGCTCGGCTCCTTTTTTTTGTCAAGAATGGTGACATCAAATTCTTTTAGAAGGAGCATCCAACAAAGTAATCTCGGCTTTGCATCTTGTTTAGCCATGAGATACTTTATAGCCGAGTGGTCCGTATACACTATGCTTTTCGTCAAGACGAGATAAAGTCGAAATTTCTCAAATACATACACCACGGCAAGGAATTCCTTTTCGGTTGTGGTATATTTAAGTTGAGCCTCGGTCATCGTCTTGCTAGCATAGTGAATAGGCAAGAAGTGCTTTTCATGACGTTGCCCCAAAACGGCCCCGATAGCATAATCACTTGCATCACACATGAGCTCAAAGGGGAGGTCCCAATTTGGGGCAACAAGTATGGGAGCTTCGGTAAGTTTCCTCTTAAGGATTTCAAAGGCTCGTACACAATTTTCGCTAAAAACGAAAGGAGCATCTCTTTCAAGAAGATGTGTAATAGGTCAAGAGATCTTTGAAAAATCCTTGATGAAGCGACGATAAAAGCCCGCGTGGCATAGGAAACTCCTAACTCCCTTAACGGTTTTGGGATGAGGTAATTTGGCGATGACGTCTATCTTAGCTTTGTCTACCTCAATCCCCGCTTTGGATACTTTGTGCCCTAAAACGATCCCCTCTCTAACCATAAAATGACATTTCTCTCAATTAAGCACTAAGTTCGTTTCCTTACAACGTCATAACATCCTCTCAAGGTTTCCTAAGCACGAAGTGAATGAATTGCCGAACACGGAAAAGTCATCCATGAAGACTTCCATCGTCTTCTCGATCATATCATGAAAAATAGCCATCATGCACCGTTGGAAGGTTCCCGGTGCATTGCAAAGTCCGAATGGCATTCTACGATAAGCAAACGTTCCATATGGACACGTAAACGTAGTTTTTTCTTGATCACGAGGATCGATGGGGATTTGGAAGTAACCGGAAAAACCATCTAAGAAACAATAGAAGTCATTTCCCGCAAGACGCTCCAACATTTGATCCATGAAGGGCAAGGGAAAGTGGTCTTTTCGAGAGGCGTCATTTAACTTTCGATAGTCAATGCACACCCTCCAACCGGTCACAAGTCTAGTGGGGACTAACTCGTTGTCATTATTTGGCACAACGGTCATCCCTCCCTTTTTAGGGACACAATGAATGGGACTCACCCAAGGGCTATCGGATATAGGGTAAATCAATCCCGCGTCTAGTAGTTTTAAAACTTCCTTTTTGATGACGTCATGGATTTTTGGGTTTACCCTACGTTGGCATTGTATTGCGGGCTTGTAGTCTTCCTCCATTAAGATTTTATAGGTACAAAATTTGGGATCAATCCCCTTAATTTCGGATAATTTCCACGCAATTGCCCCTTGGTGAGTTTTTAGAACCTCGATAAGTGCGGTTTTTTCATCATCGGAAAGGTCCTTTGCAATAATAACCGGCAACTTATCGTTTTCCCCCAAGAAGACATATTCGAGGTGTGGGGGAAGATCTTTCAATTCGAGGATTGGTGGTTCCTCTATTGAAGATGTAGGCTCAAGAGTCATCACCTCCACCGGCGGAGGAAATGGGAAATCATTTAGAAAATCCTTGATAATCGAGAAGTCCTCATCGTCATCGAGGTCTTCGTTGCACGTACGTGGAACATCATATTCCTCCAACGTGAAACCACCTCCCTCAAATGAAGTGAAGGAAGGTGTCGAGTTATCAATGATTGGATCGAGCATTGTGGGATTACCACAACTTTCTTCTTCAACAAAACCTAAGATTTCTTGTGCATATTACTCACAAACGAAATCAATCATGTCAATGTTAATGTCATTCATGGAAGCAATGGAATAAACGTGAGAAATTATAGAGTTATGTGTTGCGTTTATAACAAGTTCCTCATCATTGAATCGTAAAGTGATTTTTCGAGCATGGACGTTGATAATCGCTTTCGATGTGTCTAAGAAGGATCATCTTAAGATAAGAGGAACTTGAGGATCCATGGGAATATCGGCAACGATAAAGTCTACGGGATAGTAGAACTTTCCCACTTTCACAAAAACGTCTTCGGCCACTCCACATGCGGGAATCGTAGAATGATCGGCCATTTCGATAGACATTTGTGAAGGAGTAAGATTAGGAAGGTTGAGCATCTTGAAGATTGCAAGAGGCATCAAATTAATGCTAGCACCAAGATCGGCCAAGGCATAGCATTCTTCCGTATCTTGGATGGCACATGGAATCAAAAATTTACCGGGGTCACCGACTTTTTGAGGTATACGGTTAAGATAAACCGATGAACAACTAGACAATTTTTGCAATTTCTCCTTGTCATTCAACATGCTCTTAAAGTTGGCGGCAAACCTAGGCATCATGATTAGTGCGTCCGTAAAACTTATGTTAAAGTGCAAGTCACGAAACATTTTGATAAAGAGCTCAAATTGGTAATTGCTTCGTTCTTGCATCTTTTCCTTTCGAAGTCTCGAAGGGTAAGGCAAAGGAGGTGTTGGTAAAGACTTAGATGTTTCAAAGGAAATGGGTGGTGTTGGGTGGGGCATAGGCATAGCCTTAGGAATCTCGGGTTCCTTTGTTGGTAAAGGGTCAACCGTAGGTGTGGTATGAGCGGTACTTCGTGGGATTGAGATATGCTCCTTTTCAACCATCACCTCGGGTTCTTCCTCAATTGGCTCCTCCGTAGGAGCAATTGGTTGAGGAATTGTCTCTTTGAGAGTTTTACCACTACGTGTAGTAATAACTTTCATTTCTCCCTTAGCATTCGACACGGTGTTACTAGGTAAACCACTCGAAGATGGCTTGCACATTATAGCTTCAAACATGGATGATATTTTATCCTCAAACATAGATTGCCTCTTATCGGCCTTAAGCATTTCTTGTTTAATCTCATGTTGACCTTGTTCCATCTTTTGTTGGTTTTGTTGTAGCCTAGTCACATTACTTTCCATCTTGTTGGTGTGAATCTTAAGTTCATTAGCGAGCTCGGTTTTTAACTCCTTTTTCAAAACGTTCTTAAACTCGGATCTCAAACTAATTATCTCCCTTTGAATATTATCAAATCTAGCATCATTCCCATTTGCATATTCAACAAACTCATTTGGAAGATCTTTTAAGTTTTGCAAACTTTTGTTGTTGTTTTGAAAATCCTTGTTTTGAACTTGATTGTTAGCCCCTTGGTTCCCAAAATTGTTTCCTTTGTAATTGTTCCTTTGATAGCCTACTTGATTGTTGTGATAGTTGTTATTAGCATTTTGATTTGGAGCAAAACCCGGCGGAGTCAACTGATTAGTGCGGGTTACTTGACCGTTTTGGTTATAGTTTCCCGTGGCCGCGAAGGCACTCAAAGTGTTACCACCGTTGGTAATGCACTCGGAAAAATCATGACCTCCGCCACAATACATGCACGAAACCTCAACCGCTTTAATCGTAGCGGGAGCGGGTTGCTCTCCAACCTTAAACTCAACTAATAAACCCTTAATCTTATCAAAAATCTTGTTTTCCAAGTTAGCCTCAATTTGCATAGCATCAATGGCACGAGACGAAGATGAGGATGGTGGTGTAAAAGATGCCTTGGCAACACTCGATGTGTTACGAGGACTATAGACCTTAGACCTATTCTCAATTATCGTCAAAGCTTCCTCAACCGTTTTACACAAAAAATTACCACCCGCGGCGGCATTTAGATAGTCACGTTCATGATCATTTAACCCATTGTAAACGTGTCAATTTGGTGTAAATCCGAAAAACCGTGATGAGGACACTCATGTAACATCTCTTTAAAACGATTCCAAGCCATTGAAAAACTCTCATTAAATTCTTGTGAAAATTTTGAAATCTCGTTTTTCAAATGAGTAGTCTTAGAGGGCGGGAAAAATTGGTTCACGAACTTTGAAACGAGATCCTTCCACGTCAATATAGAATTGGGTGGCTCTTTCTCTAACCAAATTTTAGCTGGCCCCGCTAAGGAATACGGAAAAAGCATCATCTTAATAGAGTCGTTTGAAATGTCCTTAAACTTGCAAGTGGCGGTTAGACGATTGAATTGGCGGATGTGATTGCGGGGGTTGTCCTTTTCGTCACCATGAAACTTGTTGGCTTGGATCATGGACAACAAAACCGTCTTGACCTCGAAATTCTCCGCAAGGATTGCGGGAATCACAATTGCTTCTCCATAACCCTCGGTGGGTGCTTGAAGTAACTCCATCATAGTACGATTAGCCATGGTGACTACTTGTTCTAAGATAGGTTCGTCAATGGGAGAGTCTTCGTTAGAAAGCGTAGGTGTTGCTTCCTTTCGGTTTCGACGTTTACGTTGACGTCTTGCTTTAGAGCGAGTTAGCATAAACGTAACGTACAACGTGGGGGAAGAGCAAAGAAGATTCTTTTTGGGTGTTTTTACTTTTTTGATTTTTTTTTTGTGTTTTTGATTGTTTTTATATTTTTTGGATTTTTGTGGTGTGTTACGTAGACCAAAATCTACAAATCTCTCCTCAAATCAAACCTCGTGATTAAAGGAGCCTCAAGGAATGAAAACGATCACGTGAAGTGAATGCCTTCAATGACTTAAGAACGTTGGTGGAACACCAAAACGTTCAAGAGGGTTTAATCAATAGAAACCAAGTAAATATATATGATATGTAATAATACTTTGGGCGGCAAAACCCTCGATTAGCTTTCAATCTCAAAATACGCACAAGCAAGCGGAGGAAACGAGGCGGCGCGAAGCACTTAAGAGCCTTTTTCCTTTAGGTCGTGAAATACAACCGCCTTATACCCACCTTATAGTTTGTATTTTTCAAAATCGAGCTTCACGAAAGTATTTATCTATTTTTGCCTTTTTTCTTTGGTTTGAGATTCGAATACAATGATTGGGTAATGACCTCCCAAGTCAAGGTTGTGATTTCTCACGTATTTGGAGTACTTGTGAATTTATTGTTCTACGTATACAATATATTAATAGTATTCACAAAAAAAACGAAAAACCGATAATACGTATTAGTAGAGTGCTACTAATACAAATAGTTATTATGGCTATATATAAAAACAACAATTTACAATTCAAAACACAACACGCCTCCCCGGCAGCGGCGCCAAAAATGATAGTTGTAAAAACGCCCTTGTTTAGGAAAACAAGGATGTAAATAGGGTAAGTGCAATAAATACAACGATTTAGGAAAACCGTGTACAAATGACCCTAGTGAAATGAGTTCGTTCTCAAGGAGGCAAGTGTGTTATGTGTGTAATGAAATGGATTAATTATTTGTGATTACTATTACCAAAGAAGAGAAGAAAAGTGAAGACGGAAAATAGAAAATTACACTAAGACGTAAAAGGCGTAAAAACGTAAAATGTGGTAAAAATAAAAATAAATTCTAAAAAATTACCAAAAATCACTAAAAATACTTTAAAATATTCTAAGGGTTTACAAAAAATCCAAACTTTCCAAAACCTTTTATTTAATTAAATAATGACTTTTTAATGCTAATTAAAGCCCTAAAAATCAAAATTAATCAATAAAAAGCCCAAACCAAGATTTTTAAGTTGGTAAACCTCTAAAACACTTTAACCAAGCTAAAAAGTATTTTTCAAAATTTTAAAACCACTAAATTCTCTTTTTAATCAATTAAAAACTATAAAAAACTATTAAAACTTAAATTAATTCTAGAAAATAATTAAAAGACCCTAAAAATATTTGGAAAGTTGTAAAATTCCTAATTAAGTGTCTATAATCTAGGAAAAATATAAAAACTTAGAAAATCAGACTTTTAATTTTTAATAATAAAATAATATTAAAATATTAATAAAAATCCAAAAATCCTAGAAAATTCTAAAAAGTTGCAAACTAGCCTATTTTAACCTAAGAATTACAGAAATGAACTTGAAATTACCAAATTACCCCTAATGGGCCTAGAAAATGGGCTAAACCCAAAACAGTGCTTTAATGGGCCTAAATTGAGCCCAAAATGAAAATGTAGCCCAAATAAGCCCAAAAACTCCTATCTGACTCAAAATTTGATTTTAAACAACTTTTTCCTAAGGCCCAAAAGCTGAAAATGTGAAATAAGCCAACTTATATCAAACAGCTTATTCTTAATGGGCTTTTTGGCCCATTAAGCCATAAGCTAGTGCCATAAGCTGAAATTTGACACACAGGCTTCTTTTGAGCTAATTAAGCCTTTTGAAAAAAGAAATTTGAAATAAGTCCAAGGAATAAGCCTGAAAATGCAAAAAGCAATCTACAGAAAACGACAAAATAGTCATTTTTGAGTTCTAGGCTACCCCAAGTGCTGATTCAAATTGCTTTGGTTGACAAATGACTTAACTAAGCTTAATAACCAAAAAGATTTCAAAAATAAGCACTCAATAAGCTGGAAAAGTCAATAAGCTATTCTGAAAAAGTCAAATAAGTTGGATTTCTAGCAAAAAGTCAAAGTCAAACTCCAATAAGCTCCAATCTAGTCAAATGGGTCAAATGATGAAGATCTATTACAAAATCAAAGTTGTTGCCCGTTTGAATAAGCTATTATAGCTTATTAATAAGCTGACCTAGAATTAACACTAGCAGTGGGATCTTTTTGTGGTTGAGCAGTGGGAACTTTTCCCTTTGCTTGACTTGTTTGACTTTTTGTCTTTAGTGGCTGTTTTGGAGATTCAGATTACACAAAGGCACCCAAATGATCTTTGGATAAAAAAGAGTCAATAACAATCAAAATATCACAATCACAATCACCCAATTGATACAGTTTAATCAATAAAGCACCAGATCTAGCACATACATGAACAATTAAGCAGATTTGGCCAATAAGCTGTTTTAGCAAGAATAAGCTAACCAAATTGCACCAAAAGCATACACAGGCTATAATAAACTTAAATGAGCAAGTCTAAACAAGTTTCATGCAAAACTTACAAGATTTGAACAAGATCTAAGCAATTAAAAGTTGCTGATGTACAAATTTGGCCAAAGGTTGTTCTTACTGATGCAATTGACACAAGACTCAGATTCAAACGCTCAAATCTAACAAGTATGTTATATTAATGATGTTTTGACAAGTTTTAACCCTAAGCATGCATAAACACTAGGTTTTCCGAAAATCTTAGGTCAAAATCAGTAAAACTCAACAAGATATAGCAGATTATGTGATTCAAGGTTTCAAACTCCAAAACTTGGAGCAAAATACTCTTAACCAAGCATACAACAGATATCGAGCAATACCACAAACTTTCCTTAACACAATAACACAAAATCAACACAAGCTGGTAGACCCAAACACCCTTTTAACTTTTCAATCCAAAAATTAAACAAGTATAAGTGTGTTATAGTTTACCAATTGATTAACTTAGCATACAAACAACCTAAACATGCAAGATTGAGCAGATTTAAGCCAGAAAAACACCAAGAACACAAGTAGAACTCAAATATCCCTAAATATCCAATTTTTGACAGATTTTGTGATTAAGAGTTCAAACCTCATGAATGTACATCCACACTCACAGATTTTTGTGCTTATGTGTCTAGCCCAACAAGACACAAGCTTCCAATATCAAGCTGCTAAGATTGAACAAGATTAAAGCACAATAATTTCCAAAAAATTACAGAAAATGAAAATCACTTGATTAATGCAACCAATTGATCCCACACTTGATTATCCCCAAACTTTGAGCTCACAACACCTTGATATTAACAATATCAGGGTGTATAGACCACTCTTAGCCCAGAAATTCCAAGATTTGATCAATGACTTAGCAAAATATCAAGAAATGAGAAATTTGCAAACTTTTGCAAACTCCCTTTTGAAAAACGTGTTGAGACTCTAAACTAGCAATTGTATATCAATAACAAGCAGAAAATTAAAGTGGCCAATGAACTTTCTTCAAAGCTTCAAACACAATTTCATAAAATTGAAATGGGATTTACAGAATTTTGACCCAAGGAAAATTAAAAAGCAAAGCAAAATTGTGAAGTCCTAAGCCTTTATATAGGCGTACAAGTTATCTAGGAATGCTAAAAACTAAACCCTAATGGCTGAAGAAGCCCCAATTTGCCCTTGTGAAGTTTTGAGTCTTGGAGGATCATGTGATCCTTTCTTGGCTGTTTGTAGTAGCTGGCAAGGTGTGAGTGCATCCAAAGGTTCCAATTAAGCTTATGAAGTAAGCTTCAATCTCAAACGTTGGATTGCTGAAGCTATCTTGTCTTCTTGCTCAAAGGTGTAGCAGGGGAGGTCCCATGTGGACACGTGGAGGATGTGGTGGCCAATCTTAAGATTGGGATGTGTTTAGGGAAAGCTTAATCACCATTCTGGAAAGAATTAACCCTTAATTCATAATAATTAAGGAATGCCTAATTGTGTTCTTTAGCTGATGAACACAGGTTTAGATCTTGTTTAAGGGTGGTTTATGTTTAAATTGGTGTTAAGGCGCCAAGGTTAATTAATTAATTAACCCGGTTTAGTGGAGAGGTGACATGGCTAAGGGGTGGGCTGTGATTGGCTGTTTTGGTAAGTGGGGTGAGGTGGCACAAGCTGGTTGGTCTAGGTAACAAAGGTTGTCGGCCACAAATAAACCCCAAAGTTTCCATTACTTGTCATTTCCAGCTTTTCTCTATCAAACCCGAATTCCTTTGTATTTAAAGTTTCTAATTTCACACTTTGGCCACAAAAGGTTTTATAAAATGAATTCAGGGGTATTTCTTGCCAATTCTTGATTCTTGAAGGACTTGTTTGGTATTTTCTTCAAGGATAATGGTCTAAACTTGTATGATTAACATTTTGGAGGACTGAAATTGTCAAATCATGTTTGGTGAGGGACCATTTTTGCCAAGTCTTCATAGTTAAGGGTCCTTTTTGCAATTTTGGGATTTTCAAAGGACCAAACTTGTCATTTCTTGTACTTTGAAGGACTTCATCATATGTTTGATATTATGGATGATAATGGTTGACATTTTAGCTTTTTTGAGGGACTAAAATTGCCAATTCTTCAAAGTGGAGGGCCCTTTTGGTAATTTTGACAAACTTTAGGGACCAAACTTGTAATTATGAATATACAAGGGTTTAAAGTGTCAATTCATCAACATTGGAGGACCCTTCTTGCACAAACTTCAAATCTTCAAGGGTTTTTCTTGGAAAAACTCCATTAGGGCTTGGTTCATTGTGCGTCTTCGTTTCCCGTGTTCGTTTTTGTATGATTCTTGTGATCTTTTGTTGTTTTCTTAATATCCGTACCTAAAATACACAAGTAGCAAACACAAGCATATATATGGGTATTTTGATGATATTTAATGCATTTTAAGTCCAAAAAGAACGATGAGACCATGTATAAAAGCAGTCTCATCACACTTCATGACGTAGAATCTACATTCCCAATTGTCCTCTTGCTGATTCACAAGAGGAAGCTCCCAAGTCAAGGGCCCAACAACTCTAAAAGGGAGAAAACAAGCAAAAAGTTGTGTTAAGTGTCACTAAAACATAAGTTAACTTGAAATCGACATAAAAAAATAATTACCCTTCCACTAGATTAACAAGATAATAATCTTCCTTGTTTTTCTTTTTCTTTTCATCACTATTATAAGAATCGAGAATAAACCCCTTTCCGTGATTCGGGAAAATTATAAGAAGAGCATGATGACCACTGTATACATGTGCAAACAACTTATCATAAAGCAAAAGAAAGTAATTTAAAAACAATTTATTAGATAAAGATGTTCTTACCTGTTCAAGTAAGATGCCACATAAAAATCATAACCCCTTAATGCTTCTGTCAAGTAAAGTATGATATTAATATCCGTGTTCATACCGGTATCTGCTGTGATCAATTTCGGGTTTAAGAAACTTGTCTTGTTATTTTTATTTGGTGTGGCTTCCTTGAGAAGATAAAGTAACCTGATCAAACAACAATAAGAACTAAACTTATGTCCCGTTTTTACTTTGGCACTCAAACTAATTAGAGATCATATAAACATAAT
The DNA here is from genome assembly GCA_025667525.1 of Glebionis coronaria. Lineage (NCBI taxonomy): Eukaryota > Viridiplantae > Streptophyta > Magnoliopsida > Asterales > Asteraceae > Glebionis > Glebionis coronaria. Next base: position 132,369 of record JANFOE010000475.1, on the reverse strand, counting down.
ATCTAGATATTAGATTTAGTTTAATCATACATAAAGAAAAGAGTGATAATGTTGTTTCCTATTTCTTCTCCACCCTCCAATAATTCAATGATGTCGATTGGGTTGATGGGGAGCGTAAAATCAGCAGCATCCCGGAAAATCTCTTTCTTAAAATCAACAAGTTGTGGCATGGCGCAATCCTTACGTTCATCCACCGATTATAACCCTTCTTTACACCATCTAACTTTTATCTACATCCTTTTTCAACAAGATCAATCGCTTTCCAATCTTAGCTTTTTCTTCCTGATCTTTGGACAGCTTAACGGGTGCTTTGGCTGTATTTATTTTTCTTTTCTTGCTCGCCTATGCAAACATAAATACATATGAATCATTTATGTGTTCTATTTTGAATCCTACAAACGATGAATGATTTAGGATGTGCCCGAATAACTGTAGGAACACTTGTTACCGATAATGCTGAACATTCAGATCTTTGTACATTTTCAGGTGATGCACTTTTGGTCGCAACACTTGTTGAAGGGGTTTCTTGCAAACCCTGCATTTTCTAAATTATAAATACATGAGAAAAATCCTACTTATATACAACATAAACTAAAAAATATATAAAAAAACAAATGGAATAAGTATATCACAGTAATACCACAAATGAAGCAATGGCTCCAACTGGCCATTGAATAAAGGCCCGAAGCGCGCCTCCCAAATTAGAAATATCTTCATCCGGCACAGGAAGCTCCAAATCTTCTTGCCCGTTGAGTACTCTCATAACCGAGACCCTCACGTGACCTTTTCACAACCTTTTCCAATGTATCAAGCCGTCACCAACAGGATACAGCGTCACGTGCGCGCACAAGGTCTTCTCCCCAATAAGAATGGATTCAGGACTAAATAACGAGACTGTGGTAGGTTCCTAGAAAAAAGATCATGTTGTGTGTATTAGGCACATCCGCACATGTATATAAAGTATGTAACACATCAGTTGTCTACTAAATATAACACAAAAATTCACCTTTATGGAATCTATTCTGATGATGTTGTCAACACTGCTTGTTTCAACACTTGGTGCCTTCCTAATTTCTTCCATAAATTTCTCCTTTAATAGATTCCAAATCGGACCGGACACTATACTTTCTTGCATTTTTTGAGATACCTCTTCATAACTGTAGCTCCTTTTCTTCCTAAAATATCCTTTTAAGCCTTTTTTACATCCAACGAGAGAGCTAACACTCCTAGTTCGACCCCATGGTCTGGTCCATACACAATTGTCAAAGAATCTGCTCCGGGTTGAGCTTTAATCGTCCCTTGAGACAACTATTCACTTGTTTCTACCTGTTAATCAATAAAAGTATGCAAATGGATTAAATACTGTCAGTTATATTTCGTTTTAATTTTTTTATGTTGGGTATCTTTTGTGATCATAATAAAAGATAAAGTGCAGGCATATTTGTTAACCTTGCTACAAGAAATCTAGAATATCTGAATTCAAGAGTTACGCATTACATTTTGCTAGTTAGTAGGTACTACACAACCCCATCAGAATATATTAACTTCGTAATCCATAAATAACCATAACTACAAATTCAAAAACAGAAAATACATATACTTGAATAACTTCCATACGTCTTCTATGTTAATACAAAGTATATGCTGATATAATTCCAACTTAGTGGGACTCTAACGTTGATGCATAAGCCATGAATCTTATAACCACGTCATTTAATTATATTGACTAGTTAGAGTTAATTTGCATCACAGTAACTAGTAAAATTAGCTCTAACTGAAAAGAGAACATAAAATCTGAACTAAGGTCTTTTTCCAGGACTGCAGTTGAAACTTATCATACATGCATACGTCTGTGTTAATTGCAGCTTATAAGAACCTTATAGCAGCAAATACAATTTAGCAAACCTACATTCAAAACATCTACACACCTCATCTACTGATAACAGGGCACCCAAAGTCTGTTAAAAAGCTTAGCAGCAACACCGATTCACCTTCTACAACAGGCATTAAAAAATACACATTTTTGAAGCAACTAGCGATTTCCTTAACTTTTAACATATTCTTTACCATTTATAATCGATTAGCCTACTCCACTAATTATTTCCATCGTGGGATATTAAAGACGAACAAGAAAGAAACTTACAAATTTTTCATACTTATCAATTTTTTTGCTATTAAAGCCTACTCTAGCTTACCTTTCACATTAAAGACAAACAAGAAAGAAACTTACCAATTTTTTTGCAATCATAGCTATCTCTGGGGGCACACTTAGGTTCCCATCTTTATCAAGGCTTCTTCTACCCAAACAATAATTACTCCCACGACCTGGAATCTTGTGAAGATCGGTTGCCTTATCTGGGTCATTTCGTTCTTCTTCCTACTGCCTTATCTGGGTCATTTCGTTCTTCTTCCTACTGCTCTTCAAAACCAACAAAGCCTTTCGCTCCTACTCGAGGTCGATTAGTCTGATTCTTTGCATGTGCAACTACTTCTTCATGCAATTTCTTTACATGGCAGTAAGAGACAGATGAGTAAATTTTCAATATAAGATGATAACAGATTATAAAACCACATAAGGCAATGAAACAAACCATTTTTTCTGGTGTATAATGTTCGATTCGACGGAATCCATCATATACATCCGGGTCAAGGAAGGTATATGTCTCAAAAGGAAGAATGGTTTTAAGCATATACTGGTTCCTCAATCTGTTCTTGAACGCCATCCACTTATTTCCACACGACTTAAGTGTATAAGTTTTAATTGTAGCACTAGCATCGTCTTCAACTCTCATTTTTGTCTATTTTAATTCACATAAAACCTTGTTAAAGATGTGAATGTGTATATTAATCATAATAAAATGAAGCTAAGAGTCTTAGATAGTATACCTTAACATCCAACCACAACATCTCTTTATCTTCATCCTTGACTTTATGCCAATCCGAGATGAGGATAGAGATATTCTTCCTCACAGCATTTCCAAAGTAAGTTGTAAACTTACGTGAATGTTTTCCTATAGCGGCGCCAAGCTTATTGAACTTTACAGATTTGCCTGTAGGAAGATCTTGTATTTTGTTTACCCCTCTCTTTTTCCGTGGTTTTGCTATGATGGAGATCGATTGGTGTTCCTGTTTAAGAAATTTAATGTTCCGTCAAGATTAAAGACCAACACATAATAAATTCAAACCAGGAGGCAGATAATAAACACCTCGTCATTAGCTAAACCTGTTTTCAAAATGAAGTAAAAATGAAGTAAAGGCGTCACCAGCAGATCATACAGTTTTCAAAATGAAGTAAAAGTAGCTTAGAATTGTAAAGCGTGTTTTAGTAACGGAGCTTTCATAACCTCACTTACTTTTTCTCGCTTTTTTCAAACTTTTTGGCTAATGTAAGTTCATTATGCCATATTAAACTTGTATAAGCAGATAAGTTTTGAAATACGCGACCAAAACTAGGCTTATGTTTCATAAGCTCAGTTTTGGTGGCTTATTTCTAAACTTATCTGCTTATACAAGTTTAATATGACATAATGAACTTACATTAGCCAAAAAGTAAGTGAGGTTATGAAACATAAGCCGAAAGCCGAACTGAAACAAACACCCTTAAATAAAAGGTCCGACCAGTTTTGGTAAATATATAGTTAAAACATAACACATTTTTAACTAGCAAAACATTTAAAACTGGACACCAAAGTAACACGTAGGTTAACTTATATAAGCTAAAACAAACAGCCCCTAAGTACTAGTTAATATTAGACGGTTATTGTATGGCCCAAACCCAATTGTGGGGCCATACAAAAGCTCCTGATTCTAATGGCATGATCGAAAGACTTGTCAAACTCATCCGTAAATTAAAGGGGCCGATGACCGGAGGATGAGAAATTTTTCTTTGTTCATTTTATTTATCAAATGCTGCTTACTAATAGAAAACACTCACTCGCCTACCCACCGGTGATAATTGAGAAAGCAAAGCAAGCGGCGATCCTGTATTAAACTCATTCGTAAATTATTGTTGCTTACTGATAGAAAACACTCACCCACACACAAAGGCTTTTAAAGTAGATGTTGAAGAAGAAAACAGATTACAAAAATCAGAAACATCAGAAGAATACTTTAAATTTAAGAGGAGTACAAAATTACCACAAAGGCGCCACTCTGAATATAAAACCAGAAAACGAGAATCAGCTAAAGCACCTAATCATCAGCAGCAACAACATCATCATCATCGGATTCTTAAGTACTGTAACACCCCCAAAATAGGCCCAGTGGAAGCACACTAGTTTTGGGGCCTGTTACGTCATGATTATCCGACTCTTGATCCGAGAGAATGACCTCTATGCCAAATATCACAATGTTGACTCCAAATAATCATACAGTCAAGTACCTGAGAATACATGCTTAAAAGTGTCAACACAAAGGTTGGCGAGTTCATAGGTTTTATTAAAATGTTTAAGACACTTTAAAAGTTTACAAGGACAACTACTAAAAGTAGTATCGTAAAAACGTTTAGAAATCCAGAGTTTCACAAATAAGAGACATTATAAAAAAGCTCGGTCACGAATCAAAATTTAGAAGTAGCATAACAGTTAACACAAAAACTTCAGTTCATGCACAAGTCGTAGATCATGCTCACAGTTCATTTCAGTTCAATCTTACGTTCATCATTAATTTCATATCGAAGTTAAATTCAATAGTCACGGTAACTGATGAGTGGGATTTTGCATGGGTTCAATGTAGTTGTCTCGGTATCTCTTCGAATTGATAACTGATTGAGTGCGAGAGGTTCGTTGTTCTTGGAGGATCAAAAGAAAGGGTTGTCGTTGTCTAAGCTAGTAGAAGATAAAGACTTGGAAAGATAAAATAGAATAAAGACGAGAAAAGGAAAGACAATGAAAGATTAAAACTTGACGAAAAGTAATATGACGAGAAATTAAAATGGAAATAAAGTTAAATGACTCAAATTAAAACTTAAACTAAAAGGAAAGCAAGCGAAAGTTCAAATAAAGAAAAGGCGGGAAAAATAAAGCTTAAAACTAAAAATGGAAAATGCTTCATTCGGAATAAGTCTCTCATTCGGAATGTGTCACTCATTCAGAATAATCAACTCATTCGGAATAAAGCACTGGTTCGGAATACTAGCTCACTCGGAATAACACACTGGTTCGGAATAAGGGTCTCATTCGGAATAAGTGTCTCATTCGGAATGTCTAGCTGGTTCGGAATATTATTCCGAATGAAAGAGACTGGTTCGGAATAACCAGCTGGTTCGGAATAACCAGCTGGTTCGGAATAATAACTTGGTTCGGAATAAAATCTGGTTCGGAATATTGTTACTGGTTCGGAATAAAATCAGGTTCGGAATATTGTTGCTGGTTCGGAATAAAATCTGGTTCGGAATATTGTTGCTGGTTCGGAATAAAATCTGGTTCGGAATAATGTTGCTGGTTCGGAATAAAATCTGGTTCGGAATAATGTTGCTGGTTCGGAATGACTGCTCACTCGGAATAATTATTCCGAGTGAGATCAACTGGTTCGGAATACTGTTATTCCGAATGAAAGATGAAAAATGGAGACTGGTTCGGAATATTCCTTGGTTCGGAATATTCTGGGCAGGAACAGTATTATTAACAAGGATGAAGAACAAGGCACGAATTTGACTAAATCTAACCAAAACAAACCCCAAGATTAAACCAAAACAACCAATAATGATTAACTAACAATAAGAAAGAAATCAATAAAACTAACAAACAAGACCAAATTAATCAAAACCCACTTGATTAAAATGGAGGAAACTCAAGAACATGAACCACAAATCAAACCACGAATTTGGAACAGAAATTAGAGAAGAAGAAGATGAATAACACGAATTTAAAAGCAACAATCAAACATTAATTAAGAAACTTACTTGAATCAAAGGTGCATAACATGAAAATTAAATTGCAAAAAGGTAAATTGTGCTAGAAAGAAAAAGGGTGGAAGAGTGGGTTGTCAAACCACCAACACTATACAATGACAACCTAGCTCTCTATTTATAGGAGGAGGGGGGCTAGTGGAAGCTTCTCTCTTTCTTTCTCTTTTTCTTGCATTTTGGTCCTTGGTCTTCCAGTCTTCTTTGATTCTTCGACTTTTAAGACCTGGTCTTGGGATTTCTTCAAACTCGTCTTTAATATTTTCTTCAAATTAAGACTTGAGTTCTTCGGCTTCATTAAACTTTAGTCTTTGGACATTTTCTTCGATAAATCTTCAGAATAAGCCTTGGACTTCCATTCTTTTTACATTCTTGATCTTTTGACTTCGTCTTTTGTCGTTTTCTTCAATAAAAGCCCGTGAAAGACCGTGTTTTCCTTCCTTTTCATCTTTTGACCCTGAAACACAATAAAAACACAAACCACGCATAATTCCGCCATTTACGACATAAAATATACGTTTAGGTCTCGTTTTCATGCAATTAAGTGGTAGAAAAGATGGGTGTTTTCACACCTATCAAATCCCCTACACTTGACCATTGCAATGCCCTCATGCAATGCTTAGAGATAAAGCAAGGTTTACACTTTCCATCATAATCAACCTACCTTGGCCTTTATTAAATAACTAAGAAAAGTAGAAAATAACAAAATGCAACAAGGAAGAAACTTGTAAAGAAATCTAATACTTACATTAGGGCTTTGGTGTCGTGAATGTTTATCACCCTCAAGTTTCACGTTCCCCATACCAAGCTTAAAAACAAGATCATTGTTAGTACAAGTTAGCATAACAAACATTTACTCATGCGGTTAAATTAATCACTTAATCTCCCTTATTCCTATGGGTAACTCTTATATTTTATTGATGTCTTGAATGATCACGAGGATGCATTGTTTGACTTATTTCGATAGTTTATTAAGGCTGAAAATAAAGTGGGACGATCTAATCCATAGTTCGCTAGAGGACAAAATCTTTTAAAACTGCTTCTCGAGACCTCAAAAAGTTCATATCTTGGCATAACTCGCTTCACGATTTGAGACCTTTCTCGGACCGATATTTGGCATTTACTTCATACTTCAAATCTTAGGAAGACGTTCTTGAAATTTTGGTCTTCTCTTCATATATAGTGTATATCTTCACTTGGGAAAGTTGAGATATTCTTCAATTGTGACCACGACTTCATCATTATTTCTTCACTCATAATTTGGGATTTTGAGTTACAACGATCCGCCTCCTTTTCGGACTTGGATCTATTTATCCTCATACCTTGTTAGGGTCTTTTCGGATAGATTTCTCCATGACTTTGTGGGAGTTGGTTGCTTTGCGTCGTGTGTCTTGATCCTTCATATTGACTTCAGAATAATGCTTTTCACATCATCTTTGGATCTTTAGCAACAAAATGGAATCCTCATGCCTTGTTAGGGCCTTTTCGGATTCGCCAATCTTCGCGTCTGTTGATCCCAAACTTAGATCGATTAAGCTTTGTGTATACGAGATTAGATCAAGTACTACACGTAGAGAAACCTTTGCTTATGAACAAAGTAACAAAGTGTTATGCGGAATTAACACTTGATCTAAAACACAATGATGTTAAACAAACTTTCACTTGTATTAGAATAATCGTACTTGGTTACAATGAAAGAGTTTAACTTGCGAATACTTATGAAAACTAATATTCAACATTAACCTAAAAGATCTTCTTTTATAGAACAAGAAGTCTTGTACAATAAGCTACGAATCAACTATTCTAGGTAAAGATAAACATAGAAAATACATTGTCGTCTCTATCCTTACTAGAAGTATTCTAGAATATAATATACGTGTAGCTTACATCTTCTATCAGTGCTTGTCTTCAATCTGTCAACGCTTGACTTTAACTTGTCAACGCTTATGCTGTCAGCGCTCACTTTACTCTTGTCAACGCTTGAGTTGTTCTTGTCAGCGTTCAAGTGTTCTGGCCTAAATTTATTCCCAACAATCCTCCCCTAAACTTGATATCCACTCTTATGATCAAGTTTCTGAATAAACATTAAGAACTTGGAGGAGTCTGACAAACCTTATCATATTGGTAATAAATAAATCTGATCAAATTCTTTGCCACGTCACTTGTATAGTCTATCTCCAACTGGGTGTCCTTCATCTTCTCCAAAACAGCCTTGGATATGAAATACTGAGCATCTACAAGTAAATACTCAGCAAACTTTGTAGAACTCAAATGGTATACACCAGCAGCTGAATATAACCTCCATTGAAGACCACTGAGGTCATCTTCAAGATCCTTCCATATTTCAGGATCTTCTTCTTTTGTCCCACACATTCTTTTGAATGTGGTCCAAAGTTTTATTCCATTGGCTGAAGTTGGTGCTTCAGCCTCATACTTGGTCTCTAGCAACCTCCAAAGGTCCACCAAGTCTTCTCTGTCACAACTTGCAAATAAAGATATGAGAGTGGTAAAAGTGTGTACCTCCTTGCCAAATCTTCCAATTTTCCAGAATCCACATTCATCTTCATCATAACTTACAATTGGATTCCTGGAATCTAGTGGTAACACATGCACCATATCTGAAGCTTCTAATGGGGAGAGCTTGAGGCTCTTTTTAATGATTGCTTCACTTGGATATAGTTGATTCATATCTTTTGGAAACTCAAGAATAAATCCCTTCTTTACTGGTCTAGGAACTATCATAGCTTTCTTGATTGCCATCTCTTCTGCAAGTTGCTCCTTTCTTTCATCTGAAAGAAGTCTGAAAGTGTTTTCTTCTTGCACTTTCACCCAAATAGGATAAGCCCTATGTTCCAACTCATCAAATGTCAAAGCCTTCAGCTTCTGATGTGTCCATCCAACTCCATGACATTTGAGCAACATAAAGTAGAGCTTCCTTCTATCCCTTTTCAATTCAGAGAGAATGTTGCTTGCCTTGTACTTCAACATCACCTTACAATCCTTTTGAACTCTAAGAAGAATTTCCAAACCCCATATCTGATCTGAAATGGTCAAGTCTGGATTATCCATACAGCTTTCTTCCCAAGAATTATACATCTGAACTACCTCTGGCATATCAAAATCAATTTGCAACTTCAAATCTCTCAGCTTTTCCCTAGCAAGCTCATCACCATACTCAAGTCTTTCTGGTTCAACGATCATCACACTTGAATCTGAGCTAGCTCCATCACTTTCTTCTTCAGAAGTCACAACAAATGGTGACTTTTCCTTTTCACCTTGTTCCATCATTTGCTCAGCCAATCTTCTATCAAATTCAACCTGAGCTGTATTCTTTGGAACAATTTCTTCTACCAACTTACCCTTACCCTTATCTGTTGGTTCAATTGTTGGTACGGTAGATGATAATACCTGAGTAGGAACATCTTTGATGATAGATGATGACTGGAATACATCACCTCCATATGCAGATCTGTCAACGCTCAAATTTCCTCTATCAGCGCCCAAAATACTTCTGTCAGCGTCCAAACTTGTCTTATCAACGCTCAAATATTTCCCCTCAGCGCCTTGTGTAACCTCTCTCAACATATCTGTAAATGATAAATTTAAATTGGTTGGAGAGATCAAGGACGTATCAAAACCTGTTTGTTCCTTCAAAGTAGTAAGAGCTTCAGCAACATCCAATGATTGTCCATCTTGACTGCTCTTATCACTCAGATTTCTTTGATCTTCCTCCCCTTTGGAAGACTCCTCCATACCTCCCCTTGAATGAGCACTCTCCAAAACAACAATCCTCTCCCTCAATTCTTTGAGTTCAAGGCCTTGGTTACTGACAATTTGTACTAAGTCTGCATTTTGCTTTTGCAAGCTAATGCAGACAGCCGTCAATTCTAAAAGCGTCATTGGTTCCAGTCTGCCCTCTTCCAAAATGGGGATTTGACCTCCCAAGTCAGGTTCATTGGGCATGGATGAGGACTTAATTATGGTGGGACTGCCTTGGCCAGCTTCTAAGCCAGAACCAATAGTCCCAGCCTCATCCAGGTCACCAGCCACACTTGTGGTGGTGGTTCTCTCTGCTACATGGCTAGGACCACCAGAGGAGAACACTCCAGCAGTCCTTTGGCGTTTAATCAACCTATATTCAGGTGGTGTGGAAGATGGTGTAGAAGAAGGTGTAGATGTGGGTTGGTTAAGGGGTGTTTGGGATTGTGATGGTTGGGTGTCAGCGGTGGAAATAGGCGCATCAACGCCCACATTAGATGTGTCAGCGTCGAAGGGATTTTGGTCTATTTGCATTTGGTCAGGTGAGGGTAAAGGTTCAGGGATAGGTTCAAGTTGTGGGTGAGGGTCAATATGAGGTTGGGGGTCTGGTTGAGGTTGTGCTGCTGCAATAACAGCAAGCATGGCTGGGGTTAAAGGTAGGTCTCTATGAGGTGGTGAATTCATCTTGGTAAAAATAGCCTTCTTTTGTTCAGGGATCTTATAAAAATCATTGTGATCCCTTGAACAATATCTTTGAGCATCAAAAACCATTTGCAGAAAACGGGGATAAGCTAAAGTCATTTTTGTCCCCTTGTTTTTACACATTCCTTCAAAAATCATTTTAGACCAGTTATAATTTTGCCCTGTTGCAATACACACAATAGCAGTTGCAATGGATCTATTGATCTCATTGTGTGCAGTACATTTGGGACTCAAACATTGAAGGAGAATGTGAATGAGGTACTTCCAGGCTGGGGGAAATTCCTGCTTATGGTACTTATTAAGAGTACCTTCATCAGGAATAGGGTATCCCAAAGCCCTAAGCCCTTGTTCTATTTCTGATATGGGAAGAATGGTTATACCATCAGCATCATTAAGATGCAAGGCCTGGCGTACCAAGGCCTCAGTAACCACCCAAGGTCTCCCATGTACAATAGAAGTCAATGTGGTCACTCCATTAACTGTTGAGGAACTGACAGTGTTCCAAAACTGTTTAATGTGTGTGACTAGAATGAGTGGTGCATGAGAAAGAGCATACCTTAATGGGGATGCATTCAAATACTCCACCATCTGTGTGTATTGAGGGAACAAAGTATTATCAGCAACAAGATAAGCAATCATGTTGTGTTGAGACTTGAACCCCAAATCCAATTCTGCTGAGTTAAATCTTGGTGCCATTGATGAAAGCTGTTAATTTGAAGTATAAAAGATGAAGGTTGATAAGAGAAAAGTTGTTAGACAAGAATTATAGATACCCTATTTAAAATAGGAGCCAAATTTATAGGAGTGGATGAATGCATGTGATTGGCCCGAAAATAGGCAAAGATTTTCAAAAATCAATCATGAAAATATTGAAAAAGTTTATAAGTTATCTCATGCATTTAATGAAAGTAACAACTCCTAAAATTACGGCTTGAAAATATGTCAAAAAGTAACAACATGGTAGGTCCCATTGTTTGTCAACGGTCAAATATAACCCATCAACGCCCAACGGCTATAATCTTGTCAACGTTCGCCTAAAGCCATGTCAGCGTCCATTTTGGTCACAACAACGCTTGGAAAAATCTTGTCAGCGTCCAAAAATAAAATTGTTTTAAAAAGTGAAAAATGACCTTAACAAGTAATTTATCCTAGAGAAGATAACCAAAAGCTGATAATTATAATAGGGCGGCAAGCACTGTCCAGTTATGCACACTTGCATAAGCAAGATAGACATAACAGTCCTCTAGTGTCCCTTGCTAACCAAAATTCTTAACAACCAAGTTACCTTATAAAATCCTTGTTACTCCCAGGTAAAACCCATATCAAAATGATTCCCAAGTCTCCCAACAGACCACAACCAATTCTAGGCCAAAAAATGTCTCGGCAGCATGCAAAGTTGATATACTATGCATGCTATAGTGCCTCATGGTTTAGTAAAACTAACCCATACTCACCTGTGGACACAATCTAGAATTGTGATAAGAGTATCATATGGATACCCAAAAATCCTAAAGGTTCCTTAAACCTCCCCTCAAACTATGATACATGAGTTCTCAAAATATATATGAACATTAAAAATTTATGTCAAGATAGGAATATAAATATTCCAACCATCATCCATAAACAAAACATGTCCAAATAGCTCTGCAAAGATCCATAAGCAACTCTGTATCCAATGGTATAAAGCTACCACCTACCTACACATTTAGATGAAAACCACAAAACTAACATTTGTTGCTGACAGCGTCCCGACAACACTTGTCAGCGTTGAAGGAACTCTTGTCAGCGTTAGACAATAATATCTCTAACAACGGCAAAATAACACTTGACAGCGTTACATTTACCTTTGTCAGTGTTAGAAAAATCATGTGGAAAATCTAAATCATCACAAAGACCAATAACAATGCATTATCCTGTACATACTTTTACAAAAAGATTCCAAAACACATATTAAGTGAGATTAACCATTCCAATATTTGTTACCAAATATTGAAATCTTCCAGCATCAAAAGGTTTAGTTAATAAATCAGCCACATTGTCCTCTGTGTCTACCCTATCTGGTTGTATTAAACCTTTCTCAAAGCAATCTCTTATAAAATGATGTCTAATTTCTATGTGTTTGGTTTTAGAATGATGTACAGGATTTTTAATAATGCATAAAGTACTGTTATTGTCTACAAAAATCTTGGTATGCATAAAATTATACCCATAATCCAACAGCTGGTTCTGAATCCATAAGACTTCTCCACAACAAGCAGCTGCTGCAACATATTCTGCTTCAGTTGTAGAGTTGGCCACCACTGTTTGTTTCTTGCATTGCCAAGATATCAATCTACTCCCAAGAAATTGGCATCCACCAGTTGTGGATTTCCTATCAAACTTGTCACCACCATAATCACTGTCTGAATATGCAATAAGATCCAATGGAGAATCTTTTGGGTACCACAAGCCAAGATCTGGATAACATCTTAGGTACCTAAAAATCCTCTTCACAGCAAAAAGGTGACATTCTTTGGGAGTCACTTGATGGCGTGCACATGCACACACAGCAAACATGATGTCAGGTCTTGAGGCTGTAAGATACATCAATGATCCAATCATTGATCTATAGTGCCTAACATCCATATCCTTTCCAGCTCCAATTTTTCCCCAAGGGTGTTGCCTATCCATAGGAGTGGAAACCTCCTTCTCATGTGGAGAAAAACCATATTTCTTCAAGATTTCAGCTACATACTTGTCTTGGGAGATGAAGATACCATCTTCTTTCTGCTGAACTTGTAAACCTAGAAAGAAGTTCATCTCACCCATTGCACTCATCTTGAATTTATCTGTCATGAGCTTGGAAAAGTCCTCACTCATTTTTGGATCAGTAGACCCAAAAATGATATCATCAACATAGACCTGCACAAGTAACACATGTTTTCCTTTCTTCTTTGTAAACAATGTCTGATCTATGGTGCCCCTCTTGAAACCATTTTCCACCAAGTAGGTGGACAATGTACCATACCATGCTCTTGGGGCTTGATGAAGTCCATACATTGCTTTCTTCACTCTATAGACCTTGTCTAGATTTTCAGGATCTTCAAAACCAGGAGGTTGCATAACGTATACTTCCTCAACAATTGTCCCATAGAGGAAAGCACTCTTCACATCCATTTGGTAAACAGTAAAATTCATACAAGAGGCATAAGCTAGAAAAATTCTTATAGCTTCAATTCTTGCAACTGGTGCAAAAACTTCTTCATAATCAATTCCTTCCTCTTGTGTATATCCCTGAGCTACCAAACGTGCCTTGTTTCTGACCACAATGCCTCTTTCATCTTTCTTGTTCCTTAGAACCCATCTTGTCCCAATTGGTCTCACATATCTAGGACAATCAACCAGCTCCCAAACATCTTGTATAGCAAATTGGTGAAGCTCATCCTGCATTGCTTCCACCCAACTTGGTTCCTTGAGAGCATCAAAAATTTCCTTGGGTTCTTCCTGTGACAGAAAACAGGCAAACAAACATGCTTGTACAAGAGGGGTATCAACCTTCTTGTGTATATTGGCAATAAATCCACCAAGACCCTGATGGGATCTTCTTGTCTGAACTGGAGCCATAACATCACCAATGATTTGAGATGTGGGGTGATCCTTAGCTGTGGAAGTGAGAACTCCTCCTTCAAAAAGTCTGGTGTCCTCAACTTCACGCTCCATGTTGTCAATATCTTCTTCAGATTCTTCTTGATCAACAGAAATCTCTTCATGGACATTAGAAGGTCCACCCTGTTCAAAATGCGAAGAGAAAAGATGTGCAAAGGTGTCATCAAACTCTGAACCTTGCTTGTCAGCGTTTGGGCTAACAACGCTTGAACTGTTGTTGTCAGCGTTTGAGCCATCAGCGTCTGAATTGGTCGTGTCAGCGCTTGATTTCCCTTTGTCAACGCCTGAAGAATCATGCATGTTTGTAGTTGGTGGTATTTGAACACCACCATTATCTTTCCTAGCAGCAGTAGCAGCAGCATAATACTCATCTGTCCATATAGGAAGTGTAACATATTCTGGTGTGGGAGATGATTCAACTGCTGGTGGTCCATCCTTCTTAGCAACCTGTATACCTGAAACATTACCAATTCTCTTTTCCAAAACACTTGAAGTTTCCTTCACAATGTCTGGATCAGTAACATGCATATAATTTAAAGCTCTAGATAAAGGTTCTAAGTCAAACAACCAATTTGGACCACTCTCAGGATCACTAGGTTTACTCTCTAAAAACCTAACATGTACTTTTTCAAGTATACGTTTTTCCTTTTTAATGTAAACCCTATATCCTTTACTCTGCACTGAATAACCCATGAAGTAGCCTTCATCACCTTTTGAATCAAATTTACCTAGGGCCTCACTAGTTTCTAAAACAACTACATGACATCCAAAAGGCTTGAGAAAGCCAATATTGGGCTTCCTTCCCCAAAGTAATTCATAAGGTGTCTTATTATGTATCTTGTTGACCAATGCCCTATTTTGAACATAACAAGCTGTGTTAACAGCTTCAGCCCAAAAGGCTATAGGAAAGTGGGCATCAGCCAACATGGTTCTGGCTGCTTCAATAAGGGTCCTATTCTTCCTTTCAGCAACCCCATTTTGCTGTGGGGTTCTAGCTATGCTAAACTGCCTGGTAATCCCTTTCTTGGCACAAAAATCATCTAACAACTGATTTCTAAACTCACCCCCATTGTCACTTCTAATAATTTTGACCTCATTACCATTTTTCTTCTCAATTTGAGTAATGAAATTAATCAGACTTTGGGCAGTTTCACTTTTCTTGGCTAAAAAGAAAGTCCATGTAAACCTGGAATAATCATCAGTGATAACAAAACAATATGATTTACCCTTCAAACTTTCTATATTAGTTGGACCAAAGAGGTCCATATGCAATAAGTGAAGTGGTTTAGAACTAGAGTGCACCTGTTTAGACCTGAATGAGACCTTGTGCTGCTTGCCCTTAAGACATGCAACACAAGAGTGGTCATTGTGGAAAGCCTTCTCAGGCAAACCATCAACTAAACCAAGCCTCACAAGTCTATTAATATTCTTAAAGTTTATGTGCCCTAATCTCCTGTGCCAAAGATTACTTTCATCTACTGAGGCTTTAGCATACAGACATGACATTTTATTATTTATCTTAATTCCATTAAGATTCACATTATATATGTCTTTATGCCTTGGTGTTCTAAAATCTATATATTTTTCCTCAGGTAGCTTATAATCTTTGCTTAACACCAAGCACTCAGTATCTGTGAAAAGAACCTTATTTTTGTTATCACACACTTGTGATACACTAAACAAATTATAATCCAGTTCTTTTACCAGGAAGACATTCTCAAACCGTAGATTGTTGGTGACAAGGGTTCCTTTTCCTGTGATGGTGCCATAGCCCCCTCCAAAGTATACCTTATCACCATCTTGAATAGGAGAGAAATTGGTCAGATAGTCTTCCTTTCCTGTCATGTGCCTTGAGCATCCACTATCCCAGTATCCATAATCATTGATCTTCTTCTGAATGCCCTGCACAAAAAGAAAACAAATTAGTTTTCTTTGGGAACCCAAGCCTTGGAAGACTTGGATTCATTTGGTTGTTCAACAAGAACAGACTTGGTTCTCATAACAACCCCATTTTCATCCCTGTTTGAATGAAATTCCCAGTTAACCCCAATTGGTGTTGACAATGCTTTTGAAATATAATGAAACCTGTTGCATGTCATAGAAATACCAGTAGAATTAGGGTTTTGTACTTGTTTTGGTCTCCATGTTAAGCTAGTAGAAGCTTTAGACCTATTTCCCTGTGGTTGCAAATACCTAGGTTTTGCAGTGTGTCTGTCAGCGCTGAAATTTCTCTTGTCAGCGCCCCGATTGCTCTTATCAGCGTTGAACCTAGGGTTTGCTACAGGAACCCATTGCCTATTTGACCAAGTGTTTGACTTTTGAAAAGGTCTTAGGCCTTGTGTGTTAGACCCTCTAGAAAAGAATGGGGCTGGTCTAACAACTTGTGAACTTTTGTTCACAAAGGTATTGGGTCTGACAGTGTTTGACCTATGTTGACTTTTGTCAGCGCTGAAATGGTTCCTGTCAGCGTTGACATTGGAAGCGTTGACACATTTGTAGGCCAAATGTGAGAAGCTACCACATGTGTAACAAGCTTTTCTAGACATAGTCTTAGGTCTAGAAGCAAAGAAGCCTGTTCCATGGTTACTAACTTGGCTTTTTGGTGACCTAGTGTTTCTATACATCTCAGCATACTTAGCACTAGGTTTTCTAACAGTTTGTGGGCCAAGGTCAACAACTTTGCCAGTGGTAGGGTGTGTGATCTTAATAGGTTTAGGATCAAGGCTCTTGATTGGTGTGGGCTCATTTGGACTTTCACACAACAACCCTCCCTTAACAAACAAGGTGT
The DNA here is from genome assembly GCA_025667525.1 of Glebionis coronaria. NCBI lineage: Eukaryota > Viridiplantae > Streptophyta > Magnoliopsida > Asterales > Asteraceae > Glebionis > Glebionis coronaria. The sequence goes on along the minus strand of JANFOE010000475.1, from coordinate 115,570 downwards.
GGTTAGCTTTCTTCCACTCATCTAGGTCAGTCAGTTTTTGCTTGTATTCCTCAACTGGGGAAGTCACTCTAGGTGGAGGAATGAATTCCTCCTCTTGGCATTCTGGCAAGCCAGTCCAAGATAAGTCCTTTGATTGGACACCATAGAAATCCCCAGCTGGTGGTGGAACACCAGTATAATTATTCATCCCAATCCCACTCATATCCTTAGAGTCTCTTTGTTTACTAACACACTCTCCTAGGGATTGTGTGGCCTTATCAAATCTCTGGATTTTAAGACTCACATTATCTTTATTTTTGTTAGCCTCCTCTAACTGAGCTATCAAATCAAGATTAACCCTATTTACTATATCTTGAACATCCTTACTCTGATGTAACTCATGTTTTAAGATATTTATTTGATCCTTTAAATCAAACTCCATTTTCTTATACTCAGCTACTGTCTTTTCTGTTTGGGTGAGAGCAATTTGATAATTAGATACTTTGCATCTTTCAGTACTTGCCTCATCTAATAATTTAACTATCTCTTGTTTTAATTTTTCAGTATTTAAACGACAACCCTTAGAACAGAAAGCATCATCATATACCTCATTGTCTGATGAAGAGGAGGAGTGTGCCATGAGAGCATATTCAACATGCTCTTCTTTAACTTCAGCAACCAAAGCTCTGTCCTCTTCCTCATTCTTAGCCATCCAGCTCCAATCCCATTCTCCAACACCATCAATTTGTTGAACAGCAACCATGGCCTTGGGATCTGGGCTTTTAATCATTTGGCTTAAAGGCTTCCCAGCATCAGATCTTCTTGGAGATCTACATTCCCTCATAAAGTGCCCCATCCTATGACAGTTGTAGCACTCAACCTTGGACTTGTCAAATCCAGCAACATCCTTAGCATTAAAGGTCATCTTCTTCTTGAACCTTTTATTGAACCTGTTTGCTCTTAAACTTACAAGAGCCATAGTCCACTTGATATCCATCTCTTCCAATTGTTCATCACTTATCTGCTCAAGATCTTCATATGTAATCCTTGAATCACTGGGCAAAGAAGCAATGAATGCACACACAGTATCTAGATCAAAACCAGCAGGTTTAATTCTATCAGCGCCATGATTGTATGTGTCAGCGCTTGAGTACAAAGCGTTAACAGGATATGATCCAGCGCTGACAGGCTGAGATCCAGCGTTGACACATTGAGATCCAGTGGCTGAATGTCTATAGAAGTTCATGGAATCAAATTGGCCTTCACTTTGTGAGAAGAAGGCCATGTTGCTACTGGAAGATTTGTTATCACTATCCAATTGCCATTCATTCTCCAACAGACTTAGTTTGTTGAAGATGTCATCAAACCTGGATGTCTTGTGGGTGTTATTGACAAGAATGGATCTTGTCTCAATCTTCCATACATCACCAAGGCTTTTGAGAAAAGTAGCATTTAATTCAGGGTCATCAATATGTGTTCCCATGAAGGAAAGTTGACTTGTGATGTCAAGAAGTCTACTTCTCACACTGCTGAGATTTTCATTGGGTTGAGCTTTAAAGACAGCATACTCATGCAAGAGTTGCTTCTTCTTTTCTTCTTTTGTGTCAGCATTGCCACCATGTGCTACTTCAAGAGCTTCCCAAAGCTCTTTTGCAGACTCAAAGCGTTTGTACTTGTGCTGATTCTCATGACCTAGGGCGTGTTTCAAGATGTTCAAGATTTTCATGTCCACCCTCTTCTTGGCTATATCTTCAACAGCTACAGCTCTCCCATCTCCAGGCTTTTCCACCTTATCAGCTTCAGGACAATTAGGAACAGCTGTCCTTGTGGCAATTGCAGCAGTAATCTTTGCTGCTTTATCGAATGTGTTCCCATATTCGATAATTTCCCAAAGAGTGTAGTCATGAATAGCTATGTATTGCTCAAAATTGGACTTCCAAAGCTCAAAGTTCCTGGCATCAAACATGGGAATTTTGATACTAGGGTTTGAGAAGTTGTTTTGTAGCAAAGAAGCAGGTTGATCTGTGCCAGACATGATGTTTTTAGGGTTTTGAGAATTTTAGGGTTTTTGGTGTTTTAGGGTTCTTGCGTTACTTAAAGATCAAAAGTTTCTCAACAATCTCTGATACCACTTGTTGATCCCAAACTTAGATCGATTAAGCTTTGTGTATACGAGATTAGATCAAGTACTACACGTAGAGAAACCTTTGCTTATGAACAAAGTAACAAAGTGTTATGCGGAATTAACACTTGATCTAAAACACAATGATGTTAAACAAACTTTCACTTGTATTAGAATAATCGTACTTGGTTACAATGAAAGAGTTTAACTTGCGAATACTTATGAAAACTAATATTCAACATTAACCTAAAAGATCTTCTTTTATAGAACAAGAAGTCTTGTACAATAAGCTACGAATCAACTATTCTAGGTAAAGATAAACATAGAAAATACATTGTCGTCTCTATCCTTACTAGAAGTATTCTAGAATATAATATACGTGTAGCTCACATCTTCTATCAGTGCTTGTCTTCAATCTGTCAACGCTTGACTTTAACTTGTCAACGCTTATGCTGTCAGCGCTCACTTTACTCTTGTCAACGCTTGAGTTGTTCTTGTCAGCGTTCAAGTGTTCTGGCCAAAATTTATTCCCAACAGCGTCCCGTTTCATTAGTTATGCCTTGGCTATGAACTCTAATCAATACCGAGCAACTTTTAAACGATCTTGGGCTAATAGCTAAGTAATTTTTCAGACCGTACGACCTTACTTATTGCAATTATTTATTTACAAGCGAGGGGAGAAAAGGATCATAATTAACTCACATAAGTTAATGAAAGAATACCAAACTTGTAACTAACTCTATCATTTCTCGTTCTCCACAGTTTAAAATCTCAAGGAATGAGACTCGTGGATGCTTAGCCTAATAAACCAATTAAGGTCTACATGGTTAAGGATACTAGCTAGAGTGAACTTGGATAAGTAAACTCGGGTTGAGTCAAAATATTCACAACGGGCCTAATATATCTAAGATATCTAAACTTGTTAAAACCATTTTATTAAAATAAGAGAAAAATAAAGGGGACAACAACTAGGCCAAAATAGATTAAAAATTTTGAAAAATGTCGAAAAATCGAATTTTCGGCTAAAAAGAGGGCAAATTTATGGAAAAGTACACTTAACTTCGATAGAAGTCCCCCCTACACTTGAGATAAACATTGTCCTCAATGTTTAAGCATGTGGGAGTAAACTCCCCTACACTTATGACATTGTGCACTTTGCTTAAATCTCGCTAAGAAAGAGACAACTAAAGAGATTCCTATTTTAATATAGAGATATATAAAAATAGTGAATCGAAATGAGTTTAGGATAGAACCGGGAGGATAGTAACACGGAATCACGGTTCGTCAAAAGTCATCAAGAGTGTGTCTTGGAAGCTCCAATCCCTGCAATGATAAGAAAGAAAACAAGAAACACAAATGGGGCTCCCCCCTACACTTATGATGAAAATAGATAGATAATTGGGTTGCCTCCCAAAAAGCGCTTGTTTATATTAACCGAGTCACGAGCCTGACTCGTCCCCGAATTAGTTGGTCCATGGGGAAGCCTTGAATGGAATACCGGGATCGAAGACCTTGTCCTCGTTCCCGGAGGACATCAATGAAGGGGAGGCAGGAGGATAAGTAGTGAATGGGCGAAAGGAATGCTCAACATACGAGAAGTATGTGAGTTTTGGAGCCACGGGAGGTGGGGTGGGTAGAGGAATCACATTGTCATCCTCCAAAGACAATGGATAGGGACCAATAGGCAAAGCTGGAAAATTATACATCATAGGATGGTCCATGGCACCTCCCGGGTCAAAGCATTCATCCTCATGAACGTGGGTCTTTTCGGTTTCATTATAGATAAAGGCTGTAGAAACTTGGTTGAAAAGATCACGATCATGTACGAAACCATCATTCATTTGTGAGGATTGTTGATAAGTTAAATCCTCACGAATGTGGTAAGCGTAATTCTCATTAGAGGAGTGTTTGTTAAGTAACTCCTCGAGAATTAGATGTGTAGGCATGTGAGTTGGTTCGTCATTATTATGAAAAATAAGACGTTCCAACTCATCAAGTTCGGCCGGGAGATTAGAAAAATCGTCCTCACTTGTGGGTAGAAGTAGAGGTAGAAGAGCAAGCTCTCGGTCGATAATTTTCCCAATCTCGGGCTTGAAGATGAAGTCATCATACTCACCACATGTTGATCTCGTGTGGGGAGAATCAATTATCTTTTATGGATTGGTGAGTATGTGATCATTGATTAGCAAGGCCGGTACATCACCCAAATTTGTAGGAATACCCTCGGGCTCACTTTGGATGACGACACGGTCCTCGACAGTAGACGTTGGGTAAATGTAAGATTCTGTAGCCGAAATGATTGATGTAACGAATGATGGATCATCATTAGTAACCATGTCAGGAGCAGGGCCAGAGAGAGGATCTTCTTTGAGAAGTTTCTCAATTGTAAGAAGTTCATCGGCCCAATCGGTGGAAGAATCGTTAGAATTAGGAGCAATAGGGTTCAAGCTAGCTTGAATATCATCCCAACGAAAGTCACTCTCTCCAAAAGGAGTTGAGGACGGAGCAAGAGACGAAGGAGGAATGGGAGAAGTCTTTTGTTGCTTAAGAAATTCCTCCTCGTCGAAAATCACCTTGATATCGTCATCACTTTCCTCATTATCGACGGGGTCGATAATAGGGTCAGGGACACGACTACTCGCCTGCTCTCGCTGCTGCAAGAATGACTCTATACAAGTTTTCATTGTATCGAAGAGTACTTGCGTGTGTTCTTGAAGTAATGGAGCAAAATTGGAAATGGGTTCTGGGGAACTCATTTCGTGACGAGGTTGAGGATCGAGGGATTGCTGTGGGGGCTCAAGATTTTGAAAACCGGAATCATAGCACGGATGTGGGTCATAATAATCCATCGGTTGACAATAAGAAGTGTCATGAGGGCCCCCACAGTTGTTGCAGAACGGATGGGGAGAAAAATTGGATGCGTCTTGTGGATAGTTATTATCATTGTCATATGTGTAATCCGGTTCGTGCCCGTACGGGTATTGAACCGGACATGACACATGCAAATGAGAATCGCTTCCACAATAGATGCAATAGGGAGGGATAGGTACATCAGAAGCAAATGATGAGTTAATCGAGTTGCACGAAGGACAAAATCCGAATTGTGTATTGTCGATGTCATATCCGCACCGCTCACATGTACACCATTGACATGGTTCGTTCCCATACAATTGTCTGCCACACCGGACGCAATGGATCTAATAATCCATGAAGAAAGATAGATAAGCAAGAAGAATATTTTTGTTGCAAAACTTTGAAAAAGAATTGCTTTTTATCCAAAATCCAACGTGACTCTCACAAAAAACCATTTATCTTCACGAAAAGAGCCGGCAGCGGCGCCATTTGATGAGTGGGATTTTGCATGGGTTCAATGTAGTTGTCTCGGTATCTCTTCGAATTGATAACTGATTGAGTGCGAGAGGTTCGTTGTTCTTAGAGGATCAAAAGAAAGGGTTGTCGTTGTCTAAGCTAGTGGAAGATAAAGACTTGGAAAGATAAAATAGAATAAAGACGAGAAAAGGAAAGACAATGAAAGATTAAAACTTGACGAAAAGTAATATGACGAGAAATTAAAATGGAAATAAAGTTAAATGACTCAAATTAAAACTTAAACTAAAAGGAAAGCAAGCGAAAGTTCAAATAAAGAAAAGGCGGGAAAAATAAAGCTTAAAACTAAAAATGGAAAATGCTTCATTCGGAATAAGTCTCTCATTCGGAATGTGTCACTCATTCGGAATAATCAACTCATTCGGAATAAAGCACTGGTTCGGAATACTAGCTCACTCGGAATAACACACTGGTTCGGAATAAGGGTCTCATTCGGAATAAGTGTCTCATTCGGAATGTCTAGCTGGTTCGGAATATTATTCCGAATGAAAGAGACTGGTTCGGAATAACCAGCTGGTTCGGAATAACCAGCTGGTTCGGAATAACCAGCTGGTTCGGAATAATAACTTGGTTCGGAATAAAATCTGGTTCGGAATATTGTTGCTGGTTCGGAATAAAATCTGGTTCGGAATATTGTTGCTGGTTCGGAATAAAATCTGGTTCGGAATATTGTTGCTGGTTCGGAATAAAATCTGGTTCGGAATAATGTTGCTGGTTCGGAATAAAATCTGGTTCGGAATAATGTTGCTGGTCCGGAATGACTGCTCACTCGGAATAATTATTCCGAGTGAGATCAACTGGTTCGGAATACTTTATTCCGAATGAAAGATGAAAAATGGAGACTGGTTCGGAATATTCCTTGGTTCGGAATATTCTGGGCAGGAACAGTATTATTAACAAGGATGAAGAACAAGGCACGAATTTGACTAAATCTAACCAAAACAAACCCCAAGATTAAACCAAAACAACCAATAATGATTAACTAACAATAACCAATCGAAAGAAATCAATAAAACTAACAAACAAGACCAAATTAATCAAAACCCACTTGATTAAAATGGAGGAAACTCAAGAACATGAACCACAAATCAAACCACGAATTTGGAACAGAAATTAGAGAAGAAGAAGATGAATAACACGAATTTAAAAGCAACAATCAAACATTAATTAAGAAACTTACTTGAATCAAAGGTGCATAACATGAAAATTAAATTGCAAAAAGGTAAATTGTGCTAGAAAGAAAAAGGGTGGAAGAGTGGGTTGTCAAACCACCAACACTATACAATGACAACCTAGCTCTCTATTTATAGGAGGAAGGGGGCTAGTGGAAGCTTCTCTCTTTCTTTCTCTTTTTATTGCATTTTGGTCCTTGGTCTTCCAGTCTTCTTTGATTCTTCGACTTTTAAGACCTGGTCTTGGGATTTCTTCAAACTCGTCTTTAATATTTTCTTCAAATTAAGACTTGAGTTCTTCGGCTTCATTAAACTTTAGTCTTTGGACATTTTCTTCGATAAATCTTCAGAATAAGCCTTGGACTTCCATTCTTTTTGCATTCTTGATCTTTTGACTTCGTCTTTTGTCGTTTTCTTCAATAAAAGCCCGGGAAAGACCGTGTTTTCCTTCCTTTTCATCTTTTGACCCTGAAACACAATAAAAACACAAACCACGCATAATTTCGCCATTTACGACATAAAATATACGTTTAGGTCTCGTTTTCATGCAATTAAGTGGTAGAAAAGATGGGTGTTTTCACACCTATCAGTAACATACATAACAGTATCATGTCCAAGGGTCACGTTAATGTCACAATCATACCAAAACCGCACATACAAATCAGGTCAACCGACATATAAGAATCATATCAAACACGCATACAAACATCATATCAGACCGGCATATGAACATCATGTCAAACTAGCACACGAGAACCATACCAAACCAGCAAGTAAACATCATTTCAAGCCCACATGCATGAATCATGTCAATACCACACATATGGCTTTTATCAATCCATGTACAATAATCATATTATATCTTATGCAAGAATCATGTCAGAACCATATATTAAATTCATGTCAAGAGCCTTACCTTACTACAGTCACGATTCATATTGATATCACAGTTAAGATTCATATCAGATCTATACCTGATCACAATCGATATTCATACCAATATCACGTTCATTATTCACGTTTGAGAGCATAGCAAGATCATAGTCAAGATTCATATTCAAGATTCATAGCAAAAGATCATATTCAAGATTCATATTCAAGATTCATATCAAGATCATATTCAAGATTCATATTCTAGATTCATATTCAAGATTCATAGCAAGATCATATTCAAGATTCATATTCAAGATTCATATTTAAGATGGACCGCAAAAGTTCCGTTCAAGTACCCAAGGCAACTATAGGAGATATAGTTCCAAGTGTAGGTTAAATTGGGTGTTTCAGTGTTTATGATAGCGCTAAGCTCGTGACATTGAAACTAGTGATCCAGTACATGCAATAGATTGCACATATAAATTGCCCAATAGAGTACCTAGACAAGATAACTCCGTTCATACAAATGGTACACACTCGTCCGGCGTCAAAATGCCCGAGTGGAGGTTGTCAACCCTCATAGATCTATCCGTAACATAAGAGCTTACTCTAACAGAGTAACTAACGATTCACGATAGTGGGGACTATGGCTAAAGCAACTTAGGCTAATCATAAACGAAGTTCACTGAGTGTTCACAGGGTTCAATTCTTTTGCGTCCACAAGCAAGCACAAGCAGTCATTTCACTTCACAATATTAAACATACAAAGCAGTTTAAAAAGGAGCCATGGGATAGCTCAGATATTCACAAGTATAAGTCATCAATAATCCGAAAAGTGTAAACTCCTATGTCACATAAACAATCCTCAAAAGTGCAAGCACGTACGCAATATAAACAATATTCGAAAGGATATCAACGCACATGTATCACAATAATACTTGTAAAGTATAGACATGTAATCACAACAATCATTGAAATGCACAAACACGTATTTGACATCGACAAGCATGTATCTCCCTCAAAATAGATTCAAAACATTTATAAAGAGATTTAAAAATAAAAAGAGGGGGTATGAACTCACCTCGACGTAGTAGCGCAAACGATAGTAATGCTAATAATATGCTTCGCGTAAACGTAAGTCGAAACGGCTCGGCCATGGTGTTGTGGTTTAACTAATCGGCTAAACCTAATAACTTAAAATGTGTATTTGAGTTCTTAATAGATATGTACATCAACGTGACTCGTTTATAAAATATTTAAGTTCCAATTTATAATAGTTTAATAATTTTACAAAATAAATCGAAGTATATTTATTTATTTTACAGTTATTGTATAATGATCGTGATAAAATAATTAGACAAAATAATTCGACGCATTTTAAGAAAATCACCACTTAATAATAATCGTCACTTTTAAGTAAAAATTATAACTTTCACCGGTTTATCAATGTAATAAAATCTATTTGTTTTATCGGTTTACATATATAAAGGTATTTATTTATTTTATCGATTTACAATTATAATAATAGTTTGTGGCGACCAAAATATAAAGTAATGGAATTTTATAAGATTTTCGACATAGCTTATTATCTTATACAACCTTCTCCATATTAACCAAATTCTCAGTATTTTCCATTTTCCAAACAATCTATATTACACGAATCATGTTTTAATATATATCCAATTAGGCTATTTAATCACTATAATTAAGTAATAACTTAACAAAACCTATGTGTTATAATTAAAATCCAAATGTCCAATATGAGCTATTTAAACACACATTTAAATATATATTTATTTTTATAGTTCTCGAAATAACGATCGGGTTCGACATATTTATTTAACCATATCATACCACCATTTAAGTCCGTCTTTATAATTAATAAAAATTAGATAACTTATTAGCCGATTTCTAAACCACAACCAACCATGAATTTGTAATCGCGCCCGGTACTCTAAACCCTCGACATCACGCGTCCGAACACACCCGAAACAAATAATTAGCAACCAAACACCCGTGTATGACTTTCTGCAGACCCAAACGCACCTCATACAGCTTTCTGCTATCCCCAAGCGCCCCTTTACAGCCTGTTGTTTAACCCAAACACGCCCTTAAACACTGTATGCAGACCCAAACACCCACTGGTGATGTTTCTGCTACACCAAACGCACCCCTGTGGAGTTTCTGCTGCACCAAACGCTCCCCTGTGGAGTTTCTGCTGATAAACAGCGAATCCAAACACCCCTACTCCTGAATAACAGCGAATCAAACACATCTTCGTCCTCGTTTTCTGCTCGAGCCAACGTCCCTGCTGTAGTCATTTCTGCCTGCGCTAAACACACCCTTAGGCTGACCTGAACGCACCCTCGTGGTACTATGAGAAAACCGAGACGTACCCTTGCGTTGTAACCAAAAACAAACGCCCCTCATGGTGCTTTTAACCCAAACCCGACGCACCTTTGAAGGTGTTTTCTGCTAACCAAACAAATACATTGTTGGTGCTGCTGTTGTAAACAGAAAGCACCCTTAAAGGGTTTATGAATCTCGAAACGAACACCCTCAATGGTGGCTGATGATGGTAAGACGTGGTGTAAGGGTGAGGTGACCACGATGGATGATGGTGGCAGGTTGGTGTAGGTGGTCATGAGGTTGTGGCTGAAAGGTGACGGTGGTGATAGATCGATGGTGATGGTGACAGTGGTATGGAGGATGCGTGATGACATCGGTTGTAATCAGTGGTCGAGGTGGTGTGGTGGTATTAATGGTGTTGCGGGTGGCGGTTGTTCAGATCTTGTGGTGGTCACGATGGGATGGTGACGATGGTGGTAACGTCAGTACAACTGACGGCTGGTGGTGTAGGCTATTGTTGATGGTGGCGGCTGGTGATAGTACGGTGTAGGTCAGGTGGTGAAGAGGGTGTGGTGCTGTAGCTGGTGGTGGTGATGGTGGAACGGAGGTGGTAGCTATATGGAGGTGGTGGACTGGTGTTATCAGGCGGTAGCGGCCGTCAGGTGGTGGCCAGAGACGGCGCCGGGAAATATAAAGAATAGATGAGAGAATATTAGGATTAAGGTTTAGTGTGTTTATCAAATTAGGGTTAGGGTAAAAGTGAGGTGAAACCCTAGTGTGATAGTATATATACCCAAGAAGTATTAAAATAAGTGTAAGGTGTAAAATAGTTGGGGGTTCATTGTGTAATTATTTATTTCCAGGGATTAGAAATACAACTTTCTTATAACTTTTGTAAATTAATGATTTGGGGATCGTTGAAGCTAGTTAATGATTAATTTAAGACACAAAAGTTACATCGTTGCGTTCGCACTGATTTTTCCTATGAAAAAGAGTATTCACTTAACCATTGTTGCATAATATTTCGTAACTCTTAAAAAAATGTTGATAATTTATCAAGTATCTCGGACGAGTTTCGTTGTAAATAAAATGGACTTCAACTTAAATGTTCTCGTTTTTAATAAACGTTAAATAAATATTAAATAATTTAATAAATCAATTCATTAAATATCTCATGAAAATATAAATTTAATTATTAACTGTGTCGATTCAAATCCAATAAGTTTGGTATCGCTCAAAATGAATTTTGAAATATAATTTATTATTATTTAAAGTACGAAAAATTTCTCGGGTGTTACATCATCCACGTGCCATTTTGAGTTTCGTCCTTGAAACTCGATCGTTGTTACTAGGTTGAGAAGTGTCAAGAATGTCGAAAAGGAATAGGTAAAGCTGGAATGTATCCGAAAGGTTTGACAGTCAATCTGACAAAGCGGTAACATTTCATAGAACAATTAAATGACAATTAGAAGAGAATAATCTAGGAATTGTCTACTCTGAAAAGTCGATATAGGGTTAATTACACTTAGTTGGTTAAGCTCACGTCGATCGATGTTCATCTGGAAAAATCCGTGCAACTATTCATGAGTCAAGTGAAATTTATGAAATCTTTCGCCAAAACGCAATAATGATAATGGTAAGAAGAAATATCAATGATTAAAATCATACGGACGAACCATGAGTCAGAAGAAACACACTCCAGAATTGGAATCATAGAAGAATAACGTAAATATGAAATGATGTCAGATGTGCTTAAGGCCACTGGTTTATAATTCACATTTACACACAAAGGCGTCCCAATCTATGTAAATATAAATAATAAACTTTAGTTAAGCGATTTATAACCTCTTTATTCAAATGTAAAGGCGTCCCAATCCATTTAAAGAAAGACCTCATAACTCATCTTACTCAAATTATCTCGACAAGATTTACCAAAATATATATATACATATATAGGTCAAATATCTAAGGAAATAGATATTACCAAGAGAGTTTACAGCCAGTTTATTTACACCTTCCATATTCAAACATCCCATACTATCTCAATACGGGACCATAAATAAGTTCATGGTCTGGTGGCTTATGATTTCACATTTGGACGTTTCATACCATCTAAATACAAAATCGTAATTAACTTGTCGTCATGAGACTCATGTTCCATATTTAAACGTCCCATTCCATTTAAATATGAAATCATAAGTACCCTGATTGGAGTCACACCGCAGCATTTAGACAGGCAAACCATCCAAATGATATAACATAAAATTACATCAGATAATCAAAACGAGACGTCGACCAGTTACACTCCAATAATAGGCGTTTGCGATAACGTGAGTGTAGACGTGTATGGAGTGTAAGGTCATAAATCATAATCAAGAGGATAATATATCATAATAGTTATCAGCGGAAAATCTCACTGAAAATCGTTATAATCTCTAAAACGTTATTAGAGGGAATTATCATAGGCAAGCGCAGGAGTCGTCAATGGGTTGCTTTCCATAAATAGAAGCCCAATTCATAAGCGGAAGAAAATAAATCGCAATCACGTAATAACGTGCGTGATAACACGTACCAAACAAAGAACCCGTATATAATATAATGATATATTATAATAGTTATCAAATAAATAAAGGATCTAGCCGATTACACGAGTCTTACTCATCGCCGAGGAAGTCTCGTAATTAAGTATGAATGTATATATAAAACAATCGTAACTAAGTAATGCATATAGTCAGGTGGCAGCGTATAAAGCAATCATAAACAGATAAGGCAATTATCTCTATGGTGCATAAAGCAATCGCCAGCAGAAGTCATGTAGCGGTATATAAGATAATAGCAACGCGCAAATCAAACATCTATTGCATCCCAAAACATTAAACATAGAAAGCAGTTTAATAGGGGACTATAAACTCGTCTCAAGCAAAGATTCAGTTCGCACAAGTAAGGCAAGTAATAGCGAACAGTACTAGCAGCGATCTAAACATAATACTATATTCAGGCGCGAACAATGTAAATCACATAAGTTTATCACGTACGTCACTTGCCAATCATGTGCTTAGTTTTACAAATAAAATATGAATCACTGAAATCATATAGTTAATATTAGTATCTTATACTTAGGAAAAAATATTTATTTTTGACTCGACGTAATTTCGAAAGTCTTTCAATGTAAATTTTAATTCACCCAAATTTAATTTAGTAAATTTCGCAACACACTCTTTACGGAAAATTCGACACAGTTTCGGCGCCATTTCAAAATTTGCCATTTTTAGTATGTACTCAAATCTCGATCAAAGTCTCATATTTTTAACACTTACTCCAATCACAGTCAACCAATAGCTTATTTTTCGCAAAATACTCACTTACAACGTTCACGTAGTAACAATTGCCAGTTAAGTCCAATACACGCTTTTACCCCTTTTCAAAACGTTTCCAGCAATCATATGCAACATTTCATACTCATTTCGACACTCCAAATAGCTCGGTTTAACTCAAAAACGTTATTTCGACCATATTTAAATTATAGACCGCGAGTATACTTTTAGCGTTTCCACACAAATTAAATTTTCCGTCAACAAATTTCAAACACACGTATCCTACTCATTCAAATTCGATGTTTGCTCATAATATATCAAAACGAAGGTATTAACTTGTACTTTCATAATATCGTGCTAATCTAGTTTCAAAACAACTTTTATAACGCTTTAAGCTCAATATTAATTTAGGACAGAATGTATAACTTTTGTAAAGATATATTTTCACCACTTTAAACACACCCATTTATAGCAACACTACTAATTTACACCCAAAACTCATAGACACTAGTGATTTATCAAAAACATACTTCCATCCATAGATTCTATAAATACTACAACTTATATTTTTATAAAAACTATATTTATGTTTTTAAAATATATAGATTTAGTAAATCGATCATAAAAATATATAGATCTAGAAGATACAATGTAGAAAAGAACTTTACTTCCTTCATTTTTCAAGAAAACACATGATAAGTGCCAGCATACAGAGATCTAAACAATGCAAGAATAAAATCAACAAAATATATGGTATATTAATATATGAGCAACGCATAAGGTCATAACAAACATGCAGATCAAATACCCATATAACAGCGCATGAAGCAATCGTAACATGTGAAGCAAACATTCACGTAACAGTGGAAGGAGAGATCGCAAACATGTATGGCAAGTATTCATATAGCAGCGGATAAGTAATCATATCATGTAAAGCACATATTAATATATAAGAAGAATAAGCATAATGACATGCTAAAACACTAGAGAGCATCGGTTATAGTCTAGGCCTATACAATAACACCTAGTTCTCTATAACCAAGGCTCTGATACCAATCTGTAACACCCCCAAAATAGGCCCAGCGGAAGCACACTAGTTTTGGGGCCTGTTACGTCATGATTATCCGAGTCTTGATCCGAGAGAATGACCTCTATGCAAAATATCACAATGTTGACTCCAAATAATCATACAGTCAAGTACCTGAGAATACATGCTTAAAAGTGTCAACACAAAGGTTGGCGAGTTCATAAGTTTTATTAAAATGTTTAAGACACTTTAAAAGTTTACAAGGACAACTACTAAAAGTAGTATCGTACAAACGTTTAGAAATCCAGAGTTTCACAAATAAGAGACATTATAAAAAAGCTCGGTCACGAATCAAAATTTAGAAGTAGCATAACAGTTAACACAAAAACTTCAGTTCATGCACAAGTCGTAGATCATGCTCACAGTTCATTTCAGTTCAATCTTACGTTCATCATTAATTTCATATCCAAGTTAAATTCAATAGTCACGGTAACATACATAACAGTATCATGTCCTAGGGTCACGTTAATGTCACAATCATACCAAAACCGCACATACAAATCAGGTCAACCGACATATAAGAATCATATCAAACACGCATACAAACATCATATCAGACCGGCATATGAACATCATGTCAAACTAGCACACGAGAACCATACCAAACCAGCAAGTAAACATCATTTCAAGCCCACATGCATGAATCATGTCAATACCACACATAAGGATTTTATCAATCCATGTACAATAATCATATTATATCTTATGAAAGAATCATGTCAGAACCATATATTAAATTCATGTCAAGAGCCTTACCTTACTACAGTCACGATTCATATTGATATCACAGTTAAGATTCATATCAGATCTATACCTGATCACAGTCGATATTCATACCAATATCACGTTCATTATTTACGTTTGAGAGCATAGCAAGATCATAGTCAAGATTCATATTCAAGATTCATAGCAAAAGATCATATTCAAGATTCATATTCAAGATTCATATCAAGATCATATTCAAGATTCATATTCTAGATTCATATTTAAGATTCATAGCAAGATCATATTCAAGATTCATATTCAAGATTCATATTCAAGATGGACCGCAAAAGTTCCGTTCAAGTACCCAAGGCAACTATAGGAGATATAGTTCCAAGTGTAGGTTAAATTGGGTGTTTCAGTGTTTATGATAGCGCTAAGCTCGTGACATCAAAACTAGTGATCCAGTACATGCAATAGATTGCACATATAAATTGCCCCAATAGAGTACCTAGCCAAGATAACTCCGTTCATACAAATGGTACACACTCGTCCGGCGTCAGAATGCCCGAGTGGAGGTTGTCAACCCTCAATAGATCTATCCGTAACATAAGAGCTTACTCTAACAGAGTAACTAACGATTCAGATAGTGGGGACTATGGCTAAAGAAACTTAGGCTAATCATAAACGAAGTTCACTGAGTGTTCACAGGGTTCAATTCTTTTGCGTCCACAAGCAAGCACAAGCAGTCATTTCACTTCACAATATTAAACATACAGAGCAGTTTAAAAAGGAGCCATGGGATAGCTCAGATATTCACAAGTATAAGTCATCAATAATCCAAAAAGTGTAAACTCCTATGTCACATAAACAATCCTCAAAAGTGCAAGCACGTACGCAATATAAACAATATTCGAAAGGATATCAACGCACATGTATCACAATAATACTTGTAAAGTATAGACATGTAATCGCAACAATCATTGAAATGCACAAACACGTATTTGACATCGACAAGCATGTATCTCCCCCAAAAGAGATTCAAAACATTTATAAAGAGATTTGAAAATAAAAAGAGGGGGTATGAACTCACCTCGACGTAGTAGCGCAAACGATAGTGATGCTAATAATATGCTCCGCGTAAACGTAAGTCGAAACGGCTCGGCTATGGTGTTGTGGTTTAACTAATCGGCTAAACCTAATAACTTAAAATGTGTATTTGAGTTCTTAATAGATATACATCAACGTGACTCGTTGATAAAATATTTAAGTTCCAATTTATAATATTTTAATAATTTTACAAAATAAATCGAAGTATATATATTTATTTTACAGTTATTGTATAATGATCGTGATAAAATAATTAGACAAAATAATTCGACGCATTTTAAGAAAATCACCACTTAATAATAATCGTCACTTTTAAGTTAAAATTATAACTTTCACCGGTTTATCAATGTAATAAAATCTATTTGTTTTATCGGTTTACATATATAAAGGTATTTATTTATTTTATCGATTTACAATTATAATAATAGTTTGTGGCGACCAAAATATAAAGTAATGGAATTTTATAAGATTTTCGACATAGCTTATTCTCTTATACAACCTTCTCCATATTAACCAAATTCTCAGTATTTTCCATTTTCCAAACAATCTATATTACACGAATAATGTTTTAATATATATCTAATTAGGCTATTTAATCACTATAATTAAGTAATAACTTAACAAAACCTATGTGTTATAATTAAAAGCCAAACGTCCAATATGAGCTATTTAAACACGCATTTAAATATATATTTATTTTTATAGTTCTCGAAATTACGATCGGGTTCGACATAATTATTTAACCATATCATACCACCATTTAAGTCCGTCTTTATAATTAATAAAAATTAGATAACTTATTAGCCGATTTCTAAACCACAACCAACCATGAATTTGTAATCGCGCCCGGTACTCTAAACCCTCGACATCACGCGTCCGAACACACCCGAAACAAATAATCAGCAACCAAACACCCGTGTATGACTTTCTGCAGACCCAAACGCACCTCATACAACTTTCTGCTATCCCCAAACGCCCCTTTACAGCCTGTTGTTTAACCCAAACACGCCCTTAAACACTGTATGCAGACCCAAACACCCACTGGTGACGTTTCTGCTGCACCAAACGCACCCTTGTGGAGTTTCTGCTGCACCAAACGCTCCCCTGTGGAGTTTCTGCTGATAAACAGCGAATCCAAACACCCCTACTCCTGAATAACAGCGAATCAAACACATCTTCGTCCTCGTTTTCTGCTCGAGCCAACGTCCCTGCTGTAGTCATTTCTGCCTGCGCTAAACACACCCTTAGGCTGACCTGAACGCACCCTCGTGGTACTATGAGAAAACCGAGACGTACCCTTGCGTTGTAACCAAAAACAAACGCCCCTCATGGTGCTTTTAACCCAAACCCGACGCACCTTTGAAGGTGTTTTCTGCTAACCAAACAAATACATTGTTGGTGCTGCTGTTGTAAACAAAAAGCACCCTTAAAGGGTTTATGAATCTCGAAACGAACACCCTCAATGGTGGCTGATGATGGTAAGACGTGGTGTAAGGGTGAGGTGACCACGATGGATGATGGTGGCAGGTTGGTGTAGGTGGTCATGAGGTTGTGGCTGAAAGGTAACGGTGGTGATAGATCGATGGTGATGGTGACAGTGGTATGGAGGATGCGTGATGACATCGGTTGTAATTAGTGGTCGAGGTGGTGTGGTGGTATTAATGGTGTTGCGGGTGGCGGTTGTTCAGATCATGTGGTGGTCACGATGGGATGGTGACGATGGTGGTAACGTCAGTACAACTGACGGCTGGTGGTGTAGGCTATTGTTGATGGTGGCGGCTGGTGATAGTACGGTGTAGGTCAGGTGGTGAAGAGGGTGTGGTGCTGTAGCTGGTGGTGGTGATGGTGGAACGATGGTGGTAGCTAGATGGAGGTGGTGGACTGGTGTTATCAGGCGGTAGCGGCCGTCAGGTGGTGGCCAGAGACGACGCCGAGAAATATAAAGAATAGATGAGAGAATATTAGGATTAAGGTTTAGTGTGTTTATCAAATTAGGGTTAGGGTAAAAGTGAGGTGAAACCCTAGTGTGATAGTATATATACCCAAGAAGTATTAAAATAAGTGTAAGGTGTAAAATAGTTGGGGGTTCATTGTGTAATTATTTATTTCCAGGGATTAGAAATACAACTTTCTTATAAATTTTGTAAATTAATGATTTAGGGCTCGTTTAAGCTAGTTAATGATTAATTTAAGACACAAAAGTTACGTCGTTGCGTTCGCATTGATTTTTCCTATTAAAAAGAGTATTCACTTAACCATTGTTGCATAATATTTCGTAAACTCTTAAAAAAATGTTGATAATTTATCAAGTATCTCGGACGAGTTTCGTTGTAAATAAAATGGACTTCAACTTAAATGTTCTCATTTTTAATAAACGTTAAATAAATATTAAATAATTTAATAAATCAATTCATTAAATATCTCGTGAAAATATAAATTTAATTATTAACTGTGTCGATTCAAATCCAATAAGTTTGGTATCGCTCAAAATAAATTTTGAAATATAATTTATTATTATTTAAAGTACGAAAAATTCTCGGGTGTTACAAGTACTTGATGCAGAAAGATTTCAGAGACATAAGGAGATAGATAAGGTGACTCAAAAGATGGTCGAGAGGATGGATAAATTAATCAGTCAGATGGATCCTGAACGTATTAAATCACATTTTTCATGGGCTCGTCAATTAACTGATGAACAACAATTAAAGGGGCCACATGAATAAGAAATAGTATTCATTACTGTAGATTCTGAAGAAGAAAAACTAACGGAGTCAACACCATCTGAAATGACGGTTGCTGAAGAAACCGACAAAGAAATCGACGAAAAAAAAGAAGACCATGGATGTCGCAGCCTTCAAGAAGAATTTGCAATGTTACTTAACAAACCACTGAAATATGCTTTAAACCAGATATGGGAAACCAACGTCTTGTAACTCGTGCCGAGGACCATGAACGAGAATAAAATGTATGATGAAATCATGTTTCAGTGAATAAGAATAATGATAAAGCTATCAATTATCATCATAAGTGGAATAGACTAAAGTTTGTCAACTTTTTTACACAATTGCCTCATATTTCTTTAATTCATTTCTGATTTTCTACTATTTGGATGAAAGCAAAAAATACCAAGTGATCATTCCACTTATGATGATAATTGATAGCTCTATTATTATTCTTATTCACTGAAACATGATTTCATCAGGCATTTCATTCTCGTTCATGGTCCTCGGCACGAGTTATGACAGCTTATCAGCGGACTGAGCTATTTAAACTTGTGGAAAATGATGACATAGATATAAAGCTAAGCTACAAAAAGTGTGAGAAGATTGCAGAGAATCTTAATTTGAGCATGGAGCAGGTTTGTTTTCTCTTGGCATTTGGTAAAAAAATATTCTGGGGCTGATGTACCATATGGGTTTGTTGATACTTTTAAGAGG
The DNA here is from genome assembly GCA_025667525.1 of Glebionis coronaria. Taxonomy (NCBI): domain Eukaryota; kingdom Viridiplantae; phylum Streptophyta; class Magnoliopsida; order Asterales; family Asteraceae; genus Glebionis; species Glebionis coronaria. Next base: position 96,038 of record JANFOE010000475.1, on the reverse strand, counting down.
TGACAGTTTTAACTCGTTTGCTTATGAATGGGTTAATTTGGATTATGTTTCTGTATTGGATGAATAGTTGAAAAAAATTCTTGAATTTTATGCATAAAACCTCCTAAATAGTTTGCTATAATCATAAAATTTATGTAATTATACATAAAAAAGTTCAATTTATTCGGAAAGAAATGTGCTTTGGGTCAAACCAACCTGGACCGCCTCTCTAATGTATACAAAATGACCAGTTTTGTAACCTCTGAGATTATACTCATGCTACTATAAGTGAGATCTTATATGCATATTTTAATATAATTTGTATGCCTTTAAAGCTACTCGTGGAATATAAATAATCGCATGTTTCTCTTTACAAGTCTAACATTCTTCCTCTACCATATGAGACTATGGAGCTCTTGATCTTTATTCCTCTGAAATCTGATTAATATTTCTTGCAGGTGCTATATGTATACTATAGTAGGCGCAGGAAGAATCAAAAGAAGAAAGAAGCAGCCCAAAGGAAAAAATTTTTGAAAAGAAAAGCAGTAAATAATGGAAATTCACTAGATGAAGAGATGCACAAACAAAAGCATGCCAAATTATCTACTTTAGAAGATCTCACAGGAGAACAAAACTCTCTTCATGAAACACATATGTCGTTAATCACTACTATCTCTGAAACCATAAACAGTCTTAGAAAACCCATTATCATAACACCTAATGCTAATAATTTATCCAAACTTGTTTCATAAAAACAATGTGACTAACAAGTAACCAAATCTATAATAACATCGTTAACTTTGATGATTTTTAAGTTTGCTTTATCCATGAGTTTTTTAAAGAACTAGAATCACGACTTGTTGGGACTCACAACTAACTATTTTCTATATTCTAAAAAAACATAAAACAAGCAATCATTTTCTTTTTTGGCAACCAATGGTATCCACTTCTAATCGAGTAATAAAAAAACACATTCAAAAAGTAAATGAACAATTTATTGACGGTCAAACAGTTTTCAAAAAAGAGGGAGGAAGAACAGATACCTGACTAGCATTTGGATGGTCTTCATCATCATCCTGACTGTCTTCTCCTTCTCCTTCGTGAGTGTCTTCATCATCGTGGTTGACTTCATCATCGTGATTGACTTCATCATCATTGTATTCATCATCGTGATTGAGGATTTGTTGGGACTGGTCTTTAGCAGCAACACATTTACGCGCCATCGTGATTGAGGATTTGTTGGGACTGGTATTTGTTGGGATTTGGCTAGGGTTTTGGGAATAGATCTGGTGAATGATAAGAGAAAATGAAATATTTTTGGAAAAGATAAGATAATGAAATGTTTTAGCGGCGAGTGAAAGTTTTTTAGGGATTGGATTTTGGGTTTAGATTCAATGAAATTTTCAGTGTAGCGGGAAGTGAAGAGGGAGCCCGCTAAAATAATTGGGCTTAAATAGACCGGCCCTTTAGTAATAAACGTTTTATTTAGTTTTCCATGTTTATATTTGGTCTTTTTTTAAAGAAAAAACTAGCATCGGCTCGGTACCAATCTCGTCTCGATTTAGTGCTTTCAACTTAAAAAGTTATGTACCGATCTCGTACCGAACGAGATTCGAATATCGGTACTAGTACCAAACGGGATTAGGGTATCAATATTCGATACGGTCCCGGATACGGTTCGGGTTCAAATTCAGGATTCATGTCAAAATGTTTATCACTAAAATATACTAAGTAACTTAACTCGAATACGATCAATCTAAGTTAAATCGAATAAATCAAATAAAGTTAACAAAATTATAAAAAGTTTTACAACACTTAGAACTAAATAAATCAAACATTTAATACAAAATAACTAAATAAAGTCTCCAATGCGTTCGGCTTGTTATTGAAGTTTGCATGTTGTTCCTGCCAAGATAAAAAAAATAATGTTTATAAACTAGACTTTTTAAAATATTATATATTTTGTTAATTGATGTTACGAATGATGTTGTTTACCTGTGATGTGTGAAGTTTGTCAATCCTCGGCCTCATGTCCTTCTTGGTGGTCTGATCTTAGGTAAATAGTATCATCAAGAACTTCATCTACAGATTGAATACCAACAGAGAACAAAGGTATCTCGTCAAACTTATTATACTCGTCCTCGTCCACGACATTCTCAACACCAACAATACTTCGTTTGCTATGCATAACAATGTTCCATCTCATATCGCTTGGGTCCACGACATAGAATATTTGGGTAGCTTGTTTGGCTAGAATAAAAGGATCAGACAAATATCCGTGTGTAGAAAAATCGACACATGTGAAACCATCCTTGTCAACTTTAACACCTCCTACGTTATTGACCCATTTACACTTAAAAAGAGGCATAAAGAACGTATTGTAATCCAATTCCCAAATTTCATCAATGACACCATAATACGACTCTTTCGCGACCGACAATCTTGAATTATCTGTTGTTGTTGCTACTAACGTCACTCCACTATTTTGAAAGGTACTTTTTATCTTGTTCTTTGGTGTAAAACGTATATCCGTTAATGTCGTATGCTTGATAATGGAAAACACGTCACGGGCGGTACGCCAATTGTATTACTTCTGCTTCAACATTTGGGTATCTCGATTTTACAGTATCTCTCAACCAGTTTGAAAATGTTCGTTTGTGATCTATTTCTAACCATTGTGGCCCTCGACGACTGTTGTTTCTTTTTAAAAGTGACAGGTGCTCGTGTACATAGGGTGCAATAGATGTCATGTTCTACGAAAACCGTAAAGTGTGCTTGCTCTAAATCGTCGTTGTTCGGTGTGACATCGCTGCGCCCAATCGTCCCTTTCCCTTCAAGTCTACCCTTGTGTCGAGATACAGGAACGCCAATATCTGGGATTCCATCGATATAACTTGTACAAAAACTAACAACCTCCTCTGGAACATACCCTTCAACAATACTTCCTTCCGGTCGGGATTGGTTCCTTACATACCCTTTTAAAAAACCCATATATCTCTCGAATGGATACATGTAATGTAGAAATACCGGACCACATGCGTTTATTTCTTCAAGAATATGAGACACGAGATGAACCATGACATCAAAAAAGGAAGGTGGAAAGTACATCTCTAGCTGGCAAAGAGTGAGAATAATATCACGTTGCCATTCATCTAACTTTTCAGGGTCAATAACTTTGGAATGAATCACATTAAAAAACAAACAGAGCTTTGTGATTGTGTGTCGGACACGAGGTGGCAATATTCCAGGAATTGCGATTGGAATCATTTGCCTTATTAGAACATGATAGTCGTGGGACTTCATACCAAGCAACTTTAGGTCTTGCATTGACACCAACTTCTTAATATTAGCAGAATAACCCGATTGGACTCTAATATCGTGCAAACATTGACAAAATTTAGTTTTTTCAGCCTTGGACAGCGTATAACAAGCAGCCGGCAAATACGTTCTTTTATTACCAATATCTTGTGGCGCAAGCTCATCTCTAATCCCCATTTCTAACATATCCTTTCGAACATTAATCCCATCTTTTGTTTTCCCTTTGATGTTTAACAATAAGCCAATTAGAGCTTCACAAACATTTATCTCAATATGCATTACACCAAGACAATGCCGGACCAGTAAACGCTCCCAATACGGTAATTTCCAAAATATGGATTTTTTCTTCCAAATATTCTTATTAGTTGGCGGAGCTTTATCTTTTTTTCCCAAAAACAGTTTTTATATCCTTGACACGAGAGAGTGTAGTACGTCCGTTCGATACATCTGCCATTATTCCACGCTCTAGTGTACCGTCAAACAGTTTTTTTACGGTACGAGTGTGATTCTGGAAGTGACCTGCGGTGTACCATATAAACAGTTTTCTTATAGTTAGTCAACCACCGCGAGTGGGTGTCTTTTTCACAAACAGGACATGCCTTCGCCCCTTTCGTTCCATAACCTGACAAGTTACCGTACGCTGGAAAATCACTTATGGTACAAAAAATCATGGCAAATAGTTTGAAGCGCTCTTTTTATACTCATCGTAAACATCAACGCCTTTATCCCAAAGATCTTTCATGTCTTCGATTAACGGTTCTAAATACACATCAATATCATTTCCTGGCTGCTTTGGACCCTGAATTAACAATGACATCATGATGTATTTACGCTTCATGCATAACCAAGATGGAAGGTTGTAGATGCATAAAAGAACTGGCCAAGTGCTGTGACGACTACTCATATTTCCAAATGGATTGATTCCATCTGAACTAAGCCCAAACCGTATATTTCTAACCACAGCCGAAAATTATGTATAATGATTATCAATACTCTTCCATTGTGAAGAATCAGCCACATGTCTGATTTTCCCGTCGATTTTGCGATCTTCGGCGTGCCACCTTAACAATTTTGCATTCTTAGGGTTCAAAAACAACTGCTTAAGTCTTGGTATGATTGGCAAATACCACAAAACTTTAGCAGCAGGGCCATTCTTCGTGACATCTTCATCAAATTCCGTTAGGTTTTTATCTTTATCCCTTGATACCTTACATACAGGACATTTGTGTAGGTTTTTATACCCTTTTCTATACAATATACAATCTCTCAGACATGCATCTATTCTTTGGACTTCCAATCCCAACGGACACAACAATTTTTTAGCTTTATACGTAGAAGTGGGTAACTCGTTGTTTTTAGGCAACATTATTTTAAACAACTCTAGTATTTTGTCGAACCCCACATCACTAAAACCATGTTCTGCTTTTACTGTCAACAACTGCAACACGGCTGAAAGTTTGGTAAAATTAGTACAATCGGTATACAATGGTTTTTCTGATTCGACAAACAATTCTTGTAATTTCTCCATATCAAGCTCGGTATTATGCTCAGCATCATGTAGCATGTCATTGATATTCTGACGACTACTACTGCAATGATCATCGTTATTATTGACATTACTTTCTAAAACAACATCGTTACAATCACGTGGTGCTTCACCATGATGTTTCCAACACGTGTAGTTTTCCGTAAACCCGTATTTAAATAAATGGAATCTAATTGTCTCAATATCACCATGATAAATAAAATGTGCACAGTCTTGACACAGACACGAAATTAGGGCTTTTCCTGTATTTGCTTGATGATCCTCAGCAGCTTTAATAAACTCAGACAACCCTTTGACATATTCAGGGGAAACACGTTCGCTATTGTACATCCACCTCCTTCGATCGATCTAAAAACACAAAATTATATATTTATTAAGATGCATGCATGATATGATAAGATTGACAATAGTGGCCAACCGGGAAATCCTAACCCACTTTTTAAATATTTAATCTCATATGTGAATGCGTATTATGAGTCGTGTATTATTAAAGAAAAATCGGCAGCATTTCCCCTCAACTCCTCAAGTATGCGCATAAAACGCAAACTCATAGGAGTAAGGAAAAATGATGTCGATTTATCTCAAATAATACGTAATCACATCCTAAATGAGATTAAATATTTAAAATGCAGTCCCAAATGGGGACAATTCAAAAGTAACCTCTATTAGGTTAATTTCGAACGGGTAGTCAACTACGGGGTACTAAAATCTATCTTAACTTATACTAAATGTATAAATGATACCATGAAATATATGATTAATATGTGGTTAGCTTAAAAGTTTAGTAAAATACCTTACTTCAATGGGTTAAAATTAGCTAGCCATCACCGAGACACAAATAAATTTCTTCAAATAACTATATAGAAACAAATCATCAAAATTAACAAACAAAACTTTAAATAAACATAAAATTAATCATAGATAAATTTTATGTTAATAAATATAATAATCACTATATTAAACATAAATATTGTGTACCTTTAAAATCAAAATAATCTAAATTCTTGAATTTGAGTTATTTTAGAGAATTTGTAAGTTTTTTTTTGAGTATTAATGGTGGAATTTAATGAAGTTTTGATGTTTTTGGGGAAACATTGTACTGTCTATGGGGAGGGAGCCGTTGGGGGAGTTAAATAGAACGGTTTTTATAAAACAGCCGTTCTATTTAAGACTAAAATAGAATCCAGCTGTCTCTTCTGGTTTAATTTTGTAAATAGATAGAACGGTTTTTCCATAAAAACCGTTCTATTTAAGATTCAATGGAAATTTGTGGGAGTTTGTGACAATTTAGATAGAGCGTTTTTTTCTTAAAAACCGAACTATTTATTTTTAGACATAGATAGAACGGTTGTTCGTTATATAACCGTTCTTTTTATCAGCTTTCTCTTTAAATAGTTCACTTTTTAGTAAAACCGTACTAAATAGAGTGATCTATGTATCACTTTGTGTAGTAGTGTCAAGATCTGACATCATTGATATATGACTCATCCAAATGAATGTTCAGGAAGTGATTTAGATGGAGCCAATGGCAACACCTTATGAAAGTGAACTGCAACTACAGCTTACACCTACTGCTGCTAATGTTGAGGTATTCATGATCTCTAGATGTGGTCCTTCGAGGCTCCCGAGCCAATCAAGGAAGAAGAAAAGTCGGCAAGAGTTGCTTTGCCACCGAGACTAATGTGGCAGTAGCGATATATCATAACTTCATGAAGTTTTCATGTTATATAATTCTTTTCCTTCGATAATAGAAAAATTGCATGAATGTATAGCAAATAACTTTTAACTATTTGTCATTGTATGCAAAATTCTTCACTTTTACCCTTTAAGGTGTTGAAACTATAGCTTTGCATTTGATACAGTTACAAAAGTTAGGTTGGAGAATTCTAAGCAAATGTCTTTATAAATAATCCAATTATATGTTCACAATACGGAATGTGAATATTCTTCTATTTAGGAGTCAGTCCCAACTAGAAATCTTGTCAATCAAATATCGACGAGGTGCTCCCGCAACAACACGCGGGTACCAAAAATTTGTTAGAACTAATTAACGCTTTTTCTTGGGTAACAATGGTTTCCGATATTTTTGGCCGACTAATCCGCGGGGTTTGAACCCACCGCCATACAGACACAATAACTTACGCTTTGTTTCGAAAGGTTTAGATGACACATTGATAACAACAAACGTAAAAATAATATAATCTTTATACCATTCCAATAAGAATCTAACCGTCAGGATGATGAAAGATTCGAATTAAAAAGGAAAAACAAAGACAGTTCACAAGAATGTCAAAAAGGACACAAGTTCAATTCATCCACAAAATTGGTTAGCGGGAAAATCTTAAGTTGAGTGTGCACAATAGAACGAAAGCAAGATAGTGAGTTAAATATAGCAAATACTCAGCATGTGTCCAAGATAATTGAGACCTAAAATGAGGTTCTAAACACACTACTTGACTACAAGGCCAAACCAAGTATAAAGTAGGCATGTCAACCTCTTGAAAATGTACGGCTTTACCTTGTTTGGATCCGTGTAGCAGTGGGTTCAAATCGTGTAGATTAGTTGGTCAAATGGTCGGAAAGCATGATTACTACAACAAAAGCATATAAGATTGGTGGGAGTGGGTGTAAACTCACTCACCGTCATGTCAGTTTTTTACCAAACTCACTCTAACTCGCCACAGGAAGTAATGACACTCACTCAAACTCACTATAACTCACCTTTAATACCTATTTTTTTATTATTTAAAAATACCCCACTCACAAAAATACCCACAAATAAATCTAACTCAAAAAATAAAAACATTTGGGCCCACAGAAATTAAACTCACCCAGCTGAGTTTACCCCTGTCTTTTTTTCTCTGGGAACATACTCGCGCGCGACTTTTTTCAAGGGGAATGGAGAGTCACGAGCTACTATACAAAGTCACGAGTGGCTTCAATGCCACTCTCACCAGCCTAAGAGCCCTGGCAATCCATGGCTTGAGCCGTGGGATAACGCAAAACATACGACGCCAAACACCACACCGTGTGTGGCTTATAGGGTCTGGCGTCGTATTTGCCGGACCAAAATAATGGGTATAACGCGAGCCTCCAGAACTACATCGTGGGTCGCGTTATATCCTTGCGCCATAACTTCTTTTTTTTTTTCTTTTTTTTATTAAAAGTAAGGCCAATATGTGTTAACCAAGGAGCCATTTTTTTGGCCTTATGGTGATTTTAAGGTTATGTATGAGTTGGCTAACGTGACATACAATTTTTTCACTATACGAGTCCACGGCTCACCACTACACATATAAGGCTATGAAAAAAGGCCGGTATGTAAGTAGTAAGTGTATTAGCTAGATAGCAAAGGATAAATCTTGGGAGATATAGTATATGTATTTATTAAGATTTAAGTTCTTTTGGATACCAAAGTTTTTTAGGATATAAGGGGACTCATCTCCACCATCCATCTCCATCTCATTCAAGGGCTGAGATTAAATCCCCAATTTACACAACTTTCTCCTTTCTTTCTCATAAAAACACACACCCCGTTCTTTCACTTCTCTCTCTACCCCGATCTACTTTCTCTCTCTAAAATTTGAAGCGAACAATCACAACATCATCATGAATCCATCACAATCGATTAATTAGATCGATTACTTAACACGAATTCATTTCAGGTTTGTATTCTTATAATCTATGCTTATTTTTTTTAGCTTATTTGATTTTGAATAAACTTATTAATTTATTTTCATTAGCTTTTTTGAACGAAATATGCCGATTGATAGTTCTTATTTTGATCGAATTATTCCGATTGATTGTTTTTATTTTGATCAATTTATTCTAATTAGCTTTTATTTAGGTGATTTATGTGAATAAGCTTATTTGTTTGAATAAGATTTTTAATTATATGAGAGTTATAAATAATCTTGAGAATTAGATAGGAGTTATGTGAATAAGCTTACAAATTACACGAGAGTTATGAATAAGCTAGCTTATTAGCTTATGTTGACAAATCGTAAGGTATTTTATGTAAGTTGGATTAAGTTTGCTGATGTAGGCTGCAATAAGCTTGATATATCATGTATGATATATATATATCATATATGATATATCATCTCTTTTCATATATGATAGATATATCATATATGATAACTGATGATATATCATATATGATATAACTATCATATATGATATATCAAATAAACCATAGGAAAAACAGATTCTGTATGAGTATTTTTTAGAAAATCAATATAAACTCTTGAAACTTGTCTTCTATCATATATATGAGTAATTTATTTTGGTGTTAAAATGTTGCATAATATGTTCTTTTTATCTTTTATAAATGCAGTCAGACAGAGATGGTGCGATTGGCAGCTTTGGAGCAAAGCAGAGAGGGATGTTGATTATAACAAGAGGATGTGCATGGATATGTTTTAAGGATCAAGACGGAGTAGGCGTTGTTCATGAATTCATCATTTGATAATCTGTTTTTTTGTGCATTTTTTTGATTTTGTATAAATTGTTATCATATATGATATCAGAGGTATATCATATATGATTTTACATTAGGTTACGTTCGGTTTGAATTATCATATATGATTCTGTTCAAAAGTACATTTTTATGTTATGAACAAGTGTTTGATTATTAATTGTGCATACTCTTTGTTGTAATCATGAATTCATCAGATTCTTTATTTAATAAATCCAAGTTTTTCTTGAGTGTCATATATGATAGTGCATGATCATATACTCCGTATGACTTAATTTATAAAAAGCATCATGACATAGTACCAAGAAAGTTAAATCATATTAACAAGATGTTGTACGAGATACCAATTGATTACAAAATCGTCCATATACTTCAAACTCCATTAGGAGATTACAAGAAAAAACAAACAATAAACGTAAAAGAAAAATTCACGAGCTTATTCATTAAGCTTCTTGGCCTTTTGGATGCTTGTAATGTTCAACACGCCTTGTAAACAACCTTCTCTACACAAAAAAGAAGATTTAATTCAATATTCAAGCACATAATCATATATGATATATTTGATCATATATGATATTTAGCTTATATCATATATGATATAGCATATCATATATGATACTTCATTAGCAAGTCATACTAAATATGTTCAGCCAGATTAATCCATTAAAAAAAGAGTTAATTCAATTTTCAACCACATTATCATATATGATATATCTCATCATATATGATATTTTAGCTTATATCATATATGATATAGTATATCATATATGATACTTCACAAACAGGTTACACTAAATATGTTCAGCGAGATTAAGCTAAAAAATCTTATAATTCATGAAAATAAGCTAATAAGTTAGCTTATAATTCATCATAATAAAGGTGATGATTATCAATAAGCTTATTCACATTAAGCATCAAGTTACCTTATCACTTGACATGTTAAATTCATGTATCTTATAAAATAAGCTATAAAAAATAAGATGAGTTATAAGCTTATTCACATCGAATAAGCTAAAGAAGATGAATCAAAACAGATCGAATGAACTTTACCTTATTTATGAAGAGGATGATCGATTTGTGACGGTGATGATCGATGGATTTGATGTTTGTGTTGATAAATTAAGATGTAAATATGTGTGTGTGTGTGTGTGTGTGTGTGTGTGTGTGTTTATGTGTGTTTTAGAGAGAAGAAGAAGAAGAAATCGATCCCAGATCTGTGAGAGTGGTAGGTGGTGTTAGGTGGGAGGGGTAAAATGACGAAACTACCCCTCTGCTTTTTTTTTTTTGTTTTTAATATGGGTTGTTGGATAAGATGAGATGGACGGTCCAGATTTGTCCCCTTGTATCCAAAGGATACAAGGTATCTTAAATAACCGGACTCATTTATTAAATACATAAACCTAATACAAAACTTTAAACATAATGGATCACAAGCGCGCAATCGGTTTTGAGCTAATACTTATCGTCTAATAGAACTATCTCAACGTGACAACACATATCTTGTGAATTCTGTGTACAAATTTTCACAAAATATATTTACGTAATTTTGGCAAAGAAAAATCAAACGAAGCCCTAACATTTCTCAAATTACGGGACCATATTTGTCTGCAACTAAATGCCCAAGGACAATATTAGTCATTTGGTCGAAATAAAAAAACAACATGTGGGACGGTATTCCTCAGATCATCAAACTTGAAGGAAAAATAAAAGAAGAGATCATCAGAATAATCGAAAGTGGAGACACAGATATCTTGAATCCTAATTCGGATAAAGCTGTGTTTGTATGTGGGCATCTTATTTACGTACGGTATATCAGTTATCCGGGCTCCCAATTTCGGATCTGGGAGTGGGATGGTGTTATTGATCTCTATAATGACCACCAAGTCCTGCACACATGAGTACATATATGGGAGTTTTGATCAGAGGCGGAAAGTTGTTACCGAAACGATCATGACTGGGTCTAGTCAAAAGCGATGGTTTTTAAGGTCGATTTTGCTAAAGCATACGACTCTGTTAGATGGGACTATTTGGAGACTGTTCTCATATCGTTTGGCTTTGGGGCTAAGTGGGTTGCTTGGATTAGAGGTTGTCTTTGGTCTAGTAAGGCGTCGGTTCTTGTTAATGGGAGTCCTACAAAGGAGTTTCAATTTTTTCGTGGATTGAAACAAGGAGACCCTTTGGCTCCTTTCCTCTTCATATTGGTCATGGAATCTCTTCATCTAGCTTTCTATAGACTTATTGACGCAGGTATGTTCGTTGGTATTAAGCTTGATTCAATGACTACGTTATCTCATTTATTTTATGCTGACGATGCCATTTTTATTGGGGAGTGGTCTAGATCTAACCTATCTTGTATTCTGAAGATGCTTCATTGTTTTTCTTTGATCTCGGGTTTGTCCCTAAATCTCTCGAAATGTCAGCTCCTTGGAGTAGGGCTGTCTGATATCATAGTTTCTGAGGCAGCTTCTCAAATTGGGTGCTCAATTATGCATACTCCATTTAAATATTTGGGTGTTTCGGTAGGGGGCAATATGAATTTGATCAGTTCTTGGGACGAGGTAGTTAACAAGATTAAGTCTAGACTTTCTACTTGGAAACTCAAAACGCTATCTATAGGGGGTCGATTAACGCTCATTAAATCAGTCCTAGGCTCAATGCCAATTTACAATATGTCTATATACAAGGTTCCTAGGGCTGTGCTCCGTGTCTTGGAATCTATTCGTAGAAATTTCTTCAACGGTATTCGTGAAGGTGAACGGAAGATAGCTTGGGTTAAGTGGTCTAAGGTCCTTGCTCCTAAAACGCAGGGAGGTCTTGGTGTCTCAAGTTATTACGCTCTTAATAGAGGTCTTTTAGTCAAATGGTTTTGGCGTTTTATCTCTAGGGATAATTCTTTGTGGTCTCGAGTTATTCATGCTATTCACGGACCGGATGTGGATGATATCTCAGTTACTTATCCATCTCTGTGGAAATCCATTGTTCGCGAGATCGATGTTCTTAAGCAGCAAGGTATGGACTTTATTTCGCATTGTAAATTACGTGTTGGTAATGGGATGTCTACCAGGTTCTGGAAAGACATTTGGCTTGGTGATTCTCGTTTATGTATGGTGTATCCGCGGCTGTTTGCTCTTGAAAACGATAAAGATTGTATGGTGGCTACAAAATTACATGGGCATTTTGAATCTTCTTTTAGGCGGAATGTTAGAGGAGGTATTGAGTATTCTCAGCTTTCTCATATCCTTGGTGATCTTGAATCTGTGGCTTTGTCCAATACGGAAGATAGGTGGGTTTGGGATTTGAATGATGAAGGTTCTTTTCGAGTCAAAGATGCTCGATTGCTTATAGATGAGTTTTTGCTTCCTAATTCGAATACGGAGACACGGTGGGTTAAGGTTGTCCCAATAAAAGTTAACATTTTCGCTTGGAAAGTTTCTTTGGATCGACTTCCCACATGTTCTAATTTGCTGCAAAGAGGAGTGATAGTTTCTTCTAGTTGCTGCCCTCTGTGTCGTACTGTGGTTGAAGATGTGGACCACTTATTATTTCAATGTATTCTGGCACAGGAATTATCTCAAGGTATATGCAGTTGGTGGAATTTAGGTAGAGTCTCGTTAGACTCATATGCATCTTGGCTTCAATGGTTCTCTCATATCCGGATGCGTTGTAATTCTAAAAAGGCTTTAGAAGGTGTCTTCTACACGATGTGGTGGAGTATTTGGATGGTGAGAAACCAGATTCTTTTCGAAGCTGCTATCCCTAGATTAGAAACTTTGTTTATTGATATTGTAAGACGTTCCTTTTCTTGGTATAATGCTAGGGGTAAAAACGAGGTTAGTTGGGATAGTTGGTTGCAACACCCTTATTTGATTATCTTGTAATGCTAGCTCCTTGCTAGTTTCTTCAATAAAATTTGTTGTTCAAAAAAAAAGGCAGGTTTCTTCTTTATACTCCTAGCTAGCCTCTTATGATTTACGTAGTATTATTCTAATTCAGTTAGGTTAGAGAGGGTGTTTAAGATTGCTTTTATTTTATGCTTATGCTTAAAAATAAGTACTTATAAGCTTTCTTTAAAATAACTAGATAACTAGTTATGGAACTAGTGTTTAAATTTGCTTGTTTTGTAGAATTTGCAATAATTTTATAAAAACAAGATACATCATTTAAAGAATACTATATAAGCGTTTTCTTTCCTGCCTATCAAAAACAATGAGTAGAAACTGTTTGAATGGAAAAAAAAACTGCCAGATATATATAATATAGCAATCCAAGACACCCTTCATATTTATATTTAGTGAACAGGCCTTGCATAATTAGACAACTGTATAACCTGGCTTTTCACTCCCAAAAGAATTCAGACAATGGTTTACCAAATGCTTCTTGACATGGTATTTAAGTGTATTGCTATCAATATGTCATCTCACCTAAACCCTTAAAAAAATTGTATCTGTTCTAAAAAAATAACAGATGCATCTATCATGTTTACTTGTTTTATTGTTTATACAGATATATTTTTTTATTAACTTTTTCAGCTTATATAATAGATTTTTCTCCGGTATTTGTATCCCCGTCATCATAGTTAAGGTATAGGCTTACAGCTAGCTCACATTCTTGTGAACCTGATGTTTTCATATGTATTATGCGACTATTGTTATTTTCTTTGGTGCAAATGTAATCATTTCGTCTCCCTCGTCTTACTTCAGTAACAGATGGAAGGGAGAAGCAGCGTAGATATGAGCAAAAGATTCATGATGCGGTTGTGAAGTTGGGGCTTAAACCGTGGAGAACTAATGCATTTGGCCTAGTGGTTGCAACATCAGATGTAAATAAACACAAAGTAGATGTAGATGTAGATGAGAGTGGTGTTGAGGTTCGTGACATTGAGTGGTTGATGAAACGGCTGTCTGTGTCAAGGCAAAGGGCGGTCAAAGCTCTTGAGCACTGTAATGGAGATGTCGGCGATGCTGCCCATAGGCTCATCACCTACGGCGATCTTTCCAGCAAAACAATATGCTTCTCAAGTCAGGGATGATGATAATTTTCCTTTTTAAATGTGTAGCTCTAATTAGTATAAGAACCATTGATAACATTTCATGAAAAAATTTTCATTTGACTTTTTAATTTGATTAATCACCTGCTGTATAAATATCTTGACATGCAGCTGTGATGATCCAGATATTTTAACAGGTGAGAAAAAATAAAGACAGACTACACACAAAAGACATGAATAAAAGCATTGAAAAATTGTTCATTCTCTTGCCAACAATTGTTTTCTCTTCCGCCATTCCGTTGTGTTGTGTTTATTTGCTGGCTGAACAGAATACGAGTCTGCATTAATCCTGGGGTTTATGGCTCACAGCCTATAAAGCGCGTATAAAATGTCTTCACGTGCTAGACTCTTTACATGGTTTTGTTTTAACGGTGACGTGATACTGTGTTGCTAATCCATCGTTGATAAGATATGTCATGGTAACATTCACGTTTATCTTTATTTTTTTTAGTTTTTTTGATAACGTATGTCGTCGCTAAATTATATTTTTATTAGTTATCTCCTATATCTTGTGCACATGACACATTAAGGTGTTTAGAATAAGGTGTTTAGAAGTATTCTTAAACATATAAACTTGTACATCTAAATACAACAAAATGTAACTTACATTAACCATAACAGATTAACGGGTTATCTAACGGTACAAAGTACAAGTTAAAAAAAAACGGTACAAATTACCAGTTTTTCAAAGTGAAGATCAAGGGTTCAAATTCAACCGGGAGGAAATTTATTTATTTTTGGCCATGGAGGTTCACATGCTATGATTTCAGATTATTCAAAAGGTTAGTTAATTTGAGATTAGTTGGCTTACCATATCAAATAATTTTTTTTTTACTCAAATGAGTGTTGGAAATGTCAAATATTAAGTCACATGAATTTTTGTGGGCTGTGTTTAAGGTGAGGTTCTTTTCAGAATCAAATAAATATATAGAATTGCGATAATCAGTTTTTTTTTCTCTTGTAATACATGTATTTTCAGTGTATTAGTTCATCAAGTAGAAATTCATGGATTTTCATCATGTTTGGTCGCTACATACATGTATTTTAGGACCATGCACATGTATTTTCTTTCGCTTGTATTATTACTATCTTTGCGATGAATAGTATGAAAACACATGTGCACTCTTCATATTGCTCATCATACTCAAATCTATAAGCAAGAAAACAATTATTAAACGTTTAATTTAAACATAATAAAAAAAATACATATGCATTGTTAAGAGTAAAAGGTGGTTCGCGCAGTTCTGTACATTTATTTGGTTCTGAAAAGAACCTCACACGCCGTGCTTAACATGAGAAAAAATTGCCAACATATAAACCTAAAAAGCAAATCAAAGCAAGTTTATACGACTGCAATATTTAGTTCTTGTTATTCATTGCCCATGGTTGTGGGGAGATACAAGGCTTCGTACAAATTTAGGAGCGACAATATAGATCCGCTCGCCGTGCATCATTTTATAATCATCATGTAACCACCTCTCACATGGCATGCCTTTCTGTAGTTGTTCATATATATCTACTTGTACTCGAAGATGATGATGGTTTATAAAGTTTGTAGAAACTAGAAGGGGGGTTGAATAGTTTCTCTTCGATTGGTGACCAAATTAAAATTCCTTTCAATTTGGGTTGTATCAAAATTATCTTTTACTTAAGACTATGTTGCATAATGATTAGGTTCAATTCAAAAGCACTAGCAAACATAATAGGTAAGTATAATGATAATGAAGTAAATAAAGAGTAAGGAAAGAAACAACCTAGTGGGAAGACACCAAGATTTATAGTGGTTCGACAACGAGGCTCTATCCTCGTTTCTACTCAACTCCTCGAGTACACCTACTCGAGATTTCCAGTATATCCACAAGCTCCCTTCTCGGCGGAGAAAACCTTACAACGTTGCTTACATTATTTTCCGACACTAAGCTAAATGTCGAGACCTAATCTTTAGCTAGGACCAATCTACACAACGTTGCCCACTTCACAATTTAACGACACAAGGCTAGATGTCGAGTTCTAATCTAAAGCTAGAACCAATCTTCACGACTCTTCACTTTGAAGCTAAGTGAGAACTTCACACAACACAACTAATCACTTTCAAGTTAAGTGAGAACTCACAAGACACAACTACATCACTTTATAGTTTAGTGAGAACTACACAACAATAGATTACAACTCAACTACACATATCCAAGTACACATATGTAACTTGGATCTACACAACATAAATCCAAGCAAACACATATGCAATGGATGTACACAACAAATCCAAGTATTCACAAATAACTTGGATGAACACAACTAGTCCAAGTATTCATAAATACAATGGATTGACCTAAAACAAAAAAGGGTATCATGATGAATATGACTAGTTCATAGATTCATCTTTATCACAACACTAGTGAGTGAGTGATCTTCTCTTTGGACAAGGTAAAGGAGGGGATCAAGAGGATAATCATATGTAAACATCCTTAACAAATTAAGTGATCATTTACTAATGACTAAACTTAAGAAAAGAGAAAGGGGACAGAGGAAAACGTCCAGAGAGGCTTGATGGAGAATAAAATTTGATCCACTAATTAAAGGAGACAAGGTGCAACGGCTACATGAGCGCGGTTCCTTATGTAGCCCGCGGTTCCATATCGCTAAGGAACCGCCTAGCTACTTAAGGTATCGCCTAGTAGACTACGCTCCTTTTTTTGTCTTTTAGTGGGTGAGAATATCTGAGGTTTTTCAAACATTCAAAAGGATATTCTAACAGCATTTGGAATATGCTATTTTCAAATTTCATTTTCCATTTTAATAAAACATTTTATAAAAAAGAAAGTTTATTAAAAATATTTTGTCATGTTTTAACAAAAGTGAGTTTTAAGAATAATCACTTTGATGATCACTAATTATGATTAAGAAAAATTAGTGATATGATTATTACCTTGATGATAGTGTTAGTTGAATAATTCGTTTTTATGTTTTATACTAAATGTGTTGTATAGTTTGTTGTGATCAAAACTAAGAAAGATTAGTTAACACTAATAATGTTTTTAGGCATCACTTGCATTAACAATCTCCCCCTTTTTGATTACGACAAACTATAAACTCATTTGCATAGAAACACAAAAATTACGAATTATTAACGAGTTTATCACTATCATTTCTCCCCCTTTGTCGAAGCAAAAAGGTTAGCACAAGTCTTTGAAGATCATCGAACTTTTGCTAGTAGCTCCCCCTTGGTGGTTGCTCCCCCTAGCTTGGGGCACCAAGTAAAATGAGCTAAGGTGATATGCTACACAAAGGTTAGTAGAAAAGAAAGAAACACCAATGTATATATAATCACTACCTACTAAATAATTTGAGAGGGAGAGAGAAAAGAAATCCCAAATTAGAAGCAAGTATTTTGCTTAGTTAGTCCAAAAAGGTGATTGACAAAATCAAACTTCAATCAAATAAAGATGATTTGTTTGTCAATGGGTTAAAGTCTAGAATTGATGGAATCACCCATAAGCAATTGTAAAGTTTAACCATAATCAACTCAAAATAGAACTAAAAAGATAGCACACAAACAACACAAAGGTTACATATATAAAAAAACATAACAAAGTAGATAGTCATACACACAATATGAGTATCTAAAGCAAAAGATATGGAAAAATAAACCACTAAGCATAAGCTAGTCTAATAGTGATAATTTTCCAAGATTGCTTAAAAATAAAAGACTCAAAAGCAACTAAAGTAATAAGAACTCCAAGAGTGATTAGTCCTTTAGTTAGAAAACTAAGACGACGATGCATCATTCGAAGTTTTGTCCACCGGAACGAAAAACTTGAATAGGAGGTCGAGTGAGGAGGAATTCAAGAAAATTTAACTTCTCATACACATGAGCAAGTTCAATTTGTTGAAATCGACAACAAGCACACGAGGATCCATGATGCAACACAAAGTCGGTTGATGGGGGTATGGCATCAAACCGAGGGTTTGGTGGTGGTGGGGTAATGGGTTTGGGTAGGTTTTCACAATGCCTTGTGAGGTTTGGGAAGGTTGAGAGATCATTGAGTTGAGGGGTATTGAAGGTTTGTGGTGGTGGAGGAACATTTTCTTTAGCTCCGGTGATGGGGTTAATGGTATAAGTCTCATTCCAATACTTGATTGGAGAGAAGGTAGGGTTTTTGGGTGGTTTGGAAGAAGATGGTCCATTCTTCTTGATCCAAATGGGTCGAACCAAGATTTTCGGTTTCTTTGAAAGCTTGGATGAGGAAGCTTTGGGTGAGTGGGGTGGTGATAATGAAATGTCAAGGTTATGAAAGGATGAGTTAGGTATTGTTAAGGTGTGAGAGCAAAATCTCAAGGTTGGGAACTTGTGAGAATGAAATCTCAAGGTTGGGAAGGTGTGAGAATGAACTCTCAAGGTTGGGGTATAAGTAGAATGTAATCAAGGTAAGAATTTGAATACATAATGTGGAGTGTGAAGGAATGTTTAGTCATTTTGGGTAACCAGGGAATCTTCACAGGGTATAGGGTTTCAAAAGTTTTGACCAAAAATACGTCAAAAGTTGATATCCGTCCGCGGGTCCTTAAAGGGACCGGCGGTTCCTTATCACTTAAGGAACCGCACGGCTGCTAATGAGCCGCAACCAGTGGACGTGAAACCATGTTTTTCCTGGGTTTTGGGAAAAACTAAGACTTTTTCAAAAAAAGTTGCAAATCTTGGAATTTTACCTCTATTAGCACAAATTATGCTAGGGTTGCAAAAAGCAACACATTCACAAAGAATGTCTTGACAAAGGGTGACAAAATATTTGAATATCATTTTGAACCAATTTTAGTCAAGTTATTAGAGGTTGTGATAGATTTAGGTTCAATTTTAATTTCAAATTAAAGTTGATTAATGTGAACATAAGGGTGAAAACACATAAAGCTAAATCCATAGATCATCATCATGAAACATACATGAAGAAAGCAACTACAATGACAACTAGAAAAGAAAGACAACTAACTATAACAAAGCTAGCTTAACATTAGATCTAGACTAGTAGTCTTCTTTGGCTTGGTTTTGTTGAAAACCATTTATTTAGAGAAACTCCATCATTCATCTCCTAGGAGGAGGCATGAGAACAAGGTAAGCAAGAACTCTTGCAACCTCCTATGTAGTCCAAACATTTCCATCCTAAGGTTATGGATGATGTAGTGGTTGTAAATACAACATGGACAATTAGGACCATGTGTTTGTTGAAACCCATAGTATGGATCACCCAAAAGGAGGGAAAGTGGAACACCCAAAATTGGGATGTTTGAGTTGGGTGGAGGTGGAGGAGGCATGTTCTCCAAGGGTGATGTGGGTGAGTGTGTTTGCAAGTTCACCAAAGTTGGTGAAATGGGTGAATTTGGAGGGGTAAATGGTGAAGTCACCAAGGTATCATAAAAGTCATTCATAAAGGGAATGCTTTGGAGGGGTTGTGGTTGTGTAGTCACATCCAAGGGTGCACTTGGAGTGAAGGGTGAGGTAAGCTCATTCATTCTAGAGTGGAATGAAGAAGAGGTAGAACCAAGAGAATGGTTAGTACCATGGGTGGATGAAGTCTTGCATGGAGCAAGATGTGGGGAAGGTGATGAAGAAATGAGGATAGGAACCATCTCATTTTTAGGTGTGTGGAAGGGTGAGGAGTTAGGCTTGGCTACCTTAATCCTTATTTTGAGTGTTTTCTTTGGGGTGGAGGTCTTGGAAGTGTTTGGGGTTTTGGTAGAAACCATGGTTGTTTAGGGCTAAGGAAGGTATGTTTGATGTGTGAAGAACATGGCAAACAAGGTGGGTTTAAATGGGTGAGGGGATGATCCAAACTAATAATGGGTTAAAATCATTTTATGTGAATAATGAATTTAGGTAAGCTAGTTTAGGAAATGTGCTGTTTATCACAGAAAATCATGCAGTTTTTATACAGAATTGAGAAAACAGTATAAAGCAAAGATGCTGTCGAACATAGTGACCGGCGGTTCCTTATCTAGGACCGTGGTTCCTTATCGATAAGGAACCGCTGGTCGATATTGAACCGCGACCAGAGGTCTTGAAAAACATTCACCCCAGTTTCTGAAACACCCAGATTTTTTCCAAAAGATTTACAAGCCAAAGTTAACTACAGATCATAATCTAGATGAGCTAACTAACACTAAGATGCACAAAGCTATGTAAATCACAAACGTCATGGCATAATCAACATTAAGGATCAAAGTAAATAATAATCCAAACATGCAACATTAGTTAATACACAACCAAATGAAGAAAAGAAATCGTCCTTGATGAGAGTGGCATATAATCATGAGCATAACTTCTAATTTCTTGATTCACTTCGGAGACGTTCTCGAAGAAGATGATTGAGATAAAATTGATAATCGGAATCAACTTCATGGGAGGATGAAATTGAGATAGAAGAAGTCATGAAGTTAATAAGAAGGGTTGCTAAAAGACTCTTCTTGAGAAGTATTTTTGACTTGACTCGAGTTTACATTGATCTCGGGTGAAATGTTCTTTAGAATGGGAAACATGACACGATCAACGGAGCAATAAGGTGAAGATAGAAGAGACAGAAAGTCAATAAGGACTCTTCTAAGAAGACGAGACAGAAGCATTCCATAGGGAAGACTTGACTTAGACTCAAGAAGAACAAATCTAATTCTTCTAGCCATGAAAAATGTGAGATTGTAAGGAGTTGTGGTGGCAACACAATACAACATATGTGCAAGACAAGCGGGTACAAGATCCCGATTTCCATCAAGACACATTGCATTTTCCCTAATGATTTCGGCCCAAGGGGTCATGAAATCATTAATATCGCTAGATAGTAATTCCCAAGGAGAGAGAGTTCGAACAACTCCTTGAAATTTACCATGAATAGGATGCTCGCGAGTTTTAGAAATGGCATGAATGATGTCCGAAGGAGTTGGAAGCACGGTCACATAATGAGCATCAATAGGGGCCGATTCTAAAGAGTCTAAACTCCAAGCATCGGTGAATCGACATTGACCATTAGATGGCACTCCAAGAATATCACCGAATTCTTCAAGAGTGTAAGTAATGATTTTACCCATGATGGAAAATTGTATAGATATTCCATTATTGATGCCTATCAATGTGAATGTGCTAAAGAACTCCATAAGAAACGAAGGAAATATTGGCTCATCAATATCAAGAAGACAATCAAAGCCAATAGACTCAAACATGAAGCGAATAAACTTATTAACACAATTAGAAGGAACGATACGTCCTTCATGGAGACAACGATGTTTAAGAGACTTAGACGAGTTTTTATGAGAATGAATCAAATGAGGGTAAGGAGACGAGGGCATGCATGCTCGTGTTCGTTCATGATCTTTTTGATATCTTGAGGACATGATAAGTACCTAAATACAAACAAAAAGAAATACTTCCAATCACTCATAAGAAAATCAAAACACAAAAACCAAATGAAAATGTGTTATATCAATTTCTTGACAAACATAGGATTGAATCCATATCATTTTCATGTTCACAATATGTCTATTCCATCATTAACCAAGAACACATGATTTATGTTAGATCAACAATGGATTAGAACATTGGTTTTTCTAAAACAAGGTTTTTAGGTAAGCATTAACAATGTCATTACCTACTTGTTCATGGGTTCATCTCAAATCCATCTTTTAATAAAAATTAATTAATCAAAATTCGGATTTGTTCTACAAGTGGGTTTTAGTGAAATCTTAATGAATAACAACTTAAGGAATCATAGTAAAATAACCATGTCAACCCACATTCCTATTAAGGTTTTAATTCAATTTCAATTTAAAAAATCCCCAATTATGAAAGGATGAACCCTAGAACAAAATAGATGAAATTGAAAGAAAATACTTACAATTAATTGATGTTAGATGATGGATGAGTGAAACCCACAACTTGGAATCAATTAATTTGAGTGATTGAAGGTTTTTGAAGCTTCAACAATGGTGGAAAAGAAGAAACCCGTCGGCTGTGTGTTTTTGGGAGAGAGAGATAGTGGTTTGAAAATGAATAAAATAATCAAACTGGCGCTCTGACTCAATTTCCTGCCCGTGGTTCCTTATCGATAAGGAACCGCGCCTTGAGCCGCTGAGATAAAGAACCGCCTCTAGAGGTCGGTTTTTATCTATGAAGGACGCCAAATTTTGAAAAACAAATTTTTCTAAAACACTTAAAAACATATCATGAACCTTTTAAAATATCATTGGATCATCATAACACTAAGCAATATGCCTTAACGAAGGATTACGAGTTAAATCGAGATCGAAAAGAACCGAAACGGAAAAACGACTACTCGTAGCAAAACGACTAAGTGGAGAGAAGACAATGGAAGTGAATCAAGACTAGGAAAAATGCTCAAGGGGATAATGACAATCTTCAAATGATGGAAACGAAGAGCTTGTGTCATATATAGTGGTTTAAGACGTGCCTTTCCGGCGAAGTGTTAAACGGCTTTGGTAATGAACAAACACAAAGCAAATATTGAAGCATAGACAAGAACACTTTCAATAATAGTCTTAGTCTAGGTCAATATGTGAGCAAGGCATTGATTCACTTTCTCTCCCACGAAGGGCCTACTAACCGTATGGGTGCAAACCATGATATCATGCTTGATACTTTAAGCTACTACTAACTCACTCTACATCACCATAGTGAGTCAAGTATCCAAGCAATGAAGGTTTGAGAGGATAAAAGGAAAGAATCACAAACCACAAGTAAATGTCAAGGCAAGGATGCCAAGAGCAAGCACATAGTCATGTAATGATCAAAAGAATGATCAAAGGGCGTGTGAAAGAACGAAAACGTACCTTGGCCACAAGAGCATTCCAATCCATCAATGCAAGCCCCAAGAGTGACTATCATGAATACCAAGTCTTCAATGACTAGTATCATTCCCACTCATCATTCAAAGATATTGAAGATCAATGATGATAAGTCTTCTACAAGTGCAAGTAGCTCAATCTGTAACCATTATAAAGGTTGATCTTCATGAGTACCTACACATGACAAGATGCAATCTAGTAGATACATTTCAAGAGTAGATCTAAAATGTATAAAGGCTACTAATCTAAGTGGGATGCAATATTATCAATTAAAAGACCTATTTTCAAAGAGAAAATAATTTTGACCAAAGAGAAACTTTAGTACAACTAGACCTTCTAATTTGAGGAGACAATGGATCGATCCAAGTTTCAAAGTACAATATACTTCAAAGATCTTGAGTGACCATCGCTCTGATACCAATTGTAGAAACTAGAAGGGGGGGGGGGGGGGGTTGAATAGTTTCTCTTCGATTGGTGACCAAATTAAAATTTCTTTTAATTTTGGTTGTATCAAAATTATCTTTTACTTAAGACTATGTTGCATAATGATTAGGTTCAATTCAAAAGCACTAGCAAACATAATAGGTAAGTATAATGATAATGAAGTAAATAAAGAGTAAGGAAAGAAACAACCTAGTGGGAAGACACCAAGATTTATAGTGGTTCGACAACGAGGCTCTATCCTCGTTTCTACTCCACTCCTCGAGTACACCTACTCGAGATTTCCAGTATATCCACAAGATCCCTTCTCGGCGGAGAAAACCTTAAATCGTTGCTTACATTATTTTCCGACACTAAGCTAAATGTCGAGACCTAATCTTTAGCTAGGACCAATCTACACAACGTTGCCCACTTCACAATTTAACGACACAAGGCTAGATGTCGAGTTCTAATCTAAAGCTAGAACCAATCTTCACGACTCTTCACTTTGAAGCTAAGTGAGAACTTCACACAACACAACTAATCACTTTCAAGTTAAGTGAGAACTCACAAGACACAACTACATCACTTTATAGTTTAGTGAGAACTACAAAACAATAGATTACAACTCAACTAGACATATCCAAGTACACATATGTAACTTGGATCTAGACAACATAAATCCAAGCAAACACATATGCAATGGATGTACACAACAAATCCAAGTATTCACAAATAACTTGGATGAACACAACTAGTCCAAGTATTCATAAATACAATGGATTGACCTAAAACAAAAAAGGGTATCATGATGAATATGACTAGTTCATAGATTCATCTTTATCACAACACTAGTGAGTGAGTGATCTTCTCTTTGGACAAGGTAAAGGAGGGGATCAAGAGGATAATCATATGTAAACATCCTTAACAAAGTAAGTGATCATTTACTAATGATTAAACTTAAGAAAAGAGAAAGGGGACAGAGGAAAACGTCCAGAGAGGCTTGATGGAGAATGAAATTTGATCCACTATTTAAAGGAGACAAGGTGCAACGGCTACCTGAGCGCGGTTCCTTATGTAGCCCGCGGTTCCATATCGCTAAGGAACCGCCTAGCTACTTAAGGTACCGCCTAGTAGACTACGCTCCTTTTTTGTCTTTTAGTAGGTGGGAATATCTGAGGTTTTTCAAACGTTCAAAAGGATATTCTAACAGCATTTGGAATATGCTATTTTCAAATTTCATTTTCCATTTTAATAAAACATTTTCTAAAAAAGAAAGTTTATTAAAAATCTTTTGTCATGTTTTAACAAAAGTGAGTTTTAAGAATAATCACTTTGATGATCACTAATTATGATTAAGAAAGATTAGTGATATGATTATTACCTTGATGATAGTGTTAGTTGAATAATTCGTTTTTATGTTTTATACTAAATGTGTTGTATAGTTTGTTGTGATCAAAACTAAGAAAGATTAGTTAACACTAATAATGTTTTTAGGCATCACTTGCATTAACAAAGTTAGTAACAATTATACAAAACCCTAAATAAGATCAAAGCACGCATAGTGGAAGCGATTTAACAAGATCATAATTAATAACACAATTATAATTAATCGAATTAGGATTACATACCTTTATCTTTGCGAAGATCCACTAGATCACCAACGAATCACCAATTAGGGTTTATGACTAACACTACCAAGATATAGTCTAAAGTAAGACTACATTATGTTCTTGTACACACGTAATACAACGAGCTAACCGTGATTCTAGCACGTGTAAACCGAGCTTCTACGCTTATGGAATATCTACCCAACAACCCTGGAGAGGGGCTAGGAATAGATTATTGCTAAACCAAAACCAAAGGATAAAAGGAACCCTAAAAAGGTGATTTTCCTTTGTTGTCGATCGCAAGAAAGAAACTAAAACCAAAGGTTAAAAGGAACCTTAAAGAGGGTGTTTGCCTTTGGGTTTAGTCGCAAGAAGAGAGAAAGAAAAAGAGAATGGGATAGATAATAATGAAGGCTATGGGATTGTTTATATAGGCTTAACAAATCTTATTCTCCAAGTAATAAACCAATTAGGAAAGAAAATCTTTCTCCTTCTCCTTTTTGCCCTTGTAGCCATCGGCCTAAGCCCACCGAACGGGGGCTTCCGGAACTTTTCTGTTTTCTTCTTTTCTCTTCTATTTAATTATATAATGGTCGTTTATACTTAACTCTTAATTATTTAACGAACATTAGTTAAGCTTCGGTTTAATTTAATAAATATAATAAATATATTTAATAAATAAATTAACTCTTTATGTACTGTGTGCAATCTCGTAATCCCGAGTTCGATCTTATCATACGACTATTTAAATTTATGTCCATAAACTTTCAGCTCCCACTTGGACAAATTTCAAATATCGTGATTACATTGACTAGCGTCTAGTTACACTAGCAATGTCACTAGTACAACTCGAGCAAGGTTTCTTGGATAAAATCTTTTAATGATTCATCATTATTATTATCCTTTCGTTTCTAATACAACATTAATAAGGATATGGATTTCAGTCATTCCTTTCATTAACCATTCTGTTTCTCGTTCATCGGATTCAAGCAAGATTACCAAAACTTCTAAACATAGTTTAGAAAGACTGTGGGTACGGCCATAACCATCTTACTAATCCCACGAGGGGCCCAGCTGTATTATATTTCAAAATAAATTTTGAAGGAAACAAATTCCATATTGACTACAAGCAAAACTTATGAATTTTGCAACACTTTCGAAAATAACCCTTATAGCTACTAGTTACGTTTAGCGTTAGATTATTACACAGAAATGCACTAGATCCACGACATTTTCCTTGTATCTCAGGTCTAAGGATAACTATTTATGATTTACTTAATGACAAGATCCATAAAGTATAATCATATAGTTGGGATAAGTCAAATATTCAATTCATCGAATATCATCCAAAATCGATCAATATACTTTCAAGTATACTCTATCGCAATTTCGAATTGTCTTAGTTTAATAATACTCTCATATTATTAATTGACAACAGACATTTAGCATAACAATTTATTCATGGATTAAAACATGTAAAATATGATACAAAATGAACTAATAAGAATAAACGAAACCCAATCTTTATTCCATTAAATTAATAATGTCTTAACATCCTTTATCCAAATACTAAAATAGATCAATGCATGAAAACCACGATTGATGCATCATGCCTGTAGTAATGACATTCATACTTGTTTGGCAAAGCATAAAACAACCAATCTTGACATATTGGAATTTTGAGAATACTTTCTTCAAGAATTCAATTCATTGATGCTCTTGTACATGTGCATTCAAATAATTTGATATTACCACATAATATCAAAATTGTGAAACATCCTCGATCACCAATTTACAAAACTTCCAAAACACATTTGAAGTTCAAAGTATTCTAATTCTTTAATGTATAATGCAACTTTAATCAACATGTCATCTCCCAGGATACCATGACTAATATTGAGTGTGACCTCAATTATATCTTTCAAGTTTGATAACTTGTCATTCAAAGATACAAATACGTTACCTATAATATCTATTATGTAATGTTTGATTCCAACTAAACCTCAAAGTTTGTTGACTATGATAATTTGCACAACGATTGACAAATTACTCATCTATAGAATATGGAAACTGATCCAAGACTAGGATGTTATTCTATTTCCAAACATATTCCTTCAGAATATTCATTACACAAGTTATTTAATAACTTTCAAATAGATATAAATATATTCAAATCATCTTGTATTTTAAGTATGATATAAATACAACTTGATACACATGAAAATTTCTCAAACCAGATTTTGATATTTCTTCATGTTCCAAGTATCCATATAAACTTATTACATGGCATATTATGTTGTATTTCCACCGCATAAATAAACATATTTATTTGTTCCAAGGTTATGTATATATCTTTATTTTCTAAATCTTCAAAGCAAAGTTTCATTTCAAATCTAAACCAAAATTAACATTTAATTTGAATGAAAACTTACTTTCTTACATGTCTATTTGACACATACAATTTAAGAATAAACCAGAATACTCCCACTAGCTTTTAGGAATACTAAAAAATCATCTTACTTCAAAAATTTAAATCTAATCTTAGATTTCAAATTACACATAAGAATAATCTTCTAGATGCTTGCTTTTATCCATTCATGGATAATTGCACTTTGTACTTTCCAAAGATTTATTTTGAATTAATAAACTCCTTTCGATTACTTAAGTCCTTGCTTAAGTAGTCACTCAAGAAATAGTTCATACATATCCAAAATTTTCAATTAAAATATGACCATCAAAATCTTTATATATTTAATACGTTTAGGAAAGAATACTCAATCATAATCCATACATTAAATATGTGTACATTTTTGTCCATATAATTTCGACACAAAGATTGAACCACCACAATTGGCGTTTTTCTTCCTTTGACGAAACTCATCTCCAATTTCTAGTCAAACTATTTAAGATAAAACAAATCTAAAATTGATTATCTTACTTGTACAACATCTATAATATTCATAGTATGAGCAGTTTACCCAAAGCAATATTTGGTAACAAATCATAACGAATATTTGTAACTCATTATTCTCAGCATATTAATCGCATATCCGAGATATCCTAGCGGACCTATGATTTAAATTCCTTTATCTTGAGTGTTAGCATTTACACGCCTACCTCATGATAATTACTAGTGTATTTTAGAAGATTATGTATCTTGTAATTTTATCTTTCAAGATCAAAACTCCCACTTTATTTTAGTAACTTAAAGTTGATCATTTTAAATACATAGAAAATAGATCAACACTCCAACGTTATCAATATGGGATATTGATAGATGTGAAAACACCCATCAATTTACGACTTAATTATAATAAAAATGAGACCATAACGTATATTTTATGTCGTAAATGTCAGAATTATACGTGGTTTGTGTTTTTGTTGTGTTTTAGGACCAAAAGATGAAAAAGGAAGAAAACACGGGCTTTCACGGGCTTTTATCGAAGAAAAAGACAAAAGACGAAGCCAAAAGATCAAGGATGCAAAGAGAATGGAAGTCCAAGGCCTATTCTGAAGATTTATCGAAGAAAAAGTCTAAAGACGGAAATTTAATGAAGTTGAAGAACTCAAGTATAGTAAATGAAGAAATTATAAGACAAGTTCAATTTATCCATCGACAAATCCTGAGACAAAGTCTAAAAATTCAAAGAATTTAAAAGACGAAAAGACGAGAAAGAAAGAAAGAAGGAAACTTCCAACACATGCTATCCCTTCTCCTATAAATACCCTCCTAATATCACATTAGGAGGTGTTGGCTAATTTGACACATTAGTTCTTCCATCTTTAATTACTTGCACCTTTAATTTATTGTCATTTAAATTCAAGTCTTTAATTTTCAAGTAAGTCTTTTAATTTCTTGTTGAATCTTTATTTTTAATAAAGTTTTTATTATTAATCTCTCATTCTACCTTTCTTGTTTTTCTTAATCTTTATATTTATGTGCTTATTGTTATGCTTATTTGATTATTTGTTATGCTTTTATGCTTTTGATTGTGTTAGCTTATTGGTTTTATAGCTTATTTGTGTTTTTTTTAAGATTTGATTAAGTGTTTTTAAAGGTATTTTTATTAAAAGTTAATTTTATAAATTTAGATTGTTTAGTGCTTAATTCTAGCTTATTAGCTTTTTCTTAAAAGTGATTTGGCTAAGTTCTTAGATTAGTGCTTATTAGTTTTTGGCTTATTTTTGGTTATAGCTTAATTGCACTTTTGTAGATCCGGCTTCTAAACCCTCATTCCGGATAAGGGTTTGATAACCCTTATTCCGGATAAGCATCTAAAGTTTTTTCCGGATAAGACACCTAAAACCACCATATTCCGGATAAGGATTCGAAAGCCTTTTTCCGGATAAGGATCCCAAGACCAATATTCCGGATAATCCTACTTAGACGAATTCCGGATAAGCTTCGAAACTCGGATTCCGGATAAGCCCATAACGCGTATTCCGGATAAGAGTTAGAAATTGTGTGTTCCGGATAATGATTTAAGGTTGGATTCCGGATAAGCTTTAGTTGTAGATTCCGGATAAGATGTACAACGCGTTTTCCGGATAAGGCCCTTAAGTGTGTTTTCCGGATAAGGATTTTAATCAGATTCCGGATAACGTCAAGGAGACGGATTCCGGATAAGAGTTTTAGTAGTGTTTTCTGGATAAGCTTTAGTTTAGATTCCAGATAACGTATAGGTATCGTTTTCTGGATAAGGCCCATAAGATGGATTCCGGATAAGTGTCTGGAATATGTTTTCCAGATAGCGACATATTTGGGATTCCGGATTAGGGCCTGTTGGGATAGTTTTCGCACTTAGGTTTTTCTAGATAGTTTTAAGCTATTTACTTTTCCCGCCTTTTTCCTTAGTCTCACTTTTAGTTGCCTTGCCTTACTTTATTTTTAACTTTGCATTTTAAGTTTCCGCTATTTACTTTTTGTCAAGTTTCATCTTTCGTCATTTACTTTTAAAAGCCTTTGTTTTTATCTTTACAAGCTTTTATTTTTAATTAGTTATACTCAACGACAACCTTTTCTTTTTCACACCAATAACGATTGAGTCGCACATTTAAACCGGGATCAATTCGATTAGACATACGAGAACACACAGAGAACCTTTTCAACTAACAAAAACCAAGTTATTAAAATGGCGCCGCCGCCGGCACTTTTCGTAAAGATTAACGGTTTTCTGTGAGAGACGCGTTGAATTTTGGGATCCGTTCATTTGTGAAGGTTATTTTTCGTGTCAAAAATTTTCAAAAATCCATAAAAATTAAAAAAAATTCAAAAATACAAAAACATTAAAAAAAAAATCATAAAAAGCATTTCTTTTTCAAAGTTTTGCACAAAAAAGATTTTATTTTTACAAGTACATATATATTCTCTATTTCTTTGGTATATTTTTCTTGTATCTTTTGCAGGTGTATGCGTACTAGATCTTCGTCTTATTCTGAGCCCGAGACTCTTGAAGACTTAGACATGGCCGGTGTACACAACAATAATAACAACCATGGCCCTCAACCCGACCTTCGAACGATGGAGGAGCTTTGTCAACCAACGATGAATGGACGTGGAGGACCGATTGCGCCGTGCAAATCACGGCTCCGGAGTTTTCGTTGAAGCATCACATGATCCAACAAGTTCAAAATACTTGTCCTTTTCGCAGATTGCCGGATGATGATGCCAACAAGCACCTCGACAAATTCATTACCGATACTCAAAGCATGAAGTTGCCCGGTGTTACTATGGATTTTCTTTGCCTACATCTATTTTCACACACCTTATCTCACCATGCCGAAAAATGGTTTGATCGTCTTCCGAAGAATTCAATTAATACATGGGATGACATGACTCAACGATTTTTGTCGCGCTACTTTCCACCATCCATGGTTACGAGCCTTCGGAATCAAATCAACGGTTTCACGCAAGAACCGGATGAATCACTTTTTGATGCTTGGGAACGATATAATGTTTGGATCGATCGATGTCCTAACCACAATATGTTCCCCGTTACGTTGATTGATACTTTCTACAATGGTTTAAGTTTTCGTGATCGTGATACGATTAATGCAGCCGCCGGTGGCACATTTATGAAAAGAAGACCCAAGGAGTGTAGAGAGCTTATAGAGAGCATGACTACTCATCACAAAAATTGGGATTCATCCGCATCTTCAAGGAATAACCCGGGAGTCAATGTTTCTTCTGCTTTATCACACACCGAGATGACCGAATTCACCCGCATGATGGCCGAAATGAACAAAAATATCCTACTCATAGCTACGAATCAACAACAACAAGTTAAAGCTGTAGCACTTTCTTGTGAAACATGCGGCGGTCCTCATTGATACACTGATTGTCCTTCTACTCATGACAATCTGGAAAACGTGTATGCGGCTCATGGTAACTATTCAACGGAAAGCTATCAAGCCCGACCTCAAGGTGATCGTAATTTGCTAAGTTACCGTTCTAACAATTTTCTTTCACCCGGTTTTTCTCCTCAAAACCACAACCCCAACAACTACAATAGAAGCACTCCAAACCCACCTCGAGCTTCTACTCCATATCACCCACCCGCTCCCCAACCTCCACCCATCAATCACGATGTTTAAAATTTCATGAGAACCTAAAGAGAGCTAGTTAACAATCTTCAAAGCGAAATCATCAACTTGAAAGGTGATATCACTAAACAAGGGAATGATATTAGAACCGAGCTTCGACATGATATGCAAACTTCCATAAGCAATCAAACGAATGATTTGAAGAATATGATGGCTAGTTTCTTTCAAGGTAATCAACCTTCTACTTCGGGCTCTCTTCCTTCAAACACCGTCACCAACCCAAGAGCGAATGTGAGTGCTATTACTACACGCAGTGGAGCAACTTTAATAGGACCATCTACCCCTCCCCAGTTACTCCATCTACACCTCCTCCACCCCCATTTATCCCTCCTACCCCCACGCCTAGTATTAGTTCTCCATTACCGTCTCCACCAACCCCACCTTCCACCTCTACACCTTCAACATCTCAACCTTCACCTTCTACACCTACTCCACCTAACCCCAACGTACCTTATCCTTCTCGCTTAGACAAGTGCAAATTGCATACCAAGGATGACATTTAAGTGTCAAACTTTTTGAAGAAACTTTCGGGAGTGAACGTCACCTTTACCCTTGTTGAAGCTTTCGCCCAAATGCCTAAATTTGTCAAAATGTTTAAGGAATTGCTTAATAAGAAGGAGAAGATGGCCGAGTTTGTTAATACTCGATTGAATGAAAATTGTTCTGCAATCCTTCTTAAAGAACTTCCGGAAGAACTTGGAGATCCCGGTCGTTTTGTGCTACCATGTACTTTTAACCAAACCGACGAATTTACTGCCTTAGCCGATCTCGAGGCAAGTATTAATTTGATGCCTTTAAGTGTTTGGAAAAAGTTATCATTGCCCAATCTTACACCAACAAAGATGACTCTTGAGCTAGCAAATCGAACTCTCGCTTACCCCGTTGGTATTGCCGAAGATGTGTTTATTAAAGTTGGTACCTTCACTTTTCCGGTCGATTTTGTTGTTGTTGATTATGAAATAGACCCTCGTATTCCGTTAATACTTGGACGGCCATTCTTGAGAACCGGAAAAGCTTTAGTAGATGTTGCCAAAGGTGAACTCATTCTAAGAGTCGGGAATGATGCACAAGTATTTAAAATGGGCAAGATAACAAACAAATCTTATGGAAGAGAATCATCGAATATGATTGATGTGCTTCAAGAGAAGCTAACAACTCCTTTGGAAAGTTTAAAGCTTGATGATTTTCTCGTCTACAACAATCCTCTTTTCGAGCCCCTCAATGATAATCAACTTTTTCAAGATGATGTGGACAATTCTCTCTCCAATTTGGGTCCGCCACCCATTTATGACTCTCCACCAATCTATGATGATTCTAGTTCCGATGTGGATGATTATGATGATTTTACTTAAGAGTATAAAGACATGCCAACATATGATGACTTTGATGATGTTGATACTCTTTCGAGTGATTATTCGCATGATGCCCTTACTCCTATTTTTGATGAAGATCCTCCGCCACCAATACTTGATCCTACTTTGGACGATTACTCATTTGAGGAAGATTTTAATACTTTTCTCAATACATACTTCCCCAATGAGCATGAGTCTCCTCCTTTGGATTTTGATTATGGTCTTTATCCTCCGTCGGATATGAAGAAACCTGTTTCAAAGGAGAAGAAGCTCACAGACACTGATATCCATAGTACATATGTCTTGACACCTCTCTATCCACCTTCTGAAGATGAGATTGTGAGATTTATGAGCGGATCCTCTTCAAGGTCTACTGAGCCTGAGTCTTATTTTCCCCTAAAGGAAAAGGTGTTCGATCCGGGTATCGAAATTTTTCAGCCACCTCAGTATCCATCTGATGCAATAAAAGGAAAGATTTTTGGAACTTCTGGAGATATGCTATCCCTTCATCATACCTTCTACCACCGTGCTCACCAATTGCTTAAGGTAACCTTGCCTACTCTTCTTTGGCTTGTCTTGTTCGCCTTAAGCTTGTGCTATTTGATGGACGAAAACCATGTATTTGATCTCGGTGGATGTTCTTCAAGGTTCTTACCATTCTAATCAAGGTCGAGTCAGGCTCACAACTCGGTGAACAAAAACAAGCGCTTCTTGGGAGGCAACCCAAGTATCTATCCTTTTATATATTTTTATCATAAGTGTAGGGGGAGCCCCGTAGATGTTTGTTGTTTTCTTTCTTATCATGTTCAGGGATTCGAGCATTCAAAGATCCACTCTTGATGATTTTGACGACCCGTGATTCCGTGTTCCCGTCTTCCCGGTTCTATCCTAAACTCTTTTGATTCACTATTTTATATTTTCCAATATTAAAATAGGAATCACTTTAGTTGTCTCTTTCTTAACGAGATTTAAACAACGTGCACAATGTCCTAAGTGTAGGGGAGTGATACTTGCGTTTTGCAACGGGTTCGTTTTAGTTCTCGGTATCTTCTCGAATGGATAACGGCTCCAAGTGGTACTTGTCGTTCTTGGTGTCAAATAGGGGATTGGGTTTTCTATTCTACTTGAAAAGGTTTAAGAAAGCAAAGAGGTAAATTAAGTGCGTCTAAAGAAAAAGGTGGGGAAAATAAATCCTTAAATCTACAAGAAACTCAAATGCAAAGAAAAACTCTAATCCGCAAAACGTACTTCAATTCTAATCCGGGAAACAAATAAAAGCTACTATCCGCAAAACGTGATCAATCTCTTATCCGGAAACCATGCTACAAAATTCTAATCCGCAATACGTTTAAAAGTTCTTATCCGGAAAAATACGTTTTAAAGCTCTTATCTGGAAAACGTGTTACTAGGATAATCCGCAAAACAAGTAAAATTCTTTATCCAGAATAATCTTATCCGGAAAACATGAAAGTATCCTTATCCGCAAAACGATAAAAAACTGCTATCCGGAAAAATGTTTAAAAGATCTTATCCGGAAAAGGAGCTAAACTCCTTATCCGGAAAACGTTTGGTTTTGCTTATCCGGAAAAAGGACAAATTTCTCTTATCCGGAAAAAGTGTGAAATGGAGACTTATCCGGAATAAGAGACTTAATCTCTTATCCAGAATATGAGGTTCAAATGGCTAATCCGTAATAAACGAGTACTAAGGCTTATCTGGGAAACGATTTCAATTCCTTATCCGGGAAAAACTGGGAATGAGTATGAAGAACAGGGTATGAAGAAGCAATGACGAATTTGACCAAATCTAACCAAAATCAACCAAAAGATTAAACCAAAATGACCAATAAACATCCACTAATGATAAACAATCAAATCCCAACAACAAAAACACAAAACCCACCAACTTTTGAAGATCAAATCACCAAAATAAAACTTATAAAACTTAGAATCAACAAGAACAAGATGAACAAGATGTAATGGAAAGATTGTATTGAAAGCTTAATGTTAAACACACAAAAAGGAAGATTAAAACTTACTAATTTATGAAAGATTAAAAATCACCAAACACCCTAATGGTGTTGGTGAAACCTACGAATGAAAGGAAAACAAATAGAGAAAAAATAAAAGCTTCTTGCTAATGTGTGAGGGTTATCCTATTTATAGTCCAGTGTGGGTGGTTGGTGAGTGGGCTTTCCTTCTCTCTTTTTGTCTTCGCGTCTTCAGTAAAGTTGACGTTTTCGACTCAGATTCGGGATTTTTTGATGAATAATTTCAACTCGTCTTTTAATTTCTTCGTTTAATAGACTTGAGTTCTTCGACATATGTAAATCTTCCATCTTTGGTCCTTCTCTTCGATAAATCTTCAGATAGGCCCATTGACTTCAAATCTTTTGCAACTCTTGGATAATAGACTTCATCTTGAGTATTTTTCTTCAATAAAACCCGTGCAATCCCATGTTTTCTCCAAAATTCATCCGGTTGACTCTGAAAACACAATAAACACAAAAACCACATATAATTCCAAACAAATGATATTAAATACGCCCTTTGGTCTCGTTTTAGCAAGAAATAAGTGGTAAAAGGATGGGTGTTTTCACACCTATCAAATCCCCTACACTTAACCATTTCCATGCCCTCATGCAATGCTTACTAAACTCCTTATCCAGAAAACGTTTGGTTTTGCTTATCCAGAAAAAGGACAAATTTCTCTTATCCGGAAAAAGTATGAAATGGAGACTTATCCGGAATAAGAGACTTAATCTCTTACCCGGAATATGAGGTTCAAATGGCTAATCCGCAATAAACGAGTACTAAGGCTTATCCGGGAAACGATTGCAATTCCTTATCCGGGAAAAACTGGGAATGAGTATGAAGAACAGGGTATGAAGAAGCAATGACAAATTTGACCAAATCTAACAAAAATCAACCAAAAGATTAAACCAAAATGACCAATAAACATCCACTAATGATAAACAATCAAATCCCAACAACAAAAACACAAAACCCACCAACTTTTGAAGATCAAATCACCAAAATAGAACTTAGAAAATTTAGAATCAATAAGAACAAGATGAACAAGATGGAATGGAAAGATTGTATTGAAAGCTTAATGTTAAACACACAAAAAGGAAGATTAAAACTTACTAATTTATGAAAGATTAAAAATCACCAAACACCCTAATGGTGTTGGTGAAACCTACGAATGAAAGGAAAACAAAGAGAGAAAAAAATAAAAGCTTCTTGCCAATGTGTGAGGGTTATCCTATTTATAGTCCAGTGTGGGTGGTTGGTGAGTGGGCTTTCCTTCTCTCTTTTTGTCTTCGCGGCTTCAGTAAAGTTGACGCTTTCGACTCAGATTCGGGATTTGTCGATGAATAATTTCAACTCGTCTTTTAATTTCTTCGTTTAATAGACTTGAGTTCTTCGATATATGTAAATCTTCCATCTTTGGTCCTTTTCTTCGATAAATCTTCAGATAGGCCCATTGACTTCAAATATTTTGCAACTCTTGGACAATAGACTTCATCTTGAGTCTTTTTCTTCAATAAAACCCGTGCAATCCCATGTTTTCTCCAAAATTCATGCGGTTGACTCTAAAAACACAATAAACACAAAAACCACGCATAATTCCAAACAAATGATATTAAATACGCGTTATGGTCTCGTTTTAGCAAGAAATAAGTGGTAAAAGGATGGGTGTTTTCACACCTATCAGGGATTTTACTTCCACATGCTTAAACATTGAGGAAAATGTTTATATCAAGTGTAGGGGGGACTTCTATCGAAGTTAAGTGGGCTTTTCCATGAATTTGACCTCATTTTAACCAGAAATTCGATGTTTCGACATTTTTCAAAATTTTTAATCTATTTTTGCCTAGTTGTAGTTTCCTTTGTTATTGTTATTTTCTTTTAATTAAATAAAATGGTTTTAGCAACGTTAGATATCTTTGATATATTAGGCCCGTCGTGGATATTTTGACTCAACCCGAGTTTACTTATCCAAGTTACTCTAGCTAGTATCCTTAACCATGTAGACCTTAATTGGTTTATTAGGCTAAGCGTCCACGAGTCTCATTACTTGAGATTTTAAATTGTGTAGAACGAGAGATGATAGAGTTAGTTATAAGTTTGGTATTCTTTCACTAACTTATGTGAGTTAATTATGAGCTTTTTCTCCCATCGCTTGTTAATAAATAATTGCAATAAGTAAGATCGTACGATTTGAAAAATTACTTAGCTTCTAGCCCAAGATCATTTAAAAGTTGCTCGGTATTAATTAGAGTTCATAGCCAAGGCATAACTTATTGAAACGGGACGCGAATATTGGCGAGTCCAAAGAGGCCCTAACAAGGCATGAGGGCTCCATTTTGTTGCTAAAGATCCAAAATGATGTGAAGTATCATTATTCCAAAATCAATATGAAGGATCAAGACACACGACGAAAAGCAATCACTTCATAAAGATCATGGAGAAATCTATCCGAAAAGACCCTAACAAGGTATGAGAATAAATAGATCCAAGTCCGAAAAGGAGGCGGATCGTTGTATATCAAAATCCCAAATAAGGATTGAAGAAATAATGAAGAAGTCGTGGTCAACATTTGAAGAATATCTCAACTACCCCAAGTGAAGATATACACTATATATGAAGAGAAGACCATAATATCAAGATCGTCTTCTCAAGATTTAAAGTATGAAGTAAATGCCAAATATCGGTCCGAGAAAGGTCTCAAATCAATGCCAAGATATGAACTTTATGAGATCTCGAGAAGCAGTTTTAAAGATTTTGTCCTTTAGCTAACTATGGATTAGATCGTCCTACTTTATTTTCAGCCTAAATAAACTATCGAAATAAGTCAAAAATGCATCCTCGTGATCTTTCAAGACATCAATAAAATATAAGAGTTACCCATAGGAATAAGGGAGTCTAAGTGATTAATTGAACCACATGAGTAAGTGTTAGTTTTGCTAACTTGTCCTAACAATGATCTCGTTTTTAAGTTTGGCATGGGGAACGTGAAACTTGAGGATGATAAACATTCATGACACCAAAGCCCTAATGTAAGTCTTAGATTTCTTTACAAGTTTCTTCCTTCTAGCATTTTGTTATTTTCTATATTTTTAAGTTTCCTTAGTGTCTAGTATTTAATAAAGGCCAAGGTAGGTTGATTATGATGGATAATCTAAATTTGCTTTAAAACTAATGCATTGCATGAGGTCATTGCAATGGTCAAGTGTAGGGGATTTGATAGGTGTGAAAACACCCATCCATTTACCACTTAATTATAATAAAAACGAGACCATAACGTATATTTTATGTCGTAAATGTCGGAATTATGCGTGGTTTGTGTTTTTGTTGAGTTTTAGGACCAAAAGATGAAATAGGAAGAAAACACGGGCTTTCACGGGCTTTTATTGAAGAAAAAGACAAAAGACGAAGTCAAAAGATCAAGGGTGCAAAGAGAACGGAAGTTTAATGAAGTCGAAGAACTCAAGTCTAATAAATGAAGAAATTATAAGATAAGTTCGACTTATCCATCGACAAATCCCGAGACAAAGTCTAAAAAGTCGAAGAATTTAGAAGACGAAAAGACGAGAAATAAAGAAAGAAGGAAACTTCTAACACATGCTATCCCTTCTCCTATAAATACCCTCCTAATATCACGTTAGGAGGTGTTGGCTAATTTGACACATTAGTTCTTCCATCTTTAATTACTTGCACTTTTAATTTATTGTCATTTAAATTCAAGTCTTTAATTTTCAAGTAAGTCTTTTAATTTCTTGTTGAATCTTTACTTTTAATCAAGTTTTTATTATTAATCTCTCATTCTACCTTTCTTGTTTTGCTTAATCTTTATGTTTATGTGCTTATTGTTATGCTTATTTGATTGTTTGTTATGCTTTTATGCTTTTTATTGTGTTAGCTTATTGGTTTTATAGCTTATTTGTGCTTTTCTTAAGATTTGATTAAGTGTTTTTAAAGGTATTTTTATTAAAAGTTGATTTTATAAATTTAGATTGTTTAGTGTTTTTGAAAGTTTTTAAATTCTAGCTTATTAGCTTTTTCTTAAAAGTGATTTGGCTAAGTTCTTAGATTAGTGCTTATTAGTTTTTGGCTTATTTTTGGTTATAGCTTAATTGCACTTTTGTAGATCCGGCTTCTAAACCCTCATTCCGGATAAGGGTTTGATAACCATTATTCCGGATAAGCATATAAAGTTTTTTTCGGATAAGCCACCTAAAACCACCATATTCTGGATAAGGCTTCGAAAGCCTTTTTCCGGATAAGGATCCCAAGACCAATATTCCGGATAAGCCTACTTAGACGAATGCCGGATAAGCTTCGAAACTCGGATTCCGGATAAGCCCATAACGTGTATTCCGGATAAGAGTTAGAAATTGTGTGTTCCGGATAACGATTTAAGGTTGGATTCCAGATAAGCTTTAGTTGTAGATTCCGGATAAGACGTACAACACGTTTTCCGGATAAGGCCCTTAAGTGTGTTTTCCGGATAAGGATTTTAATCACATTCCAGATAACATCAAGGAGACGGATTTGTAGATTTGTAAATCTATGCTTATGATTTTAGAGAGAGAAAGAGATAGAAAGATGGTGGATTTCACACTTCTAGAGAGAGAAAGATAAGAACAACTATGTGTAAATTAATGAAAAACCACACCCTCTCCATCAAAGGAGAGGGTTTATATACCCAAGCCTTGTAATGGGCTTGGGCTTACACTTTTGGGCCGGCCTACACATGTTGTAGGCTAGGCTTGGACTTGTTTGATAAGTAATGAAGAATAACTAAACTACGAGCTATTACATGGACTATTAATGGAGTGACCGATCCTTCTTAATACGTAAAACGTATTTCCAACAATCTCCCCCTAAGGGAGGTCACTCCAAACAAGGGCGTTACCCAAGTTACAATAATAAAATAAACCTAGCATACTATGCTTGTCTTGAGCTCGTAGTCTTCGTCTTTCTTTTTCTTTTTCTTTTCTGGTGAACATGCTGATGTGATCTTTGATATCAATCTTGAGCATTAATCTCTTGCCTTGATCTCGTGCATCCATCACTTGTGATCTTCGCCTCTTCGTGACACCATGTCCCACATACTTATACCTTTTGTAATTCTTGAAAGCTTCAGAGTTCGATACAGCGGAAGACTTAACTTTTAGGCTTTCTTGAATTAGATGAGATATTAAGTGTATAAAGTATAAGCATGCGGGGACGACTTCTTCTTAGATCCCGCAACGCCACCGTCTTCAAATGCCGCAACATAAGTAGACACGAACGAAATGGCTTTGAACATTTCATTCTAAATCGGTAGCATTTTACCTCCGGTCGGTGAAGACCGTTGGACGATATTAGATATCGTACCCGTGACGGATAGTTTCAATTAAGTAACTTCCTGACGGGATTTCGCGGGTAAACCCGTTCTCTTTATTCGACCGTCCAAAGCTGACTGCGAACATAAAGAGTGATTCATTTGGATAATAATATCCTCATGATTTGAAGCCGTCAATTCATGTTCCTGGAACAAGTGAAATTCAATTAAGAACCGCACCATCGTTGCTTTCCAGTTGTCACGAGCTTGATTCGTATAGAATCTTGCAAGTTACCTACCAAGTGCTGTTTGAGGTTAACACTAGAAGGATTTCCACTCATCACAGTGAACACTAAGGTATCACTCTGAGTGTTCTGGCAAGATCACTAAGATATTGCGTAGAGGCCTGGAACGTGTTTAAGTTCAGTTAAGAATTAAACCACTGTTGCTTTCCAGTTATCACAAGTTTGATTCATAAAGAATCGCACAAGTCACCTACCATGAGCTTTTTGATGTTCGCTCAAGAAGGATTTCCATCTTCATTGTAAATACTTTCGTATTACTCGGATGTTCAGGCAAGATCATGAAGATTTTGCGTAGGACTCTTAAAATCTTTCTTACTTTTCACAGTGTGTGAAGAAGCAAGGAAATATGAAAGTGTGTCCTAGTGAGATATTTGATGATCTCAAATGGCTCTAGACTCGATCGTGCACTTTGGATTTTAGTGATCGGAGGCTGGAGAGGAGTGCCACCTTTTCAATACCAATTTATTCGGAGTGAATAAATCAATAGATAATGTGTTGTCTCCGTGTGATTAAAACAAATACCTTTTGAGAGATATCTGAGTTAGCTGGGATGGGTTGTGCATTGCATCACTGGGTCCATGATGTCTGTCTTCAATATCAAGAATCATTAACAATGATCTCAATAGCATATGTATTGACCCGGTTTCTGCCTAAGTTGTAAGGAGGGCTTCTTTCTTTACACCCTTTATCTTTACAATTCTTTTTCATTCTTCAACCCCTTCAATGCTTACCAATACGTCATAACTAGCACCTTGTTGTGATTGTTCCAGTGCTAACTTAAGTACTTGGTCGGCATTCAGCTACGTTCACAATCTTTCTCCATCTTTCCTAAGGACTACTATTTCTAGCTATGGAATGTCCTTGGGAAGATTCCTCTAGTTCTGGAAGAATCATAGGACTTAACCTATCCTACCATCCTTATGTCACCACAATCTTCATCGTCGTGAAATAAATGGGTTTGGGGTAAGTATATGTCAACATAAAAATCCATTTTGATATAGCAA
This sequence comes from Glebionis coronaria, assembly GCA_025667525.1. NCBI lineage: Eukaryota > Viridiplantae > Streptophyta > Magnoliopsida > Asterales > Asteraceae > Glebionis > Glebionis coronaria. The sequence continues at coordinate 54,204 of JANFOE010000475.1, read as the reverse complement.
ATCCATTTTGCTCCCCCTTAACATATGCCACGATATTCGAAAACATTTCGCATATGTCGGGATGAGCCAGCACATTAAGTCAAACCGTTTGTGATAATATCCCATATTAAATCACATTTTCTCCCCCATATTAAAAATATTAACCCAATCGATGTTTTTAATATCAATTGATTTAATGAAGTTTTAACAAAGTTTTTGGGAAGAAAAATGCAAGTCCGTTTTATCTTCATGATTCCAAATATATGAGATATGATACCGATTTGTAACATGATCACATATTCACCATATTAGAAAAGAATTGACAAGGTTGGACCTGATTGATGAGAACATCATATGATAAGATCAAATGGTTCTTGTCAGCATATGTTGGTCGCCTCGTCACGTCTGAAGTCATCTCTTGACACCACATGTACGATTGGTATTGTTGTCTTGACACCAACTTGTGAACTTGGCATGTTCGGCATCGAAGATTCTGAATGCTTGACAATTGCTCCCCCTCAATTGTTGACCCGTGTTCTATCGAAAGAGCTGTAGTCGTCATTTGAGTAGTCGCATCGTCGAGTATGTAGATACCAATTGTAGATAGCAATGGTTGTAGAGATGATAGCTTCATAAAAACAAGACTTCTCTTGTTTTAACAAATAAATGCACTGAAACGTACATAGATTTGTGTGAGACCAAGTTATAATGTAAACTTGATCCCTTACAAGGTTTTAAAGTAAACCTTGTCCGAGAAAATTAATTCCCGTTGTGAGCCAAAGCTTTCATAAGAAATACTTGACTTTAATGTGAAAACCGGGTTGCATTCTGAAATAACTACAAGCCATTTAGGCATGTTTTATGAAATATTTACAACTTTTGCACGAACTCTATTTATGGCGCCGTGTCGATATTAATCAACATTTCTAAGGCCGTAAATATTATCGTACCAAAATACATGCCTTTGAAAAATAAAGTAAAAATATTTTTGAATTTTTCTAGATTTTTCAATTTTTATGGTTTTTATATGGTTTTATATTTTTGTATTTTGCTTTTGAGGATAAACATATAAACAATATATACAAATGATCACCAAGGATACGGAGAATAGTTTTACCACCACTATTCTTTCGCTTCATCTGCCAGTTCCTTTAGAGTCTCAGGCGAGAAAGTTCTCATTCCTAGCTTGTCGGCCAAAAATTTAATTCGAGCGCGATCTAAAGCCTTCGTGAAAATATCCGCCAATTGATACTCAGATCGGACAAAGTAAAGCTCTATTACTCCATTTTCCACTTGCTCCTTGATGAAGTGGTAGCGAATGTCAATATGCTTCGACCGGGAGAATTGAACATTGTTGCAGCATAAGGCAATTGCACTTTTGTTGTCGCAGTACATCGGAATCTTGTTGAAACCTAGACCATAGTCGGTTAATTGTGATCTCATCCAAAGAATTTGAGCACAGCAACCGGACATAGCTATGTATTCTGCTTCCGTACTTGAAATTGCAGCGCTTTTCTGCCTTTTCGATGCCCAACTGATTAGTCGATCTCCTAGAAGTTGCAAAGTTCCACTCGTGCTACGCCTTGTGTCTTGACAACCCGCGTGATCCGCATCTGCATATGCCATTAGTGCAATAGAAGAGTCCTTCGAATACCAAAGTCCCCGATTAATGGTTCCTTTAAGATATCGAAAGATCCTTTTAACAGTAGCTAAGTGTAATTCAGTAGGCCTAGTTTGATACCTGGCACACATACATATAGCAAACTGAAGATCAGGTCGACTGGCTGTGATATACAGAAGAGTACCGATCATTCCACGATAAAGTGTCGGATCAACGGCAACTCCATGTGGATCTGCATCAAGCTTAGTTTTCTCCACCATTGGAGTGTCCACGGGGTCGCAAGATTCCATCTTATACTTCTTAAGCGATTCAAGGGCATACTTGGATTGATTGATAAAGATGCCTCTGGGACTCTGAGATATCTGAAGACCTAAGAAGAATGATACCTTGCCCATCATTGACATCTTAAACTTGGAAGACATGAGTGTCCTAAACTCATCCGATAAGGTTTGGGTCGAGGCTGCAAATATAATATCATCAACATATATTTGTACCATAATCATATCTTTACCTCGTTTCTGAATGAACAGCGTGGGATCCACCTTGCCTTTAGCGAAGCCTTGCATAATGAGGAATTGTGACAATAGATCATACCATGCGCGAGGAGCTTGCTTCAACCCATAGAGAGCCTTCTTAAGCTTGTACACATGATTAGGATAATTAGGATTCACAAAACCATCCGGCTGTTGAACATAGACTTCTTCCTTGATTTCACCATTAAGAAATTCCGTCTTCACATCCATCTGATAGACGATCATATTCATATGGGCTGCATAAGCGAGGAATAGTCTAATAGCTTCCAAACGGGCAACAGGTGCAAAGGATTCCATAAAGTCGACACCCAATAATTGCTTGTATCCACGAGCTACTAGTCGAGCTTTGTTTTTCAATATTCCGCCTAACTCATCGAGTTTCACCTTGTAAACCCATTTCAAAGTGAGTAACTGCACTTGATCCGGGCATGGGACAAGTTCCCAAACATCAAGACGTATGAATTCGTTAAGTTCTTCTTGCATAGCTTCTATCCAACAGGATTGAGTAAAAGCTTCTTTCCATGTCTTAGGTTCAACTTCAGTGAGAAAAGCATCAAAGTGACAAAACATTGCACTTTCTTGTAACTGACTTCGTGTGGATACCGGACGATTAGGGTCACCAATTATAGAATCTATAGGATGATCCTTTGTCCACTTGCTGTCATGTTCACGAATCCGTGGATTGGAGTAAACTGTAGAAGGAGCTTCCTTTGAGGTGGACGACCCGGCTTGATTAGGGTCGGGAATAGATACACCAAAGAATGGAAGTTCACGCATTTGAGCGAATTCCAAATCGTGATCATCGTCATCCTCTTCATCATCAATAGGCATGACATGGGTAGTTGTTACTTGTGTTGGTTGAGAATTACTCGTGGTTGGTATATCTTGACCAATTGTTGGTGCAGATGTGTCTGATTGTGCTTCGGTTGCTGGAGCGACAACTTCGGTTACCGGAGCTATTACCTCAGGTTCTGGAGCAACAATACTTGGAGGAGTAAAGAATTCATCAAAGAACGGTTGAAACAACGTATCCCATTCATTCCTGGTAGGTGGTATAAATGATGATGAAGTAGGGTTGTTTGGGACAAGACCAGAACTAATGTTACTGGGTCCCATTTCATGAAGTGCGGGTTCAGAGCTGCTTTGCTCAGAAGCCATAGCTGTCAGCTCATCAAAATCAACATTCATAGTTTCTATGATCTTGCGAGAGTTACGATTGTAGATTCGGTATGCCTTCTTTGCGGGTGCGTAACCAATGAAAATACCAATATCAGCCTTTGGTTGAAGTTTTCCCAAATTGTCACCATCATTATTTGGATAGCAAAGAGAACCAAATACATGAAGATATGATAAATCTGGTACTTTTCCATGGAGAAGCTCATAAGGTGTTTTACCATGGCGTTTACGAATTAGTGACCGGTTTTGGGTGTACACTGCTGTAGATACTGCTTCTGCCCATAAAAACAATGGAGCCTTTGCGTAAATTAACATCGTTCGAGCAGCTTCCATAAGTGTGCGATTTCGCCTTTCAACGACCACGTTTTGTTGTGGAGTGCGTGCAACGGATGTTTCATGAGATATGCCAACTTCTTCATAATAATCACGCAAAATTTGATTCACAAATTCGGTTCCATTATCTGTACGAATGCGTCGGACAGTAGTGTTGAGACGCACTTGAATCATCTTGAGAAATCTGATGATGAATTTAGGTGCCTCATTTTTTGCTTTTAGAAATTTCACCCATGTAAACCGAGAGTAATCATCGACGATGACGAGGATGTATTTTTTGCCACTAAGACTTTCAACACGCATTGGCCCACAAAGATCCATATGCAACAGATAAAGTTTCTCTTGGTTGGTGTCTTCCGTCTTGGGTTTGTAAGATTTCTTAGTGCTTTTCCCCATTGTACACGCGGAACACAAATGATCCTTGTGAAATGAAAGTTTAGGAAGACCACGAACAAGTTCGTTTTTCGCCAAATGATTAATAGCGTCAAAGTTAAGATGAGATAACCGTCGATGCCATAACCAAGACTTAGTCTTCGATGCTTTGGAGAGAAGACATACGGGAGAAGCGGCCATCATGTCTTGTAGAGACAAAGTATACAAATTATTCCCTCGAGTACCTTTCAATAAATCAACCCCTTCCAAATTACGAATGAAGCAGGTATGCTCTCGAAAAGCAACTTCTAGGTTTGCATCACAAAATTGTCCCACAGAAAATAAGTTGTGACCAAGACCTTCCACGTAATACACTCTTGAAATTATAACATTCCCAATATGATATTCACCATAACCCATTATCTTTGCAATATGATCATTTCCAAATCGAACCGTACCAAGAAACTTGCTGACGAAATTTCTGAGCTGAGAGCAATCTCCGGTCATATGCTTGGAGCAACCAGAGTCCAAATACCAGAGAACAATTTGGACCACCTGTTTTCAATAACAACAGTAGACAATGCATTGGAAACTATTGGTTCCGAAGTGTTAGCAGATACAGATATAGAATTATCAGAATTGCTAACATGTTTGAGATCCTTAGATTTCCTGCGTTCTCTAATGTGAGTTTTAGCACTAACAGGTTTTACTGTTCCAACTTTCTTAGGTTTTGGATTATTCGCGGGCACTACAGTGGGAGTAGACCTATTTAAAGGGCACTTGGTTCCTACAGTAGTGTCGGTGTTCCTAGTTAAAGGACACGCTTGTGTCTTGGTAGGCTTGGTACTCCTAGTTAAAGGGCACGCTTTCTTCGCTGTAGTGGGAGTGATCCTAGTCAAAGGGCACATATTTCCTACTATAGTGAAAGTTCTACCAGTGGGGCGCCACATCCAGCCAACTTGGGTTAACACTTTCCCAGTCGGTTTCCATTCTAATCCATTTTTCCGGGCATGCATCTCATTCACATGGTCAATAAGGCAAGAATCATGATGACTAGAAAACATACATTCATTGCAATTCCAACATTTTAAATTAGAATTCACACTAGGCTTAGAACGCTGCACAACCGCAGAGCCTTTAGGTTTAGCTACATGATTCTTTTTATTCAAAACAGAAATAACATTCCTAGGATGGGCTTCTACTTTCTTCTTCACTTGACTACTAGATGGTGGCAAGATCCTATCATTCTTCTTGTTTCTTTTAAGCTTAGATCTTTGAGCCTTAGTAGTGGTGCTTACTCCTGTAGAAGGCAACACGGGAATATTAGAAGCTGGTTTTGATTCCGCCTTATCTTTAGTGACCAATGTTTGAGATGGTTTAGTCCTAGGGCCCTTGTTAAGTGGTGTGACGGCTATTAGGTTCCTTTTAATTGCACTAGAGGACGAAGCTGAGATAGTGGCTGCGTTATCCACAACATTCTTACCTTTTAGAGTACGAAGTGTTTCCTTTAACTCAGCCAAGACCAGGTTCTTATCACAAATTTGTTCCCTCAAATCAGATATTTCCATCGACTTTTGATTCAATTGTTCAATCAATGATTGATTCTGTGCAGTGGTATCAACACATGCGGGCTGTACTGAATCGAAGAGTCGTGTATTTTTCTGTTTTAAGTTATCAACTTTGGACAAAATCTTGGAAACTTGATTGTCTAGATCAAGTCTAAAACTCTCAGCGGCCTCAAGTACGTTCACACAGTTAAGCTCCTTAGATTTCTCTATTTCTATCGGCAAAGAGTTAGCAACTTTGTCACTTGGCTGACGCTGTTTTGATTGTAAATTCAATCGAAAATTCTTTTCAAAATTTGCATCATCGATATTAACACCTTCGAATGACGTTTCAAAGATTTCTTGAATAAATTGTTGCTTGCATTCAAGCGAAATACAATGTGTTTGAATCTCATCAAAACGTTTTGAAAGCGAAGAATATGAATCTTGAAGCTTTAAAAATTCAGCGTCAGATTCGTGACAAGTACTATCTACCACAGTATCCACATATTCATCATTATGCACAATAGAATCATTATCAACACTTGTATTCACACAGACAGAAACTATATCATGAGACATCACTTGATTCAGAAGCAGATCATTATGGCGTGAAACTCGTTCTATTTCAAGTAAACTGTTTTCATAAGCATCTTCCATTTCATTGAAAACACGTCTAACTTCTTCTATTTCCAAAAACAAATCTTGATCAATAGTACGAAGGCAAGCTTTAACATTGTTTACAAACGGAACAATTTCATCTCGAAACGCAGCTCTAGTGTGCTCAAAGTTCCATTCACCTTCCGTTATGGCCGTGGCCGTCGTACGTTCCAAAATGACCTTGTCAAAATTGGCTAAGTGTTGGTGAACCGTATTTAAGTTAACGGACGCCTTACTTACCGGTGGAATTAACTTCGTTAAATCCTTTTTGACGAGTGTAGGAGACGTACTAGGAAGGTTTTCACTTGACAAACTTTGGGGCACAAGAACTGTTAATTCTGCTAATTCCTTTTGTAAGCGAATGCGTGTCTTTTTCGAAAATTGATCTTTGTTATGTTGATCATAATCAATTGTATGGAATTTTGAAAGCATTTTAGAATGAGTTTCATCCCCAAGTGATTGTGTCTCCTCAGTACTACGAACAAAAGGTGCTTCTTTCGATTTGCCAATTATGGTCATGTCATAAAGGCCGGGAATATATTCCTGAGCTTGTTTTGCATAACCGGGATTAGGTGGTAAATCTTGAAGACGCTTAAGTTCGAATTCTTTAAATGATTTAGTTAAAAGATGAACCTTTTCTGTGGAAGCGTATTGTTTTAAAAGCTGTTGTTCCTTGAATTTAAGAAGTTTGGTAGCATTAAGTTTCTGAAAATCATTGACAACCGACTCCTTTTCTTTTAATTCATTAGAAAGATTAGCTTTTAATGATTCTATTTCTTTCAAGTGTTCAATCTTTTCAAAACGAAATTGGTCAAATTCAGAACATGTTATTTTCTCTTCTTGAGGGACCATTTCAAAAGTTTTGACCTTTTCTTTATGCAACGCAAGCTCAGCAGTTAGGGTGGAATTCGTATCTACGGATTGTCTGAGGGCCATATGCATTTGATCAATAATATGTTTAGGCACCATGACCAAATCATGTTGAGCATAAGATTGCATACCCGTCGTAGCATTTGGTTGAGGTTCACTCAAATGTGTAGGATTGGGTACCACATCATTTGAGTTACTAGTTCCCGAATGCTGTTCGAGGTTGTCATTTTCATTCCCAACTTGATGTTGGTTATCATCAATATTATTAGATGTGGTTGGTACCTCACTGATGACATCAGAACCGTAGTGAGAGAGATTAGCAACAAGAGCAGCTTGGGCAGAGTGAATGTCATCACAATCCGAATCGTATGCATCAAGATCGTCCGCTTGATAAGCTGCATTAGAAGTGGAAACGACTGCAATGCCTTCAGTATCTGCTGCCCCTGGGTCTGCCAGAAATGCCAACTCCTCTGAATCCAAAATCTTCCCCTTAGACTGAGCATCAACCAAATACATCTTCTCACGAAACCATGCATCATCCCTTCTCCTTTTCGGCTGAGTGCATTCCCTAGCCATATGACCTTGTCCTCGGCAATTGTAGCAAGTCACAACCTTCTTAGGACCAATAGGACTCCCATTTCCACTAGCTTGAGCATTCACAGCTTGATTGTTCCCAGTCCTTGTAGGAGGTCCATATGAATTTTGCCTTCCCTGAATAGGTTGCACCGTCACTTGACCATCTTGAACAGTGGCTTGTTGTCGAGGATTTGATGAGGTGCGGAGCTGATTATTTGTTGGTGGAAATCCTCTAGTTGCAACAAGTTTTGACAAGTAAGCAGTGAGATGGTTTAGAACATCAGCTGGCGTATCATTTGGAGTAAAGACCGGTGCTTGGATTGGTGGAAGTTCATTAGAGTAGAAAGCTTGTGCTGGTTGTGCTTCTATTGGAAAATATCCTTGCTGAGGAGTATAGCCCAATGGAGAAGTGTTGGCTTGTGATGGTGATGTCTGATATTGTGGTTGCTGTGGAAAAGATTGTTGATGAACACTTTGTTGATATTCTTGCTGTGGCATCATTGGTGGTTGATAAGATGGTTGCTGTGGTTGCTGATAGATGTGTGGTGGTGGCTGCTGCAAGTATGATGGTTGTTGATAAGTATAAGCCATGTTTTGTTGAGAAGCATACATTGCAAGTGGATCATGAACTTGAGGTGTAGACAACCGAGCCTCGATCACATGGCATTCATGTTGTTGAAGAAAAGCTTGAAGTTGATCCACATTGGTGTTATGCAAGTCCTTAGCCAATTTAACATCCGTCACGTATTTTTTCCATTCTGGAGGAAGAGTGTTCAAATACTTGGTGTTCAATTGAAAGGTAGGAATTGCCATGCCATAGATGTTAAGCTCATTCAACAATAGGGTAAATCTCAGATAGTAATCATTGAGAGTCTCCCCTGGCACATAGGCAAACTTATCAAAAGTATCATAAAGCTTACACTCTCGTTCTTGTTTAGTTAACGAGGTGCCTTGCATTAGAACACGAATTCTATCCCATAACTCTTTGGCAACTTTATGTTTGCTGACGAGTTTGTAGACATCTGGAGGAAGAGCTTGGAGAATGATGTTTGTAGCATACTTATCACATTTATCTTGAATCTTCATATCTCCAGTCAACTCACCCGTTGTGCGAGGACGAGTGGTCGTACCTTCCGTCACAGTACCATAATCTAATGGTCCATTGAGCACCGATGCCCAAATTAGATGTCCATTCTCCTTGTTCAACATATAAAGTTCCATTCGGGAAGCCCATTCCTCATACATAGTCTTCACCAACATTGGTGGACGATTATCCGTACCCGAGAGGATGGACTTATCCGTAAGAGATGTATACTCCATTTCAATAAGTTAAGATTTACAAAGTTGATCGAACAATGAAATAAGGTTAAGTATTTTTGTGTTGTTGTGAGTTAAAACTGAGAAACAATGTTAAAATCCCCTAAAATATGTTCTCGATAAACCAAAAATTCCAAGTCAAAATTACACACGATTCGAAATTTTTTATGGAAAAAATTGTGATTATCGGAATGCCAGATCGGAATGTCAGATCGTAATACTTGATCGGAATGTCAGATCGTAAAACCAGATCGGAATGTCAGATCGTAATACCAGATCGGAATGTCAGATCGGAATATAGAACTGTCGAAATGTTGTTGGTATCGAAATGTCTAGATCGCAATGCAAAGCTGTCGCAATAATTCAGATCGCAAAGTCCTATCGCAAAGATTCAGATCGCAATGAACTATCGGAATACTCAGATCGCAATACCCAGATCGCAAAGTAGCTGACAAAATTCGAGCAGAGTAACGACCTAAAATACTTCCTTATACCCGTCGGAATCTCAGATCGCAATAGCTATCGGAATGATTCAGATCGGAATAAGTGAAAAAAAATCCAACGATCGCAATGTAGAAACCTAACCCTTTCCGATGGTTAAGTTATTGCGATGGAGGCCCAAGTACAGTTGTACTTTCCGATGGATGCTTCTGCTGAAATTTCGGAATGTAGAACACACCCTTTTTGCACTTTTGATCCAAGAAAGATTGTGTTTTAACCAAAATCAAGACACCAAAAACACTACAATCCTACTGAATACGTTATGCTTCTTGAAATCACGAACAAACACAAAAAAATTTTTGATGATTCGGCAAAATGAACTCAAAAAGCCACGAAATGCTTATAAGAACATACGAATCACACAAACAAACCTATATTTCATCCCAAGCTCTTGATACCATTTGTAGATTTGTAAATCTATGCTTATGATTTTAGAGAGAGAAAGAGATAGAAAGATGGTGGATTTCACACTTCTAGAGAGAGAAAGATAAGAACAACTATGTGTAAATTAATGAAAAACCACACCCTCTCCATCAAAGGAGAGGGTTTATATACCCAAGCCTTGTAATGGGCTTGGGCTTACACTTTTGGGCCGGCCTACACATGTTGTAGGCTAGGCTTGGACTTGTTTGATAAGTAATGAAGAATAACTAAACTACGAGCTATTACATGGACTATTAATGGAGTGACCGATCCTTCTTAATACGTAAAACGTATTTCCAACAGGATTCCGTATAAGAGTTTTAGTAGTGTTTTCCGGATAAGATTTAGTTTAGATTCCAGATAACGCATAGGTATCGTTTTCCGGATAAGGCCCATAAGATGGATTCCGGATAAGTGTCTAGAATATGTTTTCCGGATAGTGAGATTATTTGGGATTCCGGATTAGGGCTTGTTGGGATAGTTTTCGCACTTAGTTTTTTCTAGATAGTTTTAAGCTATTTACTTTTCCCGCCTTTTTCCTTAGTCTCACTTTTAGTTGCCTTGCCTTAGTTTATTTTTAAGTTTGCATTTTAAGTTTCCGCTATTTACTTTTTGTCAAGTTTAATCTTTCGCCATTTACTTTTAAAAGCCTTTGTTTTTATCTTTCCAAGCTTTTATTTTTAATTAGTTATACTCAACGACAACCTTTTCTTTTTCACACCAAAAACGATTGAGTCGCACATTTAAACTGGGATCAATTCGATTAGACATACGAGAACACACAGAGAACCTTTTCAACTAACAAAAACCAAGTTATTAGACATTACAAAATACAATGAAAGTTCCTAACTCTTTATTTTCCAAACAACCCACTTTTATAAGTAGTTTAGCAAAATCCGAACTTCATTCAAGATATAACGTGATTCATCACATTCCATATATAATGGTATTTTATTAATCTTATTAGCTCAAGTCATACTCAACTTTCTAACCTTGATATCTTTTGGAAGAAAGGAAGATATAATTATCTTGAATAAATCATCATATTGATTCTCCTAATGAACATACCATAACAATGTTGTATTTCATTTAGGGTTAATATTGTAAGTCAATCTAACAACATTTAAGATAAATATATATCATTCGGCTTACCTATATACCAACTAAATCATTTTAATGGTATAATAGATTTCCTAACCATTTTTCATGCTTTATAATCAAAGTTATAATTCCATTATACGTTTTAAGTCATTTGAAATGATTCCATGTATATGGCTTAGCAAAATAAAGACAATACATTAACACCTTACTTTATATTATATGTCTTTCAAGACTTTATTTTTGTGACTTTATACAGTAAATCATAAACATGTATAACCAAGTAATTATGAACACCACTAGGTTTCATTAGTCTTTCCAAGTTAATTAACTACTATGTATATTTATGTAATTCCAAGAATACACAAATATTTTACTTTAGTAGTATAAGATTAGTCTATATATTTTATATCATTCAAGGAATTGTCCATCTTAAGAAACTACAAAATGATCCATGCTCGATCTTACGACATGTGGATATTTTACCCTTGTGTTTACAATTTAGTCCAAGCTCTCACAAAGTGTTTCTTAATGTGAATGATATATATACTTTTAAGTAGTCTTTGAATCATATTGACACATGATCTAACTTTCATTAGATCATTAGTCTCTTATCTTAAAGACAAGAGAATCATATCTTTATGAGTTGTTTCTTGCACACAATGTTCATTTCTCCCACTTGTGCATGGAACAACCTCATATATTAGATAAACATCACGTCTAACGCTTACCTATACAAAATATGACCGTGTCATATATACTAGCTTTTACAAGTAGATGTAGAACCACTTAATCAACAAGAGTCAGTACATAAATACCCTTGACGATATTAGTGTCAAAAATTCAAAAGTAATTATCTTAGGACATACTAAAGATAATACGGGTTATTAGCAAGACAACAAGGCTTGTAACTCCCACTGAATTAGAGAATGTTTTATTAGACTCAAATTCAGAAATACAACATTGTAAATGTTTCTGAAAGTCCCTTTAACTTGCGTGAAACGATTAACAATGATAATTAACACACGAAATACTTTTCAAACGTAATACTTATTATTTTATAATAAAGAATTACCAGTGTTATGGATAACACCGTTTGATGACAATGTGTTATGTACACTTTGAACTTAACAAAATACAAACTTAGAACACAGTCACAGCTGTTTGGTTCAACAAGTTGTAAAGAGTTAATGTGTGTAGAATAGCAAAGTGAACCACATTAACTCTATGATACATGACCTATTTATAGTAATACGAGGTTGACTTCTAGTGACTGATGGTGACTTCACTAATAGACAAAGCCTGGCACTGTCACAACATGCTTTTCTATTCTTGGTAGTCTGCCATCATGCTTTAGGAAAACAGACTAACATAGTTTCCCCTTTCTTCATGGTCTCGTACATACTAAGGTAAGTCCAAAGTGTACTGAGTGTTAACAGGGTATTTCCACCCCTTTTAACCCTCAACCCCTCAGAGTCCCTGACACATCTTTGCTGTTATCCATTACAGCCAATGAGTATGTCTTCAAGTAATCTTTGACTTCCTTGACAATGTCTCTGACATCGACTCCTCTGAGGTTGCTCACAGAGACTTGAATCTATGTGAGTCTTGCGATACTTGCCTGTCTCCTAGGCACATGCAAGTTAACATCAAAAAGCTTGATTTATGTTTAAATCTATGTTACAAAGAATCTTAGTAAACTAAGATTCCCAACAGTTTCAACTTTCATAATCCTTTGAAAAACAAATTCGTAACAATTACTTGTAGTGTTTAAGAGTGTACTCTACTTCGTAAATGATGACTTATCCATCAATGCTTTTAACTTGAATGACTTGATATGCAATTTCTTCTTTAATAGGTCTACCAACCCCACAATGGTATGTAGTGCCTATAAATGGTCAAAGCACAACCACTAGATAAAATATGCTAGTTTGCCTTTTAACCAATTTAGCGATAACTTAAAATTTAATAACTAAAAAAACTTTTCTTAACTATTAAAGTTTGCCATGAGTTATGTATTTAGAATTAGACATTTCTAAAATCCTTATTACTCCTTCTTCACTCATGGAAAATAGTTTAGGTTTATCTTTTAAATTGACTCTATCCTCAACCATACGGTTTTAGATCAATAAATGAATAAACCACGTTTCAATTGGTATCAGAGCGGTGTTCGATATTAAAACCGTCATTAACATTGTTCTAAGTTTTATAATCAAGATCCACCATGCCTGAAACGAGCAATACACCACCACCACCACCATCGCTTTCTGGAAACAACACTCCACCACCCTCTTCACCAAGACTCACTCCTCCACCCTAAAGTGAAGATGATCTACCTCAACTTCTTGACTCAAGAGGCGGATCTCATGTCACCAACGTACCAGTGTTTGATGAAGATGATTTTGCTAGTTGGAAGAGACAATTACTCGTATATCTCGATGGTCTTGAATCATTTCTTCTAGAAAATCTAGAAAATGGACCGTATGTTCCCATGGAGCTTACTTCTACTGATGAGAACCCCTTTACCAAACCACTCAAACAATGGACTCCTGCGGATAGGAAATTGACAAACCAAGACAAACGTCTCAAGAGCATCATTATCTCCTGTCTTCCTAAACACATCATGAAGGTTGTGATTCAATGTCCTACAACCAAAAAAATGTGGACAAACCTTATTCTTGGTCATGAAGGACCCTCTGAAACAAGAGAAACCAAGATTCAGGCACTTAGGCTTCAGTTCAATGCTTTCAAAGCCCTTGAAGGTGAAAAGGTTCAACAAACATACACAAGGCTGAAGATTCTTCTCAACGACCTCGCTATGAATGACGTCACTATTGCTCAAGTTGAAGTAAATGCAACATTTGTTAACAGCCTTCCTAGGAAATGGCTGAGTATGAATCAGACTCAGAGAGCTAATTACTCCATCAAGAATGACACCTTGGCTCAGCTGTATGGAAAGTACAATTATGAAGAAGGATTAATTGACACCATATACAAATCAGAGATTGAAAGATTTGTAGTTCAGGGAGTAACTTCCAAAGCCCTGATTTCCACCTCACACTCTCATGACAGCGACTCTGATGTCGAAGAAGATACTCGTAGCAGCTAAGAGTTCATGACATACCTTAATGCTGAATTTCATGAAAGAGCATTGCTGGCTAACCAAAGAAGATTCTACAAAAGATCAGGGAGAGTAGGATCAGCTAGCAAACAGATTGACAAATCAAAGGAAACTTGTTTTTCCTGTGGAAAACTTGGACACTTTCAAAAGGACTATCCTTCCACTAAGTCATCCTCACCATCTTATCCATCATCATCCTCCAAACCATACAAGTTCAAATCACAGCATCACAACTCATCCAACCAATTTAACTCCTCTGATAATGAGAAGAAGGATTACAAGAACAAGTATAAGGCACTTAAGGCTGAGCTCGAACATATGAATTTGAAGCTTGAAGCTCTGTCAAAGAAGAAAGGGGGTGATAAGAAGACAGAGAAAGGGTTGGTAGCTGAAGCATATGATTGGAATGATGAGCCGCTGACTTCGGATGAAGAAAATACTACCAGGGTCAGGGCTTTTATGGCTATAGCTGAGGATGAACCAGCGGTTGGGAAAGGAGATGCTAGATCAGGACAATGGGTCGACATCACTATAAAAAAGGTACATAGGCTTCTCTCTATGCCTGAAAATGATGAACGCAAACATGTTCTTGATTACACCATTGTTGATTTACACTTTGTTGAAGAACAAAGAAAGAACCTGTTAGATAAGTTTCACTATGTTAAACATGAATTGTTAACTGCTAGGGCTGAATGTGAAACTCTGAAACAGGTTAACTCTGAAAAGATATCTCTACAAAACGAAGTCAATATCTTGACCTAAAAAATAGTGTCTTAAATGATCAAGTTTCTGAAATAAATAAGGTTATAGAAAAATGGCTATGCAATAGGTTCACTATAGATTAATTACTTAATGATGAACTTCCTGCTGATGTAACACGAGATATCTCTACTAAGAAAAACAAGTTGAAAATAAATGTTAAACCAAAAGATATTTTTTTCAAATCTACAGAGACTATACATTTGCTTGATCCTATCTTGGGTTTAGTACCTGTCTCTGAAGATATGGCTGAGTTACCTCCATTACCAAAACTCTCTGGAGTTGAACCCAACAGCTCTTCTAGAGGAGCTAAGGGTGAACCAAAACCCGTTGAGACACCACCAACTAAGGTTTTCGCTGTACCTGCTAAACAATCTGTTAAGCAAGTTGCGTTTAAGCATGTCTCAACAAAAGCTGTGAACAAAGCTGACTCATTAAATGAAGAACGCCTGTTGTCACTAATGAAAGAAGTAGAAATATTAAAACAACACATCAAGCCTTCCGCTGAATGCTCTACTTCCTCTGAACCTAAGTCTATTCTAGGAGAACCTAGAGGAAAAAGAATAGTCAAGCCTTACTGTAATGTGTGTAAAAACTCTCATCACATGACCATAGATCATGATAGGAAAATGGCTGTTAAGAGATCTAAAACACCCTCTAGTGAAAGACAACAGGCTACTAGGAGACCAACAGGTAACTACAGACCTTACCCTCCTTGAAATTCTATGGTTTCACAGACCATCACTCAGATAAGTGCAGTGAATTTCTAGGATGTGATATCTGTGGAAGGTTCACACATGAAACATTAAACTGTCCCTCACACCGTCAAAAGTTCTACAGGAACTCAAGAGTTGCTAATCAGCAATTCAGGGAACCCACGGGAAAATGGGTTTACCATAGGAACTAACTTGTTTCTATGTATCTGTGCAGAAACATCTTAAGGAATCGGTATGGTATCTAGACAGTGGCTGTTCTAGACACATGACAGGGATTCGACAATACCTGCACAGATAGATATTAGGCCCGTCATGAATATTTTGACTCAACCCGAGTTTACTTATCCAAGTTACTCTAGCTAGTATCCTTAACCATGTAGACCTCTATTGGTTTATTAGGCTAAGCGTCCACGAGTCTCATTACTTGAGATTTTAAATTATGGAGAACAAGAGATGATAGAGGTAGTTATAAGTTTGGTATTCTTTCACTAACTTATGTGAGTTAATTATGAGCTTTTTCTCCCATCGCTTGTTAATAAATAATTACAATAAGTAAGGTCGTACGATTTGAAAAATTACTTAGCTTCTAGCCCAAGATCATTTAAAAGTTGCTCGTTATTAATTAGAGTTCATAGCCAAGGCATAACTTATTGAAACGGGACGCGAATATTGGCGAGTCCAAAAAGGCCCTAACAAGGCATGAGGGCTCCATTTTGTTGCTAAAGATCCAAGATGATGTGAAGTATCATTATTCCAAAATCAATATGAAGGATCAAGACACACGACAAAAAGCAATCACTCCCATAAAGATCATGGAGAAATCTATCCGAAAAGACCCTAACAAGGTATGAGGATAAATAGATCCAAGTCCGAAAAGGAGGCGGATCGTTGTATATCAAAATCCCAAATAAGGATTGAAGAAATAATGAAGAAGTCATGGTCAACATTTGAAGAATATCTCAACTACCTCATGTGAAGATATACACTATATATGAAGAGAAGACCATAATTTCAAGATCGTCTTCTCAAGATTTGAAGTATGAAGTAAATGCCAAATATCGGTCCGAGAAAGGTCTCAAATCGTAAAACGAGTTATGCCAAGATATGAACTTTATGAGATCTCGAGAAGCAGTTTTAAAAGATTTTGTCCTTTAGCTAACTATGGATTAGATCGTCCTACTTTATTTTCAGCCTAAATAAACTATCGAAATAAGTCAAAAATGCATCCTCGTGATCATTCAAGACATCAATAAAATATAAGAGTTACCCATAGGAATAAGGGAGTCTAAGTGATTAATTGAACCACATGAGTAAGTGTTAGTTGTGCTAACTTGTACTAACAATGATCTCGTTTTTAAGCTTGGCATGTGGAACGTGAAACTTGAGGATGATAAACATTCATGACACCAAATCCCTAATGTTAGTCTTAGATTTCTTTACAAGTTTCTTCCTTCTAGCATTTTGTTATTTTCTATCTTTTTAAGTTTCCTTAGTGTCTAGTATTTAATAAAGGCCAAGGTAGGTTGATTATGATGGAGAATGTAAATTTGCTTTGAAACTAATGGATTGCATGAGGTCATTGCAATGGTCAAGTGTAGGGGATTTGATAAGTGTGAAAACACCCATCCTTTTACCACTTAATTATAATAAAAACGAAACCATAACGTATATTTTATGTCGTACATGTCGGAATTATGCGTGGTTTGTGTTTTTGTTGTGTTTTAGGACCAAAAGATGAAAAAGGAAGAAAACACGGGCTTTCACGGGCTTTTATCAAAGAAAAAGAAAAAAGACGAAGTCAAAAGATCAAGGGTGCAAAGTGAACGGAAGTCCAAGGCCTATTCTGAAGATTTATCGAAGAAAAAGTCTAAAGACGGAAGTTTAATGAAGTCGAAGAACTCAAGTCTAATAAATGAAGAAATTATAAGACAAGTTCAATTTATCCATCGACAAATCCCGAGACAAAGTCTAAAAAGTCGAAGAATTTAGAAGACGAAAAGACGCGAAATAAAGAAAGAAGGAAACTTCCAACACATGCTATCAGTTCTCCTATAAATACCCTCCTAATATCACATTAGGAGTTGTTGGCTAATTTGACACATTAGTTCTTCCATCTTTAATTACTTTCACTTTTAATTTATTGTTATTTAAATTCAAGTCTTTAATTTTCAAGTAAGTCTTTTAATTTCTTGTTGAATCTTTACTTTTAATCAAGTTTTTATTATTAATCTCTCATTCTACCTTTCTTGTTTTGCTTAATCTTTATGTTTATGTGCTTATTGTTATGCTTATTTGATTGTTTGTTATGCTTTTATGCTTTTTATTGTGTTAGCTTATTGGTTTTATAGCTTATTTGTGCTTTTCTTAAGATTTGATTAAGTGTTTTTAATGGTATTTTTATTAAAACTTGATTTTATAAATTTAGATTGTTTAGTGTTTTTGAAAGTTTTTAAATTCTAGCTTATTAGCTTTTTCTTAAAAGTGATTTGGCTAAGTTCTTAGATTAGTGCTTATTAGTTTTTGGCTTATTTTTGGTTATAGCTTAATTGCACTTTTGTAGATCCGGATTCTAAACCCTCATTCCGGATAAGGGTTTGATAACCATTATTCCGGATAAGCATATAAAGTTTTTTCCGGATAAGCCACCTAAAACCACCATATTCCGGATAAGGCTTCGAAATCCTTTTTCCGGATAAGGATCCCAAGACCAATATTTCGGATAAGCCTACTTAGACGAATTCCGGATAAGCTTCAAAACTCGGATTCCGGATAAGCGCATAACGCGTATTCCGGATAAGAGTTAGAAATTGTGTGTTCCGAATAACGATTTAAGGTTGGATTCCGGATAAGCTTTAGTTGTAGATTCCAGATAATACGTACAACGCGTTTTTCGGATAAGGCCCTTAAGTGTGTTTTCCGGATAAGGATTTTAATCACATTCCAGATAACGTCAAGGAGACGGATTCCGGATAAGAGTTTTAGTAGTGTTTTCCGGATAAGATTTAGTTTAGATTCCGGATAACGCATAAGTATCGTTTTCCGGATAAGGCCCATAAGATGGATTCCGGATAAGTGTCTGGAATATGCTTTCCGGATAGTGACATTATTTGGGATTCCGGATTAGGGCTTGTTGGGATAGTTTTCACACTTAGGTTTTTTTAGATAGTTTTAAGCTATTTACTTTTCCCGCCTTTTTCCTTAGTCTCACTTTTAGTTGCCTTCCCTTAGTTTATTTTTAAGTTTGCATTTTAAGTTTCCGCTATTTACTTTTTGTCAAGTTTCATCTTTCGTCATTTACTTTTAAAAGCCTTTGTTTTTATATTTCCAAGCTTTTATTTTTAATTAGTTATACTCAACGACAACCTTTTCTTTTTCACACCAAAAATGATTGAGTCGCACATTTAAACCGGGATCAATTCGATTAGACATACGAGAACATACATAGAACCTTTTCAACTAACAAACACCAAGTTATTAGACATTACAAATAAAATAAAAGTTCCTAACTCTTTATTTTCTAAACAACCCACTTTCATAAGTAGTTTAGCAAAATCCAAACTTCATTTAAGATATAACGTGATTCATCACATTCCATATATAATGGCATTTTATTAATCTTATTAGCTCAAGTCATACTCATCTTTTTAACCCTGATATCTTTTGGAAGAAAGGAAGATATAGTTATCTTGAATCAATCATCATATTGATTCTCCTAATGAACATACCATAACAATGTTGTATTTCATTTAGGGTTAATATTGTAAGTCAATCTAACAACATTTAAGATAAATATATATCTTTCGGCTTACCTATATACCAACTAAATCATTTTAATGGTATAATAGATTTCCTAACCATTTTGCATTCTTTATAATCAAAGTTATAATTCCATTATACGTTTTAAGTCATTTGAAATGACTCCATGTATATGTCTTAGCAAAATAAAGACAATACATTAACGCCTTACTTTATATTATATGTCTTTCAAGACTTTATTTTTGTGACTTTATACAATAAATCATAAACATGTATAACAAAAGTAATTATGAACACCACTAGGTTTCATTAGTCTTTCCAGGTTAATTAACTACTATGTATATTTATGTAATTCCAAGAATACACAAATATTTTACTTTAGTAGTATAAGATTAGTCTATATATTTTATATCATTCAAGGAATTGTCCATCTTAAGAAACTACAAAATGATCCACGCTCGATCTTACGACATGTGGATATTTTACCCTTGTGTTTACAATTTAGTCCAAGCTCTCACATGACTTAATCAAAACAACAAGTGTTACTTAATGTGAATGATATATATACTTTTAAGTAGTCTTTGAATCATATTGACACATGATCCAACTTTCATTAGATCATTAGTCTCTTACCTTAAAGACAAGAGAATCATATATTTATGAGTTTTTTCTTGCAAACAATGTTCATTTCTCCCTATTTTGCACGGAACAACCTCATATATTAGATAAACATCACGTCTAACGCTTACATATACAAAATATGATCGTGTCATATATACTAGCTTTTACAAGTAGATGTAGAACCACTTAATCAACAAGAGTCAATACATAAATATCCTTAACGATATTAGTGTCAAAAATTCAAAAGTAATTATCATAGGACATAATAAAGATAATACGGGTTATTAGCAAGACAACAAGGCTTGTAACTCCCACTGAATTAGAGAATGTTTTATTAGACTCAAATTCAGAAATACAACATTGTAAATGTTTCTGAAAGTCCCTTTAACTTGCGTGAAATTATTAACAATGATAATTAACACACGAAATACTTTTCAAATGTAATACTTATTATTGTATAATAAAGAATTACAAGTGTTATGGATAACACCGTTTGATGACTATGTGTTGTGTACTCTTTGAACTTAAAAAAATACAAACTTAGAACACAGTCACAACTGTTTGGTTCAACAAGTTGTAACGAGTTAATGTGTGTAGAATAGCAAAGTGGTACATGACCTATTTATAGTAATACGAGGTTGACTTCTAGTGACTGATGGTGACTTCACTAATAGACAAAGCCTGACACTGTCACAACATGCTTTTCTATTCTTGGTAGTCTGCCATCATGCTTTAGGAAAATAGACTGACATAGTTTCCCCTTTCTTAACGGTCTCGTACATACTAAGGTAAGTCCAAAGTGTACTGAGTGTTAACAGGGTATTTCCACCCCTGTCAACCCTCAACCCCTCAGAGTCCCAGATACATCTTGGCTGTTATCCATCACAGCCAATGAGTATGTCTTCAAGTAATCTTTGACTTCCTTGACAATGTCTCTTACATCGACTCCTCTGAGGTTGCTCACAGAGACTTGAATCTATGCGAGTCTTGCGATACTTACCTGTCTCCTAGGCACATGCAAGTTAACATCAAACATCTTGATTTACGTTTAAATCTATGATTCAAAGAATCTTAGTAAACTAAGATTCCCAACAGTTTCAACTTTCATAATCCTTTGAAAAACAAATTCGTAACAATTAATTGTAGTGTTTAAGAGTGTACTCTACATCGTAAATGATTGCTTATCCATCAATGCTTTTAACCTGAAAGACTTGATATGCAATTTCTTCTTTAATAGGTCTACCAACCCCACAATGGTATGTAGTGCCTATAAATGGTCAAAGCACAACCACTAGATAAAATATGCTAGTTTGCCTTTTAACCAATTTAGTGGTAACTTAAAATTTAATAACTAAAAAAAACTTTTCTTAACAATTAAAGTTTGCCATGAGTTATGTATTTAGAATTAGACATTTCTAAAATCCTTATTACTCCTTCTTCACTCATGGAAAATAGTTTAGGTTTATCTTTTAAATTGACTCTATCCTCAACCATACGGTTTTAGATCAATAAATGAATAAACCACGTTTCAATTGGTATCAGAGCGGTGTTCGATATTAAAACCGTCATTAACATCGTTCTAAGTTTTATAATCAAGATACACCATGCCTGAAACGAGCAATACACCACCGCCACGACCATCGCTTTCTGGAAACAACACTCCACCACCCTCTTCACCAAGACTCACTCCTCCACCCCAAAGTGAAGATGATCTACCTCAAGTTCTTGACTCAAGAGGCGGATCTCATGTCACCAACGTACTAGTCTTTGATGAAGATGATTTTGCTAGTTGGAAGAGTCAATTCCTCGTATATCTCGATGGTCTTGAACCATTTCTTCTAGAAAATCTAGAAAATGGACCGTATGTTCCCATGGCGCTTACTTCTACTGATGAGAACCCCCTTCCCAAACCACTCAAACAATGGACTCCTGCGGATAGGAAATTGGCAAACCAAGACAAACGTATCAAGAGCATCATTATCTCCTGTCTTCCTAAACACATCATGAAGTCTATGATTCAATGTCCTACAGCCAAATAAAT
Organism: Glebionis coronaria; assembly: GCA_025667525.1. NCBI lineage: Eukaryota > Viridiplantae > Streptophyta > Magnoliopsida > Asterales > Asteraceae > Glebionis > Glebionis coronaria. Next base: position 32,187 of record JANFOE010000475.1, on the reverse strand, counting down.
GTGGACAGACCTTATTCTTGGTCATGAAGGACCCTCTGAAACAAGAGAAACCAAGATTCAGGCACTTAGGCTTCAGTTCAATGCTTTCAAAGCCCTCGAAGGTGAAAAGGTTCAACAAACATACACAAGGCTGAAGATTATTCTCAACGACCTTGCTATGAATGACGTCACTATTGCTCAAGCTGAAGTAAATGCAACATTTGTTAACAGCCTTCCTAGGAAATGGCTGAGTATGAATCAGACTCAGAGAGCTAATAACTGCATCAAGAATGAGACCTTGGCTCAGCTATATGGAAAGTACAATTATGAAGAAGGACTAATTGACACCATATACAAATCAGAGACTGAAAGATTTGTAGTTCAGGGAGTAACTTCCAAAGCCCTGATTTCCACCTCACACTCTCATGACAGCGACTCTGATGTCGAAGAAGATACTCGTAGCAGCCAAGAGTTCATGACATACCTTAATGCTGAATTTCATGAAAGAGCATTGCTGGCTAACCAAAGAAGATTCTACAAAAGATCAGGGTGAGTAGGATCAGCTAGGAAACAGATTTACAAATCAAAGGAAACTTGTTTTGCCTATGGAAAACTTGGACACTTTCAAAAGGACTGTCCTTCCACTAAGTCATCCTCACCATCTTATCCATCATCATCCTCCAAACCATACAAGTTCAAATCACAGCATCACAACTCATCCAACCAATTTAACTCCTCTGATAATGAGAAGAAGGATTACAAGAACATGTATAAGGCACTTAAGGCAGAGCTCGAACATATGAATTTGAAGCTTGAAGCTCTGTCAAAGAAGAAAGGGGGTGATAAGAAGATAGAGAAAGGGTTGGTAGCTGAATCATATGATTGGAATGATGAGCTTCTGACTTCGGATGAAGAAGAAACTACCAGGGTCAGGGCTTTTATGGCTATAGTTGAGGATGAACCAGCGGTTGGGAAAGGAGATGCTAGATCAGGATAATGGGTCGACATCACTATAAAAAAGGTACACAGGCTTCTCTCTATGCCTGAAAATGATGAACACAAACATGTTCTTGATTACACCATTGTTGATTTACACTTTGTTGAAGAACAAAGAAAGAACCTGTTAGATAAGTTTCACTATGTTAAACATGAATTGTTAATTGCTAGGGCTGAATGTGAAACTTTGAAACAGGTTAACTCTGAAAAGATATCTCTGCAAAACGAAGTCAATATCTTGACCTATAAAACAGTGCCTTAAATGATCAAGTTTCTGAACTAAATAAGGTTATAGAAAAATGTCTATGCAGTAGGTTCACTATAGATGAATTACTTAATGATGAACTTCCTCCTGATGTAACAAGAGATATCTCTGCCAAGAAAAACAAGTTGAAAATTAATGTTAAACCAAAAGATATTGTTTTCAAATCTACAAAGACTATACATTTGCCTGATCCTATCTTGGGTGAAGTACCTGTCTCTGAAGATATGGCTAAGTTACATCCATTACCAAAACTCTCTAGAGTTGAACCCATCAGCTCTTCTAGAGGAGCTAAGGGTGAACCAAAACCTGTTGAGACACCACCAGCTAAGGATTTCGCTGTACCTGCTAAACAATCTGTTAAGCAAGTTGCGTTTAAGCCTGTCTCAACAAAAGCTGTGAACAAAGCTGAATCATTAAATGAAGAACGCTTGTTGTCACTAATGAAAGAAGTAGAAATATTAAAACAACACATCAAGCCTTCCGCTGAATGCTCTACTTCCTCTGAACCTAAGTCTATTCTAGGAGAACCTAGAGGAGAAAGAATAGTCAAGCATTACTATAATGTGTGTAAAAAATCTCATCACATGACCATAGATCATGATAGACAAATGGTTGTTAAGAGATCTAAAACACCCTATAGGGAAAGACAACAGGCTACTAGGAGACCAAAATGTAACTACAGACCTTACCCTCCTTGTAAAGTTTGTGGTCTCACAGACCATCACTCAGATGAGTGTAATGAATTTCCAGGATGTGATATATGTGGAAGGTTCACACATGAAACAGTAAACTGTCCCTCACACCGTCAAAAGTTCTATAGGAACTCAAGAGTTGCTAATCAGCAATTCAGGGAACCCACTGGAAAATGGGTTCACCATAGGAACTAACTTATTTCTATGTATCTGTGCAGAAACATCTTAAGGAATCGGTATGGTATCTAGACAGTTGTTGTTCTAGACACATGACAGGGATTCGAAAATACCTACATAGATACACAAAGGAGCCTGGTCCTAAAGTGGTGTTTGGGGATAACTCTTCAGGCGACACAGAAGGATACGGCTCAGTCAACTCTAATGGGATCACATTTACAAAGGTTGCATATGTGAATGGTCTTAAGCATAATCTTATCAGCATCAGCCAATTATGTGATGCTGACTTTAAGGTTTTGTTTACCAAGACTCAGGGAACCATATTCAACAAGAATAATGATGTTTTGCTTATTGCACCTCGAAGAAGAGATGTGTATGTCATCAATATGGCTACTTCTTCTAAAGAGAGCTCTAACTGTTTTCTTGCCAAAGCCTCTGAAAGTGTCAATTGGCTGTGGCATAAAAGACTGTCTCATCTAAACTTCAAGAACATCAACAAGATAGCTACACAAAACCTGGTTGCTGGTCTACCTTCAGTGACTTTCTCAAAAGACAAGACTTGTTCAGCTTGTGTAAAGGGAAAGCATCACAGATCTTCTTTTAAGACCAGGCAATCACTCTCTATTGACAAGTGCCTACATCTCCTTCACATGGATTTGTTTGGACCTGTTAAACCACAGACCATTAATCACAAGAAATATACCTTGGTCATAGTTGATGAATTTTCAAGGTATACATGGGTTTTCTTCCTCAGAAGGAAAAGTGATGCATCTGATACTATCATGTCCTTCATCAGATAGGTGGAAAACATGAATGATGTTAGAGTTAAAGCTCTAAGAAGGGATAATGGGACCGAATTCAAGAATCAACAACTTGAATCTTTTTGTGATGAAAAAGGAATATCACAAAACTTCTCATCAGCTGGTACCCTTGAACAAAATGGGGTGGCTGAAAGAAGAAACAAGACTTTGATTGAAGCAGCCATAACTATGCTAAACGGTGCAGACTTGCCTAAACAATTTTGGGGAGAAGCTGTCCACACTGCATGTCACACTCAAAATAGATCAATCATAGTCAAAAGACATGGAAAAACATCCTATAAAGTTTTCAGAAATAGAGCTCCTGATGTCAGCTATTTTCATGTCTTTGGATGCCCTGTGTTCATTTACAACTACAGGGATAAACTTGGGAAGTTTGATGAAAAGGCTGATGATGGTTTCTTCTTAGGTTACTCTCCAACAGCAAAGGCTTTCAGGGTATTCAATAAAAGAAGGCAAGAAATAGAAGAAACCTTTCATGTCAGATTCAATGAAGATGATGACATCATACAGAGATCCGGAACAGAAGGTGATGAAATTGACTTTAATGAAAACAGGTCTTTTCCAGGTGATGAATTCTCAGAACCTAGACCTCCCTGTCAACTTCATCACACCAACTCACTCACCCCTTATGTTCCTGTGTTTGATCCACTTTTAACCCACAACATTGAAGTTCCTTATTCTCAGGCACTTGATGAAGAAGAACCACAACCCTCCTTTAGCCCTTGTTCCACACCTGCTGAAGATGACTCACCTGTTCTTCAAATTCCTGATGACCCTCCTGTTGATACTGAATCTATGACACCTGAAATGGCTGAACCTAACACAGACACATAGGTCATATTTGAAGAAAGTTCTCCCACTCAGCAGAATGAAAATCAAATTGTTCTTTACTTCTACAGCTATCCCTGTCTATGATTCACCAGCTCCTCAAGTTAAATGGTCAAGAGATCAACACATTCTTCTTGTTAGACCAAATGCAGGGGTCACTACAAGACAACGAGTTCATGACTCAGAGTCAGCCTCAGCTAATGATTGTCTCTTCGATGAATTTCTCTCACAAATTGAGCCTAAGAGAGTAGCTGAAGCCCTTATAGAAGATGGGTGGGTAGCAGTGATATGAGCTTAAACTCATATCCTTTTAATCAACAAATAACCCTAAAACATGAAGCAAAATACCAATTTATTTGGCAAAAACAGTGTTATGTGGTATGTTTGTGTTTGTGTGCACTTGTGTAGGTAAAAAGATACATTTTCAAGCAAACAAGGAAAAATCAAGCTCAAATGGATGAAAAAGACAAAAGAGGATCAAAAGTGACAAGACTTTGAAGTATAAGGACCTATCTTGACAAGTTATGAAAGTTGAAGGACTTAAAGTGCAAATATTGTAAAGTCAAGATTCAAGTCAAACTTGGTCAACTCTCAAGTCAACTCAGTCAAAGGACCATTTTGTACAAGTTATGGAAGATGAAGGACCAAATATGCCAAAGGAATGAAGCTACAAGCTCAAATTTACATTCTGCCAAGTTGAGGGGTTAATTCTGCCAAGATTGGAAAGTTATTGAGTTTAATCCATGTGACAAGTGTTCTAACCAATGGGAGAAGAGAAAATCAAGCACATGGATCAAGCATTAAATGTCCACTACCGCCGCCCACATTTATTACCAAATCTATACAGTTTGATCCGTGTGATACATTTTAAACCAATCAAAGGCCAACACGTGTCATCTTCAAGAATAAGAAATTTTCCCAGGATCGCGTTTGAGATAGAAGCAATTTCATGGAAAGATATAAACACCAAAGATGATCGTTTTGAAGAGACGAATTCAATGGTGCAATTCAATTAACATTTCATCCATCCAATCAAGAATCCCCAAATCATTGTTCATACCTTCAAAGTGCTAAATGCAGATTTCTCCACGTGGCAAGCTATGATTGGTTCTGACACGTCACCAACTCCAACAAACTCTCCCTTCTTGCCTATAAATAGCTAGATTGTACTTCATTTTCAGTTGTAGCTTAATTTTGTAAAAACACCTAGTTAACTTTTCCTTTCCCTTTTCCCTCAATCTTACCCTAACTACACAAGAGTCTGACAAACTCTTGAGTCAGTTAGTTAGTTACTACCTTTGTAATAGCTTTGTAACCGTTTTTCAGCAATAAAATTCAAATTCACTTTTTCCCGCCAATTCTGTTCTTCTCATTCCAGTCAGATTCTTGTTGCTATTGGATATTGTTGTTGTTGTTGAGTGTTTGTTATGATTAACCATTGATCATAACTGACATTGGTGAAGTTTGTTAGCTGTTTAATCACAATTCAGTCATTGCCTAGTTCCTATGGAGATTTCAAGCAGTTTGATGGATTCTAGTTGATTTGTGGGTTGATTCTTGTTGATTTCTAGTGATAGGTGGTGGTTATCACTAGGGCAAGAGAGCTCAGCGCTCCTCTTCTTCTCAAAGGCTATCTTCAATAGGTTTTAAGATTCTTGTTTTTGTTCCACTCAACAAGTCAAATGCATGTTCTCTTTTCCTAGTTTAAATCTGATGGCTGCATGATATACTTGTTTGTGGTTGCTGTTTGATTGATCTTTGTGAGTTTGAAGTTCAGTTACTGCTTACTTGTTTGCTGGTTTGAACAATTTGTAGTTTTCTGCATTTGTTGAGTACTTTTCAGCTTTATAGCTTAATTGGAGTCTTAGTTGTGATAATTGATTGCTTTTAGTTCTAAAGTCTTTCATTGTGTTCACCAAGTCTGTTTTGCTATATCATTTGATTCAGTTAAAACTAGAACTTAATAAGTCTTTGTAAAAATTTGTTAAAAGCAGTTAAAGGAGTGTTTGGGAATAGCTTAATAATAGTTTTCAAGCATTGAGATTTGGTGTTTTAGAGTTCATTTCCAGTCTTTGAGTGATAACAAGTTGTTTCAAGCCTTTTACAAGTCAAATGCAAAGTCAAACAGGCAAATGGCACTTGAATAGTTTGGGTCAGCTTTTATTCAGCTTTGGTTTTAAAAACTTGCCATTTTCATTTGCTTAGTTCTCATTCATTTCTAGATAAAATTTCCTCAAATTTGCTTTCAGTCTTAGCTTATATCATATAGTTTTATATTCCAAAAGGAATTTCTACAGTATTAGTTAATAAGCTGGGAATTAGCTTTTTGGTCCAAGGCTGAGCAAAGCTCATTCTCTGTGATAAGCATGTTACTGTTTTCCTAGATCTTCATATCTACTTCACAAATCTTGTGATTTTCTTTCATAAAATCAGTTAGTAAGTGTTCCTAGTTAATTTCTGAAAGTTTGAGCTTTTGGCAAATTCTGGTCAACGCTTGGTCAACATAAGCTCTTTTTAGCTTATTTCAGATTTAGAGCTTATTACTGGATGAAATTTGTTCTGGTTTGATTTCCCAATCTTTAAATCAGTTGCTTTATCAGTTTCAAGAGTAAAATCCAGTTGTGGTTGATTAGTTTTGGCTAGAGCTTATTTTGAGCTTATCAATAAGCACTCATTTGCTTATTTTTGATCTTTAGCTTAATTCCTTGGACACACATAGCTTAAATTGAATTTGGAACGTTTTGCAAGTTGTTTCATTTGATTTGGTTGAGTAATAAGCCAGAACGAGCTTATTGACTCACTTGTCCCGTTTTTAGTTAAAAATTTCTCTTAATTGCACTTTAGCCCTTTCATTTCTATCAGAGTTGAAAACTTGGCTAATCTTTCAAGAATTTAGGGTTTGCATAATTTTGGTCCCTGGACTTTGAAAGTTGTTAGATTTCAGTTAGTAGTTTGTTAATTTGTTACATTTTTGGCAAGTTGGTTATAGTTGTTACATTGTTGATCCTTTTAGTTTACTGTTTTGCACTTTAGTCCCTAAAGTTGTTAGAATTTACATTTCAAGCATTTACTTTTCATAGAATTTACAATTTCAGTCCTTTTAGTTTCAAATTTTGCATTTTAAATTTTTACTTGAATAAAAACGTGATATTTGCAATTTGTTTTACATATATGTAGGTAATATTTTTCCATTTTGCAAGCCTTTGTTGAATTAGCAATAGTCTACCAAGCAAGCTTAACAACCAAGAACAATTAAAAATCCGATATTGGTTGGACTTTCTATTGGTTAAGAATCGAGAGAAAACGAACTTCATTTTACTCAATTTCAAATGGCGCCGCTGCCGGTTCTTTGACTACACGAGAGACTATCGATTGACGGTTTTCATTGGCTTTTGGGATCCGTTCACTTTGTGAACGTTATTTTTACGTATCATAAATCAAAAACAAATAAAAAAATCAAAAATATAAAAATATATAAAAAACTAAAAAATTAACAAAACAATTCTTTTCCTAAAGAATTGACCAAAAAATTAAAAAATCCAAAAAGCAATCTTTTTCCTAAGAGATTGCACCCAAAAATATATATTATTGGATTCTCTCGGTTTTTATGTACATATAGTATTTTCCTTTAAAAAACTCATAAATACAAAAATATTTTCCATATATTATTATAAGTAAATACGTATACGTATAAGAACAATCAATCTACATATCTTCCATAAGTATTGCCGAGGCAATACACCGTGTTGAGGGGCGCTCCGGTCCTTGACACGTGTATCGATCAAACAAAATAAAGCAAGAATAGATAAATACTCTCAATAAGCAACAATTCGAAGAATACGAACATTTAAGTGAATAGAAAGGCGATGTGCTATAAAATGCCATCTAAGGGTCAATAGGTACTTAAGTGCTTCGCGCCACCTAACCCCCCGTTCACTTGGGAGTATTCTAAGAAGGAAGGCTTAATTGAGGGTCTTGCACCCAAAGTAGTAAATACATATATTGTTATTTTCTTGTGGATATTTAATATTGAAACTCGAAGAGGATAATCCATTTCTCTTCAAAGTCACACGAGAGCTTCTCTCTCATTCCTCGTATTGAGTTGCATGCTCACTCGCGGGCGTGCACAAATACCGATTGGTGTACAACCTCTTCCTCCGAAAAGGAAGAAAAAGAGAAAGAGTAAGACCACCACCGTCCACCAAGCCGATCACGAGAATCGTGCTTTGTCACCACCACAAGAAGCCATGGCTATTGATAATCGTACTTTGTATGAACGTATGCAATCCAACATTCATGGATATTCTAGTGCCATTAAGATTCCCGACTTTCCCGCTAACACATTTGAGCTACATACATCTATGATCAATATGGTTGCTTTATCACCTTTCTTGGGAAAACAAAATGAGGATCCCCATGCTCACCTTAAGAGATTCCTTTCACTTTGCAATACCATTAAGCATAATGGGGTTCCACATGAGGTCATTAGATTGATGTTAGTGTCATTTTCCTTAGATGGGAGTGCTAAGCATTGGTTAGACACCCAACCACCCGATAGTATCACCACATGGGACGGTTTTACCACTAAGTTTTTGAACAAATTCTTTCCTCCACAAAAGACTATGGCTTTGAGGAATTTAATTATGGGCTTTACACAAAAACCTAGTCAATCCTTTAGTGATGCTTGGGAAGAGTATAGTGAGTTGTTGAGGCGATGCCCTAACCATGGATTGGATGAAGTTCACCAAATAAGTTCTTTTTATGATGGCCTTAAACCTCACCACCAAGATTCACTCAATGCTTCCGCGGGAGGGAGTATTCTTCTTAAGACTTATCAAGAGGCTTTGGACATTATTGAGACTAAGGCAATGGTTCAAACAAACAATCCATTTGAAGAAAGGGTTCATGTTATCCAAAACACTTCTCAAACACCTTGTGATAACCAATTCCTTAAATATCACCAAGAGATCCTTCAACAAGTCAAACAAGGACAACAAGAAATGACTCAAGAGATAGTTCAAGCCCTTAAGACCGTTTCATTGAACAATTCCTCAAATAATGTGAATGCCATCACCATTTCTTGTGTTACTTGTGGAGGTCCCCATTCTTATGAACATTGTGATAAGGTGCAAGGGTATCAAGGGGAATGCTATGCTTATCAAGAGGAACACCGTGAACACTTCAAGCCTAATATCAATCCAAATAACCTTTCTTACAAATCCCAAAATTACCTTTCTCCACCCGGCTTCCCACCCCAACCAACCATCCAAATTCCAACACATACTCCTCAAATTTTACCAAGGAATCAAGGGCAAAGACCACCATATCAAGGAAATAACTACAAAGCACCCAATCAATTTCAACCTCAAGCAAGTACCTTTTATCCACCAAATCAAGGATTTAACTCCCAACCTTTCCCTTTCCAACCTCAAGGTTTTCAAGGTTATGTGCAACAAGAGTTTAACACAATGGATCTCTTGCAAAAGATGAATCAAGAGAATGAAAGGAAATTCCAAGCTATGGAGAAGAAAATGAATGACCAATTCAATAAGGTTTTAGTGGTATTAAATCAAAGACCACAAGGGGCTTTACCTTCTAACACACAAACAAACCCTAGGGCCAATGTCAATGCTATTACAACAAGGAGTGGAACAACAACAAAAGATCCTTCACCTCCTAAGCCTACTATTGTTCAACCCACTTGTGCTCCTACTTGTGACAAGCCTTCTACTTCTACTCCACCTCCTCAAAATGCTCCTATTCACTCAAACACACCTCCTCAACCACCTCATACTTCTCCTTTACCTTCCACACTTCCCAATGAAGAAGCTAACAAAGACAAATCTTCCACCACAACACCTATTCCACCTACACCAAAACCTACTCTTCCATATCCTTCAAGGTTGAAAAAGGACAAGTTAAAGAACAAAGATGACATCCAAGTCTCCAATTTCTTAAGGATGTTCAAGCAACTCAATATCAACATATCCTTTGCGGAAGCTCTTGCTTATATGCCAAAGTTTGCTAAGATGTTCAAGGATTTGCTCTCCAACAAAGAAAAATTGGTTGATTTGCCCAACACATCACTTAATGAAAATTGTTCCGCGGTGTTACTTAAAACTTTACCAACCAAACTTGGAGATCCGGGGCGCTTCTTGATACCTTGTAATTTTCCCGGTGTTGAAAATTGCATGGCTTTGGCGGATTTAGGGGCGAGCATAAATCTCATGCCTTTATCGGTTTGGAAACAACTATCTCTTCCCGAGCTCACTCCCACTAGGATGACTCTTAAACTAGCCAACCGAACCATAGCTCACCCCGTAGGTATAGCGGAAGATGTGTTTGTAGGTGTGGACAAGTTTACCTTTCCGGCCGACTTTGTAGTGGTCGATTATGACATGGATCCTAGAGTGCCTTTGATTGTTGGTAGACCGTTTTTGAGAACGGGTCGTACCTTGATAGATGTGGCGGAAGGAGAATTAATTATGAGAGTAGAAGATGAGAGAGTGGTGTTCAAGTTAGGCAAAGTTTGTGATAGAAAAGAGGTTAAGGAGTCTAGGCCTTGTGAGACTATTAACATTGTGGATGTGCTAGATGAAGTGTGTAATGAACACTTTCATGATGCTTGTAAGAATGCTAGTGATGAGATTCCACATGTTGAAACCGTGGCCTCAATTGCTCCCTCTTTAACACCTTTTGGAGAGAGTGATTTCCTCTTGGAGGAATTTGAGTCCAACTTTCTTGGTGATGATGATTCTCCCATTAATTGGGAAGAAGATATTCTTACAATCCAAAAGTTGCTCAATGAGGACCCTATTCCTTCTCCTATTCCACAAGAGATTACCATTGAGGAACCTTCCATAGTAAAACCTTCCATAGAGAGTCCACCTCCCATTGAACTTAAGGAACTTCCATCCCACTTAGAATATGCTTTCTTAGAAGGAAAAGACCAATTACCAGTGATTATTGCTAAAGAGTTGAAAGAGGATGAGAAAGAGAAACTTATTGAAGTTCTTAAGAAACACAAGAAAGCCTTAGCATGGAAAATATCCGACATAAGGGGAATTGATCCACATTTTTGTACTCACAAAATCCTTATGGAGGATGACTATAAACCCGCCATTCAAAACCAAAGGAGAGTTAACCCAAAAATCCATGAGGTTATTAAGAAGGAAGTGATTAAACTCTTAGATGCGGGTATGATTTACCCCATTTCCGACTCTCCATGGGTTAGCCCGGTTCATTGTGTTCCAAAGAAGGGTGGAATCACCGTGGTGCCTAATGAGAACAATGAGCTTATTCCTACGAGACTTGTAACCGGTTGGAGAGTTTGCATTGATTATAGAAAACTTAATGAGGCAACTAGGAAAGACCATTTCCCGCTTCCCTTTATGGATCAAATGCTTGAACGCTTAGCGGGAAATGAGTACTATTGTTTTCTTGATGGCTTTTCAGGTTATTTTCAAATACCCATTGACCCTAAGGATCAAGAAAAGACCACATTCACTTGTCCCTACGGTACATTTGCTTACAAGAGGATGCCTTTTGGCCTATGTAATGCACCGGGGACGTTTCAAAGGTGCATGATGGCGATTTTCCATGACATGATAGAGCAAACCATGGAGGTTTTTATGGATGATTTTTCCGTATTTGGAAGCTCTTTTAGCTCATGTCTCACCAATCTTGAGAGAATGCTTAAGCGTTGTGAGGAAACACGTTTGGTTCTTAATTGGGAGAAATGTCACTTTATGGTGAAAGAGGGGATTGTTTTAGGACACAAGATATCCAATAAGGGATTAGAAGTTGATCGAGCCAAAATTGATGTGATTGCTAAGCTTCCCCCACCCACCTCGGTTAAAGGTGTGAGGAGTTTCTTAGGTCATGCGGGATTTTATAGGCGCTTTATACAAGCTTTTTCTAAGATAGCTAGACCGATGACTCATCTCTTGGAGAAAGAGGCTCCTTTCATTTTTGACCAAGCTTGTTTAGACTCTTTTGAGACTCTTAAGGAAAAATTAACTAAGGCTCCCGTTTTGGTTTCTCCAAATTGGGAATTACCTTTTGAGCTTATGTGTGACGCTAGTGATTATGCGGTGGGGGCCGTCTTAGGACAAAGAGTTAATAAGCATTTTCAACCTATACACTATGCGAGTAAAACCATGACCGGTGCACAACTTCATTACACTACCACGGAAAAAGAGTTGCTTGCTATAGTATATGCTTTTGAGAAGTTTAGACCATATCTTGTGCTTTCCAAGACCATAGTGTATACAGATCACTCCGCTCTCAAGTATCTTATAACAAAACAAGATGCTAAGCCTAGGCTTTTGAGATGGGTTTTGTTGCTTCAAGAGTTTAAGATAGAGATTCGTGATAAGAAAGGGGCCGAGAATTTAGCGGCGGATCATTTGAGTAGACTTGAGCATCCTTTTCAAGGAGATTTCCCACATCAAGAAATCAATGAATCCTTTCCACTAGAGGAGCTCATGTCTATCTCTTTCCAAGAGGATGCCACACCTTGGTTTGCGGATATAGCAAACTATCTTGTGGGCAATGTGCTTATTGAGGGTCTTACTTATCAACAAAAGAAAAAGTTTCTTAAGGAAGTTAAGTATTACTTTTGGGATGATCCATATCTTTTTAGGCAATGTGCGGACCAAATCATTAGACGGTGTGTAGATGGGCCCGAGGCATTTAAAATCTTAGAGGCATGTCATAAAGGACCTACGGGTGGACATTTTGGGCCTAACTACACCGCCAAGAAAGTCTTTGATTCGGGTTACTATTGGCCTTCCATTTACAAGGATGCTCAAGAGATGGTGAAATTTTGTGATGTTTGTCAAAGACAAGGAAAAATTACACAACGTGATGAGATGCCACAAAATTTTATCCAAGAATGTGAGATATTTGATGTATGGGGAATAGATTTCATGGGACCTTTTCCATCCTCTAAGGGAAACAAGTATATACTTGTGGCGGTAGATTATGTGTCCAAGTGGGTGGAGGCTAAAGCCTTACCTACTAATGATTCTAGAGTGGTTGTAAAGTTCTTGAAACAATTGTTTGCTAGATTTGGTGTACCTCGGGCCATCATAAGTGATCGTGGTACGCACTTTTGTAATGATCAATTCACGAGAGTTATGAAGAAATATGGAGTGAATCATAGACTTTCTACCGCGTATCACCCTCAAACAAATGGTCAAACCGAGGTCACAAATCGTGGTTTAAAGAGGATTTTAGAGAGAACGGTGGGAGAGCATAGAGCTTCTTGGTCGGATAAGCTTGATGATGCTTTGTGGGCGTTTAGGACGGCTTTTAAAACACCAATTGGTTGTACTCCTTATAAGCTTGTCTATGGAAAAGCGTGCCACCTCCCATTTGAGTTAGAACATAAGGCATCTTGGGCTCTCAAGTGGGCTAACTTTGATTTAAACCAAGCCGGTTCACATAGGAAAGATCAAATCAATGAGATGGATGAGTTGAGAGCCAATGCCTATGAGAATTCTTTGCTTTACAAGGAAAAGACTAAGAAATTGCATGATGCTAAGATCAAGAATCGTGAGTTCAAAGTTGGAGAGCCGGTTCTCCTCTTTAACTCAAGATTGAAGCTTTTTGCGGGCAAGCTTAAGTCGAAATGGTCCGGTCCATTCACTATTGCTCAAGTGTTTCCATATGGAACTCTTGAGTTGTCCCAACCCGATGGTCCAAATTTTAAAGTGAATGGTCACCGTGTTAAACACTACTTTGGGGAGGACATTTCCGTTGAAATGGTCCAAGAGGTCCCCATTTTCCCCATGAATTAATTCATTGTGGGACGAGTCGAGCTAGAGACTCATTAACTCAAGCATCGTATAACTAGGTTTAGAGTGTTGTAGGTTAGAAATAAAGGCATACACTTGGAGATAAGTGTAGGGGAGACCTTCTTTTGTCTTCATGCTTGTTTGTAGGGTTGCTCACTCATCTCATGCTTTGGAGCTTATGGAGGAGGCCCTTGTATCCGGTTCACTTCGTTACTTTAGTGAATTTTCATTGACACCTTGTGCTTAAACATGATTTCACTAATAGTTGTCCTTTCCTTAACTTGGGTTAAGCAAAGTCTATTCATTGTCATAAGTGTAGGGGAAGTTTTTATACTTCCATGCTCTTAAACATTGAGGACAATGTTTAGCTTAAGTGTAGGGGGGTCTTCTATCGAAGTGACCTTACCTAGAACTTGTCATTGTCTTGCATGATAACATGGAAAAATGAATTTTCAACATTTTTCAAATTTTTGATCTACTTTGGCCACCAAAAATATGCATTCATAATTTTTGCATCAATCATTTTTCATTTGCATAACAAATTTGCATTGTATATATATTTCTTCTTTTATTTTTCATCAAAAATATATAAAAAGGAAAAATATAATAAAACATGGTTTTAACAAATTTAGACTTCTTTGACATATTAGGCCCGCCATGGATATTTTGACTCAACCCGAGTTTGCTTATTTTAGCACTCTCTAGCTAGTATCCTTAACCATGTAGTCCTTCATTGGTCTATTAGGCTAAGCTTCCACCAATTTCATTCTTTGAAATTTTAAATTTGTGGAGAATGGGAAATGATAGAGTTGAAGCAAGTATAAAGGGCTAGATAGACTTCATGGCAATTACTTGTGGCTAAACCCTTCTCTTCTTTATCTCTACTTTCTTCGCATGTATATAATTGTTAATAAATAATCAAGTACGGTTTTAATTGGTTTGTAATCTCTTATGCATTTTTGGCTAATCATTTATGGTTGATATGAGTACGTCTTAAGATTCTAAGTTAGCACGTTTTATGTGTACTAGACTTATGTCATGCTCCATATTTAGCGGGTGTTTTTCCTTTTCTTCTTTTCAAATTTCTTTGTGAGGAATAAAGAAAAATAAGAGCGGCTTATGAAAGAAAATGAGTGGCTAGAGAAAAAAAAGAAAAAGAAAAAAAAAAGAATGCAAGACTCCCAAGAGGGGCAGTGTGATGTTAATTATAGTGACTATTGAGTTCCAATATTACCTTGACGGGTTGCGGGGATTCAATAGATTGCTCCAATCCAATATTACCTTGACGGGTTGCGGGGTTGAAGATCCAAAATCTCAAAAAGATGCGGATGTAAATTATTGCGTGAGTTTTATTTTTCTTTCCTTAGCGAGTGTGTAGTTACTTATGAAAGCATGACATGAGGATTTTACACATAAGGCGAATGACTTATTACTCTTAATACGGACTTGTATTAATTGTGAGCGGTTTTTCAAGTAATGGATGAGAAGATTACTTAGGATTAAAACCGTGCTTCCTTATTTTTGGATTTTACACTTCTTATACTTCACACTTGAATAATGACAAATTTGCCCACAAGCAATTTGCTCAAATAATAACCGGTTCCACATTTAATTGTCATGGATAAGTTGATGCACTTTTTACTTGTGAATGCAATGATCCCATTTTTAAGCTTGGTATGGGGAAAGTGAAACTTGAGGGTGATAAATGTCCATGGTACCCAAGCCCTAATCTAAGTCATTGAATTCTTTATGAGTTATTTCCATCAAAACCATTTCAAGAAAAAAATCAAAAAGATATAGATAGAATTGTATTTTGATTCATTGCATTATTAAAAGTCAAAATCATGCATCATTTAGTTTAGAGTAGCATAGATGCATCTCATATGGCCAAGGTGGATTAATTATGAGGGAAATGTAAATTTTTAAGCCTTGAAATATAATATTGCATGAGGACATGGCAATGTTCAAGTGTAGGGGAATTTGATATGAGCTTAAACTCATATCCTTTTAATCAACAAATAACCCTAAAACATGAAGCAAAATACCAATTTATTTGGCAAAAACAGTGTTATGTGGTATGTTTGTGTTTGTGTGCACTTGTGTAGGTAAAAAGATACATTTTCAAGCAAACAAGGAAAAATCAAGCTCAAATGGATGAAAAAGACAAAAGAGGATCAAAAGTGACAAGACTTTGAAGTATAAGGACCTATCTTGACAAGTTATGAAAGTTGAAGGACTTAAAGTGCAAATATTGTAAAGTCAAGATTCAAGTCAAACTTGGTCAACTCTCAAGTCAACTCAGTCAAAGGACCATTTTGTACAAGTTATGGAAGATGAAGGACCAAATATGCCAAAGGAATGAAGCTACAAGCTCAAATTTACATTCTGCCAAGTTGAGGGGTTAATTCTGCCAAGATTGGAAAGTGATTGAGTTTAATCCATGTGACAAGTGTTCTAACCAATGGGAGAAGAGAAAATCAAGCACACGGATCAAGCATTAAATGTCCACTACCGCCGCCCACATTTATTACCAAATCTATACAGTTTGATCCGTGTGATACATTTTAAACCAATCAAAGGCCAACACGTGTCATCTTCAAGAATAAGAAATTTTCCCAGGATCGCGTTTGAGATAGAAGCAATTTCATGGAAAGATATAAACACCAAAGATGATCGTTTTGAAGAGACGAATTCAATGGTGCAATTCAATTAACATTTCATCCATCCAATCAAGAATCCCCAAATCATTGTTCATACCTTCAAAGTGCTAAATGCAGATTTCTCCACGTGGCAAGCTATGATTGGTTCTGACACGTCACCAACTCCAACAAACTCTCCCTTCTTGCCTATAAATAGCTAGATTGTACTTCATTTTCAGTTGTAGCTTAATTTTGTAAAAACACCTAGTTAACTTTTCCTTTCCCTTTTCCCTCAATCTTACCCTAACTACTCAAGAGTCTGACAAACTCTTGAGTCAGTTAGTTAGTTACTACCTTTGTAACAGCTTTGTAACCGTTTTTCAGCAATAAAATTCAAATTCACTTTTTTCCCGCCAATTCTGTTCTTCTCATTCCAGTCAGATTCTTGTTGCTATTGGATATTGTTGTTGCTGTTGAGTGTTTGTTATGATCAACCATTGATCATAACTGACATTGGTGAAGTTTGTTAGTTGTTTAATCACAATTCAGTCATTGCCTAGTTCCTATGGAGATTTCAAGCAGTTTGATGGATTCTAGTTGATTTGTGGGTTGATTCTTGTTGATTTCTAGTGATAGGTGGTGGTTATCACTAGGGCAAGAGAGCTCAGCGCTCCTCTTCTTCTCAAAGGCTATCTTCAATAGGTTTTAAGATTCTTGTTTTTGTTCCACTCAACAAGTCAAATGCATGTTCTCTTTTCCTAGTTTAAATCTGATGGCTGCATGATATACTTGTTTGTGGTTGCTGTTTGATTGATCTTTGTGAGTTTGAAGTTCAGTTACTGCTTACTTGTTTGCTGGTTTGAACAATTTGTAGTTTTCTGCATTTGTTGAGTACTTTTCAGCTTTATAGCTTAATTGGAGTCTTAGTTGTGATAATTGATTGCTTTTAGTTCTAAAGTCTTTCATTGTGTTCACCAAGTCTGTTTTGCTATATCATTTGATTCAGTTAAAACTAGAACTTAATAAGTCTTTGTAAAAATTTGTTAAAAGCAGTTAAAGGAGTGTTTGGGAATAGCTTAATAATAGTTTTCAAGCATTGAGATTTGGTGTTTTAGAGTTCATTTC
Organism: Glebionis coronaria; assembly: GCA_025667525.1. Lineage (NCBI taxonomy): Eukaryota > Viridiplantae > Streptophyta > Magnoliopsida > Asterales > Asteraceae > Glebionis > Glebionis coronaria. The sequence goes on along the minus strand of JANFOE010000475.1, from coordinate 14,865 downwards.
CAGTCTTTGAGTGATAACAAGTTGTTTCAAGCCTTTTACAAGTCAAATGCAAAGTCAAACAGGCAAATGGCACTTGAATAGTTTGGGTCAGCTTTTATTCAACTTTGGTTTTAAAAACTTGCCATTTTCATTTGCTTAGTTCTCATTCATTTCTAGATAAAATTTCCTCAAATTTGCTTTCAGTCTTAGCTTATATCATATAGTTTTATATTCCAAAAGGAATTTCTACAGTATTAGTTAATAAGCTGGGAATTAGCTTTTTGGTCCAAGGCTGAGCAAAGCTCATTCTCTGTGATAAGCATGTTACTGTTTTCCTAGATCTTCATATCTACTTCACAAATCTTGTGATTTTCTTTCATAAAATCAGTTAGTAAGTGTTCCTAGTTAATTTCTGAAAGTTTGAGCTTTTGGCAAATTCTGGTCAACGCTTGGTCAACATAAGCTCTTTTTAGCTTATTTCAGATTTAGAGCTTATTACTGGATGAAATTTGTTCTGGTTTGATTTCCCAATCTTTAAATCAGTTGCTTTATCAGTTTCAAGAGTAAAATCCAGTTGTGGTTGATTAGTTTTGGCTAGAGCTTATTTTGAGCTTATCAATAAGCACTCATTTGCTTATTTTTGATCTTTAGCTTAATTCCTTGGACACACATAGCTTAAATTGAATTTGGAACGTTTTGCAAGTTGTTTCATTTGATTTGGTTGAGTAATAAGCCAGAACGAGCTTATTGACTCACTTGTCCCGTTTTTAGTTAAAAATTTCTCTTAATTGCACTTTAGCCCTTTCATTTCTATCAGAGTTGAAAACTTGGCTAATCTTCCAAGAATTTAGGGTTTGCATAATTTTGGTCCCTGGACTTTGAAAGTTGTTAGATTTCAGTTAGTAGTTTGTTAATTTGTTACATTTTTGGCAAGTTGGTTATAGTTGTTACATTGTTGATCCTTTTAGTTTACTGTTTTGCACTTTAGTCCCTAAAGTTGTTAGAATTTACATTTCAAGCATTTACTTTTCATAGAATTTACAATTTCAGTCCTTTTAGTTTCAAATTTTGCATTTTAAATTTTTACTTGAATAAAAACGTGGTATTTGCAATTTGTTTTACATATATGTAGGTAATATTTTTCCATTTTGCAAGCCTTTGTTGAATTAGCAATAGTCTACCAAGCAAGCTTAACAACCAAGAACAATTAAAAATCCGATATTGGTTGGACTTTCTATTGGTTAAGAATCGAGAGAAAACGAACTTCATTTTACTCAATTTCAAGCAGCTATGCAAGAAGAAATCAATCCGTTCAAAAGAAACAAGGTTTGGACTCTAGTGCCAGCTCCACCTGGTAAGAACATCACAGGCACTAGATGGATCTATAGAAACAAAATGGATGAGATTGGCAACATCGTCAGAAACAAGGCTAGCCTAGTTGCACAGGGGTATACACAGACAGAAGGAATCGTCTATGATGAAACGTTTGCACCTGTTGCAAGACTTGAAGCCATCAAAATCTATTGGGTCCACAGATTGTGGATCTGACAGCCTGTTAAGGATGGTGAATGACTTTTGTAATCACAAGTCAATTCACGTGAGAGACTCTTGCTAACAATCACAGTATAGGTGCGGAATACAAATACTATGAACAAGAAGAAAACATAATGACTAATAATGCTTGATCCTTTCTAAGGATTCTATTATGTTGAAAAATGAAAGTAATACTAAAGAGGTGTAGAAAGGTGTGTGTAACCCTTCTGCTACTGGTTCCTTTTATACTACAAGGAAACCCTAATTTGCAATAACTACTAAACGTGTAACCTGTGATATGCATATCCTTTCCTAAGATATCTCATGCATATCCTAACTAACTACTAAGAATAAGTCTGTTTGACTTTCAACAATACCAGGAGCACGTGATGCTCCTACTTACTACTAGGACCAGGAGGAACTACATACCTCCTAGTCTACCTATTATAAATAGCCTATTACAAATGTCCTAACAATCCTCCCCTAAACTTGAATTTGACTTGTTGAGTTCAAGTTTCCTTTTAGATCTTGCACACTAGCTTGAGGATTGGATCAGCAGCATAAACAACAGCAGGATGAACAAAAAGACCGCTACACACCAAAAAGGCTTCTTCGAAAGCATGAAACAGATCTACATCGTGTTGAATCTTGACAGCAACATGAGCAGATTTGATGAGCCTTTACCAAGTAGCTACTCGCTTCTGGGCTAGCTAGTCATTTGGTGGAATCATGCCACACCCTGGGAGACTAGAACCCAGTCCAACTCTTGGAACGTGAATCAATGGTGAGTTGGAGTACCCTGACGATTTTAGGCAAACCATCACAGCCGTCAACGGATTTGATAAGTTCTTTACCAGAAGTCGTACCCTTCCGGACTAGCCAACTCTTAGCAATGAAGCATCGGTGAGTTGAGAACCCTATAGCTTTGAGCAAGCTATTACAGCTGTCAACGGATTTGATAAGTCGTTACCAAGAGCCGTACCCCCTCGGACTTGCCACTCTTCAGTCTAGGACCAAGGCGAGTGAGGACCATCCAATTGTGGGTAAATTGGCAACCATCAACGGATTTGATGTATCGCACCAAGAGCCGTACCCTCAAGGTGAGTCAACTCTTTCTTGTCTGTGAGACATGGTGAGTTGAGTACCATTTGTTGTGAGGACAAAGTCCAACACCAGTAGTACCCCAAGAGTGACAACCAGAACCATGTGGAACAACATTAGCAGATAGTGTATGTCATTTACAATGTCCAATTGGAAAAGCATAAGCAGATATTAGATGAATGTACAAAGTCTAAATGAGAAAAGTATAAGCAGATATTATATGAATGTACAAAAGCTAATTTTGAAAAGTATAAGCAGATATTATATGAAAAATTATATATATGTTTTTTGTTTTTTTGTTTTTTTTAACTAATAATCTAAACAAAGTAAAAGTCAAGTTAGACACCAAGCACTGTATAGAATGTGATATAAAGGAAGACAAAAGCAAAAGTATACCAGAACCAAGACTAACCAGAAGCTGCAACCTTGGCCGCATGAAGGCGTGACAGAATGTCCTCAACAAGGGTAGTAGCCATGGTACCCTCATTCCCTGTGGGAGTATTGGAAACCTCTAGATGACAGTCGAGCATAGCTTCCATGGACGCAATGGTAAGTGGATACTCCACATCCACAAGCATAAAGACCCGAGCACCCGATTCTAGTTCTAACACATGCACACCACACCCTGCATACAACTTCCATCTAGTGATACTCCAGCGAGGTTGTTCATGCCAGATGCCCACACCAGAAGCAGCATCCGGACAATCCAACAACAACTTCAAATCCCCCCACATCACCAGACCAGGCCAGTTGGGCACCCTGTCCCACTTCCAACCATTTTGAAAATAAGCTGCGGATTGGTTCTTAACATATTGCCTCATCAATCGTCTCTCCTCCGTTCTAGACAAGGGTCGGTTACGACGCTGTTCATGAAGCTTAGCAGCCAGAGTCAACTGTTGTTTTCGCATTAAGGCCATAGCCCGCTGAACACAATTCCCCTGGTTCACATCATTGCCCAACAAATCCTTGGACTATGAGTAATCACAGGTGAGCATAGTAAGCACCCGCATCCAATCATTGTCATCCCAGTACATGGCATCATGTTGCACATATTCACGGCGTTGGTGCGCCAATCTCTCCTCTTCAGCAGCAGCCATGGCAGCCGCCGCAGCTTGTTGCTCCATCTCAGCTTGCATCCGACGAGCAACCTCGTCCCCAATCGTTCTTCCTCTAGTTTTCTGCGAGTTCACTTTCGGGGAGGAGAGGGTGCATCAGTCATAGGGGCTTTCCCCTTTGGATCAGAAGAGGGACCAAGAGCTGGTGAAGATGGTCCAGGCATATCATCCATTGGCACGGGGCCAGCAGCAGTTGGAATACTTGAGGGACTTGGAGGGACATGAATAGGAGCACCTGGCGTAACAGAAAAAGCAGCCCGATACAACACACTTAATCCATCCACCTCGTCATCAGCATCAGAATCGGATAAAACGACCTTCCTCTTTTGACGTTTCAGTTGGGATTCCAAGGCTTTAATCCTTTTGGCCAAGGGAAGCACAAAGTCCCTTGTGAGCTGGCGATGTTTGTAGATATCAGCTTCTAGTGCCACAATCTTCTTATAGTACCTGTGCATGAGAGCGAGTTAAGAGGTTAGAGTCACAGGTTCCTCAGCTTCCCCACCAAGAGGACTTGGCTTGGGGAGAGCGTCATCGGAACCAGAAGCAAAGAATGGGTCATCCAGACGGGCATGAGAACTAGATGGCTTTTCACTGACATGCGGAGCTGGGCTAGGAGGTGGAGTAGCTGCAAATGGGGACTCATGTGGGCGAGAAGAGGGAGCAGCTTGCGAAGTGGATGGTATGTCTACTACCACTTCTGGAGCTGGCTCCGCAACCTCCACATGAGGTCCATCATTTGCAGGGTTCTCTGCCTCCGTGGGATCATCCTCCAAAGGAGGTTCCTCCTCGGCTTGAACAGCCGGAGGAACCACATTGGGACCCCCTTGAGCAAGGCCCAACATAGCATCAGGCAACGCCCACCAATCATCCCGAAAACCCTGAGCCATATTAGTATAGACTCTGGGGGTAAGTCTAGGTGTCTCATACACTCTCCTATTTCTAGGCAAACACATAAGGACCTGCTGCACAAATCTAGGATACATCAAAAATTTCTTCTTAGAACCAATATCGCTAAGGTTACCAATCATACCATCGAACAAGTACCTAGAGAAATTAAACACTCGACCCTGAGCAAGACAAATCAGGCCAGTAGCAAGAGGGGCAGGGAATGCATCCCAACTGCCCGACTTGGGGCTTAAACAATGGATCAAGAAATGTACCAGAAGCTTCCATTGGGGAGAAAACCTGTTTTTCTGGAAATTAAATGTTCCCCCATGTGCATAACCTAAGGCAGCCATCCCATCTAATATCTTTGCATTGGGAAGAGAGATGATGCCGCCTTCATCCTGAAGATGAAGGGCAAACCGAATGGATGCCTCTGTCACCACATATGAGCGTCCATCAATGGTGGCACGGAGCTCAAGTGGTTGGCCTAAAACGTCAACACGATGGGCAGTGGCCCAAAATTGACGAATAATCAGTATCATACACAATAGGGTTTACCGTACGAGCATACCTGATGTTAGAAGCTTCAATGTACTCGATGATATCTGTGAAGTTGGCCCTTCTAGGACCGTCACCAAGATAGGCCACCTTATTGTGATCTTTGTTGTATTGTAGAGCCGCCATTGTTAATGATTAGAATACTTGGAAGATGATTGAAGAAGATGATGAATAAAAGGAGCGAGTGTGTGTGATTTGAAGTTGTGATGATGGAGTCAAATGTGACTCTTTGACTATTAATAATGGGTAATCAGTAACTGTTCAATTGACCCCTAATAATGAGGGGTTTCCCTTTCCAATATTACCCATTAATTGGGATTAACCACTTGCCCACTAAACCTTAATTATCAAAATACAGTTACCCAAAATAAGCAATATATATTGACCAGGAGTAACTGGCGTTGACTGAAAGTCAAAACGCAAAAGGGTCAACACCAAGAGCAGAGAATAGTCAGCTAAGTCAACAATTTGACCATTCACCAATCCCTCAACCAGAAGTCACCCATGAGTGAAATAGACGAATTTGTATCCACCAGGAGTAACTTAAAGTAGGCCACTAAAAAGATCACACACCACAAAGCCCTTCGAAATCCGTGGTTTGAAGCTACCATATATTAGTCTATGCAAGTAAAATATGTACACCAAGCCTCCCCTTAGGCTTTGCCTCCCCTCAATCCTGGACCTCAAGGATTGACCATGCCAATGTGAACCACCAAGTGATTAAACTTGGGTCCATCAAAAGCTTTAGTCAACAGGTCAGCAACATTATCATCCGTATGAATCTTCAGAACTTGTATCAGCTTCTTTTCATTAGCATCACGTATAAAATGATGACGAATCTCAATATGCTTGGTCCTTTGATGAAACACAGGATTCTTCACTATGCAGATTGTCCTTTGATTGTCAATAAAGATTTTGGTGTTCATGAAGTTGAACCCATAATCCAGCATCTGATTTTGTATTCACAAGACCTATCCACAACAACTAGCAGCAGCTACATACTCAGCTTCTGTGGAGGAGGTAGCCACTATGGTTTGCTTCTTGCATTGCCAGAAATGAGTCTTCGTCCCAAAAACTGACAACCACCAGTAGTAGACTCCCTATCATTATTTGCACCTGCATAATCACTGTCACTATAAGCTTCAAGAACAAAAGGTGATTCCCTAGGATAGCAAAATCCCAGCTTGGGTTGAGCCTTGATATACTTGAAAATTTTCTTGACCGCATTCAAATTTGACACTGTAGGTGCCACCTGATGTCTAGAACAAGCACTAACAGCAAACATAATGTCAGGGCGAGATGCAGTTAGGTACATAAGTGAACCAATCATGGACCTGTATAAATGCACATTAACAAGAGGATCAGGCTCATTCTTGAGCTTGACTTTGGTCACTTCATAGGGTGTAGCTGCTGGTCGAAGAGGTTCGACATCAAATTTCTGAATAATGTCCCTGACATATTTATCTTGACTAATGAATATCCCATCCTGCTGTTGTTTCACTTGAAGACCAAGAAAAAATGTAAGTTCACCCATGGAACTCATCTGAAACTTGCCTTTCATCAAGTGTTCAAACTCATCACACCATTCCTTCTTTGTAGACCCAAAGATGATATCATTTACATAAACCTGAACCAGGATGATATCTTTGGCACTTCGCTTAAGGAACAATGTTTTGTCAATGGTACCTCTCCTATAGACGTGCTTCAACAATAAAGTAGATAACCGCTCATACCAGGCTCTAGGAGCCTGATGAAGCCCATAAAGAGCTTTAACAACCTTGTAGACTTTCTTAGGATGAAGTGGATCCACAAAGCCTTTAGGTTGAGTGACGTACACCTCCTCATCAATCTTGCCATAGAGAAAAGCACTCTTGACATCCATCTGAAACACATTGAAGCCAATGTATGAAGCAAAAGCCAAAAATAGACGGATGGCTTCTATGCGTGCAACAGGAGCAAAAACTTCATCATAGTCATTGCCTTCCTGTTGAGTGTGACCTTGTGCGACTAGACGTGCCTTGTTCCTCATAACAATTCCCCGAGCATCTTTCTTGTTTTTCAGTATCCATTTGGTACCAACTGCAGTCTTTCCTTCCGACAAATCGACTAGAATCCAAACATTTTGAAACAAGAACTGTTGCATCTCCTCCTGCATACCTTCTACCCAGCTTTGATCTTCAAGAGCATGTGAGACAGACGTAGGTTCCACCTGTGAAAGGAAGCAAGCAAACAAGCAGTGAAGAAAATCTGTATGGTTATTGCGTTTTTGATCTTCAATGTAGCTCACAACAACATGATGACCAGTGGATGCTTTCTTTTGCGTGTTGTGAGTCTTGATAGTAGAACCAGGATCTCCTATGATTTGAGTCGTAGGATGCGCTTTACGGATTTGCTGAATAGGAGCAGGAGCTACATCCACTTCTGGTGCCAAGTTGGTGAGATCCCCAACAATGTCACCATCATATGAAGCAGAGTCAAAGATGCCAGCTATTGGTCGCTTGTGAATGTCATCCATCTTGGTAGAAGGCTTCTTGTGATAGTTTCCCAGATCAGAAGGATCAGAGAACCTAGTTGAGGAAGTTGGAGCAACGGCCAGACTAATAATAGGTGGTGAACCTTCACTAGGAGTACCATCAGAAGCACTTGAAGTAGCTTGAACAGCAGGGGGACTCAAGGGAAACTCAAAGCCGCCTTGAGCAACTACTGTAGTAGCATCTAGTTGTTGCTTGAGTAATGTGTCAAGAGCTCCTTGTGAGTCCACAATATCTGCTGGCAAGGAACCAATGGGGGTGTCAGTGTTGTTTGGAGAGACTGTGGTGGGATAGGATGGAACAAAAATATCATCCTCCTCATCTGAGTCCGAAAAACTAGAGGGAGTACCTGCACTAGGAGTTGGAAAGACTTGTGGACCTGCTCTTGGTTAGTTTTGAAACGAAAATATCCCAATGAGTCACTAAGATAATCAAGATCAAAATACCATTCAGGACCCTTGCCTTGGATGTTAGTCTTCTACTCCAAGTACCTGAGATTAATAGTCTCAATGACACGCTTGGCTTGGAGATTATAGACCCGATAGGCTCGAGAGTGAGCTGAATAGCCCACTATGTATCCTTCATCTGCCTTGCCATCAAATTTCCCCAAATAGTCACTAGTGTTCAGAATCGTCACAGGACATCCAAACGGCTTCAAATGAGCAATGCTAGGAACTCTAGCTGTAAGTAGCTCATAAGGAGTCTACTGATGAGGGTTGGTAATAGAAACCCTATTCAACACATAGCTTGCAGTATTGACAGCTTCTGTCCAAAACATGGTAGGAAGCTTGGAGTGAGCAAGCATAGTTTTTGCAGCTTCTGTAAGAGTCCTGTTCTTTCGTTCCGCAACACCATTCTGTTGAGGAGTCCTTGCTGCACTATAATCTCTCTTGATACCTTTGGAGTTGCAAAGTGCTATGAGGTCGGCATTTTTGAATTCTGTTCCATTGTCACATCGGATGCCCTTCACCTTTTTGGACGGCTGATTCTCAATGAGTGTAATAAAACCCTTGAGAATTGAGTAGGTCTCACTTTTGGCAGCTAGAAAGAAAACCCATGTAAATATGCTAAACCCATCAGTTACCACAAGACAGTAATGTTTGTGGTCAATGCTCCTAATAGAAGTAGGACCAAATAAATCCATGTGTAATAGCTGCAATGGTTCAGTTATGAGACTGAGGGCAGTAATGGCCTTGAAGGATGCTTTGTGTTGCTTGCCTTTGCTGCACGCAAGGCAATTTATATCATTTCTGAATGTTTTGGGAGGTAAACCAGAGACCAAGTTCATATTTGCTAATTTGTGAATGGTCTTGTAGTTTACATGTCCCATCCTTCTATGCCATTGAGTGGCTTCATCTTCTGAGGCCTTATCAACCAAACAAGCTAGTTGACCAGTAGGATTAACTTCATTCAGCTTGATACAGTAGAGGTTGTGTCTTCTAGGGATCCTGAGTAGAACTTGGGAATCATCCGGTAACTTGAAATCTTTGGATAGAACCAGTGCTTCAGTATCCGTAAAGAGAACAAACTGCTTCTTGTCACATATCTGTGAGACAGAGATCAAGTTAAAATGTTGAAGTGCTTCCACGTAGTAGACCTGCTCAAAATTCAGGTTAGGTGTCCGAATAGTTCCTTTTCCAGAGATCCTTCCTTCACCACCACCAAGGTACACCTTTCCGCCTTGAAATGGTACAAAGTTAGTCAGAAGATCTTTATTCCCAGTCATGCTCCTAGAGCATCCACTATCAACAATTCCTAGTAATGGGTCTTGGTAAGGACTAATCTACAACAACAAAATGTTAACATAAACAGTTAGTGTCTTAAGGGGACCCAAGCCTTTTCAGGCTTGAGCCTGCCTTGTGGATCTTTTGAAGATATCCAAGAAGATTGATGAGATCCACTGTTGTTCTTAGGTTGTCTGTGCATCATACGGGTGTTATTGTTTGACCAAGAAAAACATGCTGAGCGCTTAACAGCAGTACCCAAATTACCCAATCCAAAATACATGTGGTCATAATTATGCGCATAAGATGGATTAAAGTTCTGAAAATAGTTGCTGGTTGGTCTATTTTGATGGTGACCATTGCTTCTCCATAGATCAGAAGCTAAAAGAGAGGTCCTTCTAGAAGAATAGGATTTGGCACATGGATTGAGTCTCCTAGAAGGAAATTGAGAAACTTCTGGTGAACCAAGAGTGTGACATGCTTGAGAAACAGAACTAGGCTGATCATAAAAATCACAATCCTTAATCAAATGAAATTTGCTTCCACAAACAAAACATGTTTTCAAAGACCTATTATTCAAATGACAATGTTTTACTCTGCTAAATTTATTACACACAACTCTAGGAGAATCAACATTCCTAGGACTCAATGAAATAGAACTGGAAACAGTAGAGGTAACTCTCTCTTCACTCTTCCTAGTACTAGAAGCAGCATGGTCATTTGTCTTGGAGCTTGTAGGTCTTGACTCTTCACTTGAACCACAGGATGCATAGTCGCTGGCCTTGTCACTGAAAGTACACGAGACAAAGTCATTAGTATTAGTGGAACCTTTTGGAGACTCATGCATCTGTGATCCATCCAAGTCAGTATGTTTAGGAATGGGCATAAATGTTCCTGTAAGAGGTGGAGGGACATCATGCATTCCTGCAGCTGGTTTAAACCTATTGTAACTAGGTTTTCCCTCCTCCTCCTTGTCAGGATCAAACACACTCTAAAAGGATAGATCAAACACATCTTTTGAATCAATATATTTATCGAATCCTAGACCTCTCTTAGTTCTACCAGACATGCTACTATCAATTAACTTAGAAACATTTTTTGGTGCCTTTTGCCATTTTTCAAAACGTGCTAGTGTAGCATCCAATTTGTCTTGCATGTCTTGTTTAGCCTTAAGACTCTCATTGTTCAGTTTTTCAGTATATTTAAGCATATTAGTGGTGTTCTCTAAGTCTATGCTTAACACATGAATCTTGTCCTCATATTCAAGTTAAGTATTTTGAAGCCATTTCTTTTGTTATTCTAAAGTTTTCAAGGAACTTTTATATGCCTGAACATCTAGAAAATATTTATCATTTTGGGCATTTAGTTCATTGTAATGAGTTAAAAGATCTGAGTATTTAGCATCACAACCAAGAGGGCAATTTTGTACCTGAGGAGAAATTCCCATGAGAGAAAATTCTTCTACTTCCTCAGCATCAGCTATGTGGCCAGCAATCATAGCAAACACATCAGTAGAAGACTCAGCTGACTCCAAGGTTGGAGTTTGATAATCATTCCAGTTAACCATAGAGTCCACAGACACCAAAGATTTCTTCTCATCATTTGACACTTGAACTTTGAAGGCCGAATATCGGTTCTTGTCCAGGTCAGTTTTGTTGGGGCATTCCCTAGAAAAGTGACCTTGCTTCTGGCAGTTGTAGCATCTGACCTTGCTTCTATCAAATCTGTCTGACTCCCTTGGGTTATAGCTGAACTTTCGACCGGCTTTCTTTTCAAACTTATGAACCCGGAGAGTAAGCATGGCTATCTTCCACTTTAAGTCCATTTCATCCAAGGCAAGCTTATCAACCTGTTTGAAATCATCAAAGGCAAGTTGCTGTTGTGGATCAACATCAGCAACAAAGGAGTGAAGAACAACCTCTACCATGCTACTAGACTTGCCTTTTGGTTCAGGAGCACGAGCAATAGTATGTTGGGAAGACAACGTGTAGCTTGGACTACTGGTATAAGACATAGGACTAGAACCCATGGAACTCACAAACGCAGAGTTAGCAGGAGTGGAAAAGGATTCACTTGAGTATCCTCTTATGTGTGACTCAAATGTTTTGAGTTTGTAGTACAAGTCATCAAAAGAGAGATATTCAAGCCCTCCTTTAGTTTTTAGAGAGATAACTACCTGATTCCACGAATGTGGTAGTGCTCGTAGAAACCTGGCATTGATGTCTTCATTTTTAGGCTTGGAGCGGAGTTGATTTAACTGGCTTAGTATTTTCTGAATCCTGTCATACCCTTGATGAAGGCCTTCTGTATCAGAAATCTTGAATTCTGAAAACTCATCTCTCAGCATTGACTTGCGCATCTTCTTTGATTCTTCATTCCCACCAAATCGTGCCTTGATTCCATTCCATATTTCTCTAGCATCATCCAAGTGATAAAAATCACCCATATGATCATCAGGAAGAGATTGAAGCAAAATGGTTTTTGCTTTGATTTCTTTCTGAACAGCAACGATTTCTTCATGAGTTTTAGGATCAAGAATAGTGATATTACCATTCTTGTCTCGTCCAGTGGTATTTTTACTATTGCCATTAAGAACAATCTTCCAAAGGTCTAAATCAGTATTGGTGATCCAGCACTCCATCTTCATAGCCCAGCTATCATACTCCTCCTTTTTCAGGAGTGGGAATTTTCCATTTGTATTGGAAACGGTAGCCACAATTTGCTGTGGATTTGGTGTTGTGTTTGTATTTGGCTCTCTTGTTTCAGTAGAACTAGAGGCAGACATGATTAAACAAAGGTGTTAAAAAATAGATTAGATTCTTCTTGAACAGAGACTCTCCCAGGCTCTGATATCACTTGTTGGGTCCACAGATTATGGATATGGCAGCCTGTTAAGTATGGTGAATGACTTCTGTAATCACAAGTCAATTCACGTGATAGACTCTTGCTAACAATCACAGTATAGGTGCGGAATACAAATACTATGAACAAGAAGAAAACAGAATGAATAATAATGCTTGATCATTTCTAAGGATTCTATTATGTTGAAAAATGAAAGTAATACTAAAGAGGTGTAGAAAGGTGTGTGTAACCCTTCTGCTACTGGTTCCTTTTATACTACAAGGAAACCCTAATTTGCAACAACTACTAAACGTGTAACCTGTGATATGCATATCCTTTCCTAAGATATCTCATGCATATCCTAACTAACTACTAAGAATAAGTCTGTTTGACTTTCAATAATACCAGGAGCACGTGATGCTCCTACTTACTACTAGGACCAGGAGGAACTACATACCTCCTAGTCTACCTATTACAAATAGCCTATTACAAGTGTCCTAAAAAAATCTTCCTCGCTTATGCTGCCTATATGAACTTCACTGTGTATTAGATGGATGTTAAAAGTGCCTTCCTCAATGGAGATTTGGCTGAGGAAGTGAACAGCGAGTTTCCCAATCATGTGTACAGACTACACAAAGCCATGTATGGGCTGAAACAAGCTCCAAGGGCATGGTATGAAACTCTGTCTAATTTCTTAACTGAAAATAAATTTGTCAGGGGTTCCATTGATAAAACACTTTTTACCTTCAAGGATAAAAGTGATTTCATTATTGTGCAGATTTATGTGGATGATATCATATTTGGGTCAACAAATGTTAATCTTAGTAAACGTTTTGCTAAATTAATGACCAAGAAATATGAGATGAGTATGATAGGTGAATTAACTTACTTTTTGGGTTTTCAAATTAAACAATGTCCTAAGGGAATTTCAATTTGTCAAGAAAAGTATGTTAAGGATTTACTTAAAAAATATGACTTCACTGATTGTGCATCAGTGAAATGCCCCATGCTTCCACCCAATAACTTGGGTCCTGATGAGTCAGGGGTCTCTGTTAATGAGACTTTATACAGAGGTATGATTGGGTCACTCATGTATCTAACAACCAGTCTTCCTGATATCCTGTTCTCCACATGTCTCTACGCAAGGTACCAAGCTAACCCCAAAGAATCCTATCTAGTGGCTGTTAAGAAAATTTTTAGGTATCTCAAAGGCACAACCTCTCTAGGGCTGTGGTATCCCAAGGAATCAGGCTTTGATCTTAAGGCCTATTCAGATTCAGACTATGCTGGATGCTGCATTGACAGGAAAAGCACTTCCGGTAGCTGTCAAATCCTAGGAGGAAAGTTGGTTGGATGGAGTGCAAAGAAGCAAAACTCTGTGGCTATGTCTTCAGCTGAAGCTGAATATGTTGCTGCTGCCAGCTGTTGTGCACAGGTTCTTTGGATGAAGAGTCAATTAGCTGACTATGAGATTCTCTATGACAAAGTACCAATCTTCTGTGACAACGCCAGCGCCAATTGGCATCTCAAACAACCCTGTGCTTCACTCTCGTACCAAACACATAGACATCAGGTATCATTTTATCAGGGATCATATAATTAAGGGAGAAATTGAGTTACATTTTGTCCCCACTGAGCTGCAACTAGCTGACATTTTTACCAAGCCTCTGGCTGAACCTTCGTTCAACAGGATAGTTGCTGAACTAGGTATGCTTAATATCTCAAAGCCTGTATATAACATTTAATGTGTTCATTAAAGACTGATTAAATATTAAATGTTTTTCATATGAAACTAGGTAGTTACTTTCCAAGTAAATGCTAAAAACATTCCCTATATTTAATTTATTCTTTCCCGGATATCGAGGAGACAAAACAGTTTTTGAAAAGGCAAGGGACCCACTTGTGTGCAGTCACTTTCCCACTACGCATTTAATGCGGGTGTTTAACTGTTTAAACTTTGAATATATATCTTGTCTCTATTTGTTTTTACCTACTACTCTCATTATTTCACATATCATCTCTCTCTCTCTCTCTCTCTCTCTCTCTCTCTCTCTCTCTCTCTCTCTCTCTCTCTCTCTCTCTCTCTCTCTCTCTCTCTCTCTCTCTCTCTCTCTCTCTCTCTCTCTCTCTCTCTCTCTCTCTCTCTCTCTCTCTCTCTCTCTCTCCTCCTCTCTCTCTCTCTCTCTCTCTCTCTCTCTCTCTCTCTCTCTCTCTCTCTCTAAATCCTCCCAATCTTCATCTTCTTCAACCTTCTATCAATGGTGTTCCCAATCCCAAAGGCTTCAAACGTTAACTTCGAGATCAAAGAAAGCGTCCTCGCCTCAACAACTCGATAGGATGGCTCAAAAGCCCAAATAGCACCTACACTGATCTTGTCAAGTTCATGATGAATTGTGATGTTAGTGAAGCATTCACAAGATGCCCATCCGTCTTTTACCAAGAATACCTTAGGGAATTCTGGTATTCTGCTGAAGTTGTGGATGACAACATCACCTTTTCTCTTTCTTGCAATGAACAACCATTCGCCTTCTCTCTCAAAGACTTCTCCTCTATTGCTGGGCTAAGACATGGCGATGAATGCCTGGAAGTTATTGACAA